>CM067560.1:23847648-24456525 GCA_034509755.1 Anisodus tanguticus | reverse complement strand
AGTAGAGTGCTATAATACCATGATTGAGATGAGATCCTACTGAGAGGAGTCATCAATCTGTCTATCTGAACTTGCGAATATGAAATGATACATCCCAAGCAAAGGGACATCAATATGAATAATGTACTGAATATGTGAGAAAAGTAAATCATAAGTAGATACGATAATGTAAATAGAGAAAAAAAAAGACAACATGTAACTCTGAATGCCATTGGAGGCGTATGACATGCATGCTTTCATTAAAAAAACTCATATATATATATATATACCACAAAATGGGGCTATCTCATCATCATCAAGCTGCTCTCTGAAGCTAACATCATCATAACATACTCAACTGCAGTGGTGTGCACATATAAGTGTTGTACCTGGCCGGCTATTGTTACACCTTGTGATTTTACGTCAAGTCATGTCATTGATTAACTTAGGTAGTAGGGAAGGCATGAGACCTTGTGAAGGGATAATGATGGTTTAAAACTTGTTTATGAAAGTGTTGGGGAATATATGAGTTAAAAAAATCGAAGAGCATAAATTTTTTCAAAGTTCGACAAAGTTACATCTGTCTCATGACATGAATGAATTGTATTTTTGATGTACAGACCGTATAAAGTTGTTTGATGGCCGTATAAATGTTCAGAGAGTTGGCATGGATTTTGGACAATTGTACGGTCAAATGTATGAAATGTATATCAATTATACGAACCGTACCTTGCCACTATACTTTGTAGAGGTGGAAAGTTTTTAAAGTTATGGGGGTTGTTTGTGTAGAAGTAAGGTGTGCTAAGGAGTATTTTGCAGTCTGTAAGGTAAGCTCTATCTTATTGTTGTTGTGTTTAGGTAACTATATGTGGTAGTGAGTGAATTTTCTTAGAGGTTGTAGCTCTATCTTTAAAAGAACTTAATGATATTGTATTGATGTTGAACTACTTATGGACTTGTGTAATGCTATTGGGTGGCTGGATATTGTTGGTTGTTGTATGAGGAAGATAAGGATGTTAATTAGAGCTAAAAAGGTTGCCTTGTTGATTAGTTACCATTGTTAAATGACTATTGAAGTTCCACACAAATTAGGTGCTCGATGAAATATCTAAGTGAAGTAACTTATAGTTTATTGAGTCGATCTTAATCCAAATCATTTGTATAATGTAGATTGCCATTCGTAGAGTGTTCGAGGACTCATAAACTATCAACACAGGTAAGTAATGGCTAACCTTTATCTCAAAGAATGACTTTCCAAACTTTATGCCAAGTTCCAAAACAAAAGAATGTCTAGAAAAGTATTCCATTTTCATAGCTTGATTGTCCTTTGTCGGGAGTAAATTTATATCCTTGAGCTTAGTACTCACTTGATATGTGTGTACATATTTGTCAGACCTAGTCCATGTTGATGGTTATTTATTAGTTCATCCTGCTAATTCTTGGCATATCCACTGGTGAGTTACCTAGCCTATATGCTAGTGATATACCCAACCAATTGGCTAGTGAGATTACCTAGCCTATTAGATAGTGATATACCTAGCCTATGAGCTACTGTGATTCCTGTCCTATCCACTGGTGAGTTACCTAGCCTATGTGCTAGTGAGATACCCAACCAATTGGCTGGTGAGATATATACTGAGCCCTACATGTGGTCGGCTAGTTATGTTATTACTTTTCATAAACATTCTATCAGAGTAGGTTTGTTTACTTAGAGTATTTTTGAGTTTCAGTTATTTTAGTTGCCTTACATGCTCAGTACATCATATTTGTACTAACGTTCGTTTTGCCGGGGCGCTGCATTTCATACGTGCAGGTTTTGAGAGACAGCTGGACAGACCCTCTTAGTAGGTAGTGCTGAGTTCTACTGATTGGTAAGCTCCAGATCTTTTGGACTTGCCAGATTCAGGTGTATAGTATACTTTGTTTTGTACAGATCAGATGGGTAGTTCGAGGCCCTATTACAACCATACTACAATTTTTATCTTTAGAGTCTTGTAGACCTGTTATGTTGTTGTACAATTACTCATTTTTGAGGCCTGACCGGCCCTTGTGTATATCTTTAGAGTTATACTTTGATAACTCGTCAGGTGGCCTAGTCGGTCCATTTAAATATATTTTTTGAGTTGTTTTTGTTACAGATGAGTTAGTACCTAATCATTGTGTATCTTGAGTATGGCCTTGTCGGCCTAAGTTAGTTTTACTTGCATTTAAGCTTGGCCATAAGGGCCGATGTATGTTTAATATCATATAAAGTACAAGTTAATGTTTTGTACACTCGATCAAGTAAGGCAGAGGGTGCTGGTCTCACCCTCATGAGCTAGGGTGTGACAAACTTGGTATCAGAGCGGTTTAGTCCCACGGAGTATAAGCAGTGTCTAGTAGAGTATTTTTATGTGTTACAACTTGTATTTTACATGTCGTTATCACCATAACATGGGCCAAAAAGTGGTAGGACCACTCTAAGAGATTTATAAAGGTTTTTAGAAGTGTTGATTATGCTCTGAGAAGGCTTAAGACTAATCGAATCAACATATGTAGGTTTCGATGAAAAGTCAACAAAATGTAACTGCTCGATGTGATCTATGAGCCACAGATTGCACCATAAATTAAGGTGGAAACTTTCATGTTTCTGCCTGAATCTGCGACCCAATCTGCAAACCGCAACCATGATCTGAGAATCGCAAATTAGAATGTAGAATAGAGTTGGTGTAAGTTTTTGTTTTTGCTATATATAGACTCTCCGCACCTTAGACCTCATTTTCACTCCAGATTACAACCCTAAGAAACTATAATATTCAATCTAAATAATTCCAAATAACTAAGGAGAAACCAAAGGTAAGTTACACAAATCCGAAGGTAAGTTACACAAATCCGATGTAAAGAAGTCCTAGAATATCGCTAGATCATCTCCTTCCTTGTTCTAACGATTTTGGAGGAATCTTGGTGGTTAAGTAAGCTTGGAATTGAATCATTTTTTGTTGTTGAAGGTAAGTCCTATCTTTTCCTCCTTATTCTTGAGCTCTACAAGTTATGGAGAGTAGTTTCTTTGCTATTAGTTTTCTAAGGTGTTTGTTGGAGGTATTGAATTTTCTTTGTTATGCTGTTGGGCTGCTTGTATGAAGTTGTGAGTAGGATATGAAGTTGTTGTATGGATATTGATGTTATAAAGGTTGAGGAGGAGAATTAGGAGGAATGATTGTGTGGTTTCATGTATAGGTTATCAGGTAAAAAAGTATGTAAAATCTACGCATATAAGGTGTTTGACAAAATGGCTAAATGAATCTTCTTATGCGTTATGAAATCGATATTAAAGTAAATCATTCGTATAATGTAGATAATCATTCTAGAGCATACGAGGACGTGTGGGATATAATAAACTAAAGTGAAAGGGTATGTAAGATAAACCCTCTTTCTTTGGCATGATTTAATATAGTCGCTTCGTTAAAACAAACCCCTTCTTGGTTAATTTAAAGTGTTTATGGTTCCTTTCTCTATCGAAATAGCTCAAGTTCCTTGTTGTTCCTTATCAATAGTACTTTTGTACTCTATGTGTTTCTTGATAAATAGTTAAAAGTTGATGAACGTAAAGATAATAACATTAATCGACAATCACAATAATCAGAGGATAACGACCATAGGTAACTCCGATTTTGGGTATAGTGTCTCTTGAGGCCTATCTTGCATTTCCCTTATATATATGTATCTATTTTCTTACTAAGTCGCATTGCAATTAGTCAGGTATGACACTTATATGTGCACACCACTACAGTTGGTTTTGACATTGCTAAGTCCTATTAAGGTCGGGTATGATATTACCGAGTCCTTTCAAGGATGGGTACGTTATGATATGATTCGTCCATAGAGAGGCTTGATACTATACTGTATGGCCCTATAGAGTGACCCAATTTTACTTGCATGTATATATTCATGGTTATGACAAGTATGTTCCCTCAACGGCTTTTCTGAGTTTCAGGTTGACTTCTGTACCCTTATCTCGCATTACATTCCTAGTTGTTTAATTTACTTGCCTTACATATTTTAGTACATTCTTTCATACTAATGTCCCTTGCTGGGGAACTGTGTTCATGCCCGCATGTACATGTAGACAGACCGACGCACCTCCCTAGTAGTTTGTCTGACTTCAGCTGTTGATCATCGTACTCCTTTCCTCCAAAGTTTCCATACAGAGTTGGTAGGCACTATTGTTTATATGTATAGCTATTTTAGGTATGTCAGGGCCCTGTCTCATCTTGATGACATACTATAGTACTCGTAGAGGCATTGAAGACTAGTGATGGTTGTACATATGTATGGTTATGGCCTTGTCGGCCTTGTCAGTTGTTAGTATACTCATCATAGCCTTGTGGGCTTTGTGATATATATGTATATGTTGTTGTTGGGTTTCTTCTATATGCAGGGAACTATCACATTCTATCTTGTTATTGATGAGAGGCCTTGTTGGCCCAAATTTCATGTCATATAAATCAAGTACTTCAGTTGGTATGCTCGGGCCTTAGAGTGCCGGGTATCGGCCATACTCCCCCAAGGTTGGTGTGTGACATTATGGATGTGTTGTGCACCATATATATAGGTAGGAGGCTATAGGGAATTTAAGAGTTGGTTACTCTTTTCTAATCCCAGATCATGCTATAGAGCTGAGTATAAGCAATTTAAGTTTAACCCATGTTTTCGATATATATTGTTTAGAGATGCCTATTACTAGGCAAACTTCTGCTAGTCATAAGGCTGTTGCTGCGATAGGAGAAGGTACGAGTCGAGCACCGCCTAGTAGTGCGTCCTGGTATGAGTCTTAGAAGAGACACCCCCTCAGCCATCTGCAACTCCTCCACCACCTGAGGAGCTCCCCAGAGATACAAAATCACTAGTTCAGCCTCCAGTTCCTCTACCTACACCATTTGATTAGGATATCAAGAGTGCAGTGCACTTATTGGTTTAGATAGTGGCTACGCAGAGGTAGCCGAGAGTATCAGCTGGTGTTGGGACTCTAGAAGGTCGGGAGTTTGAGAGTTCAAGAGTTCTTATTATTGAACCCTCCAGAGTTTACAGGGTCAAATGTGAACGAGGATCCTCAGAATTTTATGGATCACCTTCATAAGATCCTTAGGGTTATGCATGCTACGGAGACGGAGGCAGTAGAGTTTGCAGCCTTCAGGTTTAGAGATATTTCCGTCCTCTGGTATGAGGCATGAGAGTGGTCTAGGGGATAAGATGCCTTGTATTTGAGGAAGTAACAATGGAAGATTAGTTTTATTTGGCTTTTTAGGGGAGAAATATCTTTCTTCAGCCTTTCAAGTATACATTTCTTCAAATAAATCTTAGATTTCATGTTGTATTTAGTTGATTTTTGATAACTAGCCTCCATTGACCTTGGTAAACTAATTGTTTTTGACTATTTTCCTATTTTACCCTTTGAGGCTTAGAATCCTTTTTAGGTCACTTTTTGGGTCTGAAATTTCTCTATAGTGATATGGGTATCTACAGAATCGTGTGTTAATGTATTTTCCGCATTTGAATAGATTGAGACCATTCGGACGCTCTGCGAAAAAGCAAGGCTTTGTTGTGACCGTCAGACTTCTAATTCAAGCAAGTTGAGACTTATAACCTTTAAAGAGTCGTGTTGGTGTAATGAACAAATTAAGACGGTAATGGGGATGTTAAGGTGGTTCTGATACTTGTGAGATGATGAGCACTTTGAAACGCCCCGAGTTTTTTTTTGGGTTAAATTATAGAGTCATAAGTTAAGACTTATCTGGTGAAACTAAGGATTCATATATGGATAACTATGGTTTAAAACCAATGTTAAGTAAGTATAATAGGAATTAGAGGTAAAATGAATCAAAGGGAGTGAATTCCCGCTAAATTTCCAACTTATGGAGTGACATACAAATCAAACATTGGAGGTATGGGACGATGTTATAACCCATATTTTTGGTGTAAAACTAGGAGTGCTTAACATGATATGAAGGTCGTGTTATGAGGTGTTTGAATCTTATAATAGGCATATGTTAAGTGTTCAAGTCAAGCAAGTTGTACAACAAAAGTCGGACAAAGTTCGCAGGTTTTGTTCATACGTGTACTAAATTTTGGGTCAGATGTCATTGAGCTTTTATCCATATGTACTTAGTTTTTAGGGGTGTTTCACCCACCATATCGAAGTTCTACGAGTCTAGTTTCCAATGCATTAAGTCATTCATCGATACGAAGTCAAAGTAGAGAGATATTCACATTTTAGTTGAACTACACAGGCAACCCCCTTTGGGACCCACACATGCCACTAAACATATCGAATTATTTATAAATGGCGAGACCCCATTTAACCTCAAGTTTCTACCAAAACTGATCGCACTCTCTCCAAACACTACCAAGGCAGTTCCCTACTATTCAAGTGAAGTTCTCTAAGGTTGGGAAGTGATTTCTCCTTTAAAAGTTCTTATGATGTTAGTTTAGCTTGTTCTTCCCTTTGGTGTTGTGGAATTGAAGTTACTTCAAGTTCAAGCAAGGTATAAATGGACTGATTCTTGTCATCCAAGATAAGATTATCATTCTTCTCCATGCATTTGAGATTAATAGAGCTTTAGATGGGTTGGATAGCGATGAAATTGCAAATAGAGGTTCCTATGTTTAAGTTGAGTTAAGGGTGTTGTTGTGTGACGTTTTGAGAGGTTGTTCTTATTGTTATTCATGTTCTGGATGTACAGTTGTTATTGTTGTTATGTTGATGTTGTTATTTACTTGGGAAAAAGTAAGGAAAATGGGGAGATACCGCCCGTTTTATTGTAAGATGAACTTTCCATTGATGGTTGAATGACGCAGTTGAGTTGCTAGTGATGTTGTATAATATGTTGGGACTGATTTGGTGGTTTGTGAGACTATTCCTATTATGTTAAGTTGATGGATATGTTGATATAATAATAGTTATGTTTTGTTGATGGTGTTACAAGGATTAGAAATGAGAGATGCTTGGATAATAATCTTAGAAATGCTTGTAAAATGAGCTTGTCTCTCATTAGCTAGTCGGTGTGTTCTTCTTGTTGATGCTAGTGTTGTCCTGCTTGTTGTGTGACATTTTGGGACTGGTTTTATCATAAGGAGATGCTAGAGATGTTGTTGTAATTATATACATATGTTATTTATGAAGTCAAAAGGGCTAGAAAGAAGTTAGGAGAAGATGCATGCCGTAGAATCTCGTGTAGAGTCGATTGCCGTTCATCAGCTGATTTTCATGTTCCTCATGTTAATAGTAGTATTTTTTTTCATATTGTAGATTGATTTGTAGAGGAGGATGGTTCTGTCATCACCATGAGAAGCTCGAGTTAGAGGTATCTAAAGTCTATTCATTATCCTTTTTCCTGGGCATGAATCCATAGCAAGTTTTCCCTCTCCAAAAGGATTCTAAAATAGAATATAAGAGATAATCCATTAATGTACTTGATAGTTTATAAGGTTCCTATTTAGTATCGCCTCAATGACCCAAGCTTTATATGCTTGTTAGTAGCCTTGTGCCTCTTTCAGAAAGTTGGTTAGAGCCATAGAGCCACCCTCGTATGAGCTCCTATTGCATAACAATTACTAACGAGAGTTGCCTTATTCTAGAATCAAACAGTTCCATATATGTCCCCCTTGATAGTACTTCGATAAGTTGAGCTCTATATGTTTATTTGTAGTACCTTATTATATGCAGAGAGTGTATACGAGCCACAATGGCTCGCTTATGAGAATTTGAGTACCATATCGACTAGTAGTCGAGCATTATGAGAGATTCATTTGTTAATGATAGATAGTGATGATGAGATGAGATCTTTACTTATTTATTGTTTGTTTTTTGATATGATATATATGTACAACAAATAGGTCTAGAGACGTGGTACTACATGAGTGCTAGCCTAGCAGATACAAGCATATTAGCCTGGTAGATGACAAATACTAATCTGGAAGTACCGGTTTATTAGTCGGGTATGAGAGAGAGAGAGAGCACCAGTACGCTAGGCGGGAAAGTACATACTCATGATTCTGGTAGCTAGCATCGATCTACAAGACACCATTATCACTTAGTAGTACATTGCTATATGTTTACACAACTTACGTATTATAGACTAGAGACTATACGAGTTAATTATGGTTCCAACAGATTCAGAGAGACATTGTTATAGAGAGATGCTATGTATCCAATTGGTAACAGTATGTTATATGACCTTACTGATTTCCTTAACACTTGTTGTACACAACCATTGCTTCAATTATACTTCCTTTCGATTTCCGCACTTGTTAAGATATGAGTCAGAGACAAGTAAGTATACTTCCATATAATCATTGACTCCTAAGAATACAACCAGTGTATTATGTATATCTGTTCAGTTAAGTTATTCGATTACCATACATACTCGGCACATTATTACATACTGACGTCTTTTGTTAGGAACACTGCATTTCATATTGCAGGTTCAAACCAAGGGTTTGATGAGTTTCCAGAGTAGATAGTTAAAATCTCCAGTGGTTGATCAGTAAGAATCCATGTCATCCGAAGTGCATCCGACTCTAGCAATCTTATGTTTTGATTATGTATATAGATCTCATTGGTAGGCTGAGGCCCTGTCCCGACCAAGTTCTATATGTCAGATACTCTTAAAGGCTTTTGTAGACGTATGTGCACATGTGGTCAGTTACGTCAGGCCAGTAGAGTGTTTGTACAGGTTGAGGCCTTGCAGGCCTATATTTTTCCATATATATATGTTTGGGATTTTTTTGTTTGCAAGAGTTTCGAATCACAGTAAGTTATCTATTTTACAAAATGGGTCGCTCGTGTAAGAAGGCAATAGGTTCTTGTCTGCCTTACCTAGGTTAGGGTGTGATAAAGTGGTCTCAAATAAGGTCTCTGTTCTAGGGATTCTAATAAGACATGTCTAGTAGGGTCTTGTTTAGGGATATGTTGTGCACCACATTTATAAATAGGAAGGTACAATGAATTTAGGACTGACTTTCCTTTCTTTCATCTCCTGATCGTGTCAGAGAGTTAAGTCATAGGAATTATGACTTCTATTTTATCATATGTTTATAGAGATATCGATAGGTGAGAAGGACATATAGAGTAGTTGAGTCACAGATGAGGGGCCTCGCAATAGGCCACTAGTACATGAGAGTCGAACTGAGACCCTACATGGGTCGACATCCCAAGTTCCCCACTCCTTCAGCCCTAGTGAAGATTCGAAGAGCTCCAGTACCCCCAGCACTGCCATCAGGATCATCTGAGCAGAAATTGTGGAAAGCAGTGCAGTTGTTGACCTAAATAGTAGCTGCTCAGGCATAGAGGCAGGTAGGGGCAGCTTCAGGTGACAGACTTTCTGATAGATCAACCAGTTCTAGGGTGCGAGAGTTTATTAGCTTAAATCTTCCGGAGTTTATAGGTTAAGATTCACGAGACGATCCACATAACTTCATAGATGAGCTCTAAAGAACCTCCAGAGTCATGCATGTTACAGAGACTGAAGTGGTAGAGTTATCGGCATATACGATAAGGGATGTAGCTGTGTTTCGATATGATTCTTTGGAGCAATCTCGAGGTCGGAATGTATTTGCGCCAGTATGTGAGGAATTCACTAAGGATTTTCTATATCATTACTTGCCCATAGGGATTAGACAATTTAGAGTGGAGTAGTTTTTAGCCTTTAAGCAAAGAAATATGAGCATATGAGAGTATAGCCTCAGGTTTGACTTGGTAGCCAAGTATGCCCCAACTATAGTAGCCTCGATAAGGGATATAGTTCATATATTTGTACAGGGTTTAGAGAAATATTTACTAGGAGAGTGTATGGTAGCATCCTTCAACCCAAAGATGGATAACTCCAGAATCCAAGCCTACACCTAGATATTAGAGAAATGTCTGTAGTAGCACCAACTTGACCAGGATACAGATAGTGGAAAGAATAAAAGGGTAAGATTAGACAGTGATTGTAGAGGATCCTAGAGTGGTAGGGTACCATAGATCTCTAGGCAACTAGCCAGTTTTTCACAAGGTCTAGTAGATGATCAGAGGTTTCCAGTAGGATCGAGTCAGAGCTCACGAGTGTTAGGACTTCATCCTTGGAGAGATTGAAACTAGGCAAGACCATCCAAGCCGTATTGTAGTCAGTGTGGGAAGCCTCACTCTGGAGTGTGTCGTCAGGGTACCGGTATGTGTTATTGGTGCTATGGATGCGAGATTGTTATTATAGGTTAAAGAGAAGTTTTATGGCATTATTACTATTAGCAGTGTTTCCTTCTACAAAGGTCTTGCAGGGGTTACCGTCACCACACGATGAGGATATAGGTATGCTTTTATTTTCTTTACTGAGTAATGTATGATAACAAATTAGATGTTGTATATGTAAGTTATGAATGAAGTATCGAGTTGATGAAACAAGGATTTTGAGGACCACACGGGGTTAGTGTTTTTTATTTAAGATGGATCATTAGTAGTTAAGCATGAGATTATAGGTGATTAGTTAATCAAGTATATTTGAGTGTTGAGGAAAGATCTACATAGATAATTCCATCTCATGCGTATACACTAGATTCTTAGCTTAAAAGAGTAGAATTAGCATAACGTCCATATGTTATGAACCAACTAAGTAAGGTAAGTAAATTAGAAGCATGTCCCTATGTGAATACTTAAGAGATAGATCATTCCATTATCCTCGCACAGTAAGCATAAGATAAATTACGACTAAGAGACTTGACGTTTCTTTAGTTAGTTTATGGGATAGTATAACAAGATTTATGATGTTAGCCAGTCAAGTGGGAAGTTAAAAATAGTTATGAACCAATAATTGTGGGTTCTAATCCATAGTGTGGTAATGCGACAAGGATTCTTGATAGGTAGAAGAAAGGTGATAAGAAGTAAGTGAAAAAGTAATAAGAGGGTTAGCGATAAGAAAATAACATCGAAGGTAGTTATAGTTACCTTTATTGAAGTTTAAGATTTGAAGATTAGAACATTGGTTGTATAAGTAGGGATTTAAGTATTGTTGAAGAGAGAATTCTTCGTTTAAGGCAAATTATAGGTGGATAGCAAGAAACTATAGCAAAGTGGTTAAGTTTAGTAAAGGTAGACATTACAAAGATAGTTCTACCTCAAGTTTGAATGTAAGTCTTAATCACAAAGTAGTAGAAGTAAGAGAAGACTTGTACATTGTAAGTGTATTGAAGATTAGTCACGTAGAATTGAGTTTCGAATTACCTAGTCAGACTAGAATGTTTCACCTTATGGTGGATTGTGACAAGATAGCAATGAAGGGTATAGGATAGTGCATGTAAGATAAGGAATATGAAATTAGTTTCAGGTTGAATTTGAGGTCTTAGTGATACCACCAAGAGGTGTAAGTTATGGCATAGTATGAGCTATTCAACTATAAGAAAACCTTAAGGATAGAGTCACATAGGCTATACGATAGGAGGTAATGGAGTCATAAGTTCGATAAGTTACCAAGAGATGAAGCCTAGTATAAGAATAATGTCTACAAATATAGAATGTCATAAGTTTTGTATATGTTCTCAAGTTGCACTAAGAGATTGTCCGACAAGTCCAACATTCGAGAACGAACGTTCCTGGGGAGGGGGGGGGGTGAAACTCCTTGAGTTATTTTTTTGTGTTAGATTACATCGTGATAAGTTAAGACTTATCTGGTGAAGTTAAGGACTTGTAGAAAGATAACTATTATTTAAAACAAATGTTAAGTAAGTATCACAATAGTTGGAGATCGAATGATTCAAAGCGAGTGAATTTAGCGAAATTTCCAACTTATGGAGTGACTTTAACGGGCCACAAATAATCTTCGACCAGAATAGGAAGGATGAACTCACAAACCAATACCTTAACATCAGGGAACATACCAAATAGGGGTGGGCTTTCTTTTTTCAAGGTTGAGAAGAAAACATTCAGTGGATGTTCTAAGATTTCATCACCGACAGAGTTGTCGTCGGGGGAAGGAAATGTCCTTTCTTTCCATTTATGGGGATTCGAGGGATTTTCTCCTAGGCCTCAAGCTGGGTTTTGAAATAGTTTGAGAGGAAACAAGAGATACTTCTAGTCGGGGACAATGGGTAGATTTGTGGTTGACTACAAAAATGACAAGGTCTCGATCGTAGAAGAGATCATTTGAGAGTGGAACATTCGTTTGATATGGGGTCCCGATACCATTGCCTAGGATATATTGTATTCCTGGTGTGGAAAGCTCTATAAAGATTGGTTGAGAGCACACTTGTAAGGAACTTTTGCCATGGGTACAAATGTCTACCGGCAGGTTCATGACATGGATTCAAAGGTCATGCTCAAGATGTGTTTGACCCAGAGTCAAGATAGTGACCACGATGAGAAATATCATTAGAAGATGGAACATAATGAGAGAGTCATTGCCAACTTGACTCATGAGTTGGACATTGTCATCCAGTATGTGGAAGACCTCGATAAGAGGGTACGGGAGTTGATGCTCACTTTGGCACCATTGACGTACGATGAGAAGGGTTTATTTGTGGATTCATACTTGATGTCTACCCATCTAAGGATTCAGGTTGCCCTTCAAAGATCCAAGAGGGCTTGCACGGACGAGGGACCGTCTTTCAAGCCCTAGTAGCAGCTGCAACAAATTTATTTTATTTTTCATATTTATATAGCCCTTTCAGCTAATCATCTGGTAAGCCTTCGGAGAATATTATTATTAATGAATGATTTGATTATGGGGACAATGGAATGAGTCACAACTGGCACAATCATGTTTCACATGATTAGAAGGTCTTAGTGCAAAAAGGCTATACGACACTCATTTTATCTCTATTGCGTTACTTTCTTATGTGATTATATGCTCTCATGCATTTTATTTAAACATGATTGATCTGATGTTCCGATTATCCCCACAAAATACTTAAAAATTCCTAAAAATATCAAAATCATATCCCGACCCCAAACACGTCCAAATGCCTGACCATTTTTTTGTTTAAAAGGTTGACTTGCTATCATGTACATTGAATACAGTCAGAGTGCTACTACGGATGTCATCAACTAGCTTAGTGAGGGATAAAGCGAGGATTCACTTCAAGAAAACATCAAGAACAACAATCATTTCAAGGTAATCGGAATAAATGATAAGACTTTATGTCGTTGGATACGATAGGGACATACCTACTACTCTACGAATTTATTATGATAATAGGAAACCATTCTCTAATCTTGTGTATCATCCTACTTTGGAAAGACTATGATCATCTACATCAATGCGGATTATCTTAAAAGAAGCCCTATACCCCCAAAAATGGTAATCAGAAAGATTACAACCTAATTAATCTTATGTTACGCTCTATAACTCCTTCATGATCATCTGAATGCTAACCATATGATAGCTTGTCACCATACAACTGACTTCACGTGAAGGAGCATCTGAGTATGAACAAGGGAGTGACAATACTTCACTTCTAGGTACTCAAATAGGAAGGGAACATATGATAGGACTTTATCCTGCTTAATGGGATATGAACATACACACTTACATTACTATTATCCTTATTGGTGGTTCACGAACCTATATTCTTTCTCTATATATCGTCCTATCCTCATGAAGACTATAACGTTCATATCAACTTAGTTCACCTTAGGTGAAATACTAAACCCCAATGACGATAGTTCTGGAAACTAACGATTATGATCCACCTTGGCTAGGGACTATAATCCATCAATGATTAAGAAAGTCTTATTGGTATAACTCATCTTATGTAAGATACTATAACTTAATAGCAGTAATCTGGTCACTTCCTTACATAGTCCTAGAAGCTAATTATGGAAACACTAAGTCTCTTGATCATAACTCATCGTATACTTACTATGCAAAGCTAGTGGACTGGTCTTTAACTATTCACATAGGAATGGAAATACTCACAATTTACTCACCTCACTTAACTGACTCATAATATATGGGCACACTAATATGCACTCAACTTAACCTGAGGTCTCATTTGGTAACTACATATAAAACAATCTCTGATTGCTATCTTACAATATTCAATAAAGGAAACAATGACATACTTATATCCTCATCACACGATAACTCTAATTATGTTGATAATTTGTGTGAGGAGATGCCGCTAATCATGAAGATGCCAACACTCCTCCTTACCCTATAATAACAAGCTGGCATTCTGTGACCAGGAATTCCACACCAGTAACATACATTGGTGCCCTGATGACACATTCCTAATTATGCTTTCCGACACTACCTACAATAAGGTTTTGATGGCCCTTTCTGGCTCTTATCTCTTGGTGATTAGAGTCCTAAGACTCGCGAACTCTGACTCGGTCCTACTGGCAACCCTGGTCATTTACCATCCCCTGGTCCAAACTAACTAATCTTCTAGAGGGTTGTGGTATCCTAATACTCTAGGATCCTCTATAGTCATTGTCTGATCTTGCCTACTTATTCTGTCCACTATTTCTATCCTGCTCAAGCTGACGTTGCTGCTCCCATACCTCTAAAATCTAGGCAAAGGCTTTAGTTTTGGAGATATCCATCTTCGGGTTCAAATATGCTACTGTACATTCTCCCACTAAGTATGGGTCTAAACCCTACACAAATCTATGGATTTTATCTCACATTGAACCCACTATAGTTAGGGCATATCTTGCTAGCAAGTCAAACCTAAGGATATATTCTCTTACACTCATATTCCTCTGCTTATGGGCTTGAAACTATTCAACCCTAGATTGTCTGATTTCTATTTGCAAATAATGGTCTAGAAAGGCATTAACAAACTCTCCCCATATGCCGTGACTGCATTCCGACCACGGGATCACTCCCAAGTGTCGTACCAAAACATAGCTACATCCCTTGACCTATATGTTGCTAACTCTACCACCTAGGTCTCCATAACATGCATGACCCTAAAGGTTCTCTAAAGCTCATCTATAAAATTATGTGGGTCCTTGTGTAGATCTGATCTTGTGAACTTAGGGGGGGGGTTTAGAAAAATAACTCTTGCACCCTCAAAATAGTTGATCTATCTAAAGATCCGACATCTGAAAATGCCCTTACTTGCTGATGTTCTTGTGTGGCTACTATTTGAGTCAATAAGTGTACTACTTCCCATAATTTATGCTTGGATGCATTTGATGAGGGTGCTAGGGGTACTGGAGCTCCTCGAAGCTCTTCTAGGGATGACAAAGTCAGGGGAACCTGAGATGTTGACCCATGCTGAGTCTCAGTCGGACTCCCATCTACTGGTGGTAGGCCTCTCATCTATAGCTTGATGACCCTCTATCATTTTCTTACCTATTAACATTTTTGTAAACATATAATAAAACACAAGTTAGAATCAAACTTCTATGACTTAGGCATCTCTGTATAGTATTTATCAATGCAAGTCAGGCTCCACTTCCAATGCTCACCTTTATGGCACGATTTGGAATGAAAAAAAGGAAACCAATTCTATATTCCTTGTAGCTTCATGTTTATAAATTGTGGTGCACAACACACTTATAAATAAGACTCTACTAGACATGACTTTGTAGACTCCCTGGGACATATACCTGTTCTGATACCACTTTATCACACCCCAACCTAGGTGAGGTGGACATGCACTTAATGCCTTACGTACGTGAGCGACCCATTCCGTAAAACTAGTAAACTTACCACATTTGCAACACATGCAATCAGAAAATCCCAAACATACATAGTATATATATATATATATATATATCAACATAGGTTCATGCAAGGCCTCAACCAACACAAACATTTGTTTAGCATACGATAACTGACCACATGTACACATACGTCTACCAAATCCTCTAAGAACATCTGGTAGAGATAACATAGTCGAGACAAAGCCCCAACCTACCCGTAAAACATTGTACATCAAAAAAATAAATAGCCTTTAAACTCGGTTACACTCCAGATAAAATGGAGTCTCGCCAATCAATGTCTAGAACTAAGATTATCTACTCCAAGTGTTCGCCAAAATGACTACCTGAACCTGCAGTATGAAATGCAGCGTCTCCGGCAAAAAGGATGTCATTACAAAATAATGTACTGAGTATGCAAGGCAATAGAATAATCGTAAAAAAGTGATGTAATCAAATGAAGGAAATGTTGATGTGATGACATGATAAAATATGTGTCAAGATCACCTGGAAATCGAAGATCACATCATACAACAAGTCCGTAACGTCATATATCCTAGTCTTACAAATTAGGAGACATAGTATTTCTCTGTTGCTTTGCCTTCCTGTACTTTCTATAACAATATCTCACAGCTCACAACAGATTTAACCTATCATACATAAGTCACGTGAACATATAAACTACAATGCTAACTACTCGTATCATCTCATACTTATGTGCTAGATACCAAACTTGTATTTATGTACTTTCCCGACTCGCATTCCAGTATTATGATTTCTTACCCGACTATTAAGCGAGTACTTTTGAACTAGCGTGTCCATCATCTACTGGGCTATTATGCTCGTATCTTCCAGGCTAGCACTTTTTTACTTTCTAGGTCTTCAGACATATCCGTTATATGCACTATCGTAACATAAACATACCTTCACAAAGGGGAGTTCTTATATAACTGCTACCAAGGTCATTAAAGCACATTACTAGAATTATATATCAACCACGTAGAAATCTCATATCTTTCTTACTACAATTGTCCACAACAAAATAGCTTGGAAAAGGGGTACTCTTTGTCGTGCATGTACTATAATTCTCATAAGAAAATCACTGTAGCTTGTATACATGTTCTAAGTGGAACAAAAATCTACTAACGTATATATGAAACTTGGCCGATAAAGGCACTACCAAATAGAACATATACGAGGATACTAAAGACATGGTAGAACAACTTTTATCGATAGTCATCTTTCTATTTAAGTGCTCACGAGGGAGACTGTCACACCCCAACCTGGGGAGGTGTTCCAGCTCTTGGTGCCTTACTTTCTCGATTATACCACCCTAAAAAATACCTCTTAAAGTATAGAAACCTCATCCGAGGAGGCCTCATTCTGATGAAAATAAAAATAACAATGCAATTATTACAAGGGAAGAACCGACAATGCCATAATTATAGGCAAGTAATATAATTTGAACATATAAGGATTGAAGAGGTAGCCATATCAAAGAATATATACATACACACAAGGATAGAAAAGCCACAGTACAAGTTAACAGACCAACAACAAGGCCGACAAGGCCATACAGAACAACTAGACAAACCAGTCAGGTCTACAAGCCTCTATGAGTAACAGAATTATCATATGGTCAGGACAGGGTCCCAACCTAACCATTATCTAAATATATAAATAGGACATAACTCAAAACACCTGAATCGGAAGCTCCAAAAGAAGTGAAGCTTACCAACCAATAGCTGAGACTCAACAAGCTCCTACTAGGAAGTCTATTTGGGCATCTAGCTGAACCTACATAATGAAATGCAGCACCCTCGATAAAACGGACGTTAGTATGAATGAAATGTATCGGTATGTAAGTCATGAATAACAATATGAAAACATAAGCTATACAGTAGGGTATAAGAAGCAAACTGATAGCCTGAATTACCCCTCGGGGCAAACAAGGAAACCATAAAACTGTTTCTAAGACTCATATACATACATATAAACTTTACAATATTTCCTCACCCTCCAATTATAGCCCGGTGTTATATACATATTTTCTCACCCTCCGGTTATAGCCTGGGATGTTAATAATAGGTATACATACTTTCTTGCCTCCGGTTATTGCCTGGGTGTAATAAATGTACTTACTCGCCCTCTAATTATAGCCTAGGGTGTTCATATTAGGTATGCATACTTCCTTACCTTCCAATTATAGCCCGAGGTGTTCGTAAAAGATATACATACTTTCTTTCCCTTCGGTTATAGCTCGGGGTGTTCATATATACACATACTTATATATCAATAGCACTATTGGATTTTAAACTCAAAAGATTCTTTCTTTTGGCTCTAGGACAATGTTTAGTCGATTGTTATGGACGACTCTATGGTACGATCTTTATTGAAGGCATATGAAGCTCAAAATCTCAGATTAACAACTGGCAAACCAACCTATACAAGATATAATGTCACGATAGAAAATTTCTCCCGACAAGGGACAAATAACTCAAGAGTAGAATACATACTTAGACATGTTTTCTTTGGAAACCGATAGATAGTTCAGAATTCATGATTTGAAATAAGGGCTAGCCATTACATACCTTAATCGTCTTAGCAACGATGGTATCATGTGTTCCAATATGCACTACGGATGATAATCTACATAACGTAATTAACGTGAATTATAATCGGAGCAATAAACTAAGATTCATATCACAATGACATTCTATCAAGGAATTAGAGTGCACAAGTTTCATGGCAATCTAACACTACCAATTCCGTTCTTTTAACCTTAACACAACTAACATCACAACCATCTATACTTCAGAACTTCCAGCCATAAACACCTTAAGAAATGACTCAAAACTATCCAACCATCATAACCTCTCAATCATGAAGTTTAGCTTACGCTTTACAAGTTACCTTTACCAATTCAACTAGCTAGATAAAGATGAGCTAGAAAACATATAAGATTAATAAAACCTTACCTTAAACAACAAGTATACCCTCTACAACAAGCTTTCATTCAACTTGAAAGAACCCACAACTCATCAACAACACCATACAAGTGATCTTCTCATGATCTACAACATATATGATGAAGGTATAACATTGGTTTGCCTTGGATTTACTTAGGGACCTTATGGGTATGTTGAGACAGAGATTTGAGGTTCTTGGGATCTATTTTGGTCGAAAAATGAAGGAGAAAGATGAAGTCACCATTTTAAATAAGTGGATAAGGATGCACCGCCTCCAATTTGCTGTTAGAATTATGGGGAATAATGCATTATGCTGAGGCATATCGTAAAACATATTGAACCAGAAACCTTAGGGCTAATATTCGGCCAAATATGTGGGGAAAATCATATTTGTGGGGCATAATGCTCCACATATCATACTAATATTGTCAAACTTCGTCGAAACTTATCTCCTTCGATCTGATTAGTCTCAAACTTTCCCAAAAATTACTTAGCACTTTAATAAACCTTCCTTAACCTTGTAGAAGTTTCTCACCCTTTTTGAACTTACGTTAGTTAGCTTACGATGACAAAGCTGTACAAAGTATGGGATGTAATATCCTTCCCTCCTTAGAAATATTCGTTCTTGAATGTTGGGGTGACATGCATGAAAATTCTAACTCTTGGGATTCTATTAAAAATTTGATAGATTTTCCTCTATAAATAGGACTATTCAAAACATGTCACGCAGCCAAAAAACATAACAAATTCCACACAGGGCCATATAACATATCATATAACTCACCAGCCTCACACGAATGTCTACGCACTAATAGATCTAGATAGTAAGCCATAACACACCTTAAAATGCTTCTACCTAAAGTCTGAGCTGCATCTGTTCCTTCTTGGTTATTGTCATCACTTGAACAAGGTATATAAGGTAGGTTTGTCACTATAGAGTAAAGGTAAGGGAATCGTATCATACAACATCAATATAAACCTGTAGTCTGGAAAAGATGAGGATATTCATATTTCATATCTTCCTCGGCCTCCTAAGTCATTTCTTTCATGTTATTATTTCTCCATAGTACTTAAACGGGTGAGATCTCTTTAGTCCACAACTTTCAGATTTGACGATCTAGAATATCAATCGCGACCTCTTCATATGACATGTCCTCTATAATTTGAACATCCTCTATCGATAATAAACGGGAGGGATCTTCTATGCATTTATGCAACATCGACACATGGAGTACTGGGTGGACTGCTTCTAATTCTGGAGGTAATGCAAGCTCGAACACCACCTGACCTACCCTCTGAACAAACTTATATGGTCCAATGTATCTAGGCCTAAGCTTTCCATTCTTGCTAAATCTCGTTATGCCTTTCATAGGAAAAACATTCAAGAATACCCAATCCCCAATGGGAAACTCTAAGTCCCTGGCGCCGAATATCAGAATAGGATTTTGGTCGACTTTGGGCCATTAATAGCCGCTACTAGATCAACTTTACCTTCTCTACCGCTTGCTAAACCAAATCAGGGCCTAACAACTCAGTTTCACTATCAAAAACCAACTAATCAAAGACCTATACTTCCGCCCATATAAGGCTACATATGGAGTCATTCGAATGGTGAAATGATAGCTATTATTATATGCAAACTCAATGAGCAGCAAATGGTCATCCCAACTTTCTTTAAAGTTCAGTACACGAGATCGTAACATGTCCTCGAGCCTATGAATAGTGCATTTGGCCTGACCGTCTATTTGCGGATAAAAAGTTGTACTAAGACTCATATGAGTATCAAACCCTCTCTCAAAGGATCTCCAGAAGCTAGCTGTAAACTAGGCACCTATGTCGAGTATGATGGAAACAGGAACCCCAAAGCCGGACTATTTCTTTGATACACAATTTAGCATAATCTTCAGCCGAATAAGTGGTTCTAACAGGTACAAAATGTGCCGACTTCGTAAGGTTGTACACAATAATCCAAATAGAGTCAAACATCTGATAGGAATGAGGCAAACTTGTCATAAAATCCATATTGGTCATCTCCCATTTCCATGTCAAAATTTCTATATTCTGAATTAAGCCCCCAGGTTTATGATGTTCAATCATAATTTGTTGGCAATTTGAACACTAAGCTACAACTTCTGCAATGTTTCTCTTCATATCATTCCACCAATAGATATGTCGAAGGTCATGATACATCTTAGTCGATCCAAGATGAATGAAGTACCTGGATTGGTGAATCTCTGCCACGATCTGTATAACTAGGATCATCAAACTGTCGGGCTTTTACTTCTGCATTCAACAAAGACTGATATAATGTAGCCATCTTTAGCCATCTTCTCTGCCATGATCTGAATAACTCAGGATCATTAAACTGTCGGGCTTTTACTTCTGCATTCAACAAAGACTAATATAATGTAGCCATCTTTAGCCATATTCTCTACCTCAGATTAAACTTTTTATGTCTAGTGATATAATGTAAACTCTTATGGTCTGTGAATAGATCAACATGAACCCAATATAAGTAATGACATCATATCTTTAAGGCAAAAACCACGACCGCTAACTATAGATCATGGATTATATAGTTCTGCTCGTGCTTCATCAACTACTTCAAAACATACACAATAACATTACTGTGCTGCATCAGAACACAACCTAATACAACCCTCGAATCATCATAATAAATAACATACCCTTCTGTACCTTCTGGAAGTGTCAGAATAAGCGCCGATGTAAGCTTATTATTCAGCTCTTAGAAACTCCATTCACATGTATTTGACCACTAGAACTTGTCTATCTTATGAGTAATCATTGTCAGCAGTGCTCAGATGGAGGTAAAACCTTCTAAAAACCTCTGATAATATCCTACCAAGCTCAAGAAGCTATGGACCTCTGTAGAAGTCATGGGCCTCAACCAATTCCTTACTGCTTCGATCTTTTGGCTATCTACTTTGATGCCTTCATTTGAAACTATATGGCCAGGAAACGCACCTAAATTCAGCCAAAACTCACACTTTCCCGACTTGGCATACAACTTATGATCCTAGAGCGTCTGCAACACCTCTCGTAGATAATTCACATGATCTGCGTGGTCCGCGAGTACACCAAAATATCATCAATGAATACGATTATAATGACATCTAAGGACAACTTAAAGACCGGATTCATTAAGTCCATGAAGGTCGTTGGTGCATTAGTGAACCCGAATGACATCACAAGAAACTCAAAGTGATCGTAACTGGTCCGGAAAGCTGTCTTCAGAATATTATTTGTACTTATCACAATGTAGTTTATCAAATAGATAGTCAATCCTCAAAAGTGGATACTTGTTCTTGATTGTAATTTTATTTAACTACCGATAATCAATACACATCCTCAGAGAACCATCTTTCTTGTGAACAAACAATATTGGAGTGCCCCATGGTGAAATACTAGGCCTGATAAAGCCCTTCTCTAATATTTCTTTCAGTCGAGTTTTCAGTTCTCTCAACTCAACAGAGGCCATTCTATAAGGTGGAATAGATATCAACTGAGTGCCTAGAAACACATCAATAGCAAACTCAATCTCCCTCTCTAGAGGAATACACAAAAGCTCATTCGGAAACACATCTGGGAACTCATTCATGACAGGGATAGACGAAAGGATCGGAGACTCTGCATATGCATCTCTGACTCACACTAGATAATAGATATAGCCTTCAGAAATCATTTTTCTTGCCTTAAGGTAGGAAATAAACATGCCCTTAGGCGTTGCTGAATTACCCTTCCACTCTAAGAGTCGGCTCACTTGGGAAACAAAACTCAACAACCTTCGGCTGAAAACATTTGCATAACATTTGCATAACATGAATCCAACCAATCTATACCCATAATAACATCGAAATTAGCTATCAAAAACTAGGCCGGCTGAAGTATGTTGGTTACAAATTATCACCGCACAATCTTGACAGACCCGTCTAGACATAATCACATCACCAACAGGCATATCCAGTTCATACGTCTTAGGTAATAACTCTGGCTCTACTCCAAACTTACTAACAACAAAGAGTGTAACAGAGGACAATGTAGAACCGGGATCTATCAATGCATATACATCATAAGTGAGAATGGATAGTATACCTATGACAATATTTGGGGATGACTCTAAGTCATGTCGACCCAATAAAGCATATATGTAGTTCTGACCACTACATGAACTAGATGCCCCCCTCTACCTCTACCTCTACCTGTTGAGGTCTGTGGTACACCACCTAGCGGATGTACACTCGATGAGGAAGCTGTGTTCGACCCTGTCAGTTGATCCATATCACCTCTACCTTTGCTCGGACACTAGCACATGTAATGACCAAGGTGTCCATACTAATAACATATATATGAATCCTGATGACATTTCCCTGGATGTACCTTACCACACTGGCCATAAGGCGGCAATGAGGGCCTCACCTGACTTGAACCTTCTTGTCTGTGAAAACCAGAAGCCATTTAATTTTGACCTGGTCTCAGCTGTACATACCTATCATATTTGGGTCATTGAAGCAGAGGTGGAGCACTATTGGCAAACCGAGGTGGATGTCTAGGAAATTGTGATATGGAACTGCTCGATGCCTCTTCGAACAACCCGACAGATCTAGCCCTCTTACTCTACTCTCTCTGCATCTGTATCATCCTTCAACTGGCGCTTACGATCCTCTACATTCTGAGCATAAGCCTGTATCCTGGAGATATCCATATCCCTATTAAATAAAGTTATCATACACTCTATAATCAAAGTTGTCATACACTCTCCAATCAAAGTTCCCAAGCCTCATAATATAAGATGGCCATATCTCATAGCTTGAAGGATGCATCAGTGTCAGAATTGATAAACACTAGCGTGTTCAAACCTAGAAACTCTCGGAATCTAGAACTCCCTGCACTATCAGATGACCCAACACCTGTAGATGCCTTTATATGACACTACTATATGTGCCAATCACTGTACATCTCTCGCAACTCCTTCATTGGTAGACTCGTGTAGAGGAACTTAAGGGTCTGGATTCTAGGGAGCTGGAGGTACTGTATCCTCAAGAGCTGGGGGTGTTGTATCTCGTCTAATTTCCCCAAATAGAGGTAGAGTAGGTGATATGTGAGAATGCAAATCGCCCTGTTCCTCAGCCCTATCACCCTATCCAGGCAGGGCATTACTAGTGCGTTCGCCCCTATCTGTACTAGCATGTCGATTAGCAGTAGTCTTTCTAGTAACTAGTATTACTGAAAATGGATAAATTACAAATTAGAATGGAATTCTTATAACTCAGCTTTATAGCACGATCTATGAGATGAAATAATAGTAACCATCCCTAAATTCCCGGCAACCTCTTGTTTATAAGTGTGTGCACAACACACCCATAAATAAGACTTTACTAGACACATCTTATAGACTCCCTAGGACTGACCTGCTCTGATATCAAGTTTGTCACACCCTAACCTATGGAGGTGTGGCCGGTACCTGGTGCCTTAAATGGCCGACTGTACCACCTGAAACAAGACCTCTGACATATAGAAACTTTTGTCGACGAGGCCTCATTCTGATGAAAATATGAATAACAATACAATCATTCCAAGTGAAGGGTCAGCAAGGCAACAATCTGTAGGCATGTAATATTATTTGAACATGTAAGGCTGGAAGAGGTAGCCACTTCAATCATATGTACATATACGCAAGGCAGATAAGGCCACAATACAGTTTAATAGACCAACAATAAGGCCAGTAAGGCCATACATAATAACTAGATGAACTAATCAAGTCTACTAGCCTCTACGAGTAATAGAACTATCATATAGTCGGGATAGGAACCTGACCTACCCATTATCAGAATATATACATAGGACATAACTCAAAACACCTGACTTGAAAGCTCTGAAATAAGCGAAGCTTACCAACCAATAGTTGAGACTCAACAAGCTCCTACTGGGAGATCTATCTAGGCCTTTACCTGAACCTACAGCATGAAATGCAATGCCCTCGGAAAATGGGATGTCAATGAGAATGAAATGTACCGGTATTAAGGCATGAATAACAATATGAAAATATAATTTGTAAAGTAGGGTATATGAAGCAACTTGATAACTTGAATTGCCCCTCAAGCCAAATAAGAAAACCCTGAAACCTTTTATGAGACTCATATACATACCTATACACTTTATTATACATCGTAGCCCTCTAGTTATAGCCCGGGGTGTTATATACGTACTTTCTTACCCTCCGATTATAACTCGTGGTGTTCATAATAGGTATATATATTTTCTTGCCCTCCGGTTATATCCCAGGGTGTTCATAAGAGATATACATACTTCTTTCCCTCTGGTTATATCCCAGGGTGTTCATATATACACATCCTTATATATCAATAGCACTATTAGCTTTTAAACTCAAAAGACATTTTCTTTTTGTCTTTATGACAATGTTTAGTTGATTCTTATGGACATCTCTTTGGTAGGTTCTTTATTAAAGGTATATGAAGCTCAAAAACCCAGGTTGACAGCTAATAAACCCACCTATACAGGATATAATCTCAAGATATGAAAGTACTCCCAACAAGGGACAAATAACTCAAGAGTAGAATACATACTTAGACTTGTTTTATTTGGAAACCGATAGATAGTTTAGAATTCATTCTCTGAAAGAAGGGTTAGCCATTAAATACCTCAATCACCTTAGCTACAATGGTCTCACGAGTTCCAGTCTGCACTAAGGATGATAATCTACATAACATAATTAACATGAATCATCATCGGAGCAATTAACTAAGATTCATATCACTATCACAACCAATATCACAAATATCCATACTTCACAACTTCCATCCATAAACAACTCAAGAAACTACTCCAAACAATCCAACTATCACAGCCTCTCAATCATGAAGTTTAGCTTATGTTTTACAAGTTACCTTTACCAATTTAACTATCTAGACAAAGATGAGCTATAGAACATATAAGATTAGTAAATCCTTACCTTAAACAACAAGAATACCCTCTACAACAATCTCTCCTTCAACTTGAAAAAATGACAACTCATCAACAATACCATACAAGTGATCTTCTCAAGATCTACATTACTTATGATGAAGGTATAAGATGGTTTTTCCTTGGATTTACTTAGGGAACTTATGGATGTGTTTAGAGAGAGATTGGGGTGCTTGGGATCTATTTTTGGTCGAAAAATAAGGAGAAACATGAAGCCACCATTTTAAATAAGTGGATAAGGATGCATCACCTTTAATCTGCGGTTAGATTTGTGGGGCATAATGCATTATGCTTAGGCATATCATAAGGCATATTGAACCAGAAAACGTAGGACCAATATACGACCAAATATGTGGGGAAAAATCACATTTACAGGGCATAATGCTCCACATATCATACTAATATTATGGAACTTCGTCGAAATTTATTTTCTTTGATCTGATTAGTCTCATTTTTTCTCGGAACTTACTTAACACTCTAATAAACCTTCCTTAACCTTTTATAGGTATCTCACTCTCTCTGAACTTACGTTAGTTAACTTATGGCAACAATAACATACAAGGTAAGGGTGTAACAGAGATGGTATAATTTGTTTTGCAACTTCCAAAGGACACACGGATTACTAATAGGCAGATAGAACTCATGTCACTAAGGCAATATTACATAAGGAAACATCTAAAGCTATCTTGTACATATACAAAGTAATACTAGGCATCATTAGATGAAGGATACCTCTACAAGGGAGCCTCTATAACTTAGTTGCACTTTCTAATAGGGGCGTGAACCATAAATAGATATAGGAATCTTATGGTATCAGGGCAATAATGAAATAGGAGCATATGGAGAAATTGAACTACTAAATAGAACATATCTGAATATTTCATTTGAAACTCATTTTCTAAAAAGGAACTTGCTATGGATTCATGCTAAACGAAAAAGGATAAAGAATAGCCTTACATACCTCTAAGCCGACATTCAACGAAATGAAAAAATTAGTTTCCCTTGAAACTGAGGCTACAATCAATAAGAAAATACTACTATTAACAATGAGAAACAATAAGCTGACGGACGACAAATCATCCTATACAAGCTTTTACAACATATGTCTTCACCTAGCTCCCTTTTAATACTTGTAACTTCATAAATTAAGACATGGACATATATGTAGACTATTACAGGCCTTTTCTTATAACAAAACATTCATCAAAACCTGCCCTAGCACATTATACAATACAAACAACACTTCAACTACCTTATCTAGTCATTTAACTTGTAATTTACATCTTCTAAGCATAATCAAATCACCAACTTAACTCATATACTATATGTTTATACTCCCAGAATCTAAAAAAGTATATTCACACAATTTCCCGCCTTATACCTATCATAAGAATAACACTACACAACCCAACAAAACTCAAGAACATCATTCACCCATCATCTTCCTTCTTATAGCTACTAAGTATATCTAAAACATCAACTAGCTCACATACATGGAGAAGAAGGAGAATCTTACCTTGTAACACCTTCAAAAACATATGAATACTAACATATCAATATTTCCAGCATCTTTATACCACAAAAATATCCCCAAAAAACAATACAACATAACTTCATCATCTAACCATCAACTTGTCAACTAGTAGCAATATAATATATCTAAACCTCAACTAATTCATACACATAGAAAATAAGGAAATTTTTTTACCTTAAATATCTAGAACTATACCTTCTTGCACATTTATTCACCTTGAAGGAAGTTCTAATCCATCCACATCAAGAAAGAAGAGGAGTATTCTAGTACCATGACTTAGTGGAAGGGAAATTCATATTGTAATATTAGAAACCTTTACTTGAATGGTAGGAGAACTCTTAGATGGGCTTTGGGAGTGTATTAGGATCCGTTGGGTCAAGATATGACCTAACATAAGGGTTGCACCACTTAAATAATAAATTGGAAAGTTCACCGCCTCTGTGGGTCCCAAAGGGGGCTGCTTGTGTAGTCTCGCAAAAATGTGAATATCTCTCTACTCTGACATCGTATAGAAGAACAGTTTAATGCGCTGGAAACTAGACTCGTAGACATTTAATTTTGTGGGTATATGACCCCATAAATCTAAGTATATTTGGAGAAAATCAAAGTGACATTAGACCCAAATTTCTGTAAACTTATGAACGTAAATTGTGATAACATTTGTTGACTTTTTTTTAAAGAAAAACAACTAGAATATAGCTAGTTGTGATTTTATTAAAACTAAAATTGTACAGCAAGAAATAAAGCAAGAACTACAAGGCCAAAAGTTCCTAACAAACTTGAAAAACAATCTAACTAGCCTAAATAATTGCATCACATATCCAAATTTTGGTTTGATTCCACTTCAAGCTACCTAAGAGCTCTCACTAGGTGCTATGAAATTAGATACCAACAGAAGGATCCTTCTACCTTGAACTAGTGCAAGTCCATACTTGATAGCTACTCATTTGTATATTAAGCTTGTGTTAACATCCATTCTGAAGCTAGATATTCATCAGCACCTGATCCCTATTACTATAGAATTTCTTCCAATAGATTGAACATAAAGTTAATACCACAATTGGATAGAAATTGCATAGTGACAGATACAAGGACTAATGAATTTATTGTTGTTATTTCAAAGAATACATTGACTTCTTCATCTCCTCTTTGTAATGCAACCTTTATGTGTTGCATATGTACTGCCAATATTTTCATACTACCAAATACAAGCACTAATTTCCTCATTGAAATACAGCTTTGAAGTGCTCCGTATGTATTGCTAGTCTTGTGTTGTCAGCCTTGTTCTCTAGCAAAAATAGTCTTAATTCTGAAACAAGGCATATGCATCTTGTCAATGTTCACTATTCTTCTAGTTGTTACTGGTAACTCCCTAAATGAATCAAAATGAATTCGTACCTGCAAAATCAAAAATAAAGTTAGTTAAAGAATCTACCAACTGGTTTCCTTCTCTCATCACATGGCCTATCTGTATCACTTCCTTCCTTCTCCATTCTAAGATGTTTTGCACTTCCATACTTATACTCCATGGTATATCCCATTCCCCTTCTACTATCTTTAATAAAATGAGAGATCAGTCTCCAAAAACAGTGGAAGAAATTGCTTCTGTACACAATAAGCAATGCCATCATACATTGCTTTAGCATCAATTCTTCTGGTACTTGCATGAATAAATTCCCCTTCACAATCTCTTACACAGTATGCAGATGCACTAGGGCCAGGATTACCCTTAGAAGTACCATCATTGTTACACTTAAACCACCCTTGATGAGGACTACACTATTGCACTAAAGTATACTGGATTTGAGGCCTATAGGCTTCCAATAGTTGCACTAAATGAGGCCAAGAATTGGGCATGTTTCTTATCCAAGGATACTTTGATTTGACCAGCTGAATAAGGTTAAGATTTATCTCATATATGACCCTATTCCTAGACATTGCTCTACCATGCAGAACTATATTCTTCCTCTTCCAAAGTTGCTAAATAATTATGGCTGGTGCTGCTTGATATAATGGCTTCAACTTTGCTAAACAATTTGTGTCCCACCATTTCATGAACACTTGCTTTATTTGAACAAAAGGGCCTTGTACACCAGTTGCTGCTGAAAAAATCTTTCATATATTTGCTGCATAATTTCCTGTAAGAAAAATGTGCTCCATTATTTCTTATTGAGGATGAGTACAACACCTACAGATAGAAACAATAGATATTCCCATCCTAGCTAGCACATCATCCACATGTAACTTTTGTTTCCAAACTCTCCACATGAAAAAAATGATTTTTGAAATGTAATCCTTTTGTCCAAATTTGTTTAAAAAACCAGTTTGGGTCATTTCTCTGTCTTAAACTCTCCCAGGCACTTCCTACTGTGAACTTTCCACTACTAGTGAGCAACCAGCATGCCTTATCTTTTTCATTAGAAGCTTCATCTCTATGAAACTCACTTCTAATATGGTCAACAATATCCCCTGGCGCTGTTTGCTGGAGCATTTGAAACCTCTATTTCCTATGATCATCACATCGTCAACATCATGAATACTTTCACCCATTGGGAAATTTGTTTGCATAACCCGAGATAGAGGTACTTTCATCCTCAAAATTTGCTGACTTTTGTTTTACAACTCGCTTGACTTCAAAACTTAACATATGATGATCATACGATTAAAATACCTCATAACATGTCTTTATTATCATGTTAAGAACTCCCAGTACTACCCCAAAAGTATGGGTTAGAACATTCCCAACTTGCCGACTTTCGATGAAACTTATTTTCTTTGATTCGTTTAACTTATAAACCGTCCAACATGTGTTATACATGATTTTAAACACTTATAAAATTGAGAATGGTCTTGCTCTCTGATATTACGTTGACTCACTTACGACGCACTTCAATGTATAAAGGTACGAGATGCACCACAAGTAGTTGGCATTGATCGATGAGAAAAGGACGATTGTCATATGCCATGCCAATTATATTAACAAATAATGATATATGCATTACATAATAGAATAAGAGCTCGAATGTTCAGATATACTCAAGTGTGTATTTTCCCATCTAGACGAGTACAAATGAAAGTTGGCACCAAACTGGAAAGGCCCGTACGTCATACGTAAAGTTGATAGATATAAGTAGTGGGTTCGATAGGTAAGTGGGTCGGGTGTTGTGGACAATCAGATATACCCAAAAAGAGAGCACAAAAAGAGATGTTTTGGGTTCTCGAGTTGGTCGTGTGGGTGGTATATGGGAGGCTATTTCGGGTGATTGTAGTGGGAGTCGGCTTATAGCGTTTTGAGGGGTTGTTTCCGGTGAGTTAAGGGTAAGGAATATGCTCGGTACTTGGTGGTTTGGTCGTGGAAACATCATGGAACAAATCTTAAACAATGAGGTCTCGGGTTTACGGGTTTTAGCCGGCAGTGAGAAGTTTGGGGACTGTTTCGGTTGGCTACAAGGAGAATTGGCTTGAGGCGTTTGGTGGAGTTATAGTGGAAACTTTGAGGGTTGTAGTGGTATCTGGGTTTCAATTTGTAGACGGTGGAGGGTGTTGGAACTGAATTGAGGCAGTGAGGTTTCGGTTGTTGATTAGGGTGGACTGTTTGAGGGTTATCGGACTTGGATGGTTATTTGATGGAAATGTGGTTTTAGTTTCGGTAGTGTATTTGTAGAGTGACTTATTGAGATGAAGTAGGGATGTCCAGTGATAGAGATACAGGGGTTTTACTGCCCGTATCGACACCAAGGAACTAAATGATCAATGTTACAAGGTCGAGACTGGGGTTGTTAGTTGCAAAGCCCGTGAACAAGCCAAGTGAGGGTGATCTATGCCCTTGTTGCTCCCTAGGCTTAGACTAAGTTGATTCACACAAGAATCAACCTTCGTTTAGCACCAAGGGTGTTCTTCAATCTTGGGTAAAGGCTAGGTCACACAAGTCCTACTCTATACTTGCGCCGAAGGAGTTTGATCCACACAAGGATTCGCAAGCATCAAAACACAAGTTGAACACTCAAAGATGTCTTTTATATAAACTCAAAAACTAATATTTACATTCATCCTAAGGGTCTTATTTATAGTGAAGTAAGGACCATTCTAGAAGACACAAACACAAGCCATTTCGGCCGAATGGGAACAAGGAAAAGGATTGGTTGTCTTGGAGAACAAGTTGGTTTTTTGGCCTTGGCAAATTGTATGTGAAAAGGGATTGGGCCTTTCTTGGCAGCAAAGTCGACCGACTTAGAGAACAAGTTGGTTCTTCGGTCTTGGTAAGTAATGTAGAAAGGTTAGAGCCTTTCTTGGAGAGAAAGTCGTTCTTTAATCCTCTTCACACCTTGACGGGGTCCTTGGCTATATTTTCGACTTCAACATCCCTACAAGTCATTGAATGTGTCCTAATGCAAGCTAGAGGTTATTACATGATCCTAATATGTCCTAACTAGTAGCTTAGAAATTAAAGAAAAGAAATTAAGTGCAAGGCTTCGGCCAGGGCCACATAAAAGCTGAAAAGTTCTTATTGATCCTTTATGTTTTATCTTTAATACCGCACCATGTTAAGCACGTAACTAGTGGATGGTTAGCCATTTTGGGCATCCCCAATAAGTCACTTCGTGGTTCTTGTTGTAATACCAAGTTGGCCTCCTTTCTTCCATCAATCTTCCCCTTCTTTGGAAGAATTTCCCCCCAAATTCTCATCATATATGTATGGTGACAAGCCCCTACATTAAATGTTGAGCTAACGCCCACATACTCGTCTGGTAGTTCAATTTTGTAGGCACTTTCTCCAAATCTAGCCACAACCTTGAAAGGTCGATCCGCCCTTAGTATTAGTTTTTTCCCTAGATTTGGAAACCTTTCCTTTCCTAGGTGTAGCCAGTCTAGATCTCCAAGTTTGAAATGGGGTTGTGTCTTTGTCTTATTAGCCTCTATTTTGTACTTGTCATTGGCCTTTTGGATTTGGGCTTGAATATTATCATGCAATTTCTTGATAGTATCAACTCGCTCCTTAGCCGTCAAGCTTAGTACTTCTCCCTTTGGGATCAGTATTAGATCAATGCGGAGAAATGGGTTTGTACCATATACGATCTTAAAAGGGGCCTTACCCGTGGTGCGGTACCAACTTCGGTTGTATGCAAATTCCACGTGTGCCAGTTTCAGGTCCCAATCCTTGGTTGTTTTGCTTACTAACCCTTTGAGCAATGTACCAAGGGTTCTATTGGTTATTTCCGGCTGACCATCGGTTTGTGGGTGATGGGATGTGCTAAATAGTAGCTTGGTGCAAAAGAGTCTCCATAGCGATTTCCAAAAGTAACTTAGGAATTTCACATCCTTATCTGATACAATAGTTTTCAGGACACCGGCCTTACCACTTCCTTCAAGTATAGATCCGCAATGTGAGTTGCATCGTCGGTTTTGGGGCAAGCATTGAAGTGAGAAATTTTGGAGAACCGATCCACAACTACCAAGATAGAATCCTTTCACCATTAGGTCCTTGGTATGCCTAGAATAAAGTCCAAACTCACACCTTCCCATGGTCTTTTTAGAACCGGCAATGGGGTATATAATCCTTTGTGGAAGGTATTTTTTGTCCTTTGGCAAGTAAAATATTGACTTACCACTCCATGTACATCCTTATCCATTCGCGGCCAGTAGAAATGCTCTTGTAGGATCTCCAAGGTCCTTATGATTCCAAAATGTCCCACGAGTCCTCCTGAGTGTACTTCTTGTATGAGGAATTCCCGTGTGGAGCTTTTGGGCACACATAATTTATTTCCCTTGAAAAGTAATCCTTCTTCGATGGAAAAGGGATCGTGCGGTCCTTTACTGCATTTGGCTATGACATCTTTGAATTCAGGATCTTGGTCATAAAACTCTTTAAGCACTTCGAACCCGACAAGTTTTTGTTCGAGGACGGTTAACATGACATGTCACCGGGAAAGGGCATTTGCTACCACATTAGACTTTCCATCCTTGTGCCTCGTGGAAAATGTGAATGTTTGCAAATAAGATACCCATTTGGCATGTCTTGGGTTCAACTTTTTTTGACCGTGTAAGTATTTCAAAGATTCATGGTCCGAATAGAGCACAAAATGTTGTGGCCTCAAATAATGTTCCCATTGAGTCAAGGCCCTTATGATAGCATAGAATTTCTTATCATAGGTAGAGTAGTTGAGTTTCACACCACTTAGCTTTTCGCTAAAGAAGGCAAGAGGCCGTCTATCTTGGATCAAAACGGCACCAATACCAATCCCACTCGCATCACATTCTATCTCAAAGGGTTTCTCAAAATTTGGGATGGCTAATACTGGAGCATCACACAACCGTCCTTTTAAGGTCTTAAAGCCCTTTTGTGCTTCAGGAGACCATTTAAAGTTACCTTTCTTAGTAAGTTCTATGATAAGTGCCGCAATGGTACTGAAATCTCGAATGAAGCGGCGGTAGAAAGATGCCTACCCATGAAGCTTATTACTTCAGTTGCATTGCTCGGTAAGGGCCAACTATGGACTGCCTCTACCTTGGAGAGATCTACATGGATGCCCTCGGATGACACTATGTACCCGAGAAATGGAACACTAGTGATCATGAACGCACACTTCTCCAATTTGCCGTATAACTTCACTTACCTCAGTCTTTGGAATATGGTCTCCAAGTGCGCTAAATGAGATTCTTTGTCTTGACTACATATTAAAATATTGTCCAAGTACACCACGACAAATTTTCACATGAACCGTCTCAACACCTCGTGCATGAGTCGCATGAAGGAGCTCGATGCATTGTATAAGCCAAACGACATTACAAGCCATTCATAAGGCAGTTTTCCATTCATCCCCTTCCCAGATTCTCATCTGGTGGTAACTGCTTCTTAGGAAAATTTTGGAGAACATCTTGGCTCCGTTCAACTCATCCAAAAGATCGTCAAGTCTTGGCATAGGAAACTGATACTTGATAGTGATGTTATTCACTGCCCGACTATCAACACACATTCGCCAAGTGCCTTCCTTTTTGTTACCAAGAGGGCGGGTACCGCACAGGGGCTAAGACTCTCGCGAACAAAACCTTTGTCCAAGAGCTCTTGGACTTGCTTTTGTAATTCTTTGGCTTCTTCCGGATTGCACCGATATGCTGGCCGATTAGGTAATGAACTTCCGGAAATAAAATCGATGGCATGTTCAATACCCCGAATTGGTGGTAGACCGCAGGCAAGGTTGTCCGGAAACACATTTTCTTATTATTTTAGGAGAATCTTCAAATAGTTATCCTCGACTACCTCCCCAAGCAGGCTTTTCTTGCTTTTGACCTTCACGTCAGATAGAGGACTCCCCTTCTTTAATTCTTCCTTCATCTTTCAAGCATCGAGGGGTAAGGGTTCAGATTCTTCCCGAGCTTCCATACTCTGAGTTTTCCACTCAACATCTCTAGGCTACAATGGCATAAGTCGGAATCTTTTGCCATCCTTCTGAAAGGAATAAGTGTTATTTTCCCCATCGTGTTGAGCCTTTCGATCATACTGCCAAGGTCTCCCTAACATGATATGGCACGTATCCATGGGCAGGATGTCACACCATATCTCATCCTCGTAATTGCCAATCCAGAATTTGACATGTGTTTGCCTTGTGACTCTCAGCTCCCCTTTTTCATTGACCCATTGGAGGTCATATGGCTGTGGGTGATCACGAGTAGGTAGTTCTAACTTATCCACCATTTCTGCGGAGGCAAGGTTTGAACTACTTCCCCATCGATATTCAATTTACACACATTGTCACTTACTTTACACCGAGTATAGAAAAGTTGGCTCCGTTGAGTTTTCCTCGGATTCTTGGGTGGGACTTCCAAATCATGTTGATGTACCAATCCTTAGTTTTTTGGACCAGTAAGTATAACCTCGGAATTGGCTTGACTTCTTATAGTTTGTCCCGCAAGTTTCTTTTTAAAGATTTGCACTTGTTCCTTGACAAATTGGAAGAGGCACTTTTGGAGTTCCTTGGTAATTTGCTCCATAGGGTCAAAGTGTGGGATAGGACGTACAAGATCTGATACCAATCTAATAGATATAAGGAGTGGGTTGGATAGGTAAGTGGGTCGGGTGTTGTGGAAAATCGGATTGACCCGAAAAGAGAGCACAAAAAGAGATGTTTTGAGTTCTCGGGTTGGTCGTGTGGGTGGTATATGGGAGGATTTTTCGGGTGATTGTACTTGGAATCGGCATATGGTGTTTTGCGGGGTTGTTTCTGGTGAGTTAAGGGTCAGGAATATGCTCTACACTTGGTGGTTTGGTGGTGGAAAGGCCACGGAACAAATCTGAAACATTGAGGTCTCGGGTTTACCAGTTTCAGCCGGCAGTGAGAAGTTTGGGGACTGTTTCGGTTGGCTACAAGGAGAATTGGCTTGAGGCGTTTGGTGGAGTTATATTGGACACTTTGAGGGTTGTATTGGTATCTGGGTTCAGTGTTTAAATGGTGGAGAGTGTTGGAACTGAATTGAGGCAGTGAGGTTTTGGTTGTTGATTAGGGTGGACTGTTTGAGGGTTATCGGACTTGGATGGTTATTTGAGGGAAATGTCACTTTTGTTTCGGTGGTGTATTTATAGAGTGACGTATTGATATGAAGTAGGGATGTCCAAGGATAGGGATACAGGGGTTTTACTGCCCGTATCGACACCAAGGAAGTGAATGATCAATGTCACAAGGTCGAGACCGGGGTTGCTAGTTGCAAATCCCGTGAACAAGCCAAGTGAGGGTGATCTATGCCCTTGTTGCTCCCTAGGCTTAGACGAAGTTGATTCACACAAGAATCAACCTTCGTTTACCACCAAGGGTGTTCTTCAAGCTTGGGTAAAGGATAGGTCACACAATTCCTAGTCTATACTTGCGCTGAAGGAGTTTGATCCACACAAGGATCGGCAAGCTTCAACACACAAGTTGAACACTCAAAGATGTCTTTTATATAAACTCAAAAACTAATCTTTACATTCATCTGAAGGGTCCTATTTATAGTGAAGTAAGGACCATTCTAGAAGGCACAAACACAAAGCCATTTCGGCCAAATGGGAACAAGGAAGAGGATTGGTGGTCTTGGAGAACATGTTGGTTTAATGGCCTTGGCAAATTGTATGTGAAAAGGGATTGGGTTTTTCTTGGAGGAAAAGTCGACCGGCTTGGAGACCAAGTTGGTTCTTCGGTCTTGGTGTGTAATTTATAAAGGTTTAAGCCTTTCTTGGAGACAAAGTCGATCTTTAATCCTCTTCATACCTTGACGGGGTCCTTGGATATCTTCTCGACTTCAACATCCCTACAAGGCATTGAATGTGTCCTAATGCAAGCTAGAGGTTATTACATGATCCTAATATGTCCTAACGAGTAACTTAGAAATCAAAAACAAGAAATTAAGTGCAAGGCTTCGGCCAGGGCCACATAAAAGCCGAAAAGTGCTTATTTATCCTTTATGTTTAATCTTTAATACCGCACCATGTTAAGCACGTAACCAGTGGATGGTTAGCCATTTTGGGCATCCCCAACAAGTCACTTCGTGGTTCTTGTTGTAATACCAAGTTGACCTCCTTTCTTCCATCAAAAGTACTCTCTGCACGGGCCTTAATTCTAGTAGAAATAAACGGCCAAGAATGGCCCAAAGCAATCAACTTAGACGCAGTCAAGAGAGACTACGCGTAGGAGATGCATTTTTCAACTATACTACTTCTTACGGAAGAATTACGTAGAAAACCCACATCAAGTTCGACCTTCCCTTGTAATAGAAATTCCAAATGATATTCCTTATAACATGAACTACACGATGACCTAATTTTTGAGGTGCGGTACGTAGGCAGTCCATATAAGACACATTCACATTTTAAGAAAGTTACCATTCCCCCTATGTTTGAACTATGTTCAACCTCATTCCTATCATTACAGGATATGTAGCCGCTCCAAGATCTAGGTCACACCAACCCAAAAATCTCCACAACCCTTAAGGACCACTGAGGTAGAATTTTTTAGAGTATCTCAAAAATTCCTTCACAAGACTTGGCACAAGAGGTAGTCAACACAACTTCAACTGTGGCAAAACATCTTCAGAGGACCTCAATAATTCCTTTACACGACTCAGCACAAGAGGTCACCAACACAACTTCAACTAGGGTAGATGTTTTGAGAAATCTCAAAAATTTCCTTCACAAAACTCGGCACAAGAGTTTGCCGACACAACCTCAACTAGGGCAATCTTTTTTAGAAGGTCTCAAAAATTTCTTCACTAGACTTGGCACAGTAGGTCATCCATATAACTTCAACTAGGACATAATTCTTGAGAGAATCTCAAAAATTCCACCACGACAAGCCAAAGATTGTGAAGGCTCCACAATGGAACACCGTAGGGAGCACATGAATATCCTCATTTGAATTACTCCTGTCATGACAATAATGGAAAATATTTTGAAACATTTTAATTTTTTATTAGGACTAATATTTTCAATTCCTATTTTGAATTCATCTTCAATATTATCACGGTTCAAAGGACTAAACGGGTATCGTGTCCTTCCATAGGGAGGAACGATATGTCGAAGGTTTGACTGCATAGATCAACCTTATTAAAACTCAATTTTTTTTCTATTGATGTAGGTTCCCCAAAGTCGTCATGTGGACGACGATTTATCTTGCTAACCCATCTATTCATGATGTCAAAAACATGTAAAGAACAGTTTGCCCAAGATGCTCCAATTGACACTATTGCCAAAAAGGCTATGAAATGGATGAAACATCATAAGGACGACACAACCTAGCCAAAAAGACTATAAAACAGATAAAGCCTCATAAGGATGATACAACCTAGCCAAAAGGGATATAATACAAATGAAACATCATAAGGACGACTTCACAACGTAGCCAAAAGGATTATAATATGTATGAGGTATCATAAGGATGACACCATCAAACTAAAAGGGTTGTATAATAGATAAATAACATATCTGGCTAAGAGGGCCATTACTAAAGTAAAGTGCGAAGGAAGGATGATTCAGTCAAGAGGGTCACTCATACAAATATTACCGAAAGGGGCATTCATACAAACATTGATGAGAAGGACATTTATACAAAAATTGCTTAGATAGTGATTCATGCAAACATTACCGAGAGGTCCATTCATACAAATATTGCTGAGAGGGTCACTCATACAAACATTACCGAGAAGGCCATTCATAAAAACATTGCCGAGAGTGCCATTCGTACAAATATTGCCAAGAGAGCCATTCATACAAACATTGCCAAGAGGGACATTCATTTACATTAATGATAGAGTCATTCATACAAACATTGTCAAGAGGACCAGTTATTCATACAAGCATATAAAGGATGAAATAAAGATGATCCAACTAAGATGGCCATATGTGTTACACCCCGTACTTTTATGTTAAGATACGTCTTGAGAAAAATAATATGAATTCGGAAGGCTTAGGATTTTTATGAGGATAGCAATGGTTTAAAATAAGTGTTAACAAAGTGTCGTAAGGGTTAGAGGTTAATCAAATCGAAGATCTTATAACCCATACTATCACGGTAAAACTAGGGCTGATTAATATGTGAAGAAGGTTGTGTTATGTGGTATTTGAATCATATAATAGTCATATATTAAGTTTACTGAAATTTGGGTCAAATATCACTGTGTTTGATCTTATAGTGTACTTAGAGTTACGAGGTGATCCAACCACCATATTTAAGGCATTCGGGTCTAGTTTCCAATGCCTTAAACCATTCATCAATATGACATCATGGTAGGGAGATATGTGCATTTAGCCAGACTGTGCAAGAAGCCTCTTTGGGACCCACTAGAGGCGGTGACCAACCTTTTAGTGTTATATAAGTCTTCAATCCTTCTTAATTCGTCAGTTTTCACCAAACCCAATTCCCAAACACCCCCAATTTCTCTCTAAACATCCTACCATCATCCAAGACAATATCTATAAGGTAGTAACGTAATTCCACCCTCGAAAGGTTCGTGATACTAGTTTTCTACTTGTTCTTCTGGTTGTTTTTGAATTAAAGATTCCTTCAAGTTGAAGTAAAGTGTATAAAGACTAAATCCGGATGTTTTTAGGTATGATCCTTCCTCCGCTTCTTGTTTTGAGGTTATCTAGGTTTTGGATATGTTTTTCAGGTGAGAAGTTATGCGATAACGATTGTAGAGTTGTGTGTGGGTCATTCTGACGTTGTTGTGATATGTGGGGGATATTATTTCTATGCTGATAGTCTGTAAACATGAATATAAGTTATGCATATGTATGGTTGTTGTTGTTATGAGTTTAAAATGGAGAAAAGTGTGGTGAAACATCATTTAAATAATCGTATAGCGAGCTTGCAACTCGCTATGAGTTATCATGTTGAACTATTTTAAGGTGTTTCCATGATTTTGTTGTGTATAGAATTTTTGGGAATGATCTGAATATGTATTTATGTTGTTGATATGCTACTTGAAGAGAAGAATAAGTATATGAGAGTGTTGAATTGTTAGTTAGGAACCAAGCTTGTCACTTGATATATCATGTACTATCTATTCCTTAGCTTGATGTTAGCCCTATTATTGTTGTTGTTGTTGTTGATTAAGGTTTTTGAACGGACTAAGTTCATCGTGTTGCCGAGCAAGTTTATGAAAGGTATATAATGACTATCTCTACTACTTTCTTTTGGCATGAATATGATTAAACAAATATAAACAAATGCCCCTCCCCAAATGACTCTACTCATATTAAGTTAGAGATGTTCCTATACCTCATTTTGTAGTGATTCTTAATGAATCATGTTATGTCCTGTTTTTGTGGTTCTTATTGGTACGTATGTTGGCTAGTTAGCTTACATAATGTCATTCAGAGGATTATAAACCTTACATCACTTCGATAGGTTCAAAATGTGTTTCTAATGTTCCTCATGCAATTATATATATGTATATGATATTATTACTTACCACCGAGATAATCGATTGGGTATGACACCTATAGTGCGCTAGATATGTATTATTATCACTGATCAGTTGGGTATGATATGATGATGGTTAGGCCCACAGAGGTTGGTGTGTTATGAGATTTAGGAGACCTTATGAGGCTCGATATGCTATATATGTATGTAAGTATATGCATGCATATCATATGCCCTCAGTGGAATTCAGAGTTTCAAGTTGATTCTCCCATATCGCTCTTTATATATGTTTTTACATGACTTACATATTTGGTACATTCATTCGTATTGGAGGTGGTCGGCTCAATAGGTCCAATAACATACATGACCCAAGCAACTAACGACTAAGGTGAACTCATGGCGTTGAACTCGTTTGGTAGGACTCTGATCAAATCTCCATGTATTTTCATGGTCTCCACAATGTCCACACATTTGAGTAATCTGAGGTCAGACGTTCTTCTGTAGAGCGTGTCTTTGCTCAGAAAGAAACTGTTGGCCATTCTCCCGAGGGTTTTCTTCTGGTTACTTGTAGTATCCTCGGGATATTCTCCCTTGTCCAAATAAGCTTTTAAGTCGGCGTACCATTACTTTCCGTCAGGTTATGCTTCCACATGAGAACAGTAAGCATGTTCTTCTTTCAAGCTTATCTCCAGGGGGTTGATATGACATCTTTATGGATGTTGTATCATGGCGCTATGGTAGCGAGGGCATCCGCGAACTCATTATGTGCTTTTGGCATATTCTTGAACTCAATCTTATTAAATTTTTTACTCAATCTCTGGATGAAGTTAACGTATGGCAGAATTTTGGCATTCTTTGTGCCCTATTCTCCTTATACCTGATGAATCAGAAGGTTTGAATCGCCTATCACCAATAACTTATCTATATCCTGGACTAACGCCATTCAGAGGCCCAAAATAGAGGCTTCATATTGTGTCATGTTATTGGTACACCGGAATGTGAGCTTGGCAGCCATTGGGTAATATTCCCAAACCTTTATGATTAACTACACCATCGAAGAACATTCTCCAACCTAAATAAAGTTTGACCCCTCATTTGTCTAACATGAGTACATGTTCATCGGGGAAGTATGTTCTGAGTGGTTCTGCATCATCATCCACTGGGTTTTCGACAAGAAAATCGGCCAATGCTTGAGCTTTTAGAGCTTTCCTAACCACGTACAAGATGTCATATTCACTCAACAACATTTTTCATTTAGCCAGCTCTCCTTTAGGCATGGGCTAGCGAAATGTGTCTTTCAATAGATCCATCTTGGAGATGAGGTGGGTGGTATAGGATGACAGATAGTGCCTCAGCTTCTGGACCACCCATATTAATGCACAACATGTCTTTTCCGCTAGGGTATATCATGCTTCACAAGTTGTAAACTTCTTGCTTAGGTAGTAAATGGTGTGTTCCTTCTTTCCTGCTTCATCGTGTTTCCCTAAAACGCACCCAAAGGCGTTGTTCGATACTGATAAGTATAACAGTAGAGGACTTCATGGCCTTGGTGGAACCAAACAGGAGGATTGGAGAGATTTTTCTTGATAGTGTCAAATGTTTTTTGATATTCGTCGTTCCATTTTATTGGCCCGTCTTTCTTCAGCAGCTTGAGAATGGGTTCAACGATCACATGTGAACTGAGCTATGAAGTGACCAATGTAGTTCAACCTTCCCGAAAACTCATGACCTCCTTCTTAGTCTTCGGAGGGGGAAACTCTTGTATGGCCTTGATTTTTGATGTATCTAGGAGGTCATGAGTTTCCGAGAAGGTTGAAATACATTGGTAACTTCATAGTTCAGTCCATAGTGATCGTTAAGCCCATACTCAAGCTACTGAAGAAGGAACGACGAATGTCAAAAATAATTTGACACTATGAAAAAGTATCTCTCCAATCCTCCTATTTTGGTTCCACCGAGGCCAGGAAGTCCTATATTGTTATACTTATCAGTATCGGACAATGCCCTCGGGTCCGTGTTAGGGAAACATGACAAAGTAGGAAAGAAGGAACACACCATCTACTACCTAAGCAAGAAGTTCACATCTTGTAAAATAGGTATACCCTGGTGGAAAAGACATGTTGTGGACTAACATGGGTGATACAGAAGCTGAAGCACTATTTGCCATCCTATACCGCCCACCTTATCTCCAGAATGGATCCATTGAAAGACATCTTTTGCCAGCCCATGCCTATAGGAAAGCTGGCCAAATGGCAAATACTGTTGAGTGAATACGACATCGTGTATACGGTCAAGAAAGCTATAAAAGGCCAAGCATTGGACAATTTTCTTGCTGAAAGTCCGATGGATGATGATGCAGAACCAATCAGAACATACTTCCCTGATGAAGAGGTACTCATGTTAGAAGAATGAGGGGTTGAACCATATTCAGGTTGGAGAATGTTCTTTGATGGTATAGTTAATTATAAAGGTTCGAGAATCAGAGTTGTGTTAGTATCAGAAATAGGACAACACTACCTAATGGCCGCCAACCTCACATTCCGGTGTACCGATAAGATGGCAGAATATGAACTTGAATTTTGGGCCACCGAATGGCATTAGAAAAGGATATAGACGAGTTAGTGGTAATAGGTGATTCAGACCTTCTGATTCATCAGGTACAAGGAGAATGGGCCACAAAGAACGCAAAAATTCTTCCACACGTTAACTTCGTCCAGATATTGAGTAAAAGATTCAAGAAGGTTGAGTTCAAGCACACGCCAAGGGTACATAATGAGTCCGTGGATGCCCTCGGTATCATAGCATCCATGATACAACATCTAGAAAGATGTCATATCAACCTACTGGAGATAAGCTTGAAATAAGAACATGCTTACTTGTAATGTCCCGAACCATGGCTTGGGGTAAACACGACACTCAGTGCCTTACTGCATGTGACCGAGCGAACCAAATGGCTTTCTAATCAACATAGGCATCAAAACATGCACTAATAATAGTTGTAAAACATGTGAAACATAATACTAAAAATATAATTTGAAATGAAGTAGCGGAAATATCTGAATATAATATGATAAGTATGAAAATAATACTGACATGCTAACTAGTCTAGTCTATAAAACCTTTGAACCATGAGTCTTACTGCAAAGTTGTTTACCAGGATAAGGCCCCTGACATACCTCTACAATTAAACATGACATATAAAATAAGTGACTAACCCCCCGAATGAAATGGGGCTCACTAATAGCTGATATTGATGCAAATCCTAGCGAACAGATCCATCGTCTAGAAACTCAATACATGCACCATGAAGTGCAGGCCCCATGTAAAGGGACGTTAGTACATTTCAATTGTACTGTATGTAAAGCAACTGAAAGAATAAGCATGCACATGATATAATAGGAACATGAAACTGAAACTAAACATGAACATAGATATAATCTGACATGAGTATGATAACGTGCATAAAATCTGTATAACTATATGATATTAGGGTTATCATGATAATGGAACAAAATTCTAATGATGGAAGAAAGAAGGTCAATTTGGTATTACAATAAGAACCACGAAGTGACTTGTTGGGATGACCAAAATGGCTAACTATCCACTGGTTACGTGCTTAACATGGTGCGGTATTAAAGATAAAACATAAAGGATCAATAAGCACTTTTTGGCTTTTATGTGGCCTTGGCCGAAGCCTTGCACTTAATTTCTTGTCTTTAATTTCTAAGCTACTAGTTAGGACATATTAGGATCATGTAATAACCTCTAGCTTGCATTAGGACACATTCAATGCCTTGTAGGGAAGTTGAAGTCGAGAAGATAGCCAAGGACCTCGTCAAGGTGTGAAGAGGATCGAAGATCGACTTTGTCTCCAAGAAAGGCTCAAACCTTTCTACATTACTCACCAAGACCGAAGAACCACCTTGGTCTCCAAGACGGTTGACTTTGCCTCCAAGAAAGGCCCAATCCCTTTTAACATACAATTCGCCAAGGCCAAGAAACCAACTTGTTCTCCAAGACCACCAATCATCTTCCTTGTTCCCATTCGGCCGAAATGGCTTGTGTTTGTGTCTTCTAGAATGGTCTTTACTTCACTATAAATAGGACCCTTAGGATGAATGTAAAGATCAGTTTTTGAGTTTATATAAAAGACATCTTTAAGTGTTCAACTTGTGTGTTGAAGCTTGTCGATCCTTGTGTGGATCAAACTCCTTCAGCACAAGTATAATCTAGGACTTGTGTGACCTAGCCTTTACCCAAGCTTAAAGAACACCCTTGGTGGTAAACGAAGGTTGATTCTTGGGTGAATCAACTTAATCTAAGCCGAGGGAGAAACAAGGGCATAGATCACCCTCACTTGGATTGTTCACGGGCTTTGCAACTAGCAACCCCGCTCTCGACCTTGTGACATTGATCAACCACTTCCTTGGTGTCGATATGGGCAGTAAAATCCTTGTATCTCTATCCTTGGACATTTCTACTTCATCGCACTAAGTCACTAAACAAATACACCACTAAACCCAAAGCCACAACTCTCTCAAATAACCATCCTTCATCCGAATCTTGAGTCCGACATTCCGAATACCAACTCCTATCAAATAACCTCAATCCCTCTACCAAAACACTCTCGAATACTCCCTGGTCAGTCACTATAAACATCACCTACCAAAAACACCCGCAAGTATCCTTCCAAGCCCAATAACACAACAACTTACTAATTTAGTCACTAGCCCACACTTCACTGTCTCATTCCATTTCCGCAACTTTAACTACATCCAACCACCAAGTCCCAAGCATATTTATAACCCTCAACCTGCCCATGACAACCCCTCAAAATTCCTTAAACCGGTCTCCACCACAACCACCAGAAACAACCTCCCATACATCACCTATACGACCTACCCGAGAAACCAAACACCTCTACTTGTGCTCTCATTTTTGGGTCATCCCGATCGTCATCCACACCTGACCCATTCACCTATATAACCTGCACCTTATATCCATCAGATTGGTATCAGATCTTAGACGTCCCTTCCCATGCTTTGACGCTATGGAGCAAATTAGCAAGGAACTCCAAAAGTGCCTTTTCCAATTTGTCAAGGAACAAGTGCAAATCTTTAAAAAGAAACTTGCGGGACAAACTATAAGAAGTCAAGCCAATTCCGAGGTTATACTTACTGGTCCAAAACATGAAGGATTGGTACTTCAACATGATTTGGAAGTCCCACCCAAGAATCTGAGGGAAACTCAATGGAGCCAACTTTTCTATACTTAGTGTAAAGTAAGCGACATGGTGTGTAAATTAATTATCGAGGGGGAAGTAGTTAAAACCTTGCCTCCATGGAAATGGTGGACAAGTTAGAACTACCTACTCGTGATCACTCACTGCAATATGATCTCCAATGGGTCAACGAAGAAGGGGAGCTTAGAGTCACAAGGCAAGCACATATCAAATTCCAGATTAGAAATTACGAGGATGAGATATGGTGTGACATACTGCCCATGGATACGTGCCATATCCTATTAGGGCGACCTTGGCAGTATGATCGAAAGGCTCAACACGATGGAGAAAAGAACAATTATTCCTTTCGGAAGGATTGCAAAAGATTTAAACTTATGCCATTGTCACCTAGAGATGTTAAGGAGTGGAAGCTCAGAAAGAATCTGAACCCTTACCCCTCGATGCTCGAAAGATCAAGGAAGAATTAAAGAGGGGGAGTCATTTATCTGACCTGAAGGTCAAAAATAAGAAGGGTCTGTTAGGGGAGGTAGTCGAGGATAACGATTTAAAGATTCTCCTAATACAATATGAAGATATCTTTCTGGACGACCTTGTATCGGTATACCACCAATTCGGGGTATTGAACATGCCATCAATTTTATTCTCGGAAGATCATTACCTAATCAGCCGCCATATCGGTGCAATCCGTAAGAAGCCAAAGAATTACAAAAGAAAGTCCAAGAGCTATTGGACAAAGGTTTTGTTTGCGAGAGTCTTAGCCCATGTGCGGTACCCGCCCTCTTGGTACCAAAGAAGGATGGTACTTGGCGAATGTGTGTTGATAGTCGGGCAGTGAATAACATCACCATCAAGTATCAATTTCCTATGCCAATACTTGACGATCTTTTGGATGAGTTGAACGGAGCCAAGATGTTCTCCAAAATTGCCTAAGAAGCGGTTACCACCAGATAAGAATCCGGGAAGGGGATGAATGGAAAACTGCCTTCAAAACAAATTTTGGATTATATGAATGACTTGTAATGCCGTTCGGCTTATGCAATGCACCGAGCTCTTTCATGTGACTCATGCATGAGGTGTTGAGACGGTTCATGGGAAAATTTGTCGTGGTGTACTTGGACGACCTTTTAATATATAGTCAAGACAAAGAATCTCATCTAGCGCACTTGGAGACTGTATTCCAAAGAGTGAGGGAAGTGAAGTTATACGGAAAATTGGAGAAGTGTGCATTCATAATCACTAGTGTTCCATTTCTCATGTAGATAGTGTCATCCAAGGGCAGCCATGTAGATCCCTCCAAGGTAGATGCAGTCCGTAGTTGGCCCGTACCAAGCAATGAAACTGAAGTAAGAAGCTTTCATGGGTTGGCATCTTTCTACCGCCGCTTCATTCGAGATTCCAATACTATTGCGGCACCTATCACGGAACATACTAAGAAAGGTAACTTTAAATGGTCTCCCGAAGCACAAAAGGTCTTTGAGACCTTAAAAGGGAGGTTGTGTGATGCTCCAGTATTAGCCATCCCAAATTTTGAGAAACCCTTTTATATAGAATGTGATATGAGTGGGATTGGTATTGGTGTCGTTTGGATCCAAGATAGATGGCATATTACCTTCTTTAGCGAAAAGCTAAGTGGTGCAAAACACAACTACTCTACCTATAATGAGGAATTCTATGCTATCATAAGGGCCTTGACTCAATGGAAACATTATTTGAGGCCACAACATTTTGTGCTCTATTCGGACCATGAATCTTTGAAATACTTACACGGTCAAAGAAAGTTGAACCCGAGACATGCCAAATGGGTATCTTATTTGCAAACATTCACATTTTCCATGAGGCACAACGATGGGATGTCTAACGTGGTAGCAGATGCCCTTTCCCGGCGACATGTCATGTTAACCGTCCTAGAACAAAAACTTGTTGGGTTTGAAGTGCTTAAAGAGTTTTATAACCAAGATCCTGAATTCAAAAATGTCATAGCCAAATACAGTAAAGGACCGCACTACCCCTTTTCCCTCGAAGGAGGATTCTTTTTCAAGGGAAATAAATTATGTGTGGCCAAATGCTCCATACGGGAATTGCTCATACAGGAAGTACACACAAGAGGCCTCGCGGGACATTTTGGAATCATAAGGACCTTGGAGATCCTACAAGAGTATTTCTACTGGCCGCGAATGGATAAAGATGCACATGGGGTGGTAAGTCGATGTTCTACTTGCCAAAGGACAAAAAGCACCTTCCACAAAGGATTATATACTCCATTGCCGATTCCAGAAAAACCATGCGAAGGTGTGAGTTTGGACTTTATTCTAGGCATACCAATGACCTAATGGGGAAAGGATTCTATCTTAGTAGTTGTGGATCGGTTCTCCAAAATGTCTCACTTCAATGCTTGCCACAAAACCGACGATGCAACTCACATTGCGGATCTATACTTGAAGGAAGTGGTAAGGCTACATGGTGTCCTGAAAACTATTGTATCATATAAGGATGTGAAATTCCTAAGTTACTTTTGGAAATCGCTATGGAGACTCTTTTGCACCAAGCTACTGTTTAGCACATCCCATCACCCACAAACCGATGGTCAGACAGAAATAACCAATAGAATCCTTGGTACATTGCTCAAAGGGTTAGTAAGTAAAACAACCAAGGATTGGGACCTGAAACTGGCACACGTGGAATTCGCGTACAACCGAAGTTGGTCCCGCACCACGGGTAAGGCCCCTTTTGAGATCATATATGGTACCAACCCATTTCTCCCCATTGATCTAATATCGATCCCAAAGGGAGAAGTACTAAGCTTCACGGCTAAGGAGCGAGTTGAGACTTTCAAGAAATTGCATGATAATATTCAAGCCCAAATCCAAAAGGCCAATGACAAGTACAAAATGGAGGCTAACAAGACACGGACTCAACCCCATTTCAAACCTGGAGATCTAGTCTGGCTACACCTAAGAAAGGAAAGGTTTCCAAATCTAAGGAAAAACAAACTAATGCCAAGGGCGGATGGATCTTTTATGGTTCTGGCTATATTTGGAAAAAATGCCTACAAAATTGAACTACCAGACGAGTATGGGGGCGTTAGCTCAACATTTAATGTAGGGGACTTGTCACCATACATATATGATGAGAATTTGGGGGCAAATTCTTCCAAAGAAGGGGAGATTGATGGATCACCTATACAACCCCTCAAAATGCCTTAAGCCGGTCTCCACTACAACCACCTGAAACAGCCTCCCATACATCACCTATATGACCTACCCAAGAAACCAAACACCCCTACTTGTGCTCTCATTTTCGGGTTAGCCCGATCATCATCCACAACCAACCCATTCACCTATCCAACCCGCACCTTATATCCATCACCTAAACTTATGAAGAATTCGTGTTTCATGGAAAACGTGGTGTGGGAAGAACATAGATATTCCCACACGTGTATAGAAGCTCTACATACCTTATTCGCTCCAACACTTTTATTAAAAATCTGAATTTTGGAGTAGAAATCCAAAGCTTGAACTTTGAAACCTTGGGATGGGTTTATCTTGAAAACCCTTGGTTATGAACAATGAATTTTACTTATAATTCATGAGGATGATGTTAGAATCGCTAAGAATTTCATGATGAAGGCTTACCTTGATGTAGGAGAAGGTTGGGAAGTGAGGAACTTCATTCTAAGGCTTGAGAGTATGAAAAATAATTTTTGGAACTAAGTTGCATATTTATATTGTTCTTCCCATTGGGACTTCTACAACTGGAATTGATGGTCCGTACATTTTTCTATGGTCCAGGAATGGAATTGTATGGTCTATATAATCAGACCGTCATGCAAATGCAAATTTCCAGTGACTGCCAAAAGCTGGAGAAATGTTACGGTCAAGAATGACGGGTCGTATAATTTACTACCCATCGTCAATTTCAAGAACAAAATTTACGGTTTAATTTGACGGTCTGTAAAACTTATACAGTCCGTCAATCTTAGGCATAAAACTGGGTCTGCAGAATTGAAACTGGTTTTTAAACTTTAACTCTCTGTCTTAGTTTTCTATAGTCCTTAATCATGAATAAAACTTAGTTTAGAGGTACGAGGTGTTACAATATCTCCCCCTTGGGATCATTCATCATTGAATGATGTGTAATGGTTAGGAATAAGACATGGCATGAGCACATGAACGTGAAGAATTATGACATAAAACATGGGGACTGAACATACATGATTACTTGAAAACATGAACATTGGGACATGAGACACATGAGTACTGAATACATGAGCGTGAAACATGAGGATGGATACGCAAGGGACATGACATGAATACTGAAGATATTTACCTTGTTGGCTTTCTTCTTGTTCCCCAAACAAATGTAGATATCTGGACTCCATGTCCTTCTCGGCTTTCTATGTAGCCTCTTCAAATTTTTGACTTCTCCACAACACTTTCACTAAGGAAACTTTCTTAGTTCTCAACTTGTGAATCTGACAATCCAAAATAGCCACAGGGATCTCTTAGTAGGTCAGACAATCCTTAACTATAATGGATTCGGTAGGGACAACCAATAAAAAATCTCCCACACACTTCCTCAACATGGATACATAAAACACTGGATGCATAATAATTAAATCTTGTGGCAATTCAAGCTCATAAGCCACTTGGCCAATTCTTCTCAAAATTTTGTATGGTCCGATATATCTGGGACTGAGTTTTCCTTTCTTTCCAAACCTCATGACATTCATAGGTTAAACTTTCAAAATACCCAAACATCAACCTGAAACTCCAAGTCTCTCCACCTCACATTCGAATAGGACTTTTGTAGACTCTGAGCCATTCAAAATGCTCCTGGATCAATTAGACTTTTTCTATATCCTGATGGACCAAGTATGGTCCTAACAATTCTGCTTCACCAAATTCGAACCAACCAATTGGTGATCTACACCTTCGTCCATATAGAGCTTCGAACGGTGTCATCTAGATACTAGCATGGTAACTGTTGTTATAAGAACATTCAATGAGAGGAAAATGATAATCTCAATTACCTTTATAATTGAGAACACATGCCCTCAACATGTCCTCAAGAGTCTGAATAGTATGCCTGGCCATTTGTCTGAGGATGAAAAGTTGTTCTGAGGTTTACCTTGGTACCTAATCCTTTCTGAAAAGACTTCCAAAAGTGTATTGTGAACTAAGCACCACGATCCGAAATAATGGACATTGGGGTCCCATGAAGCGTAACAATTTCTCGAATATACAACTTAGCATAATCCTCTGCATGGTCTTGACTTGCAAGAAGTGGGCTAATTTGGTAAGTCAGTCCACAATCACCCCAATTGAATCAGAAGGGATGAGCGAGGTAGACCTATTATAAAGTCCATGTTTATGTTCTCCCATCTCCACAACAATATCAATACTCTAAGCCAACCCACCAGGCCTCTGGTGCTAGGCTTTCACTTACTGACAATTTGGACACTTGGCTACAAAATCTGCCACATTCCTCTTCATATCGTTCCACCAATAAATCTCCTTAAGATCATGTTACATCTTTGTAGAACTTGGGTGAATGGAATACCTGGAATTGTACAATTCTATCATAATTTGCCCTCTGAGTCCGTCCACATCTGGAAAATGTAACTTATTTCGGTAACTCAAAGTACTATCATCTCCCCCTTGTTCAAAAGTCGTAGTCTTATGCTTATGAATACCCTATTTCAACTGTAACAAATAGGGATCATTAAACTTTTTTTCCTTCACTTCGGCTACTAAGGAGGATTAAGACCAGTTCTGAACAACACACCACCTTCTTTAGAGTCCAATAGTTGAACTCCTAAACTGGCTAGTTGGTGATTTTCCTATGCCACAGTCCTCTTCTCTTCTTCAACATGAGTTAAACTTCCCATGTATGGCCGACTGAGAACATCGGCTACCACATTTGCTTTTCTCGGATGATGGAGAACATCCACATCGTAATCTTTTATAAATTCAAGCCATCTCCTCTGCCTAAGATTCAACTCTCGCTGCTTAAAAATATACTGAAGGATATTGTGATCTGTGAAAATGTCAATGTGAACTCCATACAAATAATGACGCCATATCTTGAGCACAAAAATCATGACTATGAATTCTAAGTCATGAGTCGGATAGTTCTTTTTGTGAGGTTTAAGCTGTCTGGATGCATAAGCTATAACTTTACCATGTTGCATTAAAAAACATCCGAGACCAATGCCTGACATATCGCAGTGTACAACAAACCCCTCAGTTCCTTCTAGCAATGTTAAAACTGGAGCAGAAGTCAGTCTAATTTAAATATTCGAAACTATGCTCAAAAGCATCTGACCACTGAAATTTGACCTTCTTATGAGTTAATCTAGTCAATGGAGCTAAGATAGAAGAAAAACCCTCTACAAAGCGTCTGTAATAGCCCGCCAGACCTAAGAAACTTCTTATCTCAGAGATTAAGGTGGGTCAGGGCCAATTCTTTACAACGTCTATTTTCTTAAAATCAACTTGGACGCATTCGTCTGAAATTACATGGCCTAAAAATGCTACCGCCTACACTTGAAAAAATTTGCATAGAGCTGGAGGTCTTGAAGTATCCGGAACACTATTCTGAGATGTTCTGCATGATCAACCTCACTGCGGAAATAGACTAGAATATCATCAATGAAGATGATAATGAAAAGGTCGAGGTGAGGATTGAAGGCCCTATGCATAAGATCCATGAAATCAGTTGGGGCATTCATCAATCTAAATGACATGACACAAAATTCGAAATGACCGTAACGAGTTCTGAAGGCGGTGTTCGGAATGTCAACTTCATTAACCTTAAGGTAATGGTACCCTGATATAAGATCAATCTTGGAATAACATTAGGCACCATGAAGTTGATCGAAGAAGTCATCCATCCTAGGAAGAGGATATTAGTTCTTAATAGTAACCTTGTTCAACTGGCGATAGTCAATGCACATACGCAAAGATCCATCATACTTCCGAACAAACAAGACTGGTGCACCTCATGGTGAGACACTTAGTCTAATAAATCTCTTGTCAAGGAGATATTTCAATTGGGCTTTTAATTCTTTTAACTCTGTTGGAGCCATTCTACATGGCAAAATATATATCGGCTTAATGCTGGGAAGTAAATCAATTCCAAAGTCAATATCTCTATTAGGAGGGACTCCGGAAAGATCTTCTGGAAAGATTTCTGGAAACTCATTGACAATTGGTACTGACTAAAGAGTCGGGGTCTGTGTATCTTCATACCTAACCCGGACTATATGGTAAATATACCTTTTGGATATCATCTTTCTGGATTTAAGATAGGAGATAAACTTACCTATAGGTTCTACTACATCTCCCTTCCATTCTATAACTGGTTCATCAAGAAATTCAAAACTGACAATTTTGATTCTACAACCTACCATGGCGTAACATGAAGACAACCAATCCATACCCATGATTACATTGAAGTCTACCATTTCTAACTCTACCAAATTGGATATTGTAATGTGGTGATAGACTTTAACTAGACAACCCATATATACTCATCTAGCTATAACTAACTCTTTAACTGGAGTGGATACTTCGAAGGGTTCATGCAACTTTTCTAGTTCTATCCCAAATTTCATAGCAACTAATGGGGTTACATGTGATAGAGTGGATCCATGATCCATAAGGACATAAATATCAAAAGTGAAAATGGTTAGTATACTTGTGACCGCATCTTCATGAGCATTTGTATCCTGAAAACCTGATAGTGCATACATGTGGTTTAGACCTCCGTTAATGTTACCAGACTTAGCTGGACAACGCCCTGATTGGGACTGAGAATTGGGAGGAACTTCTGAATTTATTGACTGAGCCATATTACCTCATGTACCTTGCTTCGCTGATGGGCAGTCTCTCTAAAAAGTGACCTTATTGACCATATCTATAACATACATCCATACCCAGGTGACACTCCCTTGGGTGTCTTTTTCCACACTTACCACAAACTGGATTACTAAAGGTACTTTGACCCACACTGTCCTGTGACTGAGAGCCTGATGCTCTGAAGTTTTGTCTTTTATGATCGTTCCTGAAATTTGGGGTTGGTGCACTAGCTGAAGATGGAGTGAGTCTTGATGACCTACTTTTGAAGAACTTTCTGCCTCTACCTCCCCCATGATTGAAGTGACCTGAAGACTTAGCTCTCTTATTGAACTCCATGCCCTTCTATTTATGCAACGCTTCCTCTTCCTTCATTATGCTCTCATTTCCCTATACGAAAGCAACCATCTTGGTAATAGTCATTTCCTTATTCTTAGTAGAAATATTAGAAGCATTGAACAACTTGGGATCAAGACCATACATAAAATGCCTAACTTTGGCCCTCATGTCTGGAACCATATGTGGGGCATACTTTGCCAAAGAAACAAAGTGAAGATAGTACTACTGCGCACTCCTTCCATTCTTCTTGAGCTTCTCAAATTCTATGGTCATTGCCTCTTTGATATCTATTGGCAGAAAGTGTTCTATAAAGGTATCTGTAAACTAATCCCAAGTTACATGAGGTACATCTTCCCTACGGGGCTGCTCCCACGACTCATACTAGATATTAGCAACATCCTACAACTGATAAGCTCTTACCTCTGCTGCCTCTAATTCAGTAGCATGCATAACACGAAAGATCTTATGAAGCCCGTCCATGAAATTTTGCGGATCCTTTGTCTTTCTAGACCCTATGAATACCATAGGGTCCATACGTAGAAATTCGCAAATCCTAAAGAAACTCTCGAGTCCTGAAGCTGGATAACTCTCAATTAGCTCCTATACTTGGGGTCGTTCCTTGACATTGGGCTTGAGCAACCACAATTTAAGTGAGCAGCTGAATCGCTCCCCTAACATCTGATTTAGTGGAATTGGGTGACAAAACTGGAATACAAACCTTTGCAAGCCCTGTGGTATCGAGTGGGGGTGAGCAAAATTTGTAGCAGCCCTCTTTCCTATAGCTGATTTCCTTTTAGCAGACATTTTTTTAAATAAGCAATTTGCACGAGTTAGAAGAAAGTCCTGAAGGTATAGCTCTAACTGCACGATCTAAAGTATGAAAAAAGTGAGACAATCCTAGATTTCTTGATGGTCAACTATTTACATCTGTGGGCGTCTCAGACACATAAAATAGACCCCAATGGACACAATTTCATAGATATCCTAAGTCACTTGAACCTAGTGCTCTGATACCAAGTTTTGTAACTCCCCGAACAATGGCATGGACGAAATACGACACTCGGTGCCTGACTGCATGTGACCGAGCGAACCAAATGTATTGCTAATCAACTCGATGCCTGACTGCCCGACTGCATGTGACGTATAATATTACATTTATTAGAATTATCATGATAATAGAACAAAATTCTAAACTTATGAAGAATTCGTGTTTCATAAAAGCGGGGCGTGGAGATGAATATGGATCTCACACGTGGATAGATGCATGCCTTATTTACTCCAACACTTGTATTAAAAATCTAAACTTTGGAGTTGAAACCCAAACCTTGAACTTTGAAACCTTGGGATGAGTTTATCTTGAAAACCCTAGGTTAAGAACAATGAATTTTACTTAGAATTCATGAGGATGATGTTAGAATCACTTAGAATTGCGTGATAACGCTTACCTCGACGTAGAAGAAGGTTGGGAAGAGAGGAACTTCATTCTAGGGCTTGAGAGTATGCAAAACTGATTTTTGGAATTAATTTGCGTATTTATACTGTTCAGTCCGTCTGGACTTTTACGGCCGGAATCGACGGTCCGTATATTTTTCTACGGTCCAGGCATGAATGCAATTTTTCAGTAACTGCCAAAAGCTAGAGGAAATGTTACGGCCAAGAATGACAGGACGTATAATTTTATACGGTTCGTATAATTTACTACCCATCATAAATTTTAAGAGCAAAATTTACGGTTCAATTTGACGGTCCGTAAAACTTATACATTTGGTGGGACTCCAATGGGCATCGATTTATTGTGGTCTCCATATACTACTTCACCAAATGGGTCGAAACCACCTCACACAAGTCAATAACGAAGAAAATAGTAGCTAATTCTGTAAGGAACAACATCATTTGCCAGTTCGGTATTTTGGAGTCCACCATAACAGACAATGGAGCAAATCTGAACAGTCATCTGATGAAATATATTTTTGAACAATTCTGTATAACTCATCGGAATTCCATGATGTACAGGCCACAGGTGAATGGAGGCATAGAATCTGCTCGCAAGAACATTAAAAGAATACTACGAAAGATGACAGATAACTACAAGTGTTGGCATGAACAGTTTCCCTACGCATTGCTTTGGATAGATGTGCAAAGTGAGATGGGAAATGGGAATGTGTTGCAGATGTGGGGTAGTTTAGCTTTTTCTGATTTTTCTTTAATAAGCTATTTGAAAAAAACTGGATTAAAGAGATAACATCACTCTGATTAAAAGCCAGTAAAAACTTGAATTTAAAAGAGAGAATGTAAAAAAAATTAAATAACTAGCAAAATTTTCAAAGAAAAAAGTGGTGCACAATTCTGTTTTCCTCTTCTTTTTTCCTTTTCCTAGGTAGAATTTAAAAGAAAATGAATTGCAATTTTTTTAAAACTTAAAAGTGGAAGTTGTAACCACTTGATTTTTCAATTTTTTATTTTTTTTCTATTTTAAATTGGTAACTTCCCAATTTAAATAGAATATATAGATGTATATAATTAATTATTTTAAATCCAAATTAAAAAAATTAAATAATAAATAATTATTAACAAATTAACTTTTTTTGGTCCTAAAGCTACCACTTGTCATAATCATACGTTGTCACTTGTCATAATCTTAGGACAAACTATTCTCTTTTTTAATAATATATTGGTATAGTAACCCGTGCGATGCCCATTTTTACGGGCGGATCTTTTCTTCATCTAACAACCCTGAAGAGGGTTGGAATATAGATGGTATATTAACATAGTTACATGTAAGTTTATCAAATAATAAGCATGTAGTATGGAAGCAAGTATTATCAACTCAAAATTCATTTTTTAAACAAAAGTCTATAACCTTCTATCAATATTTAACATCATAATTGCAGAGACATATACTTATCAAGATTATAATTAGAACACATAGTCGGAAAACATACCTCTTAGCAGAATTTCAAGATCACCGGAGATACTCAACCCATCTTGGCTCTGCCTCCATTTTTCCTCACTGGATTTGACGGGATAAATGTGTTAGGTGCTGGGAGTTGCTCGACAAACTCTTTCTTAAAATTTCTTTTAAGAGATGGTGTTTTATGGACTAGTATGGTTCTAAGTATAAGCTTTCAAAGTATTTGTTCTATGGTATTATGATATTACTCTTGATATGAGTTATAGACTAGAAGGGGGTTTAGCTAGACATGAGAGAGTATTTCAAAGATTTAAAGTTGATGTATTTCGAAAGATAATTTCAGAGGTTACAATGAGGCTCTTTATATATATAACATCTGTGATTGCTTACATTATTGCTATGCTGCAAAAGTCTAAAAGAAAATAGTAGTTGGTTACGAAAGTCTAAAAGTAAACAGTAATTTGAAGATTTTTCTTCAAAGTTGTTTGTTTTTGTTGCCATTTTTCAACGTTGTCAGCTATCATCCTTGTCATTGATTCTTTGTGGGTCCGATGACTTTTGCAATTTGTTGAGGCCGGTTGCTTTCTTCCACAAATATCTTTGCAAGCTGTCTTTTTTATAATAAGACGAAAAAAAATCTTCTTTGATACTCCTATAGAATAGGAACGATATCGTTTCTAATTTTTCAATTGATACTCCTAATAGAATAGGAACGGTATCTCTTTTAGTAGTAATACTGGTAATATATGATAATATATGGGCTTGCTGTAGTTAGACTACATTGGGTCGTATTAATTTGTTACATTGTGGCTTTCTGTAGTTATACTACATTGGGTTGTTTTATGCGAAAGCATTAGAGGATATTTATTTTTTTTATAGTAGTATGAGTAGTTTTGGTTTCATTTTTTGTATTGATAACAGGCATTTTCCTCTGGCTTATCAGAAGCTTGTATTGTTCCACAGTTACACTGGAGTGATTGTGTTTCAGGTTTATGATCCGGTCATGCATATTTGTAAGCTGCATGGTATCTTGATATAATATGTCGTTGTTGTAGTATAAGGTAATAGTTTCTTCAATTTCTCCACCTTTGGAATTTCTAATAATGCTAGCTTTACCTATTCTTAACATATCTTCAATTTTTTATTTTAATGTTAATAGTTCAATACCTCTTTTGGCACTCATCCATTCTTGAAATTTTTCCAGGGTACATGGTATTTTTATCTTGAGATATTCATCATCTCCATTAATGTTGCTATTTCTTCCAATTTTGAACAACTGGCATATTATAATAGGTTTTTCCGTTAGATCTGTTGACACATCAAATAGTTGTATACCATAGATACCTTTTCCAAATGATTCCATCATTGCTGGAGCAGATTGTACGATAACAGTAGGTAATTTAGCAATATTGTAAAAAGTTTCATCTACTAGTATTTTATCTAGAAAACCATAAGTAAATAGTTTTGCAACGATATCAGGGTTAGATTTTTCATTACATAAAAATCTTGGGTATTTGCTAAGTTTTGCACTTCGTAAAATATGAGGGTTAGATTTATAGTCATAAAATTTATGTATTTGTTCGTAAGCTGCAATATATTCATGTGCAAACTTCAATTTGCTACTCATTGATATTGTTGTTGGATATTGAGAAGTTGAGGCTGTTATGGTAGATGACATAGTGGATGGCATGGTTGCAAGCTTGGATGTAAACATTTTTGGTTTTTCTATAGTAGATAGAGGGGTTTTTAGGTTTTTGAAGTCTCGAAAGGCTTCTGTCAGTTGATCTACCAGATGTGCATTTTCTTGCATTTTGGTTGTAATGGTTTCATTATTTTGCTTGATGATTTTTGTAACACTGGTAATATATTCTTCAATTTTTTCATTGCTGGTTGACATCGTTATACCTGCTAAGAAAATCAGCTAGAATATTTTTAGTTCCGGATATATTTTTAACAATAAAAGAATGATTGTCACTTCCTTCTTTTGTTTAGTTATGGTAAAGGGTCTATTTTATTTGTAATGAAAGCTCTTACTTGGGTATTATCTATTATAACAACAAAATTTACTGGTAATAGGTGATAATGCTCTTTATTCCAAATTTTACTGCTAATAGTTCTTTTTCGTTAATATGGTAATTTTTCTCATTTGGTTTTCATGTTTCACCTCCATATCCACAAATTAATGGTTTTTCTTTATCTATATCCTCTTTATCATATGCTATGAGGATTGCTCCCCATCCTATATCACTAGTATCAGTAAAAAGTTCTAGTTGATCTAGTTCTGTTGGTATTCTATGTTTTGGCAAGGCTTTCACTTTTTCCTTGATTTTATTTATGGCTTTAGTATGTTCTTCCTTCCATTCAAACGTTATAATTTTTCTAGTTAATTCTTGTAACGGCTTTCTTAAGATTGGTAAATCCTTTATATGGTCAGAAGCATAGTTTACTACTCCTAGAAATTGTTGTACCTCTTTTTTGCTCTCTTATTTATCTTTAAAAATTTTTATTTTTGTTACAATGTGTTCTTCTAATTGTAATCCTTCATTATCTATTATGTATCCCAAAATATTCTATACTATTCTTAAAGATTTCATATTTCTTTTCAGATATTAATATTTCATGTTGTTTCACATTTTTTATAAATTCTTCTAGATGTTTTATATGATTTTCCAAATCATCACTATATATTAATATGTCATCAACATATACTACACAAAATTCTGTCAATTTTCTGAACACTTGGTCGATCATTCTTTGAAATATTTGTGGTGTATTTTTCAATCCAAATGGTAGTACATTCCATTCGTAATGTCATTGAGGGGCACTAAATGCTGTTAAAGATTTTGATTCATTTTTTAGTTTTATTTGCTAAAATTCACTTTTACAATCAAATTTACTGAACCATTTTTTATTTCTTAATCTATTGATAAGGTTACTTTTGTATGGTAAAAAATATCCATCAAATATTATCTTTCTGTTTAGTTCTCTATAATCAATCACCATTCTAGCCTTTCCTCTTTTTTGTTCACTATATTTTCTAACTAAAACGGTTGGGCTACCATGTGGACTTTTAATCTCTTGTATCAATTTCAATTCTAATAATTCTTTTAGTTGGGTTTCAAACTCTTTTGATCTGTTGGGCTATACCTAATAGGTTTAGATCTAACTATATCACTGAGATTTATTAACTTGATTTCAGCATATATTTTTTCTTTCTCCCATAGTTGCATTGGGTTTTCTCCAAAATTTATTTTTAATATATTGAGATATTTTCTCTTAATAACTGTAGGTTACTATTCCTATCTGATATTATGTTACATATTCTTAATGTGTGTATTGGTAGTACTCTCTTTACTATTATCCACTTATTACAAGGCGTTTGTAAGCTAAAAGTATTATTATTTATCACTTGTGTTTTAAAGTAGTCTAGGAAATTATTTCCTAACAATACTTGTTGTTTCATATCATTCAGTAGGTATATTACTGGTAGTCTAAATATTGTGTTTCCTAATATTATTCTCATATTTTCTGCTATTATATCCAATTCTTTTGTTTGTTCGTTAAAGCCTGATACTCTTGTTCTATGTGTTTTAGATCTCTTCCATCTGTGTGGTTCTAATACCTCTTTCTTTGCTAGACATAAGTCTGCTCCACTGTCAATAAAGATCTTTTGTTTTATCATTTTATTAGGCTTGTATTCTATATGAACTTTTATATAGATTGCTATCATCTAATTATCATTTTGTTCCAAATCTATCTTTCCTAATCTTTGTTGAAGCTCCTCATCTTGTTCAATTTCTCTTACTTCCTTTAGTAGTTTTTTCCATCTTATTTCACTTAATCTTTCTCTTATTCTGCTAAGGTTTTTAGTAATCTTTTTGTATCTATCATTATAGTATTTATTTCCTGTTTCACTAGTAATTGTAGTTGTAATAAGCTTATGGCGAACATGTCTTTCATATTGTAACCAGAAATTTCTTTCCTCTAATAATTTTTCTTTTTCTTCTTGTAATTCCATTTAGTCAGAACTACTTTCGCTTTCTGAGTTTTGGTTAATAAAGTTAATATTTTCTAATTCTGATTCAGTTTCTTCATCAGTTTGAGTGACATAAAAGTCTTCATATTCATACCATTTATTATTGTCTTCTTTTATTTGTTGTAGACTCATTATAAATTGTGTTCTATTTATATATTTTACACCTTTTTCTTTAGCTTTGGGCATTTATTAGCATAATGTCATTTTTCAACATTTACATTCATTAAGTTTTTCTTCTTCTAATGATTTTATATATTTTCTTTTCATAAATTTTCTCTTATGTTTAAATTTTTTCCTAGTTTCAGAAGTATTTCTATATCTTTTAAATTTCTTTTTCCTATAAGGTTTGTAATAAGGTTGTTGTTTTGTCTATTGTAATTATTATATCTTTTTATATTTCTTGTGTTGATATCTCTTTTTATGACCTTTCTTATATTTATTTTTTCTTCTATTATCATCACATCCAAATACTAGTCTTTTTCCTGTAAATCCACATATCTCTCTTAATCCTATTTTCTTATCTTTTTTAATCTTTTGTTGCATTCTATATTCTTCACATTTTCGCATTAGGTATGCTCTTAGTACTCTTATTCTTTCTCCTAATATATTTTCTTTTGGTTCTAGTTGGGTATATTCTTTTGATATCTCAATATTATAAGGTATTGGTATGTGGTCATAATAGAGTTGTTGATATATTAAACCTTCTTGTGGTAAAAATCTTACTTCATAAAAGAACTTGCTAAAACCTATTGTATATTCTGGTAATTTATTAATTTTATAACATTTCATGTTATTTAGATTCATTATTATCTCAGTTTTTCTTTCTGCAAGTACGTTTTCTCGTGCTACTAACCATTTTTTTCCTAAAAATTCTCTTTTTAGTATATTAAATATTATTAACATAGATTTCCAATCTCTTGCATGACTAAATATTTCTCCTCTTAATTGGTATGGTATAGATTCTTTCCAATAAGCTACCTTTCCAATTAATGTTTTAGATATCAAGTCATACATATATTCTAGGTTTTCTGTTTGTGTAGAGTTCATTAATGCTACATACATTCCCAGATTCCAATCATTTATTCTTCTTCCTATTTCTTGTTCATCATAAACATTATCTAAGTCTAAAAAATATCCATCATAATTTACACCTTGTGCCATTGATCCCACAAATTCTTTAAGTTCAGCTTGTTGTCCTACTGGTATAGATTTGGTAATCTAGTTCATTTTCTTGTTATTATTTCTAGATTAGTGTCTACTAATTCTTCTTCAGGATAATCATTTGCATATTCATTTATTATATCATCAGTTTCTATTTCTGTTTCTATAAGGTAATTAAATTCATCTTCTATATCACTCTCAGGTTCATCTTCTATGATTGCATTTACGCTTTTCATTTTTTGTAAGGCTTCTATTATCTGGTTGTTTTCTTTTACTATTTCTGAGTTCTTTTTCTTCTATGAATTCTGCTACTTGTATCTCTTGATTATCTAATTCAATGTTGTTATCCTCGTCTGTATCACTCTCAGTTTTTTCATTACTGGTTGTACTTTCATCGCTTGTTTTAATAATTTTTATTACTTTCTTTTTTCCTTTTAACCTTTTTATCTCTTCTCTAAGGATTTGTATTTCTTCTTTTAATTCTCCTAATTCTTGTTTTACCTCATTCAATTCTTCTTTTGTTTGTTTCAACTCTACTTTGATTTCTTTTAGTATTTTCTTTGTATCTTTAAATTTGTGTTTATATTTTTTATATTTGTTATACCATTCTTCATTATTGTGTGTTCTCAATTTGGTGTTTTCTATTTTTAATTCACATATTTGTTGTTCTTGTTTATCTAGTTTTAGATTTAAATATTAGTTGATTGTTTTTTCTGTGTCTTTTAAGTAAATGTTTTCACCTATTGAATTGTTATTACTGTCTGGTGTAGTTTTTTCTTTCTTTTTTATTGGTTCATACTTGTATCTTTCTCTTTCTATTATATTTTTCCCATGGTTTTAAAAAAATGTAAGTACAATAGGTTCTTGGTTTTCCATTAAAATTGTCCTTTTTTACTTAATATTGCTAAACTATGTAATATTTTTTCTACTTTCTTTGATAATTTTGGTTTTATTTTACTAATATCTACCATTATAGGCTCTTTACTTCTTCTCCAAGCATCTATCGGTACAATTTCTGGTTGTTGAGTTGTAGTACTAATTATTGTGTTTTCTTTGCTTGTACTAGGTTCATTTTCTCCTTCTACTTGTTTACCATTCTCTCCTTCTACTTGTTTACCTTTACATTTATTTGTCTCTTCTACTAATATGTTAAGTTTTCCAGTATTATTTAAATGTTGGTACTTCATATACATTCCATAATTTTGTTAATTCTTCTCTTATTACTTCTTGTATCTGTGTTTGCTTTTCTTTTATTTCATCCATCATTATTAATGTATTTTTCATTTTTTCTCTTACTATTATTTCTTCTCATAACGCATTAATTTTTTCGTTAGGGTTAGTCAGGATTATTTATTCTCTTTTTCCATCCGTTTCCCGTGTCTATCCATATTTTGTCAAATTTATCACATTGTTGTTCTAACTGTTCTATCTTTTCTTCTAGTTTTATTTCTTTTGCCTTGTATTTTAAGTATTTGAGTTCTTGTATTAAAATCCATATATATTTCTTCTAGTATAGTTATCTTGGAATTTTCTTTATGTTCTATTTGTTCTAATATTTTTTGGTACATTTTTGGTACTAAGATATTCATTTCATGTTGTTTTTTCACATGGTGATTTACAGTTAGGGCATAAATCATATATCAAGTAGGTTTTAACACGAACCAACTTTTACACAAAAATAGATAATAGAATGTAACAAATCGTCAAAATATACCTTTATATTGTTACTCTTCCTTCACAACCCTTCTCATTCATAATTTCTAAAATATAAAGACGATTCAAAAGAGTATTATAGTCTTTTAATAATATAAATTTTAAATTTATGTATAAAAGAAATGTCTACCGTACCGAGAAACATCACCATTCATCTTTTTTCTGTATAGTCATCACAACTTCTCCCCTTCATTGAATTTATTTGTCATTGCCTACAAATTCCATTAATGATACATTTTCTTGTAAAATGGAACTGTACAGAGGCATGTAAATATTAGTAGGACTTTAAACTGGCAAAACAATTGTATAACTTGGATCATTGGAGTAAAATGTCAACTCTTTTTACTTCATACTGGAGAATTTACCTCTTCAGAAAAAGATAAATTTTATCTTATTAAATTAATTCAAGTTAGTATAAAGTATCACTACTTTGTATAAATCTGTCTACTTCCTTAAATTAAACTCAAACAAACAATTCCTGTAGTACAATTTTTTTATTTTTTATTTTAAGATTGATGGTGTATTTTATCAACTCATTATTTTGCTTTTTCTTATTTGTCAAATTAGATATAAATTTGAGCTACACTGTTGGAACTTCTTTGGTAAAAAAAATAGAAGATAATAGAAATCAAGAAGATAATTATTCAATAATTCTCTCGATCAAAATTGTGGGATAAATAAAAATTTGTCCATTCTTAAAAAGCCATAAAATGTGTGTTTTATTAGATGACTTCTAAAACACTATTAGACGGAGGAAATGTGACAAGCTTTGAAACTAATAAATCACAAAATAAATTGTAAGGTGATGCACAACGCATTGACTTCATTAACGAAAATGCAAACTAATAAATCATCAATTCGATTGTTTCTACCTTACTTACGACAATGATAATTTGGATCAGAAAGCTATGTAGGACAAAATGCTATGATCCGAGGAAATTGAGAAACCTGTCTATTTGGATCAGAAAGCTATGTAGAATAATATGCTATTATCAAATTAAATTAAGAAACCTCGACCGAATTATAATTTAACACATTAGAAGACAAAATGGACCAATTGAGATTCTCTCTAAATATCAAGGGCAGAGAATATACATATTGTGTAAGAAAACAATAGAAAATTATCTTTGCCCAAGATAAACCATGCATATATAATGATGAAAAAAGCTACTCTAATTGTAAAGTGACTTCTGAGCGAAAGATAAGAAAAGAGGGCACTTACGGAAGTTAAATGATTTTATCTAATCTCTTTGTTTTATAGTGAAAAATAAGACATCAATAAGATGAATAATGAATTTATCCATTATCTTACGGAGATCACTCTCTTAAAAGAAAGATGTATCAGAATTTAAGACCTTCAAAATCAAGAGAGTTTCTTCTATCCAACTCAATTGTCATCAATCAGGTAACTACTTGACACATACTCCAATCTCAACACGTCCCTTCCTGCTACCACTTCTTCGTCTCCTACTTCATGTCCCGAATTGAACATGAAATATTTTTTGTGCAGCAGGCAAAGGCGGGACAAGCTGTTTCTACTGCTGCATCATAGGATCTTTCTTCTTTACTAACTTCACTCTCAACATCGAAATTTTTCATATGTGAAATATTGCTTTCACTATTGGATTTATATCTCTATTGTTAGATATACGGTTGAGTTTTGGGAAACGGCGAAGTTAGGAAGACATGGGTAGTTTAGGTTAGTTTTTTCCTCTTTTGCGGTTTTTTTCTATTTTTTTTAAACAAAAACCATGCCTCTTTGAATTTGATAACTCCTACAATTACGATAAAGCTGGGAAGTTGTAACTATCTCCAAAACTATAAGTATTAAATTTAAAATTTAAATATTTATCTCTCAATTAATATTTAATATATCAGTAACTGATAGAATATACACCGTATATTCTTTTGATATCATTAGTGATCTTCTAAATCTGTAATTATGGTAGTAATCTTTTGTATTAGGTAAGTGTATATTTTATTTCCATAATTATAGCCTATGATGACTATTGTATATCATGTATATAAACTATTTAAATTAATGAAATCGGTAACTGATTATTCTCTTTCATGGTATCAGCAGTCTAGGACAATTTTTTTTTCCTTCTCCACAAACTTCTGTCGTTCTCTTCCCATCGGCCATTCCTTCGATTTTCTTTCCAAAACGATAATTCTCCTATTGTTCCTCAATCATGTCTAACGCAAAGAATATCTATCATCCTGCCCTTGCAGTCTCCAACATCAAAAACAACATCCCTATCGTCCTTGAAATGGAGAACGTCAAATACGCGACATGAGCGGAATTATTTAAAATTCACGCAAGGTCTCATAGAGTCCTCCATCACATCATAAAACCGGAAAAAGGCAAGGAGAATGTGTCTTCCACCAATGATGAAATAGAGTTGTGGGCCTCTTGATGCTACGGTCCTCCAATGGATTTATTCCACCATCTCTGCAGACCTCTTACAGACAATTTTTGAACCCGACGCCACGGCAATGGAAGCTTGGAATAGGTTGCGTGATATATTCCAAGATAACAAAAACTCTCGTGCCGTAACCCTTGAGCAAGAATTCTCTCACACAAATATGGAGGATTAAGTTTGAAACAAAGTCTTTGATAAAAATGATGTTTTATTGAAATTTGGAATAAGATTTAAATAATTTTTTTCTAAATAAAATCCTTTATAAAGTAGAGTTTTGGGAAAGAAAGAATGTGGTTGACCTTCTTTTAAAAGGACCATTTTATTACAAGTTATAATTTTACTAAATTCTTTTAAATATAAAGTTAAATACTTATAAAAATCAAATAGTTATTTATCCCCTATTTGATAAAAACAAAGGATTTACATCCAAGGAAAAAGGTTTCCAATAATATTTTCTTTTCCTACTTTAAAAAAGAGAAAAGTGTGTGTAAAAGATTTCATTTGGCGGAAAGTGATTTTAAGTGAAATGACTTTTTATACAATATTTTAAATATTTTATCCAAATAAAAAAGCAAATTGTTATTATAAAAGGTTTCAAAAAAGATTTTCTTTTCCTACTTTAAAAAAGAGAAAAGTGTGTGTAAAAGATTTCATTTGGCAGAAAGTGATTTTAAGTGAAATGACTTTATTTACAATATTTTAAATATTTTAGGAAAATAAAATTGTTATTTAATACCAGAGTGCCTAACATCTTCTCCGCGGAAGCACCTGAACCATTACCTCTAACTCTGATTTTCTAAGGATTTTTCTTTTGATTGAAAAAACCCTTTCTTAATTACTTTTCCTAATTTCCCTATAAACTAGGTGGCGACTCTAAAATAAAATAAATCTAAGAGCCCACGAGTTATGAATTAACTTTTATGTCCCCGCGTAAAAGCGAACCTATTGTTCTCTTCCCATCGGCCATCCCTTCGATTTTCTTTCCAAAACACTAATTCTCCTATTGTTCCTCAATCATGTCTAACACAAAGAACATCTTTCATCCTACCCTTGCAGTCTCCAACATCAAGAACAACATCCCTATCGTCCTTGAAATGGAGAACGTCAAATACACGACATGAGCGGAACTTTTTAAAATTCACGCAAGGTCTCATAGAGTCATCCATCACATCATAAAAACGGAAAAAGACAAGGAGAATGTGTCTTCCACCGATGATGAAATAGAGTTGTGGGCAACTCTTGATGCTACGGTCCTCCAATGGATTTATTCCACCATCTCTGCGGACCACTTACAGACAATAATCGAACCCGACGCCACTGCAATGGAAGCTTGGAATAGGTTGCGTGACATATTCCAAGATAATAAAAAATCTCATGTTGTAACCCTTGAGCAAGAATTCTCTCACACAAATATGGAGGATTAAGTTTGAAACAAAGTCTTTGATAAAAATGGTGTTTTATTGAAATTTGGAATAAGTTTTAAATAATTTATTAAATAATTTTTTTCTAAATAAAATCCTTTAAAACGTAGAGTTTGGGGAAAGAAAGAATGTGGTTGACCTTCTTTTAAAAGGACCATTTTATTACAAGTTATAATTTTACTAGATTCTTTTAAATATAAAGTTAAATACTTATAAAAATAAAATAGTTATTTATCCCCTTTTTGATAAAAAAAAAACAAAGGATTTACATCCAAGGAAAAAGGTTTCAAAGAATATTTTCTTTTCCTACTATAAAAAAGAGAACACTGTGTAATTTGGCAGAAAGTGATTTTAAGTGAAATGATTTTATATACAATATTTTAAATATTTTAGCCAAATAAAAAAGCAATTGTTATTTTAAAAGGTTTCAAAAAAGATTTTCTTTTCCTACTTTAAAAAAGAGAAAAGTGTGTGTAAAAGATTTCATTTGGCGGAAAGTGATTTTCAGTGAAATGACTTTATATACAATATTTTAAATATTTTAGGAAAATAAAAAAGTAAATTATTATTTAATACCAGAGTGCCTAACATCTTCTCCGAGGAATCACCTGAACCCTTACCTCTAATTCTGATTTTCTAAGAATTTTTCTTTTGATTGAAAAACCCCTTTCTTAATTAATTTTCCTAATTTCCCTACAAATTAGGTGGCAACTCTAAAATAAAATAAATCCAAGAGCCCACGAGTTATGAATTAGCTTTTATGTCCCCGCGTAAAAGCGAACCATAACACTTGCCTTAGAACAATTCCCTCTTACAAGGGACTACTGAATCGTTTACATGGGTAGAATGTGACATTCTTATAACTAACATGCTCGATCTCGATAAATTTCAACCCCTGCTCTATACACCAACCTTAAGGGGGGGGGGGGGGGGCTTCTTTCTTAATAATATTCAAAACTCGCTCTTCTGCAGTTCATTCTCTTACTGCTTAATCGTTTATCCTACAATTTTCACAACACCCATTTTTAAATAAATCCTTCGAGTTTCTAACTCATATTCAATTTAGCTTAGGGTACTTCCCAATATCAGTACTTCCTGATTCAGGTAGCTAAATCATCCGGCTTATACCTTTTATTGAAATCGTCAATTCAATTCTTGAAGTAGAGACTTAGTCTCATAACATTTTCCTCTTTAAAAACTCAACATTTACTTCCTCTTACCTTTCGTTCTGCTTGGCTACGAACTTGTCACATTACCATATTTTATCTTACGACTCTCAGTCGTTCCTCATATTTACTCATGTGCCCCACTTATCATTCTAGCAACCTCTTGCTAATGTCATCGCTTTTTATCTTATTCTGGATAATTCCAATGGAACATTCATTCACTCTTAACTTCTCCGTCTTTGACCGACCTTATTCTATTGGAACTTAGTACCTTTTCTTTTCTTCAGACAGGAGTCTCACTAAAGGGAATACTCATCTCGCATACAAATATTCCAAGGTATATCATATGTATATCCTCTATAGAGGTACTGTCAACATATTCGTAATACTCTTCAGTACTTCCATTCCGTTCCAACGAATTGTCTAACGCTAAGGATTACAGTTACACTTACCAAATCTATATCTCTATTGTTAGATATACGGTTGAGTTTTGGGGAACGAGGAAGTTTATATATATATATATGCATATATGTTGGGTAGCTTATTGTTGAAGAGTCCTTTCATTCAGGTTATCATGTGATGACATTGTTGGCCTATATTATTTCTTAGGTTGGATTATTAAGTGGGATAAGAATGGAGTAAGCATTTTAGTAGACATGGAACTCAAGGATCAAGTGGTGGAGATTAGGAGGGTGACTGATAGGATGATGACCATTAAGTTAGTTTTAGGAGGGCTAACCTTTAACGTAATTAGTGCATATGCGCTGCAGATGGATTTGGACGAGGAGGTCAAACGACATTTTTGGGAGGAGTTGGACGAGGTTGTGATGGTATACTATTTAATGAGAAACTAATTTTAGGAGGGGATTTTAATGGTCACATAAGGACCATTTCTAGCGGATATGATGATGTTCATGGCGGTTTCAGTTTTGGGGATAGAAATGAAGGAGGATTTTCTCTTTTAGACTTCGCTAAAGCTTTCGAGTTGGCCACAACTAACTCAAGCTTCCAGAAGAGGGAGGAACACTTGGTGACCTACTGTAGTGCGGCGGCTAAGACCCAAATAGATTAGTTTCTCTTGCGAATGTATGATAAAGGTCTTTATAAAGACTGTAAGATTATCCCGAGCGAGAATCTCGCGACCTAACATAAGCCCGTAGTTATGGACTTAGGTATCAAGAGGATGAAGAAGAGGGTTGCTCATGACCACCTGAGGATTAAATCCCCGAGGCCTAACTGTAGCCAAAGGCCAGGAGATTGGGGAGAAGTTGGAGGCTTGGGGGAGTAGTGGGGACACAGATAGTATGTGGCTAGGACTTTTGATTGCATCAGGGAAGTAGCTAGAGAGGTATTAAGGGTCTCGAGGGCTAACCCAAATAGACATAAAGGGTATTGATAGTGGATTAGAGAGGTCCAAGAAAAAGTATAAGCCAAAAAGGATGCGTATATGGCATTAGTGGAAAGCTTAGACGAGGAGGACAAAAAGAAGAATAGGTAGAAGCATTAGGCACTGAAGAAAGAAGTGAAACTAATGGTCATAGAGGCTAAAATGACAGTTTTTAGCACCTGTATAAAGAGCTCCAATGTAAAGGCAGGGATAGAAAGTTGTATAGGATTGTCAAGGTGAGAGAGAGGAGGACTCGCGGCCTGGACCAAGTTAAGTACATCAAGGAAAAGAATGGCGAAGTGTTGGTAGAAGAGGCACACATTAGACAGAGATGACAGACGTATTTCCATAAGCTCTTGAATGAAAAAAGGGAAATAAATATCGTATTGGGGGAGTTAGAACATTCCGGGAGTCATAGAGATTTTGGGTATTTTAGGGTCATAAAGGATGTGGAGGTTATGAGGGTTATTGGTAAGATGTGGAATGGAGAGCAACTAGTCCAGATGAAATTCCTGTGGATTTTTAGAAGAACGCAGGCAAGATAGGTTTAGAGTGGATGACTAAGTTGTTTAATGCCATATTTCGGATGGCTAAAATGCCAGAATAATGGAGGTGGAGCATGATGGTTCTGTTGTACAAGAATAAGAGTGATATTTGGAATTGTAACAATTATAAGGGTATCAACCTACTAAGCCACACTATGAAAGTTTGGGAGGGGTGGTGGAGATGAGGATGGGTATGTATATCTTCGAGAACCAATTTGGTTTCAGGTTAGGACGGTCAACTACTAAAGACATTCATCTAGTAAAGAGATTGTTGGAGCAGTATACGGACAGAAAGAGAAACCTACACATGGTGTTCATTGATCTAGAAAAGGCATATGATAAAGTCCCTAGGGAGATCCTTTTGAGATGTTTGGAGTCTAAAAGTGTACATGTGGCTTACATTAAGGCTATTAAGGACATGTTTGAGGGAGCCAAAACCCGGTTTAGAATGGTGGGAGGGGATTTAAACTACTTTCTGATCGTGATGGCCGAAATGAAAATGCCATATTCAATGGGAGGTGCAGTAGTGTATGTTATTCCACGACGACATTGTATTGATTGATGAGACGCGTAGTGATGTTAACACTAGGTTGGAGGTTTGGCGATAGGGTCTAAAGGTTTTAAGTTAAGCAGGACTATAACAGAGTACATGAAGTGTATATTTAGTGACATAATGCATGAGGTGGAGGTGGAAGTGAAGATTGACGCGCAAGTTCTATCTTAGAGAATAAAGCTTCAAGTATCTTGGGTTCATATTTCAAGAAAATGGGGAGATTGATGAGGATGCCACATATCGTATTGGAGCGGGATGGATGAAATGGAGGCTCGCTTCTGGGGTGTTGTCTGATAATGTCACCAAGGCTTAAAGGTAGATACTACAGAGTGGTGGTTAGGCCAACTTTGTTGTATAGAGCAGCGTGTTGGCTAGACAAGAATGCCCATATCCAAAAGATAAATGTAGTAGATATAAAGATGTTCAGATGGATGTTTGGGCATACTAGGAAAGATATGATTAGGAATGTAACTATTCGGGGAAGCTGGGACTGGCCTCTATTGCGAAAACAATTAGCGAAGCAAGACTGAGATAGTTTGGACATGTGAAGAGGAGGTGTTAGGATGTGCCGGTAAGAAGGTTGGAGAGGTTGGCTATAGCAGGAGTTAGGAGAGAAAAAGGTAGGTCAAAGAAGAACTGGGGAAGTGATTAGACAAGACATAACACAACTTCAGCTTACTGAGGAAATAACCCTAGATAAGAAAGTGGAGAGATCAGGGATTAGGGTAGAAGGAGTAGTATGTAGTTAAGTGATGTCACATTGTAGGTAGGAGAGGTAGGTAGGGGCCATCCTCTTCTATGGATATCCTTAGTAATAGTAGTATTTAGTAACTTCATAGTTGTTTATTCTTTGATGTGTATCATTATCTATTGCGTTTTTGATTTGTATCTTGTTATTTTACTATCTGATTTTTTGTGACTACGTCATTTTCTGTTTGATTTTTTTTTCTTTCCTTTCAAGCCGAGGGACATTCGGAAACAACCTCTTTGCCCTACAAAAGTAGAGGTAAGGTTTGTGTACATCCTACCCTCCCCAGACCCCATTTGTGGAATTACACTAGAAATGTTATTGTTGTTGATTGTAAAGTGGGATATGTTGATGCTCGATATGTAGGGCCCAATTATGGGTCCTGCCCATCTGGTTTGGGGTGTGACAGTATGGAAAGTTAATCATTCATTCATACAAATGTATCAAGGATGAAAGAAAGATGATCCGGCCAAGAAGGCCATACATTCTGCATACAGACAGAGCACACATTCGTCATCAAATAAAAAACAAAGAGGGCCATACAGAGTGACACCGAGAGGGTCATTCGAGTCAGACAATGTCAAGAAGGACATCTATGACAATTTAAGGCCAAAGGGCCGCACAATCAACCACGCCAGAAAATATCAAGTATCCAAGAAGGACTATGAAACAAAGTCAACCAAGAAGGCTGATAACATCTGTTACAGTTCGCTTTTATGTGGGTAAATGCATAAAAGCTACTATGAACTTGGATGGTGCTCTACGTCGGATAATCATTTTAGAGTCGCCGCCTAATTTATATTTAAATTAGGAAAACCAGTGTGAAAGAGTTTATTCAAATTTATTGAAAAATCCTATCTAAACTAGAGTCAAGGTAAGGGTTCAGATGATCCCCTAATGAAGGTGTTAATCACCCTGTTATAAGGATCTATAGAATACGGTTCACCTGCGGGCTCTATAGCATGCTTAAAATGATTTAAATTGCTCAAATGTTTAGATATCCGCAAAAAATACTTGTCATTCATTTATTCGAAACTGCAAGGTTTTGTCAAAACGGAAGAGTTAGGCTCCTGTCAAAAAGTATGCACAAGGATAGCTTAGTCAATTCAATTTCAGACTAAGAACACTCAAATGCGAATTTGAGTAGAACTCCACATTTAGTCCAATCATATTGACTAATTTACAGTTGCACCTTTCTTAAAATCATTTCAAGATTTGAAAAATAGTATGACTTATTTAGAATGACGAGTTCGATTTTGAAAAAGAGAGTATGAAAATGGTTTCTTTATTTCTTTTTCATGCAACACTTTCCCGAAGTTAAGTCATATTCCACTTTCAAAAATCCTCAAACCAAACTCAAGTCCAAGACAAGTTTTAAGATCCAAAATATCTAGTTCGACTTAGCCCACAAAACTATAAAAAATATCAAATCTTTTAGAGTAGTGCAAGTTCAAATAGCCTGCTTATTTTAGTTACTCAGGCCCAAACTTTGGTCCTTTAACGGTCCACAATATGTCCAATTAAATCCTAAGCCCAAATTCCATTTTAACACCAAAGTAATAATTTTAAAGGCCCAAAACTTATTTTCAATTTTTAACTTAGAAAATCAAGTCTTTGTTGCCAGATTCAGTTATCCGAAACAATTCGTTTTGGCCTTAAAACAGTCCCCTTTATCCAATTCCCAAATTTAAAACAAGTATTCCAAAATCATTTTGACGACCTAACTAAACGATGTACGTATCGTTTGCCTACCCTAAGTTCGCAACGATAATAAGGTTCCAATACATGTATCAAAGTATTTTCATTGCAAATATATATACATACACATATACCGAATTTGAAGAGATTGAGTTAGGCTGGTGGGCCTACCTAAGCCCACCAGTGAACTATTTTCACTCATAGTTGGGCCTTCTATCCACAGCTGTTTCTATTTTTATTTGGACCTCTGGCCTAAATTCATTTGTTGTCCATTGTCGGCCAATGTTGCTAGTGACTGTTTTGTGTTGTCAGGCTGAGGCTGACTCGATATGTAATATTACGTTGGGCTTGGCCCAACACAGAATGCGCAAGGAGAGTTGAGTCAAGTGGACTCGTGGGAGGAGTTTTATGCACAAATGAGAAGATAAGAATTAGCATATGTTCACTGCCAGATATTATATCTAAACAAATCTGGGAACACCTTATACATGTGCTTACTATTTCTCAAAATTCTTAACAAAAACAAAACAACACCAAATATACACGAAGTACATAGGGGGCTACAATTTGTATACTTAAACCAAGGGAATGCTTTAGAGATTCTAGTTAAATTTTAGAATGGAAATATAAGTATCACAAAAAACAAACAATTTTAAAGGTAAGTAACTATAAAAGGAATAAAGATAGGGATTGAAGACACTCTGTTTGTTTCATAATGCTTGATCAAATCAAAGGAACCTCGAACTTAAAACAAGTTGGAGAAGGAGTCACTACTGTTAGCAGATTTCCACAGAGAGTTGTGGTTTGGTCACAAAATTGTTTTCATTAAAGGATAAACTAACTAGAACAGTATGGACAACAACTATTAGCTATAAATTCATTAACATTTAAGACTCAACACTAATCCCACAATATAGCAAACAAGAAGATATTTAAGACTTTCATAACTGTCTTTTAAAAGATAAGTACCTTAACTTTGGCCTAGCATGAGATTAGCCTAGCAAGTATTGAATAAACAGGCACCAAACATTCATGAAAACAAAGCACACAAATCGAGATTCAAAGTCTTGTTTTGACTATCTAAATCTAGTGATTGTAACCTGATCATGCAGTAGAAAAGATCATGTTTCACTTAGCACATAAGCACAAAACATTACCTTAATCTCTAAACTTCACTGAACTTAGTACATGCCACAAACAAATCACTTAGCAATTTTAACATGAATGAAGACATAACATGATAGTAGACTGTTGGCTCTAAACATATGACTCGAACACACATCTTAGTGATACTACAGCACTATAGTAAGGCACGAGTGGGAAAATGATGCACTTTTTGACTTAACTGGTAATGCAGATATATATATATATATATTTATATATATTAAGTGAAATGGTTCATATATAGACGGTGATGATAAGGTTATACATGGCACATAAAACCAAAACAGAAAACACAAGTATACAACTAAGGCTGAACCACACTAAATCACACGGGGGTAACATGTTAGCTAAATTTGGACTAGCCTACACATATCATCATTCAAATTAGGCCAAAGACAAAACAAACATGATCATTTTGACACTCTACGAGCAGATGATATGACTACATAATATGTCAATAAACAGATATGCCCCCGTCATTCCCTTTATACTATCATAAGGTTTGATATCCATAAGACTAATCATATTAGAGAAAACCAAACTTGAATGAAGCATAAGACTGGAAGCAAATTATCCGAAACAAACTAAAGAGTTTTTCTCAAGACATTTTGATAGGCATGGTCGCAATTTTAAGAATTACAAATATCACAAAATTGCAAGCAAACTCAGAGTCATAATTGAACTCAACACAACCGAATTGACATGAGTTTTAGACTTAAACCATAATCTTGTTATTGTTTACTCAAACAGATTCAAATAACCACATTAATTCTTAATCCATCATTTAGGTCAACAAGCTTATTTTAACATAATTTTTAAATTAGGGCACCAAGTAGTTATCACAATATTTCATGCAAACAAATATGTCACTTCAACTCAGTATAGAAGTATTTTGAACATATACTTAGCCAAGATTTAATTATCACAAGCACTGCATGACCTACAGCTTTCACCCTTTAGGTCTCATTTACATAGGTATTGAGCTAAGTACTGGAATTTCAAGTAAAAACTTTCACATAGCAATAGGAAAGACATGGTTTTAAACATGGTCCTTTGACTCATTCAAACATCATTTTGAGCTTCTAAGAGGTCTAATGTTCATTACTCAGACTCACACGTAAATAGACCACCTAATCACATATCAGTCCCAGAACATGAACTATAATATGACACTAACGCAAACCCAGAATATGAGCATACAAATGATTAAACATCCTAAAAAACTGTCAACAGAATTTCTATGATAGCATAGATGACATACATAGGCTAGTTTATCTATCCAGCATCTCAAGTAACCACACATCAACTTAGATAAGTTCTGTTTAGTTAGACAAAACTTCTAAACTATAACTCCTCGTACCTTTAAACTAAGCCATATTTATGATTCAAGGGTTTAGAAAACCAAAACAGGAAGTTTAAGCTGAAAAACCAGTTTCAGTTCTATAGATTCAAATTGACACCCGGTTTGACGAACCGTCGAATTGGTTTTTGAAATTTACAGAATAAAGTGAAATGTACGGACCGTATAAAAAGTTACAAGTCGATTCCAACTATCTCAAAACCTTAGCTTTCACAACTCTCTTGAATTTTGTAGAAAATAGTACGGTCCGATTATACGAAGCGTCAATCTGAACCATAAAAAATATTGATGGTCCAGACTTAGACCGACAAAATATTGATGAACCATCAATATAGACCATCAAATCATTCCGATAGCTATTATAAATACGCGACTTAGTTTTATAAATCAAATTTCACTTCTCTCAAACCCTGGAACGAAGGCTCTCTCTTCCAAATCATCTCCTACACCAAGGTAAGCCTTTTTCACTCGATGCTATGTGATTCTAACGTAATCCTAATGAATTCTAAGTAGAATCCAATGTTCTTAACCTAACGTTTTCAGGATAAACCCAACTTAAGGCTCAAGGTTCAATCTTTGGAGTTCTTCTTCAAAGTTCAACATTTTAAGACACGTATTGGAGTGATTAAGGTATGTAGAGATTCTATCTACGTGTGGGAACGCATTTAATCATTCCCATGCCTTGGTCATCGAGATTACATGTGAATTACTTCAGAATTTGAGATTTTTTCCCTAGTTCATAAAAAGTGTTCATAATTATCACTTTGGTCGTTATGGACTCAGTACATAATCAACATAGACTTGTGATTGATATCCATGAGTCAAGAATACTCAGTATGCTTATAAACTAGTTAAAGCTCCAATAGTCATAATCAGTTCATGATTTCATGTTCAATATTTCATGTCCAGTATTTGATGTACAATATTTCATGTTCACTATTTCATATCAGTATATTTCAGTAATCCAGTATCGTGTTGAGCATCTGTATTTTAAGCCCAAGGCCACAGTTATGTATACATATACTTGAGCCCAAGACCACAAATTTGTGCACACATATTGGGCATAAGGCCACAAATATTATTTGTTACACCCTGTAGTTTTGCGTTTTGTTGTGTCGTTAATGGATATCGATGTCCTGTGTAGAGGTAAGACCTTACATAAGGGTAATGAAGGTTTACAAATTATTTATGAAAGTACCAGAGTGTTTGGAAGTTAAATGGATCGAAGAAAATATGTTTAGATGAAATTAGAAAACTGTCCAATTTGACGGGAAGGTTGACGGACCATCAAAATGGCCTATCTGAACAGTCAAATTTTTCTGATAAATTGAAATCCTAGATCTGGATTGATGGTCCAAATTTATGGACCATTAAAAGTTTGACGGACTGTCAAAATGACCATCCTTTTGAGGTGGTGCAGATTTTTCTCGGGTTGAAATTAGGTTTTGCGGTTTGGGGACTTCATTTTCACCTAGAATCAATTCCAATACACTCTCTAAACCCTCTCTAAGATACCCTAACAATATAAGCCTAAATAAAAGGCCAATTACGCATGATTAACATTATAAACCCCGTGATTATCGTGAGAATCATCTTCACCGTATAGAATCAATTCCGGAAAACCTAGGAGATGAAGTAGCTTTCTATTTTAGGAGGATTTTAGTGTGTAAATGTAAATTTTATCCTCCTCTACTTATTATTATGATTAACTGATGTTTTAGAGCAAGTTGTTAAAGGATTTTCATAATCGAAACTCGAAAACTTATGAAATTATCGTGATATGACTTGTGGGCTATTTTAATTGATGTATGACTTGATATTGATAAGAAAAATGATTGCATACATTATGGAATAAGGAAAATATGCTTTGAAGGATTGTGCGATTGAATTTCATAAATTTTCTGTATAAAGGAATCCTATGTGCTTAAAGTTGTCGAAGGATGCCTAAATGAGTTTTTCTATGGAACTTGGATTCGATAAGGATTAAAAATATCGATTAACAACACTCAAGAAGATTTACCCTTGAAATTGAGATATTATATAAGGATTATTCAGTGATCCGAGGATCATTGTGGACCATCACATTACCATTGAAAACTATTTTTGGTGCAGGATATTTATTCCTAAGTGACTCGTCAGTTTGCATTGTAACAACTAAGTTTATCTATACAATCGAAGTCTGGTTAAAATTTATATTGAAGGCTATCTCCAGCCATTGTACAACCACTCGTTATGACAAACATCTAATGGAGGAACCAGTTTGAAAAAAATCTCTGGATATTTAAGATTTCCTTTGTCCTGCCCTAAGATACCCAATGAGAATTTCGGTTTAGACTACCGGACCTAGGCAGAGAGTGAATGTATGGAACTTGGAAGAAGTTTAAAAAAAGAATTTAACCAGTAAGCTGTTCAAAACTTATGTACCTTATAAGGATACTATAGAGAAATGGAGAAGAAGAGTAGAGGGAGAAATAAATTCATATAACCCTATTATTTTCACGTCCTCGACTTTGGTGATCATCATGCCACAATCTTTAATCATCATTTTACTTATGTTCTATGCCTACGAACTTTATCACCTAAATTCTATCATAAGATGAAAATGGTAGCACAGAAAGGAAAGACATAGCCTAGATGTCAGAATTTAAGAGCTCAGACAAATTACATCCACCAGGAGATTGTGTAAAGGAAATGTATGACCATGTTTAGATTGATGATGTACCAACATTGTAATATAATTAAATGACAAGTTGAAATAGTCCTTGGTCTAAAAAAGTTCTGCCAGAATGGTCAAGGAACCTAAGAATCTCTATACTCAAATGCTTCAAATTCTAGTTTCATGTTAATATTCGTATGGTATAATCCTTCTATCCCTATTCGGTTACAGAAATTGGATCATGTGCCTTATTTAGAATATATTTCTAAACAAATATATCAGGTGCAACTCACATGTTAGCAAGATAATGTTAAGGTAATTATGGTTGAACTCTCTCCAATTATTATAAGTATAAGCGGTCGTGTGAGGCCGATTTGATATTATTTTGATATTATATCACCCTGTGTGGTGTTGGGTGCGTATTTAGGCTACTTAATAGGTTTTGGATAGCCCTGTTTATAAAGGAAACTCTGCCAAAATTTCTAAAAACATAAGAAGTTAGAATATCTCCAACATTTGCGGATGAATGTTTCTAAGGGGGAAGGATGTTACACCCTGTAGTTTCACATTTTGTTGTATTGTTAATGGATACCGATGCTCTGGGAAGAAGTACAACCTTATGGAAGGGTAATGAAGGTTTACAGCTTGTTTATGGAAGTACCGGAGTGTTTGGAAGTAAAAGGGATTGAAGAAAATACATTTCGACGAAATCAGAAAACTGTCCAATTTGACGAAAAGGTTGATGGACCATCAAAATGGCCAATATGAACCGTCAAATTTGCCTAAGATATTGAAATCCCAGATCTGGATTTATGGTTCAGATTGGCGGACTGTCAAAAGTTTGATCGTAAAAAGGACCATCTTTTTAAGGCGGTGCAGATTTTATCTCGGGTTCAAATCGGGTTTTGTGGTTCTGGAAATTCATTTTCACCTAGAATCAGTTCCAATACTCTCTCTAAACCATCTCTAAGATACCATAACACCCTAATCATAAATAAAAGGTCAATTACGCAAGATTAACGTGATAAACTCCGTGATTATCGTGAGAATCATCTTCTCCATGTAGAATCGATAGGAAAACGTTGGAGATGAAGTAGATTGCTATTTTAGGAGGTTTTATGTGAGTAAAGGTAAATTTTATCCTCCTCTGCTTATTATTATGATTAATTGGTGATTTGGAGCAAGTTGTTAAAGGATTTTCATAATCGAAACTCGTAAACTCATGAAATTATCGTGCTATGACTTGTGGGCTGTTTTAATTGAAGTATGTGTTGATATTGATAAGAAAAATGATTGTATACATTATGGAATAAGGAAAATATGGTTTGAAGGATAGTGGGATCGAATTTCATAAATTTTTCGTATAAAGGAAGCCTGAAGAATCCTATGTGCTTAAAGTTGTCGAAGGATGCCTAAATGAGTTTTTCTATGGAATTTCGATTCGATATTGATGTCAACCCTTTATATAATATAGATATTCATTCGTAAGGAGTGCGAGGACTTGTAGAACGATTGTATCTTTGTGGATAAAGGTATGTAAAGAAACTTTCTTTCTTGGCATGACTCGATATATCATTTCTTTGAATAGAAATCTCTCTGGTGAAATGATTTAGCGAAGAGTCTTCTTTGAAAAATTGATCATAATACTTGGGTACTTCCTTATCCATACCATCTCTCAGATTATGTATGTCCCAAAATATTTAGATCGATATTGTTGAACGTAGCGCCAATAACAATGGTCAGAGGATAACGATGATAGGTCACTCCGGCTCTACTTGTGGTATCCGTTGGAGTCTGTCTTGCATTGCACTTATATATATGTAGCTATATTCTTACTGAGTCGTGCTATAGTCAGCTAGGTACGACACCTACTTGTACACACCACTATAGTTGGTTTTGATATTAGTGAGTCCCACATCTAGGCTGGGTATGACCGAGTCCTCATTGATGCCGGGTATGATATATATACACTATGATATGATTTGCACCACAGAGAGGATAGATATTACATTACATGGCCCCATTGAGCGACTTGATTTCACAGACATGTATATCTTTTCATAATTATGATAGGTAGGCCCTCAGAGGCTTGTTATGAGTTTCAGGTTGACTTCTGTACCCATATCTCTTATATTATACTTTCTTCTTACATTTGTTATCTGCCTTACATATTGAGTACATCTATCATACTGATGTCCTTTTCCGAGGACATTGCGTTCATGCCCGCAGGTACAAATAGAGATGTAGATGTTTTCCTCACAGTAGACTCAACACAGCTGGAGGTTGTCACGCTCCTTTCTTTCGAAGTTGTGTAGTGAGTTGATAGGTATGATAATTATATATATATATATATAGTTGGGTATGGCGAGGCCCTGTCCCAACCAGATGTTATTAACACACTATTTAGAAGCTTGTAGGCAGTGGTATTGGGTATTATGGTCTTGTATGTGGCCTTTTCGGCCTCTCCAGTAGACTTATTGTGCTCATGTTGGCCTTGTCGACCTTATTGTTTATATGTAAAGTTTGGTCCTTTTCTACGTGCAGGTAGTTGTGTCTCTGTTCAGCTAAGTATTTATCAGAAGCCTTATCGCCTATAAGTTATTGAGTATGTCACAGGTATCAGGGTTGGTACACTCGGGCCTTATGGAACCGGGTGCTGGCCACACACCCTAAGGTTATAGTGTGACATTATTATTTGTTATTTCAGTTAAACATGTGACTCTTCATTTTAGTACAAGAAGTATTCTTATTATTGGCTTCCTTGTTTACTTATCAGTTATAGTTTTAGTTTCAGTTTCAAATTCAGAACATTATCTATTTATTTATTTGGGTTGCCCTTTCCCGAGCACCCCACATCTATTTATTCTTTCAACTGATTTACATACAGTACAATTCAAATGTATTTACGTTCGTTTGTATGAGGCCGGATCAACTTAGTAGGATTGCTTCAGTATTACCTACTTGGTGAGCCCCATCTAATTCGGGTGTCAATCTACTATTATTTTAGTATTATATTTTATTAGTATGTAAGACATGTCAATATTACTATTTTCATACTCGTGATATTTTCAGACTATTTTTGCAATATATTTTCAGATTATAAACTCAACAGTTTGAATGACTTGTTTCAAGTTATTGTTATATCATGTTTTGATCTACATATTGATTCAGCAGCTATATGATTCGCTCGGGCACATGCAGCCAGGCATCGAGTGTCATGTTTTGCCTAGGCCATGGTTCGGGGCGTTACAAAGCTTAGTATCAGAGCACTAGGTTCAAGTGTCTTAGGGAGTCTATAAAACTGTGTGTTACTGGGTCACTTTTATGTGTGTGGGGGCCCCAAACATGTAAACAATTGAGCACAAGACATCTAAGATTGTCTCACTTCTTTCATACTCTAGATCGTGCATTCAGAGTTATACCTTCAAGATACTCTTCTAACTCGTGTGTACTACATATTTCAGAAAATGCCTATAAAAAGGAAGACAACTACCGGGAAGAGAGCTGCTGCTAGTAGTACTCATGTGGAAGATGTTCAGGCTCAGGGAGCCAATTCAATTACAGCATCCTCACCAATGCTACAGGGCCTGCGGAGATCCCAGTTTTTCTGACTCTGATATTAGAGGAGCTATCCAACTACTCACCTAACTTGTGTATACACAAGCACAACGTCAGGGAATGAATCCACGTACGAGGACTAATGGGGAGTCATCCAATTCCAGGACTCGTGAGTTTCTTCGTATGGACCCTCCGGTGTTCACAGGGTTATGTAAGACAGAGGATTCAAAAAAATTTATTGACTGGCTCCAAAAAATCTTTCGTGTGATGCATGTTATAGAGATAGAGGCAGCAGAGTTGGGAGCTTATCAGTTGCAGGATGTTGCCAATATCTTGTACGAGTCATGGGAGCAGAACTGCGGGGAAGATGCACCTTCAACAACTTAGGATGCGTTTGTTGATACTTTTATTGAGCATTTTCTTCCAGTTGAGGTCAGGGAGCCAAATACCATTGAATTCAAAAGGTTTAAGCAGATCGACAGGAGTGCGCAAGAGTACTATTTTCAATTCATCGCTTTGGCAAAGTAGCACATATGGTTCCAGACATGAGGGCCAGAGTTAGGCATTTTATGTATGGTCTTGACCCCATTTGTACGATACATCTAATATTACAGCTCAGAATAAGGAGATGACTATTACAAAGATAGTTTCTATCATATAGGGTAATGAGAACAGGTTGATAGAAGAGGAAGACTTTCAAAAATAGAAGGATATGGAGTTTAATAAAAGAGTTAAGTCCTCAGGTCACTTCAGTCATGGGGGAGGTAGAGGCAGACAATTTCTAAAAAATAGGTCATCAAGACCTGCTCCATCTTCATCCGGTGCCCCAGACCCAAAGTTCAGGAATGATAATAAAAGTGTTATATCCCAACCTTGGAGGGGGTGTGGCCGGCAACCGAAGGATCGAGCGTACCACTATAGTACCTGGAATCGCTAACATGCAATCGATGCTGACATGGCCATATAAGATGTATCATCTACTGACAAGGAGGACAATAAGGCCAAACAAAACAATTCCACAATAACACTAGTCTGCAAGCCTCTAAGAGTACTATAATACAACAACTGATCGAGCCAGGGCACCGCCGTACCTGAAATGCCAAAAATATATATATAAGAACCTAGCGACTCCAACCAGCAACTCTGGGACAAATAGAGTGCTCTAATATCAGTTGAACAGGCAACCTACTGGTGCAGAAAACTTGTCAAACTAAATTCGATTAAGATGAAATTTAGTTAAACTACATTCTGAATCACACACATAGATAGGGAACTTTTGTCCTATAAATAGGAACAATTAAAATGACAATACAGGTTTCCATTCACACATATATCATAAAACTTATCAAAAATACCATTTGCATCGAAGTGTACCTCAAGAAAACGTTCAGTGTTACATTCTTATCAATATCATCATCGATGAGTATAATATTATAAATGTATATGAATATTGTAATTTGGATTCCTTTCTCACACTTAATTTATTATTATGTGCGATAAAAAAACACTCTTATATTCAAACTAGACTATGGTCATATTGAACATCCTAACTATAAGGTACAGTGTGTTATATTCTTACCCCTTTAGGAACATTCCTCCTCGAATGTGGACTACATGTAACTCTAGGTGCAAACATATGATTTGCACATCCCAGGCACATTGAGGATATAATAAAGACCTTGCGATTACTTATCGCTGCTAGTCTTACGCATACGAAGCAGAATGATCTATTAAAACATAGATCTACTGCACGATCTAGAATACGAAAGAAGGGTAACATTTCATAAATTCCTCATAACCTCCTTTTTATAAGTGTGGTGCATAAAATACCCATAAACAACACTCTACTAGGCAACACGACTTGCAGACTCCCTAGAACAAACCTGCTCTGATACCAAGTTTGTCACACCCCAACCTTGGAGGGGGTGTGGCTGGCACCCGGAACCTAAGGCCCGAGCGTACCACTGTAGTACCTAGAAACTCTAACATGCAATCGAGGACTACAATTCCATATAAGAAGTATCATCCACTGACAAAGAGGCAAATGAGGCCAAACAAAACAATTCTAGACTAACACTAGTCTGCAAGCCTCTAGGAGTGCTATAATACAACAATTGATTGGGATAGTGCCCCATCGTACCCGAAATGCCAAAATAGATATATATACTACCTAGCGACTCCAACCGGCAACTCCAGGACAAATAGAGTGCTCCAATCTCAGGTAAACAGGCAACCTACTGGTGCAGACCGTCACCCTGTATACCTGAGCCTGCGGACATGAAACACAACCTCCCCAGGAAAAGGTACGTCAGTACGAATAATGTACTGAGTATGTAAGGCATGAAAAATATCATAATAAAGGCATGGAGGTAACCTAAGACAAGAAACAATCAACCTGTACAGAATGCCTCCGAGGGCCATAATATGCCTAAGTATCATACATATGCGTACATAATGCCAGGTCATACATATACATATGCGTATATAACACCATCAAGCCTCTGTGGTCATTCCATCATATCATATCGGCCTCTGTGGGAATAATCATCATTATATACCAACTGATCAGGTGATGGTGTGTATATATCGCCATCACCTTTCACATACCCCATTTACATATCATATAGCATAGCGAATATAACGCCTGTGAGGTCATGGTGTATACATGTATATAATGCATGAATGATAATACTAAGACACTCTGAGTCTATTGGAGTGACGTAAGGTCATTGCTCCTCCGATTAATATTATAGAACTAACATCATCAACATAACTTACATTGAAGAATCAACAAGCCATAAGATAAGATCACTATCATTATATACAGGTCAAGAACATCAACCACTAACATATCTAAGAGTGAAGCCATTATGGATATTGTTCGTTTACGTTCGTTTCATTCTGATCATGCCAAAAGAAGGAAGAGTAGCCTTACCATACCTTGAATCCATCTTAAATGACTGTAACGGGCCAATCCATACTATAGACATCTAACCGTGGATATTAATGACTTGATATAAAACTTATAATACTCTCCTGATGCCATTAAACTATGTTGTTGCGGAGAGCGTGAATGTTGGACCTACTGTAATTCCTTGTTGGTTTTAAAATGAAAAAGAACATTGGAGGCATATTAGCATAAACGTTAGGTAGTAAACATTAATGTCTACTCTACTTACTTAAAGATTAAGCACTATACAATATAAATATGTACGCACAAAAATCTGTACATAGCCTAGGCGCTGGAAAGTTTCCATTTAGGTCCTATTTAAAGATATTCATAGACATATAGGGCCCCACTTCAATGGATAAAATTTTGAAAACTTCCTCTAATTCCTTTTTGACTTCCACGTTAGTAACATAGGTGTCACTCATGCATTTTTGCATAATAACTTAAAGACACTTGAAAATTTGTCTCCCACTTCTGCAAATGTTAATCATTTTTGATATATTTTCTATACTCATTATCATAGTCATGTGATATAATACTAGTTTATAGCCTCTTTTGACATATAAAAAATATAATTTTCAATCATCGTCGTCACACTTTTTAAGTCCTAAATTATTTCAGGACTTCATCCTTTTATATACCAAGCTCTCGATTTGCATACATGAGTATGACCAAAATTCCATAAGGTCCATATAACTTGTTCAATATTCATGTCAACGAACCTTATTTTTTTTTGATTCGTTCAACCTCTAATCCCCACGTAACCTCTGTATTAAAAAAAACAAATTATAAACTATTGCTATCCATATATGATATCTTAATCTCTCTGTGTTTACGTTACTTTACTCACGACACATACTACCGCGAAAATATCGGGGTGTAACATCTTTTCCCCCTTAAGAACATTCATTCTCGAGTGTTGGGATACCATAGCTTGAGGACTTTAACTCTGACTCTTTTCAAATAAAATCTAGGAGCTCACAATTTCTCTATTATTGCTCCTTCCTAGTCTGTGAAACTTATTAATCGTGAAGAGAACGATCCCTACTAAAGTAGGAGGTCCACAACACCTCACAGTACTTGGTCAGTCCTTAAAACTATTCTGGTAAGGGATACTGAAAATAAGGACATACCACAGTCCACTGATAACGGCTCACCAACACTACATATCTTAACTAGAGTATCTTTATCCGACATCGGTAAGTCATAGATTATCGGTATAATTACCCATCATAAGATCTTCACTTGTTGCTGAGCACTCAATCTACCATTGTGATTCATCTTAGATATCAACTATATCCCTCAAGCAGCCCTCTAGTCGTTGCTTAAACCCTTTACATTAATAGTTGATGAGTGCCAAAAAAATGATAGGCTCCACTACCTATTGTGAAGTACGAATCTGGTAGCACTATTAATATTTAGAACTTGGCGAAATAGTGGAAATAAATCATGTAACCGTGTGAACTTTTTGGTCTAGTTCAATTAAGTCAGTGTTACTCAGGGGTGCTTTTTGGTCTAGAAGATATTCTGTTTTTAAAAGCTCAAATAAAAAAAAATTGATACCGAGTTTGGGAAAACTCAAATTACTATACGTTAATCTCAATGAAAGTCTCTTCACGTCAAAATGACTTCTTGTGCTTAATTGTATATGTGAATAGCTATATATATATATATATATATATATATATATATTTATAGTTAATGTGACAGTGAAGCTCCCAATATTATCCAAGTATGTCGGTTATGAATCTTTCTAGTACTAAATTTTTGTGCAATTTATTCATAAAGGAACACTTAATATAATAATGTCAAATGGATGACACTTATCCTAAAGGTTGTTTCCTGGTAACTCATATTTTCACCTGATAATGTTCTTTGAATTTCCCATCTATTTTTTTTAACCTTAACTACAACAAAATGAATTAAACTATTCAAATGTACTTCCACCAGACCCCAAAGTTCCCCCTATTTTGTTTTTATTCTAAAGACAGATCATGTTCTTTTTACATACCATAGAACGTGGAATATAATTATATAGGTGAGCTTGGCCCACTTTTTAAACACAAAAATATAATCCAAGCTCTTATAAAATTCAAAATGTAATTATCACTCTAGCACTAGCCACTTAATTAATTGTCCCATTTTTATAACTATCTTCCACTAACATGCCACCTATATGTAGAATTGCTTAATGACTAGGTAAATTCTCCCCCCAATACATGTAAGAGAGTTATGTCTTGCCAACGCTTATCATTTCTATGATAATTAATTACTTTATCTCCACTAACTCCAATATTTAACCAATTACAAACTATCAATAAAAACATTTCATAATACATATACTAACATTTCATAAATATGGAAATATCCAGAAAATATATTTGGTCACATAATTGTTTTCAATCTTATATCGAGAGTAAACAAAAATTTATACTATTCATTCTAAAAATGGGAAAAAGATATATATTTTTGTTATGAGAAAATAATTTATATTCTAACCATAAATAAAACCTCATTTAAAAGAGAATATATACCACGTCAAAAATATATTGATATGTCGTTTATAGTAGTTTGAACTTACGGGGTCTTACACACATACAGTCTGGTTAACTTGTTCAACATTTCAAACTTCGACGAAATTTATTTCCGTTAATTTGTTTAACACCTCTAATCTCCACATAATCTCTTTCACCCTGCTATAAACCTTCTATAACCTCACGAATGACCTTAATCCCCTCAAGCTCTATCATTTTGTTAAGCGAAACAAATCAATGATCAATCTAACTCCAAACTTTTGGATCATGCCTTAAGAAACAGTGTATTAAAGAACATTGATTTCCAAACTATTTGTTTCAGTAGGAGAAGTCGTATCTTCCTGTAGTTAGTTAAACTAAATTCTGAAGCACACAAATAGATAGGGAACTTTTGTCCTTTAAATAGAAACAATTAAAATGACAATACAGGTTTCCATTGACACATATATCATAAAACTTGTCAAAAATACCATTTGCATCGAAGTGCACCTCAAGTAAACGTTCAATGTTACATTTTTATCACTATGATCATCGATGAGTGTAATGTTATAAATGTATATGTATATTGTAATTTGGATTCCTTTCTCACACTTAATTTATTATTATGTGCGGAAAAAAACACTCTTATATTCAAACTAGACTATGGTCATATTGAACATCCTAACGCTAAGGTACGGTGTGTTATATTCTTACCCCCTTAGGAACATTCTCCCTCGGTGTGTTATATTCTTACCCCCTTAGGAACATTCTCCCTCGAATATGGACAGAAACTCTAGGTGCTAACACATGATTTGCAAATCCCAGTCACATTGAGGATATAATAAAGACCTTGTGATTACTTAACGCTTCTAGTCTTACGCATACAAAGAAGAATGATCTATTAAAACATAGATCTACCGCACGATCTAGAATACGAAAGAAGGGTAACATTTCCTAAATGCCTCATAACCTCCCTTTTATAAGTGTGGTGCACAACACATCCATAAACAAGACTCTACTAGTCCCGACTTGCACACTCTCTAGGACAAACTAGCTCTGATGCCAAGTTTGTCACACCCCAACCTTGGAGGGGGTGTGGCCGGCACCCGACACCTGAAGGCCCGAACGTACCACTGTCGTACCTAGAATCTCTAACATGCAATCGTGGCTGACAATTCCATATAAGAAGTATCGTTCACTGACAAGTAGTCTAATGAGGCCAAACAAAACAATTCCAGACTAACACTAGTCTGTAATCCTCTAAGAGTGATATAACACAACAATTTATCAGGACATGGCCCCGCCGTACCCTAAATGCCAATATATATATATGTGTGTGTGTGTGTGTGTATCGAGCGACTCCAACCAGCAACTCCGGGACAAATAGAGTGCTCCAATATCAGTTGAACAAGCAATCTACTGGTGCGGACCGTCGCCCTGTCTACCTGAGCCTGCGGGCATGTAACATAGTGTCCCCAGGTAAAGGGACATTAGTACGAATATACCGAGTATGTAAGGTATGAAAAATAGTATAATAAAGGCATGGAGGTAACCTAAGACAAGAAATAATCAACCGATACAGAATGCCTCTGAGGGCCATAATATGCCTAAGTATCGTACATGTGCGTACATAATGCCAGGTCATACATATACATATGCGTATATAACAACATCAAGCCTCTGTGGGCATTCCATCATATTATATCGGCCTCTGTGGGCATAATCATCATCACATACCAACTGATCAGGTGGTGGTGCGTATATAACACCATCTCCTTTCACATACCCCATTTACATATCATATAGCATAGTGAATATAACGCATGTAAGGTCATGGTGTATACATGTATATAATGCATGAATGCTACTAAGACACTCTGAGTAAGGTCGTTGCTCCTCCGATTAATATTATGGAAATAACATCATCAACATAACTTACTTTGAAGAATCAACAAGCCATAAGATAAGATCACTATCATTATATAGATGTCAAGAACATCAACCACTAACATATCTAAGAGTGGCGCCATTATGAATATTGTTCGTTTACGTTCATTTCATTCAGATCATGCCAAAAGAAGGAAGAGTAGCCTTAACATACCTTGAATTCATCTTAAATGACTGTAATGAGTCAATCCTTATGATAGACGTCTAACCGTGAATCTCAATGACTTGATGTCGAACTTTTAATACTCTCCTGATGCCATTAAACTATGTTGTTGCAGAGAGCGTGAAAGTTTGAACTATTGTAATTCCTTGTTGGTTTTAAACGAGGATCATATAATAAATGTGCAGAGAAGTCTCTCAAAATAAAATGAAAAAGAACATTGGAGGCATATTAGTGTAAACGTTTGGCAGTAAACATTAATGTCTAGTCTAGGTACTTAAAGTTTAAGCACTATACAATATAAATATGTACACACACAAATTGGTACATAGCCTAGGCGCTGGAAAGTTTCCATTTAGGTCCTATTTAAAGATATTCATAGACATATAGGGCCCCACTTCAATGGATAAAATTTTGAAAACTTCCTCTAATTCCTTTTTGACTTCCACGTTAGTAACATAGGTGTCACTCATGCATTTTTGCATAATAACTTAAAGACACTTGAAAATTCGTCTACCACTTCTGCAAACGTTAATCATTTTTGACACATTTTCTATATTCATTATCATAATAATGTGATATAATACTAGTTCATAGCTTTTTTTGGAATACACAAAATATAATTTTCAATCATCATCGTCACACTTTTTAAGTCCTAAATTATTTCAGGACTTCATCCTTTTATACATCAAATTCTCGATTTGCATACATGAGTATGACCAAAATTCCATATGGTCCGTATAACTTGTTCAATATTCATATCAACGAACCTTATTTTTTTCTTATTCGTTCAACCTCTAACCCCCACGTAACTTCTATTTTAAATAAACAAATTATGATCTATTGTTATCCATATATGATATCTTCATCTCTCCAAATTTACATTACTTTACGCACGACACATACTACCGTGAATATATCGGGGTGTAACAAAAAGGTAGATCTTCAAAGCAGCAAGCACACAATCATATATCAGCGTAGGCCCTAGGGGTTTACAACATCCTACTTGCAACAATTATGGTAAGAGGCACTCAGGGGTATGTCATTCAGGAACGGATGGTTGTTTTAGGTATGGTCAGGAGGGTCACTTTCTAAGGGATTGCACATTAGCAAGGCAATGTACAGGTGGTAATGTATCTTGGTCCACCAATTCAACAGTCAATCACAATTCAGGCCTAACTAGGGCATGTTATAGCTAAGTCTGGTAACACAGGCGGAGATTCAAACTGCCTATATGCTTTAGCCTGCTAATAGGATACAGAGGCTCATACAGATTTTGTAACAGCTATATTAACAGTCTTCACTTTCGACGTTTATGCCCTTATGGATCATGGATCCACTCTGTCATATGTAACCCCTTTTGTTACTAAGAAGTTTGGGATAGAACAAGAAAATTTACATTAACCTATTGAGGTATCCATTCCAATTGGTGAGTTAGTTATAGCCAGGCGGGTATACAAGGGTTGTCTAATTAAAATCTATCACTGCATTACCATAGCCGATTTAGTAGAGTTTTTAATGGTAGATTTTGACGTAATCAAATTTCTCGATGAACCAGTCATAGAATGGAAGGGTGATATAGTAGCACTCATAGGTAGGTTTATTTCCTATCTTAAAGCAAGAGAGATGATATCCAAGGGGTATATTTATCATCTAGTTCGGATTAGGGATACAGATACCCATACCCTTACTCTTCAGTTTGTACCAGTTGTTAATAAGTTTCCAGAAGTCTTTATAGAAGATCTTCCCGGAGTTCCTCCCCATAAGGAGATTGAGTTCAGAATTGATCTACTTCATGGAACTAAGCCGATATATATTCTGCCATACAGAATGGCTCCAGCAGAGTTAAGAGAATTAAAGGCTCAATTGAAAGATCTCTTTTATAATGATTTATTAGGCCAAGTGTCTCACCATGGGGTGCACCAGTCTGGTTTGTTCGAAAGAAAGATGGATCTTTGCGCATGGGTATTGAATACCGATAGTTGAACAATATCACCATTAAGAACAAGTATCCTCTTTGTAGAATTGATGATTTATTTCACCAACTTTAGGGTGCTCAATGTTATTCCAAGATTGACATCAAATCAGGGTACCATTAGCTTAAGGTTAAGGAAGTTGATATTCGGTAAACCACCTTCAGAACTCGCTATGGTCATTTTGAATTTTGTGTCATGTATTTCGGATTGACCAATGCACCAACTGCTTTCATGGATCTTATGAATAGGGTATTTAAGCCTTATCTTGATCTTTTCATCATTGTCTTCATTGATGATATCTTAGTCTATTCTCGTAGTGAGGTTGATCATGCAAAACATCTCAGAATAATGTTGCAAACACTTCAGGATTGCGAACTTTATGCGAAATTTTTTAAGTGTGAATTTTGGCTTAAGTCAGTGTTATTCTTAGGCCATGTGATTTCAGGCGAAGACGTTCCAAATTTTAAGACACATATTGGAGAGATTAATGTATGTAGAGCTTCTATCTACGTGTGGGAACGTCTTTAATCATCTCCACACCCCGGTGATCGAGATTGCATGTGAATTACTTCAGAATTTGAGGTTTTTACCCTAGTTCATGAAAATACTAAAACTTGTGATTTTAACTTCGTAGTTGTTCATGATTATCACTTTGGTCATTATGGACTCAGTACATAATCAACATAGACTTGTGATTGATATCCATGAGTCTCAATCTAGAATACTCAGTATGCTTATAAACTAGTTAAAGCTCCAGTACTCAAATCAATTCATGATTTCATGTTCAGTATTTCATGTTCAGTATTTCATGTTTAGTATTTCATATCAGTATATTTCAGTAATCTAGTATCATGTTGAGCATCTGTATTTTGGGCCTAAGGCCACAGATTATTTTGGGCCCAAGGCCACAGTTATGTATACGTATACTTGGGCCCAAGGCCACAATTATGTATATTTATACTTGGGCCCAAGGCCACAAATTTGTGCACACATATTAGGCCTAAGGCCACGAATATTATTATTTTTTATTTCAGTTAAACAAGTGACTCTTCATTTCAGTATAGGAAGTATTGTTATTATTGACGTCCTTGTTCAGTTATCAGTTTCAGATTCAGAACAATATCTATTTATTAATTTGGGTTGCCCTTTCCCAAGCACCCCACAATTATTTATTCTTTCAGCTGTTTTACATACAGTACAATTCAAATATACTAACTTCCCTTTGAATGGGGCCTGCACTTCCGCAATATATTACTTTTTTCAGACTCGTGATATTTTCAGACTATTTCCACAATATATTTTCATATTATAAACTCGGCATTTTGAATTACTTGTTTCAAGTTATTGCTATAGCATATTTTGATTCCCATATTGATTTAGCAACCATGTGGTTCGCTCGGTCACATGCAGTAAGGCACTGAGTGTAGAGTTTCGTCCAGCCATTGTTCGGAGCGTTACTTAAACTATCACATAAATGTTATCCTTAAGCATGAATAGTCTATATGCTAGCCCAATATGACTGCTCCTTCACACATTAAGCATATTAATTCAGTGTATATGACTAAAACATGTTTATCCTTCATGTTAACCACATAACACACACTTAGGCAGTTGTCCTGACATCAATGTGCCAACACACATCCATACAAAGATTCAGTTAATACAAAGATCATTATATCAACCTAAACAGTCTAAACAAAACTCAAATTGACAAATTCGTTACACAAATTGCATATGCTGGCTGACACAGGTTTAAATTAGCATACTAATCAACTCAAGACCATTTAAAAAAATCCTAACTAGGTATTAAGTTAACTAGACATCATATGGGTGATTAGAACAAGTCTTAAACCAACATATTAATATACTTTAAACCATTTGAACAGATCACATGGATTGAGCAAGCCTTTAACTAACAATATTAAGCATTAAATGAGCTAACACTCTACACACAATTAAACTAGTCTTATATTAAGCTCACATATTTAACTAAACATGCTAGCAATCACATAATACACATAAAAACAATGGAAGTTAAAAAAAAGTCTTAAAGGGAAAGTATTTACCTTATGTGGAGGCAGCTAAAAGGTCGAAGGTGAGCTCGTCTTTACTCCGGGGACCTCAAACTCACAAATCACATGAAAATAGATGTTTTAGTAGTGAAAGGACAAATTAGGCTAGGTCTGGGTTCTGCTAAAGGGATGGATCCCAACTTAAGCAATTACTAGTCGAATATAACTTGAAAATGGCTCTTAACAATGTAAAAGCCAGATATTCAAGTTCAGACCCCCTAAAACTTAAGAACAAGGGGTGTATTTATAGAATTCAAGGTAAACCCTAACTCAGACAACCCATCAAAGTGGGAGAACTAGTTTTGGGAGGGGATCCCTCCATAACGATTCTCAACCAATGAAAATGCAACATTTGAGATTAGAATAGCACAAAACCAATTAAACTCGTAGAGAAAAAACAAAAATAACAGAGGAGCGACCTCACCTAGGTTAGGGGTGGTGGCATGAGTTGATAGATAGGAGAATTTAATGCTCTTGCTTCTTTGAGCTACGCCAAACCCATTGTTGACGCAGAACTCTCTGCGTTTTTGCCATTTTTGGTATTGAAACCTGAGGAGAAAGAAAGCCTCTAGGGCTTCTCTTCATTGACTACGAATGGGGGAAAAGGACAGGGGGTCTGGCCTCATAGCATATAAGATCTAGGATGGGCCAAGGCCATTTTGGATTGGGCTCTGTCAAATTCCATTATCGTATTTAATTAGACAAATTTCCCAATTTTGACGGAATAGACCATTAAATTTATTTTTCATTCCGTCTGTGACTCGGGATCCTTGAATAATTAAATAAAATTATTGGAGGGTAAAACATAGGTGTCAACAACTGCCCCTTAATTATTCGGGGATGGCTAGACTATCCCTGTGAAGTGAAATTTGAGTGACCTAGTTTTTAGTTGACCAATAGGGAAATACTCCTCATTTTATGCAATTTTTGAAAGTTCTTGCCTGACGCTGGTCTCTAGGTTTCCTGCATATCTTAGGTTGTATGATAATTTAGGTCACTTCTAGCTCAACTCAATTAGACTACTGATAAACCTACAAAGCAAAGTATCCAACCAGAAAAATCTAATATGATTTTGTTAGAATGTGACCGATCATCGAAAATTGAGTGGCCTACATATCCCCGTTTTTCAGGAATCAAGTCACTTGTAGTTCGACTCGATGGCCCAAAAAGGTTATTCATTATGTGGGAATCCCTTTGACCTTTTCGGTGTATGCCCGACCAGTTACGGGTTTTTAAAAAAAAAGAACTTCGTGATTTGTGAGTGAGGTCAACACGGATTGATGTTCAAGATCATGTACAGAGAGCTTGACTCTTGTTGGTATATATTTTCGACCGGATTTCCAAGAATAACTTCCATGTTTGCTCTGCATGCGTCTAGATCTAGTCTTTTTGCTTTCTATCTCTGGTAGCTTTGACCTATCTTCCATTAGATGAGACTTGTGTGTTGATTATTTATATATTTTCATACCTGTGAGGCTTATTTGTTTTACCCTCGTGGGTGATTTCTTTTGAGCGGGTGACACTTTTGATATCGCCTGGGTCATAAGATTCGTTAGCTGGAATGTTGTTTAAGCGGATGCCACTTGCGACACCGTCTAGCTCTTTTGATTGGTTGACTTGAATGTTGTTTGAGCGGATGTCACTTGCGACACCATCTGGATTCTGTTAACATGTTGACTTTAGCCACTTCCGACATGATTTGCCTCTGTTGACACGTTGACTTGATGGTTTGTTTGAGCGGATGCCACTTCTGACACCGTCTGGCTCTATTAACTTGAATGTTATTTGAGCAGATGCCACTTGTGACACCGTCTAGATCTGTTGACTTGTAGGGGAGTTTTTATTTAAATGTCTCTGTTGGGAGTGCTTGTATGAATGACCCTCTCAGTAGTGAATGACCCTCTCAACAATGTTTGTATGAATGACCCTTTTGGCATGCAGTTTGTATGAATGGCCCTCTCGGCATGCAAATGTATGAATGGCCCTCTCGGTAGTGTTTATATGAATGACCATCTCGGTTGTTTATATGAATGACCCTCTCAGCATGCAATTTGTATAAATGGCCGTCTTGGCATGCATTTTGTATGAATGTCCCTCTCGGCAATGTTTGTATGAATGACCCTCTCAGTAATTTATATGAATGGCCCTTTCGGCATGCAATTATGATGAATGGCCCTCTCGACTTTGTTTAGATGAATGGCCCTCTCGGTAGTTTATATAAATGGCCCTCTCGGCATGAAATTTGGATGAACAACCCTCTCAACATGCAATTTGGATGAACGGCCCTCTTGGCTGTTTGAAGCTACTACAAAAATCTAAAATGAACTTATTGGTAGAAAAATGCAACGCAAAGTCTTGAAGACGGTCAACAGAATAATTTAAATAATTGTTTCATTATCATTGGGTAGCGTTTCACTTTTGTGACTAGTATCCCATTTTGTTGGTTAGCATTTCACCTTGGCGATTAGCATTCCATTTTATTAGGTAGTGTCTCACTTTAATGACTAGCATTCTGTTTTACTGGGTAGCGTTTTACTTTAGCGATTAGCGTTCCATTTTATTGGATAGCATCTCACTTTAGTGACTAGCGTTCAGGTGTACTAGATAGTATTTCACTTTAGTAATTAGCATTCCAATGTGTTGGGTAGCATCTCACTTTAGTGACTAGTATTCTATTTTATTGGGTAGCGTTTTACTTAGTGGTTAGCGTTCCATTTAGTCAGTTAGCATTTCATACATGTCCCTTTCTAAGGTGGACAAACAGTTATACATCAATTTCTAAGGTGAACGAGCAAATATGTTAAGAATAAATATCCCACTTGCAAGTAAACAAATAACAAATTTCACTTTAGGGTATAAAATAAATTGAGATATCGAGAACCATGTGTTCGACATGGTTTATAACTCTCAAGTTGTCCCAGCTTATGGTCAAGAAAGGTCGTGATGTCTTGACTTCTACAAAATTTTGAAGCAAAGTCGTTAAAGTAGTCAACATGAATGACCAAGTATATATAATAGAGAAGAAAGCTCAAAATGTAGTCGAGCATCTCGATAGTCATTGCTGGAGACTTGATATCCACTTTGTCTAGCATGTCCAGCATCTCGTCAGTTTGATTGATAGAATCAATTTTTGACAGCGTTACCCGCAAAATCCTGATACAGAGGTTAGTAAAGTACAATAGATAAAGTTGGATATGAAATCATTTGATGCGGTGATATCTATCTAGTTGATGCCTTTGATAACTTCATGTTGATTTGGCAGCGGCGTCATTCCATGCCTGATTGGAATTTTTGAGACCCTGTCAAAAATTCTGCCCAAGTTGAAGTTTTATTGGTGACCTCTTGTGCCGAGTCTTGTGAAGAAATTTTTGAGATCTTCTCAAAAATTTTGCCTTAGTTAGAGTTGTGTCGGCGACCTCTCGTGCTGAGTCTTGTGAATTTTTTGAGATCTTCTCCAAAATTCTACCTTGTTAGAGTTGTGTTGGCCACCTCGTGTGTTGAGTTTTGTAAGGAATTTTTGAGATATTCTAAAAAAAATTGCCCTAGTTGGAGTAGCGTCAGCGACCTCTCGTGCTGACTTTTTGTGAAGGAATTTTTAAGATATTCTCAAAAATTCTGCCTAGTTGGAGTTTCGTCGGCGACCTCTCGTGCCGAGTTTTGTGAAGGAATTTTTGAGATCTTCTCGAATATTTTATCCCAGTTGGAGTTGCATCGGTGACCTCTCGTGCCGAGTTTTGTGAGGGAATTTTTTAGATCTTTTCAAAAAATCTCTCGTAGTTGGAGTTGCGTCGGTGACCTCTCGTTCCGAGTTTTCTGAAGAAATTTTTCAAATATTCTAAAAACATTTGGCCCAGTGACCGAGCTCGAAGAGTGCCTACATATCCCATCTCAGGAATCAGGTCGAACGCAGTACGGAACATGAGTTGTTTACAATACAAAAATCTAAGATATCATCATTAGTAGAAAATGCACTATAAACATAATTGGTAGCGACTCCTTAATGATGTCATCTCGTATCTTCTAGACAAATGTCTTGTCCCAAGACAATCCATTTTAGAAATAAACAGTGTTCCATTTTAACGTGATCAGCCTAATGTGTGTCACACTTAGAGGGTGTACGATGTAATATGAAATAAAGGTAAGTATCACAATTTTAGGGTGGACGACCCGCTTTGTCACAATTTTTAAGGTGGACGGCCCAGTTTATCACAATTTTAGGGTGGAAGGCCCTATTGGTCACAATTTTAGGGTGGAAGACCCAATTATAAATAAAGATAAGTGTCACAATTTAAGGGTGGACGGCTCTGGTTGTCACAATTTTAGGATGGACAGCCCTGTTAGAAATAAATGTATGTTCATTTCTATTTCACCACTCCTACGTGATTCTATCATCATAACCTCTCGGTTTGATCTTGTGGGTGACCTTCTCAACATCATTTGTATGAATGCTTTGTTGAGTAGATTTCTTGCACGTCGTTGAATGTTGCGGCTTCTCTGACTGGATTTATATTGTTTTGACTTTGGGAGTGAATATTGCAGCCTCTTTGACCAAAATTACATCACTCAGACCTTGGGAACAAAGATTGTGGCCTTTTGACCATATTTACATCATTCTGACCTTAGAGTGAATATTACAGCCTTTTTTATCGGAATTACATCACTCTAACTTTAGGAATGAAGACTATGGCCTTCCGACTGAATTTACATCGTTCTGACGTTGGAATGAATACTATAGCCTTTTCGATAAGAATTACATCACTCTAACTTTGGGAATGAAGACTGCGGCCTTCTGACCGAATTTACATCATTCTAACGTTAGAGTGAATATTTCAGCCTCTTTGATCGAAATTACATCACTCTAACTTTAGGAACGAAGACTACGACCTTCTGACCAGATTTACATTGTTCTGACTCTTTACGTTGCTCTTATGCCTGGATTGCTTCTTCTTCATCCTTTGTGTAGGTTGTGACCCTCTTGGTTCGATTATTATTTCTTTTGTCTCTTTGTTGGCTATGATCTTTTCAGTCAAATTATGCTTCTTTCGCCTCTTCATCTTTGGTGACCTTCTTGGTCAGATGGTCGTTTCCTCCTTTTTTTAGATGAGACCCCCTTGGTCTGGTTGCTATTTTGTTCATTCGTTGGCCCTAATGGCTCTGTCTATGCCGCCCATGCTGTGTTTTGTCCATTTTGTAGCCCTTTTAGCTCGATTGTGTTGCTCTTGTGGCGCTTTTCCTATTTTGTATCCTTTTTGGCTCGATGGTGCTCCCTTTTGGCACTCTATTCATATATATCCCTCTTGGCTCGAGTGTGCCGCCCATATGGTGCATTATCCATTTTATAGCCTTTGTGTCTCAATTATACAACCCTTGTGGCACTTTGTCCATTTATATAGCCCTTTTGTCTTAATTGTGTCACCCATGTGGCATTTTGTCCATTTATATAGCCTCTTTTGGCTTGATTGTGTCTCCCTCGTGACTCTTTGTCCTTTTGGCTCGATTATGCCCCCGTTTTGGCTCAATTGTGCCGCCTTTGTGGCACTTTGTCCATTTATATAGCATTTTTAGCTCGATTGTGCTGCCCTTGTGGCATTTTCTCCATTTATATAGACCTTGTGTCTCGGTTGGCTCATTTCCTTTTGATGCCGAGAGAGGTTATTACTCTAATGCCTTTGATCTTATGGCAATCACCATGATGCCTCTCCTCAAATCTGCGAGCCCTATCATCAAAGTCCACTGATAACCTGTACTCAAAGAAAATGATTAGTAACTACATGGTCGCTTTTCCAGTGACTTTAGTAAGAATAATCTTAAAAGATTTTTAGAAAGATTAATGACATATACGAAACCACTGAGCATCGTTCGCTTGTTGTAGAGGTAGGCATTGCTTTCCAACGATTTTGGCAATCTTCGACCGTACTTTATAGTCTGATTTAGATTTCCTACTTTTGCAGGAGAGCTTGTTATCCCTCTTCAGCGAGTTGTCCCAATTTGGGGTCGAGGGGAGTCATCAATGACTTGAAGTTGAGTCACTTTGTGATTATCATATTTGTCCAAGTAATACTGTTGATTCTTGATACTTAGTCTAGATATGCTAATCATTAGTATGTTCAGCGTCATCTTCATATTCGAGGTTGATGTGAAATTCTTGTGAGATTCAAATGTGATTGTCAGTAAAATCATAACGTTGTTATGATAAAGGCAAAGGATAAGATAATGCAGGAGTTAGAGATTAATCCATTTTGGCTTATGCGGATTAGGGCACGAAAATCCAGGTGGCACCTCATAGTCTTGATTTATGATCTCAACTTTACATAATGTAGTCACCTGCAATATTTTAAGAACAAGTGTTAGTAGTCATAATGAAGTGAAAGGAATATAATTGAAGGTGGAGTTAGAGGTAAAGCCATTTTGGCTTATAAAGATAAGGCTGTGGTGGGCCTAATAACATCTTTGGTCAAGATTGATGGACTTGACGTCGACTCGAGCTCATTGCCTTGTAGCTTTCTTATCATTGCGCTCAAAGAAAGTTTCTCTAAGGTAAAAGTGATTGACTCATTCTTATCCCACCGAATGTGTCATCACAGATTGATGGCAACAAAACACCAACCCTAGGACAAGTGTGAGTGGGTCGAGGGCTAAATAGCCAATTTAGGGACGTCACGTAAGGCACGTTCCCATTTGTTTGGATTCCCGTAAAAAGGGAGGAGGTATTCGTTTGATTGTGTAACTTTGGTGTTTGAACAAGGATAACTGGGTTGTCGAAATTTTTTGAACAAGTTTCCCCAACATCCAGTCCTAGGGTACTTAGTTCAAAATGTTCACGACTGAAAAATTGAAGATTTGAAGATATGAAGAGTTTAACTTATTCAAAAACCTGCCCCAAATCTGCTCTGAGAGTCCGTAATTTGAAGCAGTAGAAGAATGAAGTTTTGAAAACTGATTCAAAAGTGTTCCCTAGTTCCTCACTGAGGGTCTATAGTTTGAAACATTGGAAAAAATGAAGATTTGAAGACTGATTCAAAAATGCACCCCAGTTCCTCACGGGGGTTCGTAGTTTAAAACAGTGGGAAAAATGAAGATTTGAAGACTGATTCAAAACGTGCCCCAGTTCCTCACTAGGGTTCCGTAGTTTGAAACAGTGGGAAGACTGAAGATTTGAAAACTGATTTAAAATGTGCCCCAGTTCCTCACTGGGGTTTCGTAGTTTGAAACAGTGAGAAGATCGTACCCTTATATAGGATTGCCTATGTATCTTGCTAGAACAAGAATCAGGTCTAACGTAGTTCAGAACTTAAAACTGAAGTATTAGCTTGTCCATTTTTTAAAAGGGAGGGTTGGCGGAGACTAGTATCGTCTAAATAATCGACGACTATCATTTTTTGGATGTCAGACATTTTTAGCGTAGGGCATGGGTGGACTAAAAAGAGTCATGATTTGAGTTTTTGTAAGATCATGATAGCATAGCACATGGATGGGCTAAAACAGATAATAACTTGAATTTTGTCAGATCACGATATCGTAGCGCATGGATGGGCTAAAAGGATCATGACTTAAGTTTCGTAAAGGAAATCCTTTGGTGGTCCCCACGAGTCAATCAAAAGAAAAACTCAAAAGGTAACCATGTTAGTCCATTGATCATAATAAATAAGGCATGTAACATTTGTTTTACCAGAAACAGAATAGTCCAAAATTCAACTAAAATGGAAAACTTTCAAGGACGCCTAAGGAGTGAACTGAATGGATAGGATTTTGACCATCCGACTGACTTTAGAACTTTGATTATAGGATTGTGATTGACTCTAAACTAATGAAGTGTCACTAAAATGATCGATTACAGGTGACTTTGGAAATCATCGGGTATGAAAAATGAATTTTTAAGGACGACGTGGTTAACGAGCATTAGATGATGACCCGACTATTTGATGCCATTAAGATGTTCCATTTTCCCCCAATTTATACAGAATCTATGAATATCAAATGGGGATACATAATAGGGGAACGGGGTATACAGAATGCCAGTCCCGCACAGGGGTACAAATCCTAGACTAAATCACCGTGGGAGGTCCTCAATTGTACCTCAGACTTTCCAAACTCCTTTCGGATGAAGTCTAAAAAGCAAAACATTTCCAAACCCAAGAGAAAATAGTTCGTATAATGGCATGTACATCCTTTAATTTTTCACATAGTTGGATGTGATATCTTCAGGTCATAAACCGTCAAGACACAAGGTAGTCTGCATAATAGGTCCATGTAAGTCTGAGATACCCGAACCTGTCTAGGTCAGCATGCGCTAGTTCAAAGTATTTGGCTTTAATCTATCCTAGTTGTACTAGAGTGGTTTAGCAAATGACTGAGGAACTTGAGAGGATAACCCAGGGTGAACCGTTGTCGACTGTTGGAACGATCGCGTACCAAATCCGTCTTCAACGTGCTCCAAGAAAAGGTTTTTGGTTTTATACTAGAGGATGGTTGCGAAATCCGCATACCCATCTTTGTGGACTAATGCAAGTGTGTGTGTATGCCATTTGGTGGAAGATGCAATGCATGAATAACAGTTATAATTGTGGGTATTTAAACACATAATCAATTCATATCATTTAAAATCATGTTGTATTGGAACCCTTATGGTTAGAACTTAGGTTTATCCCCAGCAGAGTCACCATTTGTTACAATTCACTTTTACATGGGTAAATGCATAAAGCTACTATGAACTTGGATGGTGCTCTTAGTCATATAATTATTTTAGAGTCGCCACCTAATTTATAGGTAAATTAGAAAAATCAGTGTGAAAGAGTTTATTCAAATTTATTAAAAATCCTATCTAAACCAAAGTCAAGGTAAGGGTTCTGGTGATCCCCCGGAAAAAGTGTTAGACACCTCGGTATTAAGGATCCGTAGAATACGGTTAACCTACGGGCTCTATAGCATGCTTAAAATGATTTAAATTGCTCAAAGTGTTTATATATCTGCAAAAAATACTTGTCATTCATTTATTCGAAACTCTAAGGTTTTGTCAAAACTAAACGTTAGGCTCCCCCCAAAACATGTGAACAAGGATAGCTTAGTCAATTCCATTTTCGGACTAAGAACACTCAAATGTAAATTTGAGTAGAACTCCACATTTAGTCCAACCACATTGACTAATTCACATTGCACCTTTCTTAAAAATATTTTCAAGATTTGAAAACTAGTATAACTTATTTAGAATGACAAGTCAATATTGAAAAAGAGATAGTATGAAAACGGTTTCTTTATTTCTTTTACATGCCACGCTTTCCAAAAGTTAAGTCATATTCCACTTTCCAAAATTCTCAAACTAAACTCAAGTCAGCGACAAGTTTTAAGGTCCAAAATATCTAGTTGGGCTTAGCCCGTAAAACTAAAAAAAATCAAATCTGGTTTAGATTAGGGCAAGCTCAAATAGCCCGCTTGTTTTAGTGACTCAGGCCCAAACTTGAGTCCTTTAACGGTCCACAATCTGTCTAATTAAATCCCAAGCCCAAATTCCATTTGAACACCAAAGTCATAATTTTAAAGGCCCAAAAATTATTTTCAATTTTTAACTTAGAAAATCAACTCTTTGCTGCCAGATTCGATTATCCAGAACAGTTCATTTTGGCCTGAAAACAGTCCGCTTTATCCAATTCCCAGATTTAAAACAACTATTCCAAAATTATTTGGCGACTTAACTAAACGATGTACGTATCGTTTGTCTACCCTAAGTTCGCAACCGTAATAAGGTTTCAATACATGTATCAAAGTACTTTCATTGCAAATATATATACATACACATATACAGTATTTGAAGAGATTGAGTTAGGTTGGTGGGCCTACCTAAGCCTACCAGTTAACTATTTTCACTCATAGTAGGGTCTTCTATCCGTGGTTGTTTCTATTTTTATTTGGGCCTCCGACCCAAATTCACTGGTTTTCCATTATCTATCGATGTTGCTGCTGATTGTTTTGTGTTGTCGGGGTGAGGCTAATTCGATATGCAATATTACGTTGGGCTTGGACCAACACAGAAAGCGCAAGGAGAGTTGAGTCCAGTGGACTCGTGGGAGGAGTTTCATGCGCAAACGAGAAGATAAGAATTAGCATATATTCACTTCAAGATATTATATCTAAACAGATCTAGGAACATCATGTACATGTGCTTACTATTTCTCAAAATTCTTAACAAAAACAAAACAACACCAAATATACACGAAGTACACAGGAGGATACAATTTGTATACTTAAACCAAGGGCATGCTCTAGGGCTTCTAGTTAAATTTCAGAATGGACATATGTATCACAAAAAACTAACAGTTTTAAAGGGATAGGGGAAAGGATCTGTGAGAGAAGATTACATGCTCTAAATGAAACCAAGTTGTTCTTGTTTATTGAAGGTAAGTAACAATAAAGGGAATAAAGATATGTATTGAAGACACTCGGTTTGTTTCATAATGCTTGATCAAAACAAAAGAACGTCGAACTTAATAAAATTTGGAGAAGGAGTCACTATTGTTAGCAGATTTCTACAGAGAGTTGTGGTTTGGTCACAAACTTGTTTTCTTTAAAGGATAAACTAACTAGAACATTAGGGACAACAACTATTAGCTCTAAAATCATTAGCATTTAAGACTCAACAATAATCCCACAATATAGCAAACAAGAAGACATCTAAGACATTCATGACTGTCTTTTAGAAGATGAGTACCTTAACTTTGGCCTACCATGAGATTAGCCTAGCAAGTATTGGATTAAACAGGCACCAAACATTCATAAAGAACAAAGCACACAAACACAGATTCAAAGTCTTATTTTGACTAAGTTGTTTAACTAAGTGGTATAAATCTAGTGATTGTAACCTGATCATGCAGTAGAAGGGGCCATCTTTCACTTAGCACATAAGCACAAAACATTTGTTGGAAATTTGCCTTTGGTGGGGAGGTGCATCCACCCATATTTAATGACTTAAACACTAGGGTTCCACATGTTGGAGGCTTTATCTCTTCACACGTGCATAATCTACTAAGTGAGTAGATGACCGTAGGGCCAAGGATCGTCAACTTTCGTTGAGAAATGAAAGAGATATTGGTCCACGAAGTAAGGTGTTTGAGGCATGGAAATATAGTGTGGGACAAATCTACCACATCGGTGGGAAAAGGAAGAATTGTTCCCTTTATAAGTCTAAAAATTGGCAAAGGATTTGGGACCCCAAGGGGTAACCCATATATTTGAAGGAGGGAGGACCTAGATGTGCTTGGGTTCAAGTCTAGGTCAACACGCGCGTCACCGCCGCCCATCCGGGCTCGGGTCTCGGGTCACGAGTCGTGGGCCTTGGGCTACTCTTTGGACCCCAAATTGCTTAATATTTACAGTTTGGTCCCTGGAGTTTCTGGAAAGCGGAAATTGGGAACGACGGAAGGCAGAAAGTTTCTGCCTTCCCATTGGAGCGTTAAAACTCCATTAATCTGCCACAGTTGTAACAATCCAGATTTATGGCTGTGATTTTCTGGTTGAAGAGAGTTTTGATTATGTTGTTGAAGGTCAACGTGTTCATGGTGTCACCGCTCCCGAGAGTGGTGGGAACAACCGCCCACGAAAGGAGAAGGCTGAAGATGTGGTTCTATCTTGTAGCAGAAGGCCTATATCTCTTCCAGACAAAGGATCCGAATTATGGTAAGGAGGAAATGGGCACTCAGTCTGATGAAGTGACTGAAGTGGGCCAGAATCCGAAATTGGGATAAGTAATTTTCCTTCCTTGTAAAAAAATAAGATTAAATGATGTCTGATTAAAAAGGGCTTAAAGTAAGGAGGAATATGAAAATTTTATCTGAAATAATTTATATTCCTTATGCTTTAAAATCAGAAGTTTAATCTCATCTTCCTTCCCATTTAAAGATTGGATTTTGTAAACGACTTAGAAAGATCCGTTCTTTTAAGTGTAATTATTAAAAGTGTGTAAAGTATGTTTGCACATACGAGGGAGAAAGATCCACTGACTGTGCGAAAACTGTTACCACTCTTAAGTAAGCGCCAAGAATTGTCTGGGGCACCAATCATAAGGGAAGAAGACTAAAAGCTAAAGACGTTGAGCCTGTCACACTATTTGGCAGAAGATCCTTCATAGGATGATATTGGACACTCAGTCATACAAAGCCTACGGGCGACTGGAGTGGGGCCAAAATTCATTTGATTGGATGATATTGGACACTCAGTCATACAAAGCCTACGGGTGACTGGAGTGGGGCCAGAATTCATTTCATAGAAAAAGTAATGGACACCTAGTGTGGTGGGCCAGAATTTCCAGGTCTCTAATGATCTGATGGCCAAAAGAAAGGTAGAAGAGTAATGGACGCCTAGTGAGGTGGGCTAGAGTTTCCATGTCTTAAATGATCTGATTGCCAAAAGAAAGGCATAAAAGAAATTGGACACTCAGTCTGCCAAAGCAACTGGAGTGGGCCAGAGTATCCAGATCACATATGATCTGGTTACGCCCTAACCACGGGCAAGAGGTTGTTCATGTGAAGCAACGCCACCTCTAAAGTAGAAGGGGTTGGAGAGGTTGTCCTCAATAAGACTTCGGGGAATGGGATCACTCTCAGATAAGGTGATACATGTCCCAAACTTGGTTTAAGGGACGCTGTTGGTCAAGCTGGTTTGAGACTAGTCCAACAGGTCTATAATAACTAAGAATGGTATAATATGTCTGTAGCCAAATGAATGATATATTTGTAATCCGTGCATCTATGCCATCATAGATTAAGACACGTTAAATAGAAAGTCATTCAAAGGCTAACGAAGTTGAGATTGTTGCCTTCTGTCGACATAAACCCTCAAAATGAATGTGAGGTAGACGAAGAGGTAAAATCATCTTTCCATTCCGTCAAAGGAATAGCGAAAGAAGCACCGCTCCTCTAGAACTTAGTCACACCTACTTGGGTGATTTGAAGTTTATACAAAATAGAGGGGGGAGAAAAGTACGTTGTGACCTTCATTGATATCGTACAACGTATTGTATCCTTTGTTTGATGAAAAGCAAAGATGAAGTTGTTGAAGCGGATAAGTGCTACAAAGCAGAAGTTGAAAATCAACTAAGCCTACGGATTGAGGAATTCGTAGTGATAGAGGGGGAGAATGTGAAGCATCGTTCATCAAATGACTGCTCATTACTCACCTCAGTCTAACGATGTTAGCCAAGATCAAAGTTGTATGCCCAAATTATGAGGGGCAAGGCGATCTTTACCGCTAATGCGATTCTCAACAGAAATATGCATAAGGATAAGGATAACCCTCCGTGTGAGACATGGAAAAGATCTCACATACAAATGCTGTGATGTGGGGTGGCTTGGTGGAAGTTGGAATACCGAAATAGGTCAAGTTGGACCTAAGACTGTAGATTGCATATCCACTGGATCTGTAAATAACAGTAGTGCTTATCGCCTCTTGGTGTCAAAGAATGATGAATTCTTTGAGGATAACTTTCCTTGAGAAGGAAAAATAAGTAATTGCTCGAGGTTAACAAGAACCTGTGAGGGCCTAACTGTCCGGAACTAGACATTCCGTATCTACAGGACTCGAAAGTTGTTGTCTATCCGGAACTTAATATTCCAGATCTACAGAACTCATGGATTCTAGATGTTGAACCGAGATGGAGCAAAGAGGGGACAAAGACTTGTTCCAGGCCTTCTAGCTTGTATGGTTGAGAATGAATCATGGACAATTAACAAATAATTGTCATCTCCAGAAGCGCTGCTTTGGAAAGAAGCTACAAAGAGAGAAATAGATTCCATCATATAGAACCATACTTGTGTAATGGTTGATCTTCCTTCGGGAAAAGAACCTTTAGGTTGTGTAAAAGCGGATACTCAAAAGTGAGTACAAAGTAGATGGATCTACTGTCGAGTATAAGGCCTCAGCTACTTGTACATGTGCTCCCATGTGTACCATTGCAGTCTTGTATGGCATGGATGTTGAAACAGCCTTCCAAACCGGAGAGTTGGAAGGGGAGGATCATAGTTGGTTTGCTGGACTATTGGGTTTCTTTTTGAACTTTCATTTTGGTCCCTAAAATAATTACATTTTGGTCCTGGAAGTTTTAGATAAAATAGAAATAATGAATCTGACCACAGAAACATTGACTCTGGAGTTAGAAAGCCAACAGTTGGAAAACCAACAGTCTGAGAGTGGAAGTCATATTGAAACAAAGTCTCGATATGAAAGATATGGGTATCACAGATGACATCTTAGGAATTGGGATTTCTAAGACATCTAACGGACTGGTCTAACTCCAAACTCAGTTGTGAGATAGTTGACAGTCTTGTTGAAGCCACTAATAGATATGAATCATATAACTGATTGGAATCATGGTGCACCCATATATAAGGAGCGATATGTGCAGGTCACATGTAGTTCAATATATGTTACACACTATAACTGACCTAGTATATCGGCCTACAAAGTAGATAAGTTGAACTAAAGTTCACTCGTGATTCTGGAAATAATCGATAGAAGGCGTTAAGTCGGATATGATGATATCTGAAATATTCGCTTATCTACGGATTATGGTATTTTAGATGTCCAGCGGTTTTGGGAGAATAGAGTGATGCAAACTGGACATCAGATGTGAAGAACACCAAAGCCACAAGTAAATATGTATGGTGGGTCTTGGAAAATCCTCTAAGAAAACTTGCATCGGCCGATTCATGATGGAATTGAAGTTTATCGCTTTATACAAAGCATGAAAGAAGTTGAGTAACTTCACGACTCCTTAGAGGACATCCTTTATTGGGAGAAACCCATGCCTTCAGCAGTTATACACTGTGGCTAGCCGGTCGGCTTCAGGAAGGACACGGATGACGGCGTCTAGACATATCTATCAGGATTTGTCGGAGACATAAGATCGTATGGCAGTTGATCATCACGGGTGTCACTTTCTTAATTACTAATCAAAGGATATAGCGGACCCCTTTTTTTTTTTTTAACTAAGATACTATCCGGAGATCAAGTGTTCTGCATGTCTAAGGGAATAGGCTTAAAACCCAAACAATACAAACCTTTGCGGTGGCAACCCAACCATACTGACTGGAGATCCCAAGAATTTGGTTCAATGGGAAAACTAAGCTGCAAAAGGTTCAGTTGAGCACTTCGGTGGAAGCAAGAGCAATTCGGATGATGATTTTTGTAGGGAAACATGAATCCAAAGTTATTCCCGCGATAGACATTAAAGTGCTACCTGCATGATGGGTAAAGGTTAAGCTTCCAAACCTTTAACGATCCTCAAACGGTTGAGGTTAAGGTTGGGGAAACTTTTAATGATTCCTAACACTAGTGAAGTGGGGTATAGCAGGATACCTTGTAGGAGATCACCTATTTAAGTGCGAGGACAGGCTGCCTCAAATGAACGCACTTAAGAATCCAAGTGTGTCCATGGCCACAACGGACAAAACAATAAGAAGAAAATGAATAAGGGGAAGTTATTGTGTTGTATCATTGTCTTGGCTTAGACTAAACACTGACGGTTCAAGACATCACGTTCACCGCGCAGTAAGTAAGTCCAGTGGTATTCAATTAGGGAAGGTTCAAAGCGGAAACTACCTCTCCTGATGCAATATTCTTTCGCTGAAAGATTACTGAAAGTAGACACCTTGTGTGTGCACCAAAATCTCTTTCAAGAGGGGATTGTTGGAAATTTGCCTTTGGTGGGGAGGTGCGTCCACCCATATTTAATGACTTAAACACTTGGGTTTCGCATATTGGAGGCTTTGTCTCTTCACACGTGCATAATCTACTAAGTGAGTAGATGACCGTAGAGCAAATGATCATCAAATTTCGTTGAGAAATGAAAGCGATATTAGTCCACGAAGTAAGGTGTTTGAGGCATGGAAATATGGTGTGGGACAAATCTACCACATCGGTGGGAAAAAGAAGAATTGTTCTCTTTATAAGTTTCAAAATTGGCTAAGGGTTTGGGACCCCAAGGGGTAACCCAATTATTTAAAGGAGGGAGGACCTAGATGTGCTTGGGTTCAAGGCTAGGTCAACACGCGCGTCACCGCCGCCCATCCGGGCTCGGGTCTCGGGTCACGGGTCACGGGTCGTGGGCCTTGGGCCTTGGGCTATTATCTTTTAGGAACCCAAATTGGTTAATATTTACAGTTTGGTTTATGGAGTTTCTGGAAAGCTGAAATTGGGAACGACGGAAGGCAGAAAGTTTCTGCCTTCCGTTGGAGCGTTAAAACTCCATTAATCTACACCTTAACTCCTCCCTAACAGCTCTTTTATGTTGCACATTAAATCAGTCATTACTTGGCAGTTGAGGAGTCCCTTCCCTACAATATACTACACAGAGACAAAACAGAAGAGAAACAAATCACTCCAAAACGTGAGCACAAACAGTGAACAGAAAACTCTTCCTTCCTTTTCCGTTCTTCAGCAAGTCGTTTCGTGTTTGTTTTCTTCGTCAAAATCAACCTATTTGTTTTGTAATATTGATTAGTTGATGTTTTATCTTGGGAGACTATTGCCCATTAACGTAAAAGCATATATACGGGGCAATCTTGTCTTAAAGACAGAGAGACATATCTCGACTCAGCCACAATTGTAACAATCCATATTTAGTATTTCTTGATTTCAGGTTATCAAGATTCAAGACTCAACAAGCTTGCGACAGTTCTGATTATTGGCTTGTTTGTTTATCCTTTCAAACACTTGTAATATTTATTTACTTCCCATACTGCTTTACCTATCTAACAACATTACCCTAATCTCTGAACTTAGGACATGCCATAAACAAATTACTTAGCAATTTCAACATGAATGAAGACATAACATGATAGTAAATTGTTGGGCTCTAAATATATGACTCAAACACACAACATCCTAGTGATACTCTAGCACTGTAGTAAGGCACAAGTGGAAAAATGATGCAGTTTTTTACTTAACCGGTAATGCAGAGATATGTACATGATTCAAACCAAAACATATTGATGTTTAACCTGCACTTACTATTTTAACATGCTAAATCTCATGAAAATTTGTTTGAGAACTCCAAACCCCAATCATGTACTCAGGTTAAGTGAAATGGTTCACATGTAGATTGTGATGATAAGGTTATATATGGCATATGAAACCAAAACAAACAACACGAGCATACAACTAAGGTTGAATCACACTAAATCACACAGGGTAACATATTAGCTAAATTTAGACCAACCTACACATATCAGTATTCAGATCAGGCCAAAGACAACACACATGATCATTTTGACACCCCATCAACATATGACATAACTACATAATATTTCAATAAATAGATATGCCCCCTCTTTCCCTTTAAACTATGATGAAGTTTGATATCCCTAAGCCTAATCATGTTAGTACAAACCAAACTTGCATGAAGCATAAGACTGGAAGCAAATTATTAGAAACAAACTGAAGAGTTTTGTCAAGACATTTTGACAAACATGGTGGCAATTTTAAGACTTATAAACATGGTCCCTTCTAAATTGGGCAGATGCAAACCAAGTAGTTATCATAACATTTCAGGCAAACAAAGATGTCATTTCAACTCAGTATGGAAGTATTTTGAACATATTACTTAGCCAAGATTTAATTATCACAAGCACTGTATGACCTATAACTTTCACCATTTAGGTCTCATTTACATAGGTATTGAGCTAAGTACTTGGATTTCAAGTAAAAACTTTCACATAGCAATAGGCAAGACATGGTTTTAAACATGGTCCCTTGAATCATTAAAATATCATTTTGAGCTTACTCAGACTAACATGCAAACAGACCACCTAATCACATCTCAATTCCAGAACATAGGCCATAATATGTCATTAATTCAACCTATATACATTTTCTACAAAAATGCACCTATGGACAGAATAAAGACAGAACTCAGAGCATACAAATGATTAAACATCCCAAATAACTGTCAACTGAAGTCCTATGATAGCATAGATGGCTTATACTGGCTAGTTTAGCTATCCAGCATCTCAAATCACCACATATCAACTTAGATAAGTTCTGTTTAGTTAGACAAAACTTCTAAAATATCACATAAATGCTATCCTTAAGCATGGACAGTCTATATGTTGGCCTAATATGACTTCTCCTCCACACATTAAGCATATTCATTCAGTTTATATGACTAAAACATGTTTATCCTTCAAGTTAACCATACAACACATATTTAGACATTTGTCATGTCATCAATGAGCCAACACACATCCATACCAAGATCCAGTTAATACAAAGGCCATTATATCAACCTAAACAGTCTAAACAAAACTCAAATTGACAAACTAGACATCATATTGGTTACACAAGCTACATATGCTAGCTGACACAAGTTTAAATTAGCATACTAATCAACTCATGTTAATTTAAACAGATCATACATAGCAAACAAATCCAAACTAGGTATTAAGTTAACTAGACATCATATGGGTGATTAGAGCAAGTCTTAAACCAACATACTAATATACTTTAAACTATTTGAAAAGATCACATGGATTGAGCAAGCCTTAAACTAACCATATTATGCATTAAATCAGATAACAGTCTACACACAACTAAACTAGTCTTATATTAAGCTCACATATTTAACTAAACATGCTAGCAATCATAAGAACAATGAAATTTAAATAAAAAGTCGTAAAGGAAAAGTATTTACCTTGTGTGGAGGCAGCCGAAAAGTCAAAGGTGAGCTCATCTTTACTCCGGGGACCTCAAACTCGCAAGTCATATGAAAACGTGTGGTTTTAATAGTGAAAGGAATAATTAGGCTAGGTCTGGGTTCCGCCAAAGGGTTGGATCCCAACTTAAGCAATAACTAGTCGAATATAACTTGAAAATGGCTTTTAACAATGTATAGGACAGAAATTCAAGTTCATACCTCCTGAAACTTAAGAACAAGGGGTGTATTTATAGGATTCAAAGGAAACCCTAACTCAGTTAACCTATCAATGTGGGAGAACTGGTTTTGGGGGGGGGGGGGGGGGGGAATCCCTCCAAAATGGTTTTCGACCAATGAAAAGGGAACATTTGAAATCGAAATAGGACAAAACCAATTAAACATGTAGATTAGAGTGGCGACCTCACCTGGGTTGGGTGGTGGTGGCACAAGATGAGAGATGGGAGAATTTAATGCTCTTGCTTCTTTGAGCTACGCCAAACCCGTTGATGCAGTACTCTCTGCGTTTTTGGATTTTTTTTTGATATCCAGCTTCCCGGCTTACGCCAAACTATTTCTGGAGATAGTAGTCCCAGTCCCTCAGCACTACTACTAGTAAATCGCGGGATGTGCCTGAATGACCAGGGTTTGAGAACAGAGCAACCGATATCACCTATAAAGTTCTACCCCATAAGAGATCAAATTGCTCCTACTAGGGTTCAAACCCACGCTGCAGGCTTCCAACTGGATTTTAAGTTCCCCTTCTTTGCAAAGCTAACTTTTGGGGTTGAGTTAGGCTCAAGATCTATTATTTATATGGTATTAGAGCCAGACCCATCCCAATTAATTGTTTCCGATGTTGGACCCCCCTCTTATATTGTCCACGCTGCAGATGTCCAACCCTGGGTGTGAGGCGGGGTGTTGAGTTCTCCCACATCGGTGGGATAAATGGTCCTTGGTCTTTTTATATGGCTTGGGCAATCCTCCTCCCTTTAATCTAGCTTTTGGGTTGAGTTAGGCCCAAGATTCATTCCTTACTTTTCTTTGGGGTTTTAGTCCTACATATTTCTTTTCTTTTGATTTTGTGGCTGAGTCGTTTGTGGTGGAAGGTAAAGATCCTACAATCTTCAACCCTTGAGTCGGCTGCCTCCACGAAAGGTAATAGCTTGTCTTTTTAAATTTTTGCATTTCTTAAGTATTTACATGTTAGTCTAAATGTTAGTTTTGTTTGATTAGTCATGTAATGATCAGTCTCAGTTTATGTAGCTAAGTATAAACTGCTTGTGCCTGCTATTTTGGTGACTCAATTAGTTGCATGTCATGATCAACATGTTAACATATTGTTTAGTTAAGCTTTGATTCTATTACTTGGTTAATGTCTACATTAGAAGTATGCTATCACTGTGTGTAGGCTGTACATATGTCCAAATAGGTGTGATATACTAGGATGGGTCAGTTGTGTTCACTGATTTTGTTTGAGGTCACTTGTGACTTGGTTGAAGCTGAGTAACACACTTGAATCCTTTCATAATTAGTCAATCCTGGAGCAGATCATTTGTATAATTTATCTAAGGTTAAATAGTTCATTTTAAATCACATACATGCCCTGTTTTAGATTAAATGAGCTTGACAAGTTAATCCTTCTGTTGTGATGGTATTTGTCTTAAGTTAAATGCATGTGGGACTATGAATCTCTCTGATGAGGTTAAATAAAATGGTTTGGGATTTACATGTTAGTTTAAGTTGAATAAATGGTCTAATAACCTTAAATAACTGGTCAAACTGTTGTATGTTGGTTGACATAAGAAGTGGTCCTAGGTGCCACTAGGTAAAAGGTGTTAACTTGACTGTGGAAGTCTAGGTTGAGAGGTAATATGATGTCAGATGCTGTTTTAGTTTTAACTTAAAGTAAAAATTTTAAAAAAATGATAGTTCAAGTCTTGTTTCAATTTTAACATAGGATAAACTAGTGAAGATGATGGGGTCTTAGACTTTGTTTAGCCTCTTAATTCAAAGTGTAAACCAGCAGAAGGTGAGGAAAGTATTGATAAAACTGTGATGATCCACACTAGCCGCCTCTATGATGCCAATATGGTCCCTCTTTTGGAGTAGTGGAATTGTGCGCGTGACCCTTGCCCGATATTTTTGGCTAGCTAATAAGCATACTTCATGCCACTAGAGGTGTTGTACGGACATGGAGAGGTATTTTCACTAAGAGGTGGTAAAGGAAAAGCCATGGTGAATATCTTCCTCTTATACTTTATTCCTTGACTCAATCTTAGAGTGTTATTCTAATTTATTTCTTATTTGTAAGGTCTCCCCGCTCGAGGGGCTTTATCTAGGAAGGCACCCTCCCAGGAGAAATCCCTAGCTCGAATTGTTGAGGCGGCTGTGTAAGCGAGAAAGAGTAGGAAGCATTAGCTTCCAAATGATACTGGTGCATCCTCTTCTAGAATTGATTCGCGTGTAAGAACGTGTCGCTGATTCAACGAGTAATGGAGAGAGGAGATGCAAAAGGTGGTCCATGTAGAGGATGATGAGGGAGAGGCCACATAGGCCTGGGACATGAGGGTCCCTTCTATTGAGGCTGTCGTGGAATCAGGAATCAGTGAAGGCCAACCTAGGAGCATAAGGAGTGGTAATGCGGGCACTAGCTCTTCAGTTCCACCGCCTTATGCTATTAGTCCGGACCTCGATTTAGAGGCTTCCCTGACCCATCTGGCGGACATTTTTCTACAGGTAATATGAACCCTTTACTCCTTATCAGTTGTATTTGAAGTGAACGTATGTACTAAGATTTCTTGTATGTCCTTTTCCAGGGTCATGCTGCTGCTTTATTAGCCCTCGAGCTTTTTAAGAGTGTGCCTCCTTCTTCCTCTCGTGATGTAGAGAGGCTGAACAAAGAGAACTAGCGCCTTTTGGTAGAAAATAGAGGTCTTTAATACTTGAGGGCCACTTTAGGGCTTTAGTAGGAGGAAGCCAAGTAAGCTTTGAGAGCTCGGGAGGACACCTTTTGGATCATGACCACGACTCGCCATCTACTGGGAGAGAAAGTGTTTCGATGGTGGTCGAGCTTGATGCTGCTCAGGGATGGGTGAAAGCACTGGAGGATTTCTATGCCTGGCTTAGAGCCTAGTACCAGTGCCTGGTACATCATCGAGAGGCTCACCAGCATAGGGACACCTTGCTATGAGATTATGCCGTCATTCATACCTGGAACGAGGGTTTTTAAATAATTGAAGAGGGACAAATTGATATTTCCTCGCCTTGGTACATGTACAGGTGGATCTGGGTGCGCTTGAGGCAGATATAAATGATCTTCGTGATGAAACACCCTCTTTATCTGATGCGCCTGCGGCATCCTCCGGTAGTGATGATGCTCCCCCCTTAGCTTAGTTTTGTATGTCTTAAGACTCTGGACATTGGTTTGGAGGCTTTCTTTAATATGCCTTGGGAAGATAGCTAGCTTTATAGCCTCTTCAGTATGCCTTGGGAAAATGACTAGGTTTTTAGCCTTGTAAAGTTTTGTTGCCCTGTGTGCCCCTTATGAATGCTTCTATTTTCATTTTGTCTTGTGCGTCGTTTGTGTTTGATGGATATTTCAGGGCCTGCAGTCCCTTTTGACATTGGTTTTGAGCCTTCGTGCTCTATGTTGTGGAATTTCAAGGGTTTGCATGCCCTTAAATATTTTTTGTACGAGCCTTTGTGCTTTATTCCTTGTTTTAATGATAATGATTAGTTCACCTTCAACCTTGTCTTCTTACTCTTTGACATAAACTTTGTTTTTTGCAACAAATTGATCATAAAATGACCTATTGGCTTTTTAATTTGCATTTAACCGTCGAGGCGTGACCACTATGGCCATCTACCAGAACTATGCTAATACTCAAGCGTTTGTTGTTTAAGTTGAGGTATGATGACCGGTGCATACTTATGTTATTTTTGCATTTTTCATTTAAGGTCATCATTCCTAACCCAATATAGGAATGTCACTTCCAGGAACACTTTCGTGATATTGGGGATCTAGACATCCAATTCCCAATAATGGAGGACACTCGATTTTCAGTGCTGATGGGGAGTACGACTGCACCCCATTTAACGGAACAAAAGTTCATGGAACGTGCATGCTCAGAGGCTCTACGACCATGTCGTGTGTTAGAAGTGGTTTACAGGGCGGTGTGGCTTCCGAGGTTGGTTTTGCTCCGAACGTCTTCAAGTGTTGAGCGGAGGATGCTATGCTAATAACAATAAAAAAATAAGTGGAGATCCTTATTTTGTTTCTGAGATTATGAGGGAAGACTCATCCTATAGGTACATAATCCCCTTCTGAGGTTTTTACAGAATGGCAACAAAAAGAAACCTGAGCGAGTGCAATGACTGCTAGCAGTCCCAGTCTGTGCGAGTTCATCTTCAAGGAGATCTCATGCTCTGAACACTTGGATCCACTCTTCTCCCCCCGGTATTTGGGTGTGAGCTCTCGAAGAGGCCAGTGTCGGGATATGGTTCGGTATGATATGCTCGGTATGTTTTTAAGTTGTTGCCTCATTAAAAACCTTGCCAGGAAAATCCAACTGGGACTAAACCTCAGCTAAGGAAAAAAGTGCAACATATATCCCTATTCTTCCCCTCGGGTGACGAGGACACTCTAATTTCAAGGGTTGTCCATGTCAGAGAGAGAAGGCAAGTTAACTGAAGATAGATAATATTGAAGCTTAGGTACATACCTGTCATGCTTTCAAAGGTAGAATATCTTCAAGTGACTGACATTCCAGCTATTCTTCATCTTCTTTCTGAATTCGTCTTTGATCTGGTAAGATCCTTTTTCCTGTGATTCCTACAATTTGGTATGAACCTTCCCAGTTGGATACCAGCTTACCTGCGCGCAGATTCCTGGTTGTGAGTGTAACCTTTTGGAGGACGTAGTCTATGATTTTGGAATGTTTGATATTTGTTTTCCTGTTAAAGTACCTCTCAATTCTCTGCTTTTGTGCCACCAGGCGTATGAGGGTCAATTCCATGCGTTCTTCTAACAATTCTAATCATATTGTCATAGCTTCATTACTGGACTCTTCGGTAGCCTGGGTATATCAAAAGCTAGGTTACCGACTTCTACGGGTATCAGGGCTTCGACCCCATATACCAGGGAGAAGGGGTTTCGCCGGTACTTGTTATGGTCGTGGTTCTATAATCCCATAATACCCCTGATAACTCTTCCAACCATTTTTCTTTAGTGTTCTTTAACCTTTTCTTAATGTTTTGGATCAACATTTTGTTGATCAATTCTGCTTGTCCATTTGCGCATGAATGATGAGGTGACGAAGTGATCCTTTTGTTATTTAGTCCTTCCAGGAATTTGGTGACCTTTGCTCCTATAAACTGTCAACCGTTGTCGTAGGTTATCCCCTTTGGTATCCTGAATTGGCACATTATGTGGTTCTAAATGAAGTCTATGACCTGCTTCTCTTAGACCTTTTTATATGCTTTAGCCTCCACCCATTTTGAGAAATAATCTATCAAGATATGTAAGAACCTACCGTTTCCCAAGACCCCAGTAACGGACCCACAATGTCCATTCCCCATTTTAGAAATGGCCACGGGGCCACCACCGAGTAGAGTGGTTTGGCGGGTTGATGTACCATGGGCGAGTACTGATGGCATTTCTCACATTTTCGAACGTAGGCCCTGGCATCTTTCTCCATCTGATACCAATAATAGTTAGCCCTTACTATTTTTTTCACCGACGAGTCATACTTGGAATAATTCCCGCAGTTGCCTTCATGTATTTCCTTCCTTAGGTATTTAACCTCAGTTGGTCCTAAACACTTGGCCAGGGGACCAAGGTAAGACCTTTTGTATAACTATCCCTAATGTATGCAATATCATGCTGGTTTGGTCCTTAACGCTCGCGCGTCCTTACTGTTCTCCAGAAGAGTCTTGGTGTGTATATAGTTGATGATGTCACTCCGCCAGTCCTATGTTAGACTGGTGGAATTTATCTCACGCAGGCTAGGATCTAGGACGGAATGTAGGAGGTGAACTATAGATTTCGACTCTCTTTTAGTCGCTTCGGATGAAGAACCCAGTTTAGCTAATGTGTCAGCTTCGATGTTCATCTTTGAGGAATCTGCGCCACTTTCCATTTTTTTAAGCGAGCCAGCAAAGCTGTGACCTTGTTCAAGTACTCCTGCATTTGGTTGTCTTTAGCCTTGTATTTGCTGAGGATTTGGTTGATGATCAGCTGGGAATTACCTTCAAGCTCTATGTTTTTTGCTCCGAACCCTCGAGCCAATTCCAGACCTGCAATTTGTGGCTTGATACTCAGCCTCATTATCAATTAAAGACATACATTTAATAGCTTGCCTAATAATTGCCATTGACAAAGTAATCAGGAAATTTCCCAGCTTAGTGCCTTTCATGCTTGTAGCTCCGTTTGTGTACAGGATCCATTCCCCGAAAGTGATTTCTATTTCTCGGATCGCTTTTATATGGGCATAGAGCATCATGCTCAGACTGTAATCAACCATGAAGTCTGCAAATACTTGAGACTTAATAGCAGTCCGGGGTTGATAAGTAATGTCGTATCTGCAGATTTCAATTGACTAATTCTCTAGCCTACCCGAGAGTTTGGGTTGTGCAAGATGTTCCATAGGGGGAAGCTGTTACCACACATACGAGTTGACATTGAAAGTATTACCTTAGCTTGTGAGACGCAACTAGCAGGGCCAAAGTCAATTTTATGAGATGGGGATAATGAGTTTCGTCCTCAGACAAGGCCTTTCTAGTACAATAAATAGGAGATTGCATACCTTTTTCCTCCCGAACTAGCACAACACTTACCGCGGTCTCGGAGACAACTAGATAAATCAACAAAGGTTCCCCCACCTCTAGCCTTGCGAGCAAGGGTGGGTTAGTCAAGTATATTTTCAGGTCTTTCAGTGCCTGCTAACACTCTGGGGTCCATTCGAAGTCTTTCTTTTTCTTCAGCACACTGAAGAATTTTTGACATCTCTCGGATCACCTCGATATAAACCTTCCAAGTGTGGTTATTCTCCCAGTCAACCGTTGTACTTCCTGGGAATTGTTAAGTATTTCTGGTATTTGTTCGATCACTCAAATATGATCCAGATTGGCCTCGATGCCCCTATTTGATACTACGAAACCCAAGAACTTCCCTGAGCCTACCTCGAAAATGCATTTCTATAGGTTCAGCTTGAGGTTGTACTTGCGGAGAGTATCGAGTATTTCCTATAAATGTCTAATGTTTTCCTCTGTTTCCAGAGACTTTACAATTATATCATCCAAGTAAACCTCCACTCCTCGACCCAACTGATTGTAAAACATCTGATTGGTCAATTGGTGGAAGGTGGTCTCAAGATTCGTTAAGCCGAAGGGCATGACATTATAACAGTAAGTCCCATTCTCCATTATGAATGAAGTATTTTCCTGGTCCGTCGGTCTAACCATATTTGATTAAACCATGAGAAGACACCCAAACAACTGAGCAACTCATGACCGGCCACCGCGTCGACAATGTTGTCCAGACGGGGCACGAGATACAAATTCCTTAGACACACCTTATTTAAGTCTTTTAATTCCAGGCATATTCGAAAAGTATCAGGCGTTTTAGGAAGTACTACTACGTTAGCTAGTCAATCAAAATACTTTACCTCTTGAACTGCTCCTAATCGGTTGCGCTCTACAGACACATGACACCTGACACATCGGTTGCGCTCTACAGACACATCACCCCTCACCTTGGAAGGGAAGACTTGAAGCCATTAATGATAATTTCATACTTCATATCTTTATTTCCTTGCATTGTATTGTTATATTTGGTGTGGGTGATGACTTTGGACAATAAAGTTTTAAAGACTTGTTGAGTAGTTAGTACTTGTAATTAACTCTTATTGCTTTTGTATTGATTTTTTTTCTATTTATGAAATAGGTATCTTGCTTATTTAATTAATATTTTTCTTGAATGTTTCTAAAGGGAGTAGCTAATCCTAGGACTTGCACAGTTATCCTTAATTAAACTTGAGAGAGGAAATTGGAGTTTGAGTTAGATTGATTATCACGATTTGAGGCTTTAACCCTCATCTAATAAGTTTGACCTTTAGATAGAAAAAACCCTAGTGTAGCCTAATATTGGAATGTCATTAATGCTCCTTAGTTTGATTCGAAAGAGTAATCTAGGATAGACTCGCTAAATAGTCGAGAGGCATCGGTGGGTAATTGAGATTCCTAAGCTTATTTGCTAAACCCATTATTAATTACTGGTAGATAATTACTTGCAATGGATCATTGTTGAGTTTAAGTTAAATTACTATATTCCAAAGCCCTGAATTTCCATAGCTTGTGCTCCCCATTAGTTAGTTTTATCTTCATTAGTTTCTAAATAAAATCAAATATTTGAAAATTGTTTGGCTTAGCTTAATTGCTGATAATTCCATAAGTAGCTTAATTTCCCAAGAATATTATTTCATGTGGAATTTTACCCCTCACAAATGTTCTTGAATGTACGAAGGTAAGCCGCCATAAACAAATTTCCTTTCTTTTCTCTTTCACTATCATGTTCCTCACTAACCCGAAAGTCGACTCCTAGTTGAGTAAATTATATTGGGATGACCGTTTACACTTTCTCTTTGAGGAGTGGATTTGGACGTCATCAATTATGGAGCCGTTGCTGGGGAACAATTGACGTATTGAGTTGGTTTTGCAAGTAAACGAAAAAGACTTTGTCCAAATTTGATGAATATTTGTGAGTCTTTGTGAATATGTGTTTGCGATTTTTCGAGTTTCTTTGTGTTAGCTAATTTTTGTTTTTTTTACTTATGTCATCATGGATTGAGAATGAGTTTTATGGTTGCAATCCTTATTTTAATGACCCATGTCTATATTGTGGAGGACCTCACTTTTGGCAATATTATGAATATTCTCTTGGGAGAGAGATGTGTGCACCGTCTCACTCCGATGATTGAAATATTTGCAATATAAGCGGTGGTCTAGATGGACATTGAGGTGATTGTCCTAACTATTTTGATCCCCTTCCCCAAAGTTGTTCTAAAGAGAATGCTAGTTGTCCTTTCGAGCTTGATAGGAAAAAGACATGGAAAATGATGGACAAAGTTCCGGATTTGAAGGCATCCAAGCAATTCTCCAAAACTATATGGAAAGGGAGTCTAGATTGGAGGAGGACACAAGTTTAATACTTTAGTGTTTGAGTAAAACTCAAGTTTTTCTATTCATCAACTCTGATTTCTACAATGAATTAAGGTCCTGTTTATACTAGTACAAGGACTATTCTAGAAGGGTAACAAAAGAGACAAAAACTACTTGGCATTATCAGCCAAGTGGAGACAAATGGGAAAGGGTTCGGGTTTTCTTGATGACCAAGGGTGTTCTCGGCCTATGGGAATCAATGGGAAAGGTCTTGGCTTTACTTGGGGACAAAGGATGAATCCAATATTTTCACACCCCTTTGTGGATCCCGTGAAGAAGAATGCATGAACTTGGGTCTTTATGAATCTCATCTTCTTGGAATAAGTTTGGAAGCTTCAATTCTTTGTATTTTCTTTGATGAGTCATTCGGCCAACTCTTGATATTCCCATGGCCGATCTTGATGCCTCCCACATGGCTAGATGCATGATTGTATTATCTTCTTGGAAGCGTCATCCTCTAGATCATTCTTGCCCTTGCCAACTTTTTACTCTCGACCAAGTCATCCACTTGTCTTTGACATCTTGTCCTGTCGGCCTAGTGATCCTTATTACACAGCTCAACAAATATGTCCTAAGAGAACTAGTAACTAATCTAGGAATTAAAGACAATAACTAAAAGCTAAGATAAGAAATAAAGACAAGCTAAAAGGAAAACATGGTCTCGGACAAGACCAACAAGCCGAATAAAATGTCTTCTTCTTAAAATCTTCAATTCCAATCTTCGATCCAACTCCATAGTCCGAATAAAATAACCATATTCTCATTGGATGATCCACCATCATTGGAACTCGATCTTATTGTCTCGGATCAAATTGGGACTTTGAGCTAATGGGGATTTTTACATCAACATGGCTTGTAGACACTTCTAGGACTGACCTGCTCTGATACCACTTTGTCACACCCTAACCTTGGGTGGGGGGGGGGAGTGGCCGGCACACAAGTTGAATACTTTAGTGTTTGAGGGAAACTCAAGTTTTCTATTCATCAACTCTGATTTTACAATGACTTAAGGTCCTATTTATACAAGTACAAGGACTATTCTAGAAGGGTAACAAAAGAGAAAAAGACAAAAACTACTTGGCATTCTCGGCCAAATGGAGACAAATGGGAAAGGGTTCGGGGTTTCTTGATGACCAAGGGTGTTTTCGGCCTATGGGAATCAATGGAAAAGGTCTTGGCTTTACTTGGGGACAAAGGATGAATCCAATATTTTCACACCCCTTTGTGGATCCCGTGAAGAAGAATGCATGAACTTGGGTCTTTATGAATCTCATCTTCTTGGAATAAGTTTGGAAGCTTCAATTTTTGTATTTTCTTTGATGAGTCATTCGGCCACCTCTTGATATTCCCATGGCCGATCTTGATGCCTCCCACATGGCTAGATGCATGATTGTATTATCTCCTTGGAAGCGTCATCCTCTAGATCATTCTTGCCCTTGCCAACTTTTTACTCTCGACAATTCATCCACTTGTCTTTGCCATCATGCCATGTCGGCCTAGTCATCCTTATTACACAACTCAATGAATATGTCCTAAGGGAACTAGTAACTAATCTAGGAATTAAAGACAATAACTAAAAGCTAAGCTAAGAAATAAAGACACGCTAAAAGGAAAACATGGTCTCGGCCAAGACCAACAAGATGTCCGAATAAAATGTCTTCTTCTTAAAATGTTCAAGTCCAATCTTCGATCCCGCTCCATAGTCCGAATAAAATAACCATATTCTCATCGGATGATCCACCATCATTGGAACTCTGATCTTATTTCTCGAGGATCAAATTGGAGCTTTGACCTATGGGGATTTTTACATCAACATGGCTTGTAGACACTTCTAGAACTGACCTGCTCCGATATCACTATATCACACCCCAACCTTGGGGGGGGGGGGTGGCCGGCACACAAGTTGAATACTTTAGTGTTTGAGGGAAACTCAAGTTTTCTATTCATCAACTCTGATTTTACAATGACTTAAGGTCCTATTTATACAAGTACAAGGACTATTCTAGAAGGGTAACAAAAGAGACAAAAACTACTTGGCATTCTCGGCCAAATGGAGACAAATGGGAAAGTGTTCGGGGTTTCTTGATGACCAAAGGTGTTTTCGGCCTATGGGAATCAATGGAAAAGGTCTTGGCTTTACTTGGGGACAAAGGATGAATCCAATATTTTCACACCCCTTTGTGGATCCCGTGAAGAAGAATGCATGAACTTGGGTCTTTATGAATCTCATCTTCTTGGAATAAGTTTGGAAGCTTCCATTTTTTGTATTTTCTTTGATGAGTCATTCGGCAACTCTTGATATTCCCATGGCCGATCTTGATGCCTCCCACATGGCTAGATGCATGATTGTATTATCTCCTTGGAAGCGTCATCCTCTAGATCATTCTTGCCCTTGCCAACTTTTTACTCTCGGCCAAGTCATCCACTTGTCTTTGCCATCTTGTCCTGTCGGCCTAGTCATCCTTATTACACAGCTCAACAAATATGTCCTAAGGGAACTAGTAACTAATCTAGGAATTAAAGACAATAACTAAAAGCTAAGCTAAGAAATAAAGACACGCTAAAAGGAAAACATGGTCTCGGCCAAGACCAACAAATGTCCGAATAAAATGTCTTCTTCTTAAAATGTTCAAGTCCAATCTTCGATCCCGCTCCATAGTCCGAATAAAATAACCATATTATTATTGGATGATCCACCATCTTTGGAACTCTGATCTTATTGTCTCGAGGATCAAATTGGGACTTTGAGCTAATGGGGATTTTTACATCAACATGGCTTGTAGACACTTCTAGGACTGACCTAGTCTGATATCACTTTATCACACCCCAACCTTGGGGGGGGGGGGTGGCCGGCACACAAGTTGAATACTTTAGTGTTTGAGTAAAACTCAAGTTTTCTATTCATCAACTCTGATTTTTACAATGACTTAAGGTCCTATTTATACTAGTACAAGGACTATTCTAGAAGGGTAACAAAAGAGACAAAAACTACTTGGCATTCTCGGCCAAATGGAGACAAATGGGAAAGGGTTCGGGTTTTCTTGATGACCAAGGGTGTTTTCGGCCTATGGGAATCAATGGAAAAGGTCTTGGCTTTACTTGGGGACAAAGGATGAATCCAATATTTTCACACCCCTTTGTGGATCCCGTGAAGAAGAATGCATGAACTTGGGTCTTTATGAATCTCATCTTCTTGGAATAAGTTTGGAAGCTTCCATTTTTTGTATTTTCTTTGATGAGTCATTCGGCCACCTCTTGATATTCCCATGGCCGATCTTGTTGCCTCCCACATGGCTAGATGCATGATTGTATTATCTTCTTGGAAGCGTCATCCTCTAGATCATTCTTGCCCTTGCCAACTTTTTACTCTCGGCCAAGTCATCCACTTGTCTTTGCCATCTTGTCCTCTCGGCCTAGTCATCCTTATTACACAACTCAATGAATATGTCCTAAGGGAACTAGTAACTAATCTAGGAATTAAAGACAATAACTAAAAGCTAAGCTAAGAAATAAAGACACGCTAAAAGGAAAACATGGTCTCGGCCAAGACCAACAAGATGTCCGAATAAAATGTCTTCTTCTTAAAATCTTCAAGTCCAATCTTCGATCCCGCTCCATATTCCATAACATAACCATATTCTCATCGGATGATCCACCATCATTGGAACTCTGATCTTATTTCCTCGAGGATCAAATTGGGACTTTGAGCTCATGGGGATTTTTACATCAACATGGCTTGTAGACACTTCTAGAACTGACCTGCTCCGATATCACTATATCACAACCCAACCTTGGGGGGGGGGGGTGGCCGGCACACAAGTTTAATACTTTAGTGTTTGAGTAAAACTCAAGTTTTTCTATTCATCAACTCTGATTTCTACAATGAATTAAGGTCCTATTTATACTAGTACAAGGACTATTCTAGAAGGGTAACAAAAGAGACAAAAACTACTTGGCATTCTCGGCCAAATGGAGACAAATGGGAAAGGGTTCGGGTTTTCTTGATGACCAAGGGTGTTCTCGGCCTATGGGAATCAATGGGAAAGGTCTTGGCTTTACTTGGGGACAAAGGATGAATCCAATATTTTCACACCCCTTTGTGGATCCCGTGAAGAAGAATGCATGAACTTGGGTCTTTATGAATCTCATCTTCTTGGAATAAGTTTGGAAGCTTCAATTTTTGTATTTTCTTTGATGAGTCATTCGGCCACCTCTTGATATTCCCATGGCCGATCTTGTTGCCTCCCACATGGCTAGATGCATGATTGTATTATCTCCTTGGAAGCGTCATCCTCTAGATCATTCTTGCCCTTGCCAACTTTTTACTCTCGGCCAAGTCATCCACTTGTCTTTGCCATCTTGTCCTCTCGGCCTAGTCATCCTTATTACACAACTCAATGAATATGTCCTAAGGGAACTAGTAACTAATCTAGGAATTAAAGACAATAACTAAACGCTAAGATAAGAAATAAAGACAAGCTAAAAGGAAAACATGGTCTCGGACAAGACCAACAAGCCGAATAAAATGTCTTCTTCTTAAAATGTTCAAGTCAATCGATCCGCTCCATAGTCCGAATAAAATAACCATATTCTCATCGGATGATCCACCATCATTGGAACTCTGATCTTATTTCCTCGAGGATCAAATTGGGACTTTGAGCTCAAGGGGATTTTTACATCAACATGGCTTGTAGACACTTCTAGACTCGACTGCTCCTGCTCCGATATCACTATATCACACCCCAACCTTGGGGGGGGGGGGTGACCGGCACACAAGTTTAATACTTTAGTGTTTGAGTAAAACTCAAGTTTTTCTATTCATCAACTCTGATTTCTACAATGAATTAAGGTCCTATTTATACTAGTACAAGGACTATTCTAGAAGGGTAACAAAAGAGACAAAAACTACTTGGCATTCTCGGCCAAGTGGAGACAAATGGGAAAGGGTTCGGGTTTTCTTGATGACCAAGGGTGTTCTCGGCCTATGGGAATCAATGGGAAAGGTCTTGGCTTTACTTGGGGACAAAGGATGAATCCAATATTTTCACACCCCTTTGTGGATCCCGTGAAGAAGAATGCATGAACTTGGGTCTTTATGAATCTCATCTTCTTGGAATAAGTTTGGAAGCTTCAATTCTTTGTATTTTCTTTGATGAGTCATTCGGCCAACTCTTGATATTCCCATGGCCGATCTTGATGCCTCCCACATGGCTAGATGCATGATTGTATTATCTTCTTGGAAGCGTCATCCTCTAGATCATTCTTGCCCTTGCCAACTTTTTTTTACTCTCGGCCAAGTCATCCACTTGTCTTTGCCATCTTGTCCTCTCGGCCTAGTCATCCTTATTACACAACTCAATGAATATGTCCTAAGGGAACTAGTAACTAATCTAGGAATTAAAGACAATAACTAAAAGCTAAGCTAAGAAATAAAGACACGCTAAAAGGAAAACATGGTCTCGGCCAAGACCAACAAGATGTCCGAATAAAATGTCTTCTTCTTAAAATGCTCAAGTCGAATCTTCTATCCCGCTCCATAGTCCGAATAAAATAACCATATTCTCATTGGAACTCTGATCTTATTTCCTCGAGGATCAAATTGTGACTTTGAGCTCACGGGGATTTTTACATCAACATGGCTTGTAGACACTTCTAGAAGAACCGACCTGCTCCGATATCACTATATCACACCCCAACCTGGGGGGGGGGGGGGTGGCGGCACACAAGTTTAATACTTTAGTGTTTGAGAGAACTCAAGTTTTTCTATTCATCAACTCTGATTTCTACAATGAATTAAGGTCCTGTTTATACTAGTACAAGGACTATTCTAGAAGGGTAACAAAAGAGACAAAAACTACTTGGCATTATCAGCCAAGTGGAGACAAATGGGAAAGGGTTCGGGTTTTCTTGATGACCAAGGGTGTTCTCGGCCTATGGGAATCAATGGGAAAGGTCTTGGGATTTAATTCGGGACAAAGGATGAATCCAATATTTTCACACCCCTTTGTGGATCCTGTGAAGAAGAATGCATGAACTTTGGGTCTTTATGAATCTCATCTTCTTTGAATAAGTTTGGAAGCTTCAATTCTTTGTATTTTCTTTGATGAGTCATTCGGCCAACTCTTGATATTCCCATGGCCGATCTTGATGCCTCCCACATGGCTAGATGCATGATTGTATTATCTTCTTGGAAGCGTCATCCTCTAGATCATTCTTGCCCTTGCCAACTTTTTACTCTCCCAAGTCAGTCATCTACTTGTCTTTGCCATCTTGTCCTCTCGGCCTAGTCATCCTTATTACACAACTCAATGAATATGTCCTAAGGGAACTAGTAACTAATCTAGGAATTAAAGACAATAACTAAAAGCTAAGCTAAGAAATAAAGACACGGAAAAAAAGGAAAACATGGTCTCGGCCAAGACCAACAAGATGTCCGAATAAAATGTCTTCTTCTTAAAATGTTCAAGTCCAATCTTCGATCCCGCTCCATAGTCCGAATAAAATAACCATATTCTCATCGGATGATCCACCATCATTGGAACTCTGATCTTATTTCCTCGAGGATCAAATTGTGACTTTGAGCTCACGGGGATTTTTACATCACACATCAACATGGCTTGTAGACACTTCTAAGACTGTACTGCTCTGATACTACTTTGTCACACCCTAACCTTGGGTGGGGAGGGGGGGTGGCCGGCACACAAGTTTAATACTTTAGTGTTTGAGTAAAACTCAAGTTTTTCTATTCATCAACTACGATTTCTATAATGAATTAAGGTCCTGTTTATACTAGTACAAGGACTATTCTAGAAGGGTAACAAAAGAGACAAAAACTACTTGGCATTATCGGCCAAGTGGAGACAAATGGGAAAGGGTTCGGGTTTTCTTGATGACCAAGGGTGTTCTCGGCCTATGGGAATCAATGGGAAAGGTCTTGGATTTACTTGGGGACAAAGGATGAATCCAATATTTTCACACCCCTTTGTGGATCCCGTGAAGAAGAATGCATGAACTTGGGTCTTTATGAATCTCATCTTCTTGGAATAAGTTTGGAAGCTTCAATTCTTTGTATTTTCTTTGATGAGTCATTCGGCCAACTCTTGATATTCCCATGGCCGATCTTGATGCCTCCCACATGGCTAGATGCATGATTGTATTATCTTCTTGGAAGCGTCATCCTCTAGATCATTCTTGCCCTTGCCAACTTTTTACTCTCGGCCAAGTCATCCACTTGTCTTTGCCATCTTGTCCTGTCCTCTCGGCCTAGTCATCCTTATTACACAACTCAATGAATATGTCCTAAGGGAACTAGTAACTAATCTAGGAATTAAAGACAATAACTAAAAGCTAAGCTAAGAAATAAAGACACGCTAAAAGGAAAACATGGTCTCGGCCAAGACCAACAAGATGTCCGAATAAAATGTCTTCTTCTTAAAATGTTCAAGTCCAATCTTCGATCCCGCTCCATAGTCCGAATAAAATAACCATATTCTCATCGGATGATCCACCATCATTGGAACTCTGATCTTATTTCCTCGAGGATCAAATTGTGACTTTGAGCTCACGGGGATTTTTTTTTACATCAACATGGCTTGTAGACACTTCTAGAACTCGACCGCTCCGATATCACTATATCACACCCCAACCTTGGGGGGGGGGGGGGGGGGGGTGGCCGGCACACAAGTTGAATACTTTAGTGTTTGAGTAAAACTCAAGTTTTTCTATTCATCAACTCGATTTTACAATGAATAAGGTCCTGTTTATACTAGTACAAGGACTATTCTAGAAGGGTAACAAAAGAGACAAAAACTACTTGGCATTATCAGCCAAGTGGAGACAAATGGGAAAGGGTTCGGGTTTTCTTGATGACCAAGGGTGTTCTCGGCCTATGGGAATCAATGGGGAAAGGTCTTGGATTTACTTGGGGACAAAGGATGAATCCAATATTTTCACACCCCTTTGTGGATCCCGTGAAGAAGAATGCATGAACTTGGGTCTTTATGAATCTCATCTTCTTGGAATAAGTTTGGAAGCTTCAATTCTTTGTATTTTCTTTGATGAGTCATTCGGCCAACTCTTGATATTCCCATGGCCGATCTTGATGCCTCCCACATGGCTAGATGCATGATTGTATTATCTTCTTGGAAGCGTCATCCTCTAGATCATTCTTGCCCTTGCCAACTTTTTACTCTCGGCCAAGTCATCCACTTTCTCCAAGTCATCCACTTGTCTTTGCCATCTTGTCCTCTCGGCCTAGTCATCCTTATTACACAACTCAATGAATATGTCCTAAGGGAACTAGTAACTAATCTAGGAATTAAAGACAATAACTAAAAGCTAAGCTAAGAAATAAAGACACGCTAAAAGGAAAACATGGTCTCGGCCAAGACCAACAAGATGTCCGAATAAAATGTCTTCTTCTTAAAATGTTCAAGTCAATCTTCGATCCCGCTCCATAGTCCGAATAAAATAACCATATTCTCATTGGATGATCCACCATCATTGGAACTCTGATCTTATTTCCTCGAGGATCAAATTGTGACTTTGAGCTCACGGGGATTTTTACATCAACATGGCTTGTAGACACTTCTAGAACTGACCTGCTCCGATATCACTATATCACACCCCAACCTTGGGGGGGAGGGGTGGCCGGCACACAAGTTTAATACTTTAGTGTTTGAGTAAAACTCAAGTTTTTCTATTCATCAACTCTGATTTCTACAATGAATTAAGGTCCTGTTTATACTAGTACAAGGACTATTCTAGAAGGGTAACAAAAGAGACAAAAACTACTTGGCATTATCAGCCAAGTGGAGACAAATGGGAAAGGGTTCGGGTTTTCTTGATGACCAAGGGTGTTCTCGGCCTATGGGAATCAATGGGAAAGGTCTTGGATTTACTTGGGGACAAAGGATGAATCCAATATTTTCACACCCCTTTGTGGATCCCGTGAAGAAGAATGCATGAACTTGGGTCTTTATGAATCTCATCTTCTTGGAATAAGTTTGGAAGCTTCAATTCTTTGTATTTTCTTTGATGAGTCATTCGGCCAACTCTTGATATTCCCATGGCCGATCTTGATGCATGATTGTATTATCTTCTTGGAAGCGTCATCCTCTAGATCATTCTTGCCCTTGCCAACTTTTTACTCTCGGCCAAGTCATCCACGTGTCTTTGCCATCTTGTCCTCTCGGCCTAGTCATCCTTATTACACAACTCAATGAATATGTCCTAAGGGAACTAGTAACTAATCTAGGAATTAAAGACAATAACTAAAAGCTAAGCTAAGAAATAAAGACACGCTAAAAGGAAAACATGGTCTCGGCCAAGACCAACAAGATGTCCGAATAAAATGTCTTCTTCTTAAAATGTTCAAGTCCAATCTTCTATCCCGCTCCATAGTCCGAATAAAATAACCATATTCTCATTGGATGATCCACCATCATTGGAACTCTGATCTTATTTCCTCGAGGATCAAATTGTGACTTTGAGCTCACGGGGATTTTTACATCAACATGGCTTGTAGACACTTCTAGAACTGACCTGCTCCGATATCACTATATCACACCCCAACCTTGGGGGGGGAGGGGTGGCCGGCACACAAGTTTAATACTTTAGTGTTTGAGTAAAACAAGTTTTTTTTCTATTCATCAACTCTACGATTTCTACAATGAATTAAGGTCCTGTTTATACTAGTACAAGGACTATTCTAGAAGGGTAACAAAAGAGACAAAAACTACTTGGCATATCGGCCAAATGGAGACAAATGGGAAAGGGTTCGGGTTTTCTTGATGACCAAGGGTGTTCTCGGCCTATGGGAATCAATGGGAAAGGTCTTGGATTTACTTGGGGACAAAGGATGAATCCAATATTTTCACACCCCTTTGTGGATCCCGTGAAGAAGAATGCATGAACTTGGGTCTTTATGAATCTCATCTTCTTGGAATAAGTTTGGAAGCTTCAATTCTTTGTATTTTCTTTGATGAGTCATTCGGCCAACTCTTGATATTTCCATGGCCGATCTTGTTGCCTCTCACATGGCTAGATGCATGATTGTATTATCTCCTTGGAAGCGTCATCCTCTAGATCATTCTTTCTCTTGCCAACTTTTTACTCTCGGCCAAGTCATCCACTTGTCTTTGCCATCTTGTCCTCTCGGCCTAGTCATCCTTATTACACAACTCAATGAATATGTCCTAAGGGAACTAGTAACTAATCTAGGAATTAAAGACAATAACTAAAAGCTAAGCTAAGAAATAAAGACACGCTAAAAGGAAAACATGGTCTCGGCCAAGACCAACAAGATGTCCGAATAAAATGCCTTCTTCTTAAAATGTTCAAGTCCAATCTTCTATCCCGCTCCATAGTCCGAATAAAATAACCATATTCTCATTGGATGATCCACCATCATTGGAACTCTGATCTTATTTCCTCGAGGATCAAATTGTGACTTTGAGCTCACGGGGATTTTTACATCAACATGGCTTGTAGACACTTCTAGAACTGACCTGCTCCGATATCACTATATCACACCCCTTGGGGGGGGGGGGGGGGGGGTGGCCGGCACACAAGTTTAATACTTTAGTGTTTGAGTAAAACTCAAGTTTTTCTATTCATCAACTCTGATTTCTACAATGAATTAAGGTCCTGTTTATACTAGTACAAGGACTATTCTAGAAGGGTAACAAAAGAGACAAAAACTACTTGGCATTATCAGCCAAGTGGAGACAAATGGGAAAGGGTTCGGTTTTCTTGATGACCAAGGGTGTTCTCGGCCTATGGGAATCAATGGGAAAGGTCTTGGATTTACTTGGGGACAAAGGATGAATCCAATATTTTCACACCCCTTTGTGGATCCCGTGAAGAAGAATGCATGAACTTGGGTCTTTATGAATCTCATCTTCTTGGAATAAGTTTGGAAGCTTCAATTCTTTGTATTTTCTTTGATGAGTCATTCGGCCAACTCTTGATATTCCCATGGCCGATCTTGATGCCTCCCACATGGCTAGATGCATGATTGTATTATCTTCTTGGAAGCGTCATCCTCTAGATCATTCTTGCCCTTGCCAACTTTTTACCTCTCGGCCAAGTCATCCACTTGTCTTTGCCATCTTGTCCTCTCGGCCTAGTCATCCTTATTACACAACTCAATGAATATGTCCTAAGGGAACTAGTAACTAATCTAGGAATTAAAGACAATAACTAAAAGCTAAGCTAAGAAATAAAGACACGCTAAAAGGAAACAACATGGTCTCGGCCAAGACCAACAAGATGTCCGAATAAAATTTCTTCTTCCTAAAATGTTCAAGTCCAATCTTCTATCCCGCTCCATAGTCCGAATAAAATAACCATATTCTCATTGGATGATCCACCATCATTGGAACTCTGATCTTATTTCCTCGAGGATCAAATTGTGACTTTGAGCTCACGGGGATTTTTACATCAACATGGCTTGTAGACACTTCTAGAACTCGACTCGCTCCGATATCACTATATCACACCCCAACCTTGGGGGGGGGGGAAGGGTGGCCGGCACACAAGTTTAATACTTTAGTGTTTGAGTAAAACTCAAGTTTTTCTATTCATCAACTCTGATTTCTACAATGAATTAAGGTCCTGTTTATACTAGTACAAGGACTATTCTAGAAGGGTAACAAAAGAGACAAAAACTACTTGGCATTATCAGCCAAGTGGAGACAAATGGGAAAGGGTTCGGGTTTTCTTGATGACCAAGGGTGTTCTCGGCCTATGGAAATCAATGGGAATCAATGGGAAAGGTCTTGGATTTACTTGGGGACAAAGGATGAATCCAATATTTTCACACCCCTTTGTGGATCCCGTGAAGAAGAATGCATGAACTTGGGTCTTTATGAATCTCATCTTCTTGGAATAAGTTTGGAAGCTTCAATTCTTTGTATTTTCTTTGATGAGTCATTCGGCCAACTCTTGATATTCCCATGGCCGATCTTGATGCCTCCCACATGGCTAGATGCATGATTGTATTATCTTCTTGGAAGCGTCATCCTCTAGATCATTCTTGCCCTTGCCAACTTTTTACTCTCGGCCTAGTCATCCTTATTACACAACTCAATGAATATGTCCTAAGGGAACTAGTAACTAATCTAGGAATTAAAGACAATAACTAAAAGCTAAGCTAAGAAATAAAGACACGCTAAAAGGAAAACATGGTCTCGGCCAAGACCAACAAGATGTCCGAATAAAATTTCTTCTTCTTAAAATGTTCAAGTCCAATCTTCTATCCCGCTCCATAGTCCGAATAAAATAACCATATTCTCATTGGATGATCCACCATCATTGGAACTCTGATCTTATTTCCTCGAGGATCAAATTGTGACTTTGAGCTCACGGGGATTTTTACATCAACATGGCTTGTAGACACTTCTAGAACTGACCTGCTCCGATATCACTATATCACACCCCAACCTTGGGGGGGAGGGGTGGCCGGCACACAAGTTTAATACTTTAGTGTTTGAGTAAAACTCAAGTTTTTCTATTCATCAACTCTGATTTCTACAATGAATTAAGGTCCTGTTTATACTAGTACAAGGACTATTCTAGAAGGGTAACAAAAGAGACAAAAACTACTTGGCATTATCAGCCAAGTGGAGACAAATGGGAAAGGGTTCGGGTTTTCTTGATGACCAAGGGTGTTCTCGGCCTATGGGAATCAATGGGAAAGGTCTTGGATTTACTTGGGGACAAAATGATGAATCCAATATTTTCACACCCCTTTGTGGATCCCGTGAAGAAGAATGCATGAACTTGGGTCTTTATGAATCTCATCTTCTTGGAATAAGTTTGGAGCTTCAATTCTTTGTATTTTCTTTGATGAGTCATTCGGCCAACTCTTGATATTCCCATGGCCGATCTTGATGCCTCCCACATGGCTAGATGCATGATTGTATTATCTTCTTGGAAGCGTCATCCTCTAGATCATTCTTGCCCTTGCCAACTTTTTACTCTCGGCCAAGTCATCCACTTGTCTTTGCCATCTTGTCCTCTCGGCCTAGTCATCCTTATTACACAACTCAATGAATATGTCCTAAGGGAACTAGTAACTAATCTAGGAATTAAAGACAATAACTAAAAGCTAAGCTAAGAAATAAAGACACGCTAAAAGGAAAACATGGTCTCGGCCAAGACCAACAAGATGTCCGAATAAAATCTTCTTCTTCTTAAAATGTGTTCAAGTCCAATCTTCTATCCCGCTCCATAGTCCGAATAAAATAACCATATTCTCATTGGATGATCCACCATCATTGGAACTCTGATCTTATTTCCTCGAGGATCAAATTGTGACTTTGAGCTCACGGGGATTTTTACATCAACATGGCTTGTAGACACTTCTAGAACTTTCCTGCTCCGATATCACTATATCACACCCCAACCTTGGGGGGGGGGGGGGTGGCCGGCACACAAGTTTAATACTTTAGTGTTTGAGTAAAACTCAAGTTTTTCTATTCATCAACTCTGATTTCTACAATGAATTAAGGTCCTGTTTATACTAGTACAAGGACTATTCTAGAAGGGTAACAAAAGAGACAAAAACTACTTGGCATTATCAGCCAAGTGGAGACAAATGGGAAAGGGTTCGGGTTTTCTTGATGACCAAGGGTGTTCTCGGCCTATGGGAATCAATGGGAAAGGTCTTGGATTTACTTGGGGACAAAGGATGAATCCAATATTTTCACACCCCTTTGTGGATCCCGTGAAGAAGAATGCATGAACTTGGGTCTTTATGAATCTCATCTTCTTGGAATAAGTTTGGAAGCTTCAATTCTTTGTATTTTCTTTGATGAGTCATTCGGCCAACTCTTGATATTCCCATGGCCGATCTTGATGCCTCCCACATGGCTAGATGCATGATTGTATTATCTTCTTGGAAGCGTCATCCTCTAGATCATTCTTGCCCTTGCCAACTTTTCCTCTCGGCCTAGTCATCCACTTGTCTTTGCCATCTTGTCCTCTCGGCCTAGTCATCCTTATTACACAACTCAATGAATATGTCCTAAGGGAACTAGTAACTAATCTAGGAATTAAAGACAATAACTAAAAGCTAAGCTAAGAAATAAAGACTAAAAGGAAAACATGGTCTCGGCCAAGACCAACAAGATGTCCGAATAAAATGATTCTTCTTCTTAAAATGTTCAAGTCCAATCTATCCCGCTCCATAGTCCGAATAAAATAACCATATTCTCATTGGATGATCCACCATCATTGGAACTCTGATCTTATTTCCTCGAGGATCAAATTGTGACTTTGAGCTCACGGGGATTTTTACATCAACATGGCTTGTAGACACTTCTAGAACCGACCTCGCTCCGATATCACTATATCACACCCCAACCTGGGGGGGGGGGGGGTGGCCGGCACACAAGTTTAATACTTTAGTGTTTGAGTAAAACTCAAGTTTTTCTATTCATCAACTCAGATTTCTACAATGAATTAAGGTCCTGTTTATACTAGTACAAGGACTATTCTAGAAGGGTAACAAAAGAGACAAAAACTACTTGGCATTATCAGCCAAGTGGAGACAAATGGGAAAGGGTTCGGGTTTTCTTGATGACCAAGGGTGTTCTCGGCCTATGGGAATCAATGGGAAAGGTCTTGGATTTACTTGGGGACAAAGGATGAATCCAATATTTTCACACCCCTTTGTGGATCCCGTGAAGAAGAATGCATGAACTTGGGTCTTTATGAATCTCATCTTCTTGGAATAAGTTTGGAAGCTTCAATTCTTTGTATTTTCTTTGATGAGTCATTCGGCCAACTCTTGATATTCCCATGGCCGATCTTGATGCCTCCCACATGGCTAGATGCATGATTGTATTATCTTCTTGGAAGCGTCATCCTCTAGATCATTCTTGCCCTTGCCAACTTTTTACCTCTCGGCCAAGTCATCCACTTGTCTTTGCCATCTTGTCCTCTCGGCCTAGTCATCCTTATTACACAACTCAATGAATATGTCCTAAGGGAACTAGTAACTAATCTAGGAATTAAAGACAATAACTAAAAGCTAAGCTAAGAAATAAAGACACGCTAAAAGGAAAACATGGTCTCGGCCAAGCCAAGACCAACAAGATGTCCGAATAAAATGCCTTCTTCTTAAAATGTTCAAGTCCAGTCTTCTATCCCGCTCCATAGTCCGAATAAAATAACCATATATTCTCATTGGATGATCCACCATCATTGGAACTCTGATCTTATTTCCTCGAGGATTAAATTGTGACTTTGAGCTCACGGGGATTTTTACATCAACATGGCATGTAGACACTTCTAGAACTGACTTGCTCCGATATCACTATATCACACCCCAACCTTGGGGGGAGGGGTGGCCGGCACACAGGTTTAATACTTTAGTGTTTGAGTAAAACTCAAGTTTTTCTATTCATCAACTCTGATTTCTACAATGAATTAAGGTCCTGTTTATACTAGTAAAGGACTATTCTAGAAGGGTAACAAAAGAGACAAAAACTACTTGGCATTATCAGCCAAGTGGAGACAAATGGGAAAGGGTTCGGGTTTTCTTGATGACCAAGGGTGTTCTCGGCCTATGGGAATCAATGGGAAAGGTCTTGGATTTACTTGGGGACAAAGGATGAATCCAATATTTTCACACCCCTTTGTGGATCCCGTGAAGAAGAATGCATGAACTTGGGTCTTTATGAATCTCATCTTCTTGGAATAAGTTTGGAAGCTTCAATTCTTTGTATTTTCTTTGATGAGTCATTCGGCCAACTCTTGATATTCCCATGGCCGATCTTGATGCCTCCCACATGGCTAGATGCATGATTGTATTATCTTCTTGGAAGCGTCATCCTCTAGATCATTCTGATTCTTGCCCTTGCTTTTTGCCAACTTTTTACTCTCGGCCAAGTCATCCACTTGTCTTTGCCATCTTGTCCTCTCGGCCTAGTCATCCTTATTACACAACTCAATGAATATGTCCTAAGGGAACTAGTAACTAATCTAGGAATTAAAGACAATAACTAAAAGCTAAGCTAAGAAATAAAGACACGCTAAAAGGAAAACATGGTCTCGGCCAAGACCAACAAGATGTCCGAATAAAATGACTTCTTCTTAAAATGTTCAAGTCCAATCTTCTATCCCGCTCCATAGTCCGAATAAAATAACCATATTTCATTGGATGGATGATCCACCATCATTGGAACTCGATCTTATTTCCTCGAGGATCAAATTGTGACTTTGAGCTCACGGGGATTTTTACATCAATGGCATGACACTTGTAGACACTTCTAGAACCGACTCGGCTCTGATATCACTATATCACACCCCAACCTTGGGGGGGGGGGAGGGTGGCCGGCACACAAGTTTAATACTTTAGTGTTTGAGTAAAACTCAAGTTTTTCTATTCATCAACTCTGATTTCTACAATGAATTAAGGTCCTGTTTATACTAGTACAAGGACTATTCTAGAAGGGTAACAAAAGAGACAAAAACTACTTGGCATTATCAGCCAAGTGGAGACAAATGGGAAAGGGTTCGGGTTTTCTTGATGACCAAGGGTGTTCTCGGCCTATGGGAATCAATGGGAAAGGTCTTGGATTTACTTGGGGACAAAGGATGAATCCAATATTTTCACACCCCTTTGTGGATCCCGTGAAGAAGAATGCATGAACTTGGGTCTTTATGAATCTCATCTTCTTGGAATAAGTTTGGAAGCTTCAATTCTTTGTATTTTCTTTGATGAGTTTGATGAGTCATTCGGCCAACTCTTGATATTCCCATGGCCGATCTTGATGCCTCCCACATGGCTAGATGCATGATTGTATTATCTTCTTGGAAGCGTCATCCTCTAGATCATTCTTGCCCTTGCCAACTTTTTACCCTCGGCCAAGTCATCCACTTGTCTTTGCCATCTTGTCCTCTCGGCCTAGTCATCCTTATTACACAACTCAATGAATATGTCCTAAGGGAACTAGTAACTAATCTAGGAATTAAATACAATAACTAAAAGCTAAGCTAAGAAATAATGACACGCTAAAAGGAAAACATGGTCTCGGCCAAGACCAACAAGATGTCCGAATAAAATGCCTTCTTCTTAAAATGTTCAAGTCCAATCTTCTATCCCGCTCCATAGTCCGAATAAAATAACCATATTCTCATTGGATGATCCACCATCATTGGAACTCTGATCTTATTTCCTCGAGGATCAAATTGTGACTTTGAGCTCACGGGGATTTTTACATCAACATGGCTTGTAGACACTTCTAGAACTGACCTGCTCCGATATCACTATATCACACCCCAACCATGGGGGGGAGGGGTGGCCGGCACACAAGTTTAATACTTTAGTGTTTGAGTAAAACTCAAGTTTTTCTATTCATCAACTCTGATTTCTACAATGAATTAAGGTCCTGTTTATACTAGTAAAGGACTATTCTAGAAGGGTAACAAAAAAGAGAAAAAAACTACTTGGCATTATCAGCCAAGTGGAGACAAATGGGAAAGGGTTCGGGTTTTCTTGATGACCAAGGGTGTTCTCGGCCTATGGGAATCAATGGGAAAGGTCTTGGATTTACTTGGGGACAAAGGATGAATCCAATATTTTCACACCCCTTTGTGGATCCCGTGAAGAAGAATGCATGAACTTGGGTCTTTATGAATCTCATCTTCTTGGAATAAGTTTGGAAGCTTCAATTCTTTGTATTTTCTTTGATGAGTCATTCGGCCAACTCTTGATATTCCCATGGCCGATCTTGATGCCTCCCACATGGCTAGATGCATGATTGTATTATCTTCTTGGAAGCGTCATCCTCTAGATCATTCTTGCCCTTGCCAACTTTTTACTCTCGGCCAAGTCATCCACTCTTGTCTTTGCCATCTTGTCCTCTCGGCCTAGTCATCCTTATTACACAACTCAATGAATATGTCCTAAGGGAACTAGTAACTAATCTAGGAATTAAAGACAATAACTAAAAGCTAAGCTAAGAAATAAAGACACGCTAAAAGGAAAACATGGTCTCGGCCAAGACCAACAAGATGTCCGAATAAAATGCCTTCTTCTTAAAATGTTCAAGTCCAATCTTCTATCCCGCTCCATAGTCCGAATAAAATAACCATATTCTCATTGGATGATCCACCATCATTGGAACTCTGATCTTATTTCCTCGAGGATCAAATTGTGACTTTGAGCTCACGGGGATTTTTACATCACTGTGGCTTGTAGACACTTCTAGAACTGACCTGCTCCGATATCACTATATCACACCCCAACCTTGGGGGGGAGGGGTGGCCGGCACACAAGTTTAATACTTTAGTGTTTGAGTAAAACTCAAGTTTTTCTATTCATCAACTCTGATTTCTACAATGAATTAAGGTCCTGTTTATACTAGTAAAAGGACTATTCTAGAAGGGTAACAAAAGAGACAAAAACTACTTGGCATTATCAGCCAAGTGGAGACAAATGGGAAAGGGTTCGGGTTTTCTTGATGACCAAGGGTGTTCTCGGCCTATGGGAATCAATGGGAAAGGTCTTGGATTTACTTGGGGACAAAGGATGAATCCAATATTTTCACACCCCTTTGTGGATCCCGTGAAGAAGAATGCATGAACTTGGGTCTTTATGAATCTCATCTTCTTGGAATAAGTTTGGAAGCTTCAATTCTTTGTATTTTCTTTGAATAGTAATTCGGCCAACTCTTGATATTCCCATGGCCGATCTTGATGCCTCCCACATGGCTAGATGCATGATTGTATTATCTTCTTGGAAGCGTCATCCTCTAGATCTTGCCCTTGCCAACTTTTTTGCCAACTTGTTTTACTCTCGGCCAAGTCATCCACTTGTCTTTGCCATCTTGTCCTCTCGGCCTAGTCATCCTTATTACACAACTCAATGAATATGTCCTAAGGGAACTAGTAACTAATCTAGGAATTAAAGACAATAACTAAAAGCTAAGCTAAGAAATAAAGACACGCTAAAAGGAAAACATGGTCTCGGCCAAGACCAACAAGATGTCCGAATAAAATGCCTTCTTCTTAAAATGTTCAAGTCCAATCTTCTATCCCGCTCCATAGTCCGAATAAAATAACCATATTCTCATTGGATGATCCACCATCATTGGAACTCTGATCTTATTTCCTCGAGGATCAAATTGTGACTTTGAGCTCACGGGGATTTTTACATCAACATGGCTTGTAGACACTTCTAGAACTGACCTGCTCCGATATCACTATATCACACCCCAACCTTGGGGGGGAGGGGTGGCCGGCACACAAGTTTAATACTTTAGTGTTTGAGTAAAACTCAAGTTTTTCTATTCATCAACTCTGATTTCTACAATGAATTAAGGTCTGTTGTTTATACTAGTAAAGGACTATTCTAGAAGGGTAACAAAAGAGACAAAAACTACTTGGCATTATCGGCCAAGTGGAGACAAATGGGAAAGGGTTCGGGTTTTCTTGATGACCAAGGGTGTTCTCGGCCTATGGGAATCAATGGGAAAGGTCTTGGATTTACTTGGGGACAAAGGATGAATCCAATATTTTCACACCCCTTTGTGGATCCCGTGAAGAAGAATGCATGAACTTGGGTCTTTATGAATCTCATCTTCTTGGAATAAGTTTGGAAGCTTCAATTCTTTGTATTTTCTTTGATGAGTCATTCGGCCAACTCTTGATATTCCCATGGCCGATCTTGATGCCTCCCCCACATGGCTAGATGCATGATTGTATTATCTTCTTGGAAGCGTCATCCTCTAGATCATTTTGCCCTTGCCAACTTTTTGCCAAGTCTTTTTACTCTCGGCCAAGTCATCCACTTGTCTTTGCCATCTTGTCCTCTCGGCCTAGTCATCCTTATTACACAACTCAATGAATATGTCCTAAGGGAACTAGTAACTAATCTAGGAATTAAAGACAATAACTAAAAGCTAAGCTAAGAAATAAAGACACGCTAAAAGGAAAACATGGTCTCGGCCAAGACCAACAAGATGTCCGAATAAAATGCCTTCTTCTTAAAATGTTCAAGTCCAATCTTCTATCCCGCTCCATAGTCCGAATAAAATAACCATATTCTCATTGGATGATCCACCATCATTGGAACTCTGATCTTATTTCCTCGAGGATCAAATTGTGACTTTGAGCTCACGGGGATTTTTACATCAACATGGCTTGTAGACACTTCTAGAACCGACTGCTCCGATATCACTATATCACACCCCAACCTTGGGGGGGGGGGGGGGGGGTGGCCGGCACACAAGTTTAATACTTTAGTGTTTGAGTAAAACTCAAGTTTTTCTATTCATCAACTCTGATTTCTACAATGAATTAAGGTCCTGTTTATACTAGTAAAGGACTATTCTAGAAGGGTAACAAAAGAGACAAAAACTACTTGGCATTATCAGCCAAGTGGAGACAAATGGGAAAGGGTTCGGGTTTTCTTGATGACCAAGGGTGTTCTCGGCCTATGGGAATCAATGGGAAAGGTCTTGGATTTACTTGGGGACAAAGGATGAATCCAATATTTTCACACCCCTTTGTGGATCCCGTGAAGAAGAATGCATGAACTTGGGTCTTTATGAATCTCATCTTCTTGGAATAAGTTTGGAAGCTTCAATTCTTTGTATTTTCTTTGATGAGTCATTCGGCCAACTCTTGATATTCCCATGGCCGATCTTGATGCCTCCCACATGGCTAGATGCATGATTGTATTATCTTCTTGGAAGCGTCATCCTCTAGATCATTCTTGCCCTTGCCAACTTTTTACTCTCGGCCAAGTCATCCACTTGTCTTTGCCATCTTGTCCTCTCGGCCTAGTCATCCTTATTACACAACTCAATGAATATGTCCTAAGGGAACTAGTAACTAATCTAGGAATTAAAGACAATAACTAAAAGCTAAGCTAAGAAATAAAGACACGCTAAAAGGAAAACATGGTCTCGGCCAAGACCAACAAGATGTCCGAATAAAATGACTTCTTCTTAAAATGTTCAAGTCCAATCTTCTATCCCGCTCCATAGTCCGAATAAAATAACCATATTCTCATTGGATGATCCACCATCATTGGAACTCTGATCTTATTTCCTCGAGGATCAAATTGTGACTTTGAGCTCACGGGGATTTTTACATCAACATGGCTTGTAGACACTTCTAGAACTGACCTGCTCCGATATCACTATATCACACCCCAACCTTGGGGGGGAAGGGTGGCACACAAGTTTAATACGGCACACAAGTTTAATACTTTAGTGTTTGAGTAAAACTCAAGTTTTTCTATTCATCAACTCTGATTTCTACAATGAATTAAGGTCCTGTTTATACTAGTAAAAGGACTATTCTAGAAGGGTAACAAAAGAGACAAAAACTACTTGGCATTATCAGCCAAGTGGAGACAAATGGGAAAGGGTTCGGGTTTTCTTGATGACCAAGGGTGTTCTCGGCCTATGGGAATCAATGGGAAAGGTCTTGGATTTACTTGGGGACAAAGGATGAATCCAATATTTTCACACCCCTTTGTGGATCCCGTGAAGAAGAATGCATGAACTTGGGTCTTTATGAATCTCATCTTCTTGGAATAAGTTTGGAAGCTTCAATTCTTTGTATTTTCTTTGATGAGTCATTCGGCCAACTCTTGATATTCCCATGGCCGATCTTGATGCCTCCCACATGGCTAGATGCATGATTGTATTATCTTCTTGGAAGCGTCATCCTCTAGAGATCATTCTTTCTTGCCAACTTTTGCCAACTTTTTACCCTCGGCCAAGTCATCCACTTGTCTTTGCCATCTTGTCCTCTCGGCCTAGTCATCCTTATTACACAACTCAATGAATATGTCCTAAGGGAACTAGTAACTAATCTAGGAATTAAAGACAATAACTAAAAGCTAAGCTAAGAAATAAAGACACGCTAAAAGGAAAACATGGTCTCGGCCAAGACCAACAAGATGTCCGAATAAAATGACTTCTTCTTAAAATGTTCAAGTCCAATCTTCTATCCCGCTCCATAGTCCGAATAAAATAACCATATTCTCATTGGATGATCCACCATCATTGGAACTCTGATCTTATTTCCTCGAGGATCAAATTGTGACTTTGAGCTCACGGGGATTTTTACATCAACATGGCTTGTAGACACTTCTAGAACTCGGTCCTGCTCCGATATCACTATATCACACCCCAACCTTGGGGGGGGAGGGGTGGCCGGCACACAAGTTTAATACTTTAGTGTTTGAGTAAAACTCAAGTTTTTCTATTCATCAACTCTGATTTCTACAATGAATTAAGGTCCTGTTTATACTAGTACAAGGACTATTCTAGAAGGGTAACAAAAGAGACAAAAACTACTTGGCATTATCAGCCAAGTGGAGACAAATGGGAAAGGGTTCGGGTTTTCTTGATGACCAAGGGTGTTCTCGGCCTATGGGAATCAATGGGAAAGGTCTTGGATTTACTTGGGGACAAAGGATGAATCCAATATTTTCACACCCCTTTGTGGATCCCGTGAAGAAGAAGAATGCATGAACTTGGGTCTTTATGAATCTCATCTTCTTGGAATAAGTTTGGAAGCTTCAATTCTTTGTATTTTCTTTGATGAGTCATTCGGCCAACTCTTGATATTCCCCATGGCCGATCTTGATGCCTCCCACATGGCTAGATGCATGATTGTATTATCTTCTTGGAAGCGTCATCCTCTAGATCATTCTTTCTCTTGCCAAATTTTTACTCTCGACCAAGTCATCCACTTGTCTTTGCCATCTTGTCCTCTCGGCCTAGTCATCCTTATTACACAACTCAATGAATATGTCCTAAGGGAACTAGTAACTAATCTAGGAATTAAAGACAATAACTAAAAGCTAAGCTAAGAAATAAAGACACGCTAAAAGGAAAACATGGTCTCGGCCAAGACCAACAAGATGTCCGAATAAAATGACTTCTTCTTAAAATGTTCAAGTCGAATCTTCTATCCCGCTCCATAGTCCGAATAAAATAACCATATTCTCATTGGATGATCCACCATCATTGGAACTCGATCTTATTTCCTCGAGGATCTTATTTCCTCGAGGATCAAATTGTGACTTTGAGCTCACGGGGATTTTTACATCAACATGGCATGTAGACACTTCTAGAACTGACTTGCTCCGATATCACTATATCACACCCCAACCTTGGGGGGAGGGGTGACCGGCACACAGGTTTAATACTTTAGTGTTTGAGTAGAACAAGTTTTTTTTCTATTCATCAATCAACTCTGATTTCTACAATGAATTAAGGTCCTGTTTATACTAGTAAAAGGACTATTCTAGAAGGGTAACAAAAGAGACAAAAACTACTTGGCATTATCAGCCAAGTGGAGACAAATGGGAAAGGGTTCGGGTTTTCTTGATGACCAAGGGTGTTCTCGGCCTATGGGAATCAATGGGAAAGGTCTTGGATTTACTTGGGGACAAAGGATGAATCCAATATTTTCACACCCCTTTGTGGATCCCGTGAAGAAGAATGCATGAACTTGGGTCTTTATGAATCTCATCTTCTTGGAATAAGTTTGGAAGCTTCAATTCTTTGTATTTTCTTTGATGAGTCATTCGGCCAACTCTTGATATTCCCATGGCCGATCTTGATGCCTCCCACATGGCTAGATGCATGATTGTATTATCTTCTTGGAAGCGTCATCCTCTAGATCATTCTTGCCCTTGCCAACTTTTTACTCTCGGCCAAGTCATCCACGTGTCTTTGCCATCTTGTCCTCTCGGCCTAGTCATCCTTATTACACAACTCAATGAATATGTCCTAAGGGAACTAGTAACTAATCTAGGAATTAAAGACAATAACTAAAAGCTAAGCTAAGAAATAAAGACACGCTAAAAGGAAAACATGGTCTCGGCCAAGACCAACAAGATGTCCGAATAAAATGACTTCTTCTTAAAATGTTCAAGTCCAATCTTCTATCCCGCTCCATAGTCCGAATAAAATAACCATATTCTCATTGGATGATCCACCATCATTGGAACTCTGATCTTATTTCCTCGAGGATCAAATTGTGACTTTGAGCTCACGGGGATTTTTACATCAACATGGCTTGTAGACACTTCTAGAACTGTCCTGCTCCGATATCACTATATCACACCCCAACCTTGGGGGGGAGGGGTGGCCGGCACACAAGTTTAATACTTTAGTGTTTGAGTAAAACTCAAGTTTTTCTATTCATCAACTCTGATTTCTACAATGAATTAAGGTCCTGTTTATACTAGTAAAGGACTATTCTAGAAGGGTAACAAAAGAGACAAAAACTACTTGGCATTATCAGCCAAGTGGAGACAAATGGGAAAGGGTTCGGGTTTTCTTGATGACCAAGGGTGTTCTCGGCCTATGGGAATCAATGGGAAAGGTCTTGGATTTACTTGGGGACAAAGGATGAATCCAATATTTTCACACCCCTTTGTGGATCCCGTGAAGAAGAATGCATGAACTTGGGTCTTTATGAATCTCATCTTCTTGGAATAAGTTTGGAAGCTTCAATTCTTTGTATTTTCTTTGATGAGTCATTCGGCCAACTCTTGATATTCCCATGGCCGATCTTGATGCCTCCCACATGGCTAGATGCATGATTGTATTATCTTCTTGGAAGCGTCATCCTCTAGATCATTCTTGCCCTTGCCAACTTTTTACCTCTCGGCCAAGTCATCCACTTGTCTTTGCCATCTTGTCCTCTCGGCCTAGTCATCCTTATTACACAACTCAATGAATATGTCCTAAGGGAACTAGTAACTAATCTAGGAATTAAAGACAATAACTAAAAGCTAAGCTAAGAAATAAAGACACGCTAAAAGGAAAACATGGTCTCGGCCAAGACCAACAAGATGTCCGAATAAAATGCTTCTTCTTCTTAAAATGTTCAAGTCCAATCTTCTATCCAGCTCCATAGTCCGAATAAAATAACCATATTCTCATTGGATGATCCACCATCATTGGAACTCTGATCTTATTTCCTCGAGGATCAAATTGTGACTTTGAGCTCACGGGGATTTTTACATCAACATGGCTTGTAGACACTTCTAGAACTGACCTGCTCCGATATCACTATATCACACCCCAACCTGGGGGGGGGGGGAGGGTGGCCGGCACACAAGTTTAATACTTTAGTGTTTGAGTAAAACTCAAGTTTTTCTATTCATCAACTCTGATTTCTACAATGAATTAAGGTCCTGTTTATACTAGTAAAAGGACTATTCTAGAAGGGTAACAAAAGAGACAAAAACTACTTGGCATTATCGGCCAAGTGGAGACAAATGGGAAAGGGTTCGGGTTTTCTTGATGACCAAGGGTGTTCTCGGCCTATGGGAATCAATGGGAAAGGTCTTGGATTTACTTGGGGACAAAGGATGAATCCAATATTTTCACACCCCTTTGTGGATCCCGTGAAGAAGAATGCATGAACTTGGGTCTTTATGAATCTCATCTTCTTGGAATAAGTTTGGAAGCTTCAATTCTTTGTATTTTCTTTGATGAGTCATTCGGCCAACTCTTGATATTCCCATGGCCGATCTTGATGCCTCCCACATGGCTAGATGATGCATGATTGTATTATCTCCTTGGAAGCGTCATCCTCTAGATCATTCTTGCCCTTGCCAACTTTTTACTCTCGGCCAAGTCATCCACCACTTGTCTTTGCCATCTTGTCCTCTCGGCCTAGTCATCCTTATTACACAACTCAATGAATATGTCCTAAGGGAACTAGTAACTAATCTAGGAATTAAAGACAATAACTAAAAGCTAAGCTAAGAAATAAAGACACGCTAAAAGGAAAACATGGTCTCGGCCAAGACCAACAAGATGTCCGAATAAAATGACTTCTTCTTAAAATGTTCAAGTCCAATCTTCTATCCCGCTCCATAGTCCGAATAAAATAACCATATTCTCATTGGATGATCCACCATCATTGGAACTCTGATCTTATTTCCTCGAGGATCAAATTGTGACTTTGAGCTCACGGGGATTTTTACATCAACATGGCTTGTAGACACTTCTAGAACCGACTCGATGCTCCGATATCACTATATCACACCCCAACCTTGGGGGGGGGGGGGGGTGGCCGGCACACAAGTTTAATACTTTAGTGTTTGAGTAAAACTCAAGTTTTTTTTCTATTCATCAATTTCTACGATTTCTACAATGAATTAAGGTTTGTTTATACTAGTAAAGGACTATTCTAGAAGGGTAACAAAAGAGACAAAAACTACTTGGCATTATCGGCCAAGTGGAGACAAATGGGAAAGGGTTCGGGTTTTCTTGATGACCAAGGGTGTTCTCGGCCTATGGGAATCAATGGGAAAGGTCTTGGATTTACTTGGGGACAAAGGATGAATCCAATATTTTCACACCCCTTTGTGGATCCCGTGAAGAAGAATGCATGAACTTGGGTCTTTATGAATCTCATCTTCTTGGAATAAGTTTGGAAGCTTCAATTCTTTGTATTTTCTTTGATGAGTCATTCGGCCAACTCTTGATATTCCCATGGCCGATCTTGATGCCTCCCACATGGCTAGATGCATGATTGTATTATCTTCTTGGAAGCGTCATCCTCTAGATCATTCTTGCCCTTGCCAACTTTTTACCCTCGGCCAAGTCATCCACTTGTCTTTGCCATCTTGTCCTCTCGGCCTAGTCATCCTTATTACACAACTCAATGAATATGTCCTAAGGGAACTAGTAACTAATCTAGGAATTAAAGACAATAACTAAAAGCTAAGCTAAGAAATAAAGACACGGAAAAAAGGAAAACATGGTCTCGGCCAAGACCAACAAGATGTCCGAATAAAATGACTTCTTCTTAAAATGTTCAAGTCCAATCTTCTATGCTCCATAGTCCGAATAAAATAACCATATTCTCATTGGATGATCCACCATCATTGGAACTCTGATCTTATTTCCTCGAGGATCAAATTGTGACTTTGAGCTCACGGGGATTTTTACATCAACATGGCTTGTAGACACTTCTAGAAACCGACCTGCTCCGATATCACTATATCACACCCCAACCTTGGGGGGGGAGGGGTGGCCGGCACACAAGTTTAATACTTTAGTGTTTGAGTAAAACTCAAGTTTTTCTATTCATCAACTCGATTTCTACAATGAATTAAGGTCCTGTTTATACTAGTAAAGGACTATTCTAGAAGGGTAACAAAAGAGACAAAAACTACTTGGCATTATCAGCCAAGTGGAGACAAATGGGAAAGGGTTCGGGTTTTCTTGATGACCAAGGGTGTTCTCGGCCTATGGGAATCAATGGGAAAGGTCTTGGATTTACTTGGGGACAAAGGATGAATCCAATATTTTCACACCCCTTTGTGGATCCCGTGAAGAAGAATGCATGAACTTGGGTCTTTATGAATCTCATCTTCTTGGAATAAGTTTGGAAGCTTCAATTCTTTGTATTTTCTTTGATGAGTCATTCGGCCAACTCTTGATATTCCCATGGCCGATCTTGATGCCTCCCACATGGCTAGATGCATGATTGTATTATCTTCTTGGAAGCGTCATCCTCTAGATCATTCTTGCCCTTGCCAACTTTTTACTCTCGGCCAAGTCATCCACTTGTCTTTGCCATCTTGTCCTCTCGGCCTAGTCATCCTTATTACACAACTCAATGAATATGTCCTAAGGGAACTAGTAACTAATCTAGGAATTAAAGACAATAACTAAAAGCAAGCTAAGAAATAAAGACACGCTAAAAAGACACGCTAAAAGGAAAACATGGTCTCGGCCAAGACCAACAAGATGTCCGAATAAAATGACTTCTTCTTAAAATGTTCAAGTCCAATCTTCTATCCCGCTCCATAGTCCGAATAAAATAACCATATTCTCATTGGATGATCCACCATCATTGGAACTCTGATCTTATTTCCTCGAGGATCAAATTGTGACTTTGAGCTCACGGGGATTTTTACATCAACATGGCTTGTAGACACTTCTAGAACTGACCTGCTCCGATATCACTATATCACACCTGGGGGGGGGGGGGGGGGGTGGCCGGCACACAAGTTTAATACTTTAGTGTTTGAGTAAAACTCAAGTTTTTCTATTCATCAACTCTGATTTGTACAATGAATTAAGGTCCTGTTTATACTAGTAAAAGGACTATTCTAGAAGGGTAAGGGTAACAAAAGAGACAAAAACTACTTGGCATTATCAGCCAAGTGGAGACAAATGGGAAAGGGTTCGGGTTTTCTTGATGACCAAGGGTGTTCTCGGCCTATGGGAATCAATGGGAAAGGTCTTGGATTTACTTGGGGACAAAGGATGAATCCAATATTTTCACACCCCTTTGTGGATCCCGTGAAGAAGAATGCATGAACTTGGGTCTTTATGAATCTCATCTTCTTGGAATAAGTTTGGAAGCTTCAATTCTTTGTATTTTCTTTGATGAGTCATTCGGCCAACTCTTGATATTCCCATGGCCGATCTTGATGCCTCCCACATGGCTAGATGCATGATTGTATTATCTTCTTGGAAGCGTCATCCTCTAGATCATTCTTGCCCTTGCCAACTTTTTACTTGTCTCTCGGCCAAGTCATCCACTTGTCTTTGCCATCTTGTCCTCTCGGCCTAGTCATCCTTATTACACAACTCAATGAATATGTCCTAAGGGAACTAGTAACTAATCTAGGAATTAAAGACAATAACTAAAAGCTAAGCTAAGAAATAAAGACACGCTAAAAGGAAAACATGGTCTCGGCCAAGACCAACAAGATGTCCGAATAAAATGACTTCTTCTTAAAATGTTCAAGTCGAATCTTCTATCCCGCTGCATAGTCCGAATAAAATAACCATATTCTCATTGGATGATCCACCATCATTGGAACTCTGATCTTATTTCCTCGAGGATCAAATTGTGACTTTGAGCTCACGGGGATTTTTACATCAACATGGCTTGTAGACACTTCTAGAACTGACCTGCTCCGATATCACTATATCACACCCCAACCTTGGGGGGGGGGGGGGTGGCCGGCACACAAGTTTAATACTTTAGTGTTTGAGTAAAACTCAAGTTTTTCTATTCATCAACTCTGATTTCTACAATGAATTAAGGTCCTGTTTATACTAGTAAAAGGATTATTCTAGAAGGGTAACAAAAGAGACAAAAACTACTTGGCATTATCGGCCAAGTGGAGACAAATGGGAAAGGGTTCGGGTTTTCTTGATGACCAAGGGTGTTCTCGGCCTATGGGAATCAATGGGAAAGGTCTTGGATTTACTTGGGGACAAAGGATGAATCCAATATTTTCACACCCCTTTGTGGATCCCGTGAAGAAGAATGCATGAACTTGGGTCTTTATGAATCTCATCTTCTTGGAATAAGTTTGGAAGCTTCAATTCTTTGTATTTTCTTTGATGAGTCATTCGGCCAACTCTTGATATTCCCATGGCCGATCTTGATGCCTCCCACATGGCTAGATGCATGATTGTATTATCTTCTTGGAAGCGCGTCATCCTCTAGATCATTCTTGCCCTTGCCAACTTTTTACTCTCGGCCAAGTCATCCACTTGTCTTTGCCATCTTGTCCTCTCGGCCTAGTCATCCTTATTACACAACTCAATGAATATGTCCTAAGGGAACTAGTAACTAATCTAGGAATTAAAGACAATAACTAAAAGCTAAGCTAAGAAATAAAGACACGCTAAAAGGAAAACATGGTCTCGGCCAAGACCAACAAGATGTCCGAATAAAATGACTTCTTCTTAAAATGTTCAAGTCAATCTTCTATGCTCCATAGTCCGAATAAAATAACCATATTCTCATTGGATGATCCACCATCATTGGAACTCTGATCTTATTTCCTCGAGGATCAAATTGTGACTTTGAGCTCACGGGGATTTTTACATCAACATGGCTTGTAGACACTTCTAGAACCGCTCCCTGCTCCGATATCACTATATCACACCCTTTGGGGGGGGGGGGGGGGGGGGTGGCCGGCACACAAGTTTAATACTTTAGTGTTTGAGTAAAACTCAAGTTTTTCTATTCATCAACTCTGATTTCTACAATGAATTAAGGTCCTGTTTATACTAGTAAAAGGACTATTCTAGAAGGGTAACAAAAGAGACAAAAACTACTTGGCATTATCAGCCAAGTGGAGACAAATGGGAAAGGGTTCGGGTTTTCTTGATGACCAAGGGTGTTCTCGGCCTATGGGAATCAATGGGAAAGGTCTTGGATTTTTACGGGGACAAATGATGAATCCAATATTTTCACACCCCTTTGTGGATCCCGTGAAGAAGAATGCATGAACTTGGGTCTTTATGAATCTCATCTTCTTGGAATAAGTTTGGAAGCTTCAATTCTTTGTATTTTCTTTGATGAGTCATTCGGCCAACTCTTGATATTCCCATGGCCGATCTTGATGCCTCCCACATGGCTAGATGCATGATTGTATTATCTTCTGGGAAGCGTCATCCTCTAGATCATTCTTGCCCTTGCCAACTTTTTACTCTCGGCCAAGTCATCCACTTGTCTTTGCCATCTTGTCCTCTCGGCCTAGTCATCCTTATTACACAACTCAATGAATATGTCCTAAGGGAACTAGTAACTAATCTAGGAATTAAAGACAATAACTAAAAGCTAAGCTAAGAAATAAAGACACGCTAAAAGGAAAACATGGTCTCGGCCAAGACCAACAAGATGTCCGAATAAAATGTCTTCTTCTTAAAATGTTCAAGTCAGAATCTTCTATCCCGCTGCTCCATAGTCCGAATAAAATAACCATATTCTCATTGGATGATCCACCATCATTGGAACTCGATCTTACTCGATCTTATTTCCTCGAGGATCAAATTGTGACTTTGAGCTCACGGGGATTTTTACATCAACATGGCTTGTAGACACTTCTAAGACTGTACTGCTCTGATACTACTTTGTCACACCCTAACCTTGGGGGGGGGGGGGGAGTGGCCGGCACACAAGTTGAATACTTTAGTGTTTGAGTAAAACTCAAGTTTTTCTATTCATCAACTCTCGATTTCTACAATGAATTAAGGTCCTGTTTATACTAGTAAAGGACTATTCTAGAAGGGTAACAAAAGAGACAAAAACTACTTGGCATTATCGGCCAAGTGGAGACAAATGGGAAAGGGTTCGGGTTTTCTTGATGACCAAGGGTGTTCTCGGCCTATGGGAATCAATGGGAAAGGTCTTGGATTTACTTGGGGACAAATGATGAATCCAATATTTTCACACCCCTTGTGGATCCCGTGAAGAAGAATGCATAAACTTGGGTCTTTATGAATCTCATCTTCTTGGAATAAGTTTGGAAGCTTCAATTCTTTGTATTTTCTTTGATGAGTCATTCGGCCAACTCTTGATATTCCCATGGCCGATCTTGATGCCTCCCACATGGCTAGATGCATGATTGTATTATCTTCTTGGAAGCGTCATCCTCTAGATCATTCTTGCCCTTGCCTTGCTCCTTTTTGCCAACTTTTTACCTCTCGGCCAAGTCATCCACTTGTCTTTGCCATCTTGTCCTCTCGGCCTAGTCATCCTTATTACACAACTCAATGAATATGTCCTAAGGGAACTAGTAACTAATCTAGGAATTAAAGACAATAACTAAAAGCTAAGCTAAGAAATAAAGACACGCTAAAAGGAAAACATGGTCTCGGCCAAGACCAACAAGATGTCCGAATAAAATGACTTCTTCTTAAAATGTTCAAGTCAAATCTTGCTCCATAGTCCGAATAAAATAACCATATTCTCATTGGATGATCCACCATCATTGGAACTCTGATCTTATTTCCTCGAGGATCAAATTGTGACTTTGAGCTCACGGGGATTTTTACATCAACATGGCTTGTAGACACTTCTAGAACTGTCCTGCTCCGATATCACTATATCACACCCCAACCTTGGGGGGGGAAGGGGGCACACACAAGTTTAATACTTTAGTGTTTGAGTAAAACTCAAGTTTTTTTCATCAATTCATCAACTACTGAATGAATTTCTACAATGAATTAAGGTCCTGTTTATACTAGTAAAAGGACTATTCTAGAAGGGTAACAAAAGAGACAAAAACTACTTGGCATTATCTTTTTGTGGAGACAAATGAAAGGGGGGTCGGGTTGTTTCGGCCTATGGGAATCAATGGGAAAGGTCTTGGATTTACTTGGGGACAAAGGATGAATCCAATATTTTCACACCCCTTTGTGGATCCCGTGAAGAAGAATGCATGAACTTGGGTCTTTATGAATCTCATCTTCTTGGAATAAGTTTGGAAGCTTCAATTCTTTGTATTTTCTTTGATGAGTCATTCGGCCAACTCTTGATATTCCCATGGCCGATCTTGATGCCTCCCACATGGCTAGATGCATGATTGTATTATCTTCTTGGAAGCGTCATCCTCTAGATCATTCTTGCCCTTGCCAACTTTTTACCCTCGGCCAAGTCATCCACTTGTCTTTGCCATCTTGTCTCTCGGCCTCTCGGCCTAGTCATCCTTATTACACAACTCAATGAATATGTCCTAAGGGAACTAGTAACTAATCTAGGAATTAAAGACAATAACTAAAAGCTAAGCTAAGAAATAAAGACACGCTAAAAGGAAAACATGGTCTCGGCCAAGACCAACAAGATGTCCGAATAAAATGACTTCTTCTTAAAATGTTCAAGTCGAATCTTGCTCCATAGTCCGAATAAAATAACCATATTCTCATTGGATGATCCACCATCATTGGAACTCTGATCTTATTTCCTCGAGGATCAAATTGTGACTTTGAGCTCACGGGGATTTTTACATCAACATGGCTTGTAGACACTTCTAGAAACCGACTCTGCTCCGATATCACTATATCACACCTTGGGGGGGGGGGGGAGGGGTGGCCGGCACACAAGTTTAATACTTTAGTGTTTGAGTAAAACTCAAGTTTTTCTATTCATCAACTCTGATTTCTACAATGAATTAAGGTCCTGTTTATACTAGTAAAGGACTATTCTAGAAGGGTAACAAAAGAGACAAAAACTACTTGGCATTATCAGCCAAGTGGAGACAAATGGGAAAGGGTTCGGGTTTTCTTGATGACCAAGGGTGTTCTCGGCCTATGGGAATCAATGGGAAAGGTCTTGGATTTACTTGGGGACAAAGGATGAATCCAATATTTTCACACCCCTTTGTGGATCCCGTGAAGAAGAATGCATGAACTTGGGTCTTTATGAATCTCATCTTCTTGGAATAAGTTTGGAAGCTTCAATTCTTTGTATTTTCTTTGATGAGTCATTCGGCCAACTCTTGATATTCCCATGGCCGATCTTGATGCCTCCCACATGGCTAGATGCATGATTGTATTATCTTCTTGGAAGCGTCATCCTCTAGATCATTCTTGCCCTTGCCAACTTTTTACTCTCGGCCAAGTCATCCACGTGTCTTTGCCATCTTGTCCTCTCGGCCTAGTCATCCTTATTACACAACTCAATGAATATGTATGTCCTAAGGGAACTAGTAACTAATCTAGGAATTAAAGACAATAACTAAAAGCTAAGCTAAGAAATAAAGACACGCTAAAAGGAAAACATGGTCTCGGCCAAGACCAACAAGATGTCCGAATAAAATGACTTCTTCTTAAAATGTTCAAGTCGAATCTTGCTCCATAGTCCGAATAAAATAACCATATTCTCATTGGATGATCCACCATCATTGGAACTCTGATCTTATTTCCTCGAGGATCAAATTGTGACTTTGAGCTCACGGGGATTTTTACATCAACATGGCTTGTAGACACTTCTAGAACCACTCCTGCTCCGATATCACTATATCACACTGGGGGGGGGGGGGGGGGGGTGACCGGCACACAGGTTTAATACTTTAGTGTTTGAGTAAAACTCAAGTTTTTCTATTCATCAACTCTGATTTATACAATGAATTAAGGTCCTGTTTATACTAGTAAAAGGACTATTCTAGAAGGGTAACAAAAGAGACAAAAACTACTTGCATTATCAGCCAAGTGGAGACAAATGGGAAAGGGTTCGGGTTTTCTTGATGACCAAGGGTGTTCTCGGCCTATGGGAATCAATGGGAAAGGTCTTGGATTTACTTGGGGACAAAGGATGAATCCAATATTTTCACACCCCTTTGTGGATCCCGTGAAGAAGAATGCATGAACTTGGGTCTTTATGAATCTCATCTTCTTGGAATAAGTTTGGAAGCTTCAATTCTTTGTATTTTCTTTGATGAGTCATTCGGCCAACTCTTGATATTCCCATGGCCGATCTTGATGCCTCCCACATGGCTAGATGCATGATTGTATTATCTTCTTGGAAGCGTCATCCTCTAGATCATTCTTGCCCTTGCCAACTTTTTAATCTCGGCCAAGTCATCCACGTGTCTTTGCCATCTTGTCCTCTCGGCCTAGTCATCCTTATTACACAACTCAATGAATATGTCCTAAGGGAACTAGTAACTAATCTAGGAATTAAAGACAATAACTAAAAGCTAAGCTAAGAAATAAAGACACGCTAAAAGGAAAACATGGTCTCGGCCAAGACCAACAAGATGTCCGAATAAAATGACTTCTTCTTAAAATGTTCAAGTCGAATCTTGCTCCATAGTCCGAATAAAATAACCATATTCTCATTGGATGATCCACCATCATTGGAACTCTGATCTTATTTCCTCGAGGATCAAATTGTGACTTTGAGCTCACGGGGATTTTTTTTTACATCAACATGGCTTGTAGACACTTCTAGAACCGACTCTGCTCCGATATCACTATATCACACCCCAACCTTGGGGGGGGGGGGGGTGGCCGGCACACAAGTTTAATACTTTAGTGTTTGAGTAAAACTTTCTTTTTTTCTATTCATCAACTCGATTTCTACAATGAATTAAGGTCCTGTTTATACTAGTAAAAAGACTATTCTAGAAGGGTATCAAAAGAGACAAAAACTACTTGGAATTATCAGCCAAGTGGAGACAAATGGGAAAGGGTTCTTATTTTCTTGATGACCAAGGGTGTTCTCGGCCTATGGGAATCAATGGGAAAGGTCTTGGATTTACTTGGGGACAAAGGATGAATCCAATATTTTCACACCCCTTTGTGGATCCCGTGAAGAAGAATGCATGAACTTGGGTCTTTATGAATCTCATCTTCTTGGAATAAGTTTGGAAGCTTCAATTCTTTGTATTTTCTTTGATGAGTCATTCGGCCAACTCTTGATATTCCCATGGCCGATCTTGATGCCTCCCACATGGCTAGATGCATGATTGTATTATCTTCTTGGAAGCGTCATCCTCTAGATCATTCTTGCCCTTGCCAACTTTTTAATCTCGGCCAAGTCATCCACGTGTCTTTGCCATCTTGTCCTCTCGGCCTAGTCATCCTTATTACACAACTCAATGAATATGTCCTAAGGGAACTAGTAACTAATCTAGGAATTAAAGACAATAACTAAAAGCTAAGCTAAGAAATAAAGACACGCTAAAAGGAAAACATGGTCTCGGCCAAGACCAGACCAACAAGATGTCCGAATAAAATGACTTCTTCTTAAAATGTTCAAGTTCATCTTCGAATCTTGCTCCATATCGAATCTTGATGATCCATAGTCCGAATAAAATAACCATATTCTCATTGGATGATCCACCATCATTGGAACTCTGATCTTATTTCCTCGAGGATCAAATTGTGACTTTGAGCTCACGGGGATTTTTACATCAACATGGCTTGTAGACACTTCTAGAACTGACCTGCTCCGATATCACTATATCACACCTTGGGGGGGGGGGGGGGTGGCCGGCACACAAGTTTAATACTTTAGTGTTTGAGTAAAACTCAAGTTTTTTATTCATCAACTCAACTCGATTTCTACAATGAATTAAGGTCCTGTTTATACTAGTAAAGGACTATTCTAGAAGGGTAACAAAAGAGACAAAAACTACTTGGCATTATCAGCCAAGTGGAGACAAATGGGAAAGGGTTCGGGTTTTCTTGATGACCAAGGGTGTTCTGTTCTCTATGGGAATCAATGGGAAAGGTCTTGGATTTACTTGGGGACAAAGGATGAATCCAATATTTTCACACCCCTTTGTGGATCCCGTGAAGAAGAATGCATGAACTTGGGTCTTTATGAATCTCATCTTCTTGGAATAAGTTTGGAAGCTTCAATTCTTTGTATTTTCTTTGATGAGTCATTCGGCCAACTCTTGATATTCCCATGGCCGATCTTGATGCCTCCCACATGGCTAGATGCATGATTGTATTATCTTCTTGGAAGCGTCATCCTCTAGATCATTCTTGCCCTTGCCAACTTTTTAATCTCGGCCAAGTCATCCATGTGTCTTTGCCATCTTGTCCTCTCGGCCTAGTCATCCTTATTACACAACTCAATGAATATGTCCTAAGGGAACTAGTAACTAATCTAGGAATTAAAGACAATAACTAAAAGCTAAGCTAAGAAATAAAGACACGCTAAAAGGAAAACATGGTCTCGGCCAAGACCAACAAGATGTCCGATAAAATGACTTCTTCTTAAAAAATGTTCAAGTCGAATCTTGCTCCATAGTCCGAATAAAATAACCATATTCTCATTGGATGATCCACCATCATTGGAACTCGATCTTATTTCCTCGAGGATCAAATTGTGACTTTGAGCTCACGGGGATTTTTCACATCAACTTGTGGCTTGTAGACACTTCTAGAACTCGACCTGCTCCGATATCACTATATCACACCCCTTGGGGGGGGGGGGGGGGGAAGGGGGTGGCCGGCACACAAGTTTAATACTTTAGTGTTTGAGTAAAACTCAAGTTTTTCTATTCATCAACTCGATTTCTACAATGAATTAAGGTCCCTGTTTATACTAGTAAAAGGACTATTCTAGAAGGGTAACAAAAGAGACAAAAACTACTTGGCATTATCAGCCAAGTGGAGACAAATGGGAAAGGGTTCGGGTTTTCTTGATGACCAAGGGTGTTCTCGGCCTATGGGAATCAATGGGAAAGGTCTTGGATTTACTTGGGGACAATGATGAATCCAATATTTTCACACCCCTTTGTGGATCCCGTGAAGAAGAATGCATGAACTTGGGTCTTTATGAATCTCATCTTCTTGGAATAAGTTTGGAAGCTTCAATTCTTTGTATTTTCTTTGATGAGTCATTCGGCCAACTCTTGATATTCCCATGGCCGATCTTGATGCCTCCCACATGGCTAGATGCATGATTGTATTATCTTCTTGGAAGCGTCATCCTCTAGATCATTCTTGCCCTTGCCAACTTTTTACCCTCGGCCAAGTCATCCACTTGTCTTTGCCATCTTGTCCTCTCGGCCTAGTCATCCTTATTACACAACTCAATGAATATGTCCTAAGGGAACTAGTAACTAATCTAGGAATTAAAGACAATAACTAAAAGCTAAGCTAAGAAATAAAGACACGCTAAAAGGAAAACATGGTCTCGGCCAAGACCAACAAGATGTCCGAATAAAATGACTTCTTCTTAAAATGTTCAAGTCGAATCTTGCTCCATAGTCCGAATAAAAATAAAATAAAATAACCATATTCTCATTGGATGATCCACCATCATTGGAACTCTGATCTTATTTCCTCGAGGATCAAATTGTGACTTTGAGCTCACGGGGATTTTTACATCAACATGGCTTGTAGACACTTCTAGAACTCGCCTGCTCCGATATCACTATATCACACCCCAACCTGGGGGGGGAAGGGTGGCCGGCACACAAGTTTAATACTTTAGTGTTTGAGTAAAAAACTCAAGTTTTTCTATTGATCAACTCTGATTTCTACAATGAATTAAGGTCCTGTTTATACTAGTAAAAGGACTATTCTAGAAGGGTAACAAAAGAGACAAAAACTACTTGGCATTATCAGCCAAGTGGAGACAAATGGGAAAGTTCGGGTTTTCTTGATGACCAAGGGTGTTCTCGGCCTATGGGAATCAATGGGAAAGGTCTTGGATTTACTTGGGGACAAAGGATGAATCCAATATTTTCACACCCCTTTGTGGATCCCGTGAAGAAGAATGCATGAACTTGGGTCTTTATGAACTTGGGTCTTTATGAATCTCATCTTAAGTTTGGAATAAGTTTGGAAGCTTCAATTCTTTGTATTTTCTTTGATGAGTCATTCGGCCAACTCTTGATATTCCCATGGCCGATCTTGATGCCTCCCACATGGCTAGATGCATGATTGTATTATCTTCTTGGAAGCGTCATCCTCTAGATCATTCTTGCCCTTTGCCAACTTTCGGCCAAGTCATCCTCGGCCAAGTCATCCACTTGTCTTTGCCATCTTGTCCTCTCGGCCTAGTCATCCTTATTACACAACTCAATGAATATGTCCTAAGGGAACTAGTAACTAATCTAGGAATTAAAGACAATAACTAAAAGCTAAGCTAAGAAATAAAGACACGCTAAAAGGAAAACATGGTCTCGGCCAAGACCAACAAGATGTCCGAATAAAATCTTCTTCTTCTTAAAATGTTCAAGTCGAATCTTGCTCCATAGTCCGAATAAAATAACCATATTCTCATTGGATGATCCACCATCATTGAACTCGATCTTATTTCCTCGAGGATCTTATTTCCTCGAGGATCAAATTGTGACTTTGAGCTCACGGGGATTTTTACATCAACATGGCTTGTAGACACTTCTAGACCGATATCCGATATCCGATATCACTATATCACACCCTGGGGGGGGGGGGAAGGGTGGCCGGCACACAAGTTTAATACTTTAGTGTTTGAGTAAAACTCAAGTTTTTCTATTCATCAACTCTGATTTCTACAATGAATTAAGGTCCTGTTTATACTAGTAAAAGGACTATTCTAGAAGGGTAACAAAAGAGACAAAAACTACTTGGCATTATCAGCCAAGTGGAGACAAATGGGAAAGGGTTCGGGTTTTCTTGATGACCAAGGGTGTTCTCGGCCTATGGGAATCAATGGGAAAGGTCTTGGATTTACTTGGGGACAAAGGATGAATCCAATATTTTCACACCCCTTTGTGGATCCCGTGAAGAAGAATGCATGAACTTGGGTCTTTATGAATCTCATCTTCTTGGAATAAGTTTGGAAGCTTCAATTCTTTGTATTTTCTTTGATGAGTCATTCGGCCAACTCTTGATATTCCCATGGCCGATCTTGATGCCTCCCACATGGCTAGATGCATGATTGTATTATCTTCTTGGAAGCGTCATCCTCTAGATCATTCTTGCCCTTGCCAACTTTTTAATCTCGGCCAAGTCATCCACGTGTCTTTGCCATCTTGTCCTCTCGGCCTAGTCATCCTTATTACACAACTCAATGAATATGTCCTAAGGGAACTAGTAACTAATCTAGGAATTAAAGACAATAACTAAAAGCTAAGCTAAGAAATAAAGACACTAAAAAAAGGAAAACATGGTCTCGGCCAAGACCAACAAGATGTCCGAATAAAATGACTTCTTCTTAAAATGTTCAAGTCGAATCTTGCTCCATAGTCCGAATAAAATAACCATATTCTCATTGGATGATCCACCATCATTGGAACTCTGATCTTATTTCCTCGAGGATCAAATTGTGACTTTTAGCTCACGGGGATTTTTACATCAACATGGCTTGTAGACACTTCTAGAACCTGACTCTGCTCCGATATCACTATGGGGGGGGGGGGGGGGGGGAAGGGTGGCCGGCACACAAGTTTAATACTTTAGTGTTTGAGTAAAACTCAAGTTTTTCTATTCATCAACTCTGATTTCTACAATGAATTAAGGTCCTGTTTATACTAGTAAAAGGACTATTCTAGAAGGGTAACAAAAGAGACAAAAACTACTTGGCATTATCAGCCAAGTGGAGACAAATGGGAAAGGGTTCGGGTTTTCTTGATGACCAAGGGTGTTCTCGGCCTATGGGAATCAATGGGAAAGGTCTTGGATTTACTTGGGGACAAAGGATGAATCCAATATTTTCACACCCCTTTGTGGATCCCGTGAAGAAGAATGCATGAACTTGGGTCTTTATGAATCTCATCTTCTTGGAATAAGTTTGGAAGCTTCAATTCTTTGTATTTTCTTTGATGAGTCATTCGGCCAACTCTTGATATTCCCATGGCCGATCTTGATGCCTCCCACATGGCTAGATGCATGATTGTATTATCTTCTTGGAAGCGTCATCATCCTCTAGATCATTCTTGCCCTTGCCAACTTTTTATCTCGGCCAAGTCATCCACGTGTCTTTGCCATCTTGTCCTCTCGGCCTAGTCATCCTTATTACACAACTCAATGAATATGTCCTAAGGGAACTAGTAACTAATCTAGGAATTAAAGACAATAACTAAAAGCTAAGCTAAGAAATAAAGACACGCTAAAAGGAAAACATGGTCTCGGCCAAGACCAACAAGATGTCCGAATAAAATGACTTCTTCTTAAAATGTTCAAGTCGAATCTTGCTCCATAGTCCGAATAAAATAACCATATTCTCATTGGATGATCCACCATCATTGGAACTCTGATCTTATTTCCTCGAGGATCAAATTGTGACTTTGAGCTCACGGGGATTTTTACATCAACATGGCTTGTAGACACTTCTAGAACCGACCTCCGCTCCGATATCACTATATCACACCCCAACCTTGGGGGGGGGGGGGGTGGCCGGCACACAAGTTTAATACTTTAGTGTTTGAGTAAAACTCAAGTTTTTCTATTCATCAACTCTGATTTCTACAATGAATTAAGGTCCTGTTTATACTAGTAAAAGGACTATTCTAGAAGGGTAACAAAAGAGACAAAAACTACTTGGCATTATCAGCCAAGTGGAGACAAATGGGAAAGGGTTCGGGTTTTCTTGATGACCAAGGGTGTTCTCGGCCTATGGGAATCAATGGGAAAGGTCTTGGATTTACTTGGGGACAAAGGATGAATCCAATATTTTCACACCCCTTTGTGGATCCCGTGAAGAAGAATGCATGAACTTGGGTCTTTATGAATCTCATCTTCTTGGAATAAGTTTGGAAGCTTCAATTCTTTGTATTTTCTTTGATGAGTCATTCGGCCAACTCTTGATATTCCCATGGCCGATCTTGATGCCTCCCACATGGCTAGATGCATGATTGTATTATCTTCTTGGAAGTCATCATCTCTAGATCATTCTTGCCCTTGCCTTTTTACCCTCGGCCAAGTCATCCACTTGTCTTTGCCATCTTGTTCTCGGCCTAGTCATCCTTATTACACAACTCAATGAATATGTCCTAAGGGAACTAGTAACTAATCTAGGAATTAAAGACAATAACTAAAAGCTAAGCTAAGAAATAAAGACACGCTAAAAGGAAAACATGGTCTCGGCCAAGACCAACAAGATGTCCGAATAAAATGACTTCTTCTTAAAATGTTCAAGTCGAATCTTGCTCCATAGTCCGAATAAAATAACCATATTCTCATTGGATGATCCACCATCATTGGAACTCTGATCTTATTTCCTCGAGGATCAAATTGTGACTTTGAGCTCACGGGGATTTTTACATCAACATGGCTTGTAGACACTTCTAGAAACTGTCCTGCTCCGATATCACTATATCACACCCCAAAAGGGGGGGAAGGGGTGGCCGGCACACAAGTTTAATACTTTAGTGTTTGAGTAAAACTCAAGTTTTTCTATTCATCAACTCTGATTTCTACAATGAATTAAGGTCCTGTTTATACTAGTAAAAGGACTATTCTAGAAGGGTAACAAAAGAGACAAAAACTACTTGGCATTATCAGCCAAGTGGAGACAAATGGGAAAGGGTTCGGGTTTTCTTGATGACCAAGGGTGTTCTCGGCCTATGGGAATCAATGGGAAAGGTCTTGGATTTACTTGGGGACAAAGGATGAATCCAATATTTTCACACCCCTTTGTGGATCCCGTGAAGAAGAATGCATGAACTTGGGTCTTTATGAATCTCATCTTCTTGGAATAAGTTTGGAAGCTTCAATTCTTTGTATTTTCTTTGATGAGTCATTCGGCCAACTCTTGATATTCCCATGGCCGATCTTGATGCCTCCCACATGGCTAGATGCATGATTGTATTATCTTCTTGGAAGCGTCATCCTCTAGATCATTCTTGCCCTTGCCAACTTTCTTGCCCTTGCCAACTTTTTAATCTCGGCCAAGTCATCTTGTCTTTGCCATCTTGTCCTCTCGGCCTAGTCATCCTTATTACACAACTCAATGAATATGTCCTAAGGGAACTAGTAACTAATCTAGGAATTAAAGACAATAACTAAAAGCTAAGCTAAGAAATAAAGACACGCTAAAAGGAAAACATGGTCTCGGCCAAGACCAACAAGATGTCCGAATAAAATGACTTCTTCTTAAAATGTTCAAGTCGAATCTTGCTCCATAGTCCGAATAAAATAACCATATTCTCATTGGATGATCCACCATCATTGGAACTCTGATCTTATTTCCTCGAGGATCAAATTGTGACTTTGAGCTCACGGGGATTTTTACATCAACATGGCTTGTAGACACTTCTAGAACCGCCGTCCTGCTCCGATATCACTATATCACACCTGGGGGGGGGGGGAGGGGTGGCCGGCACACAAGTTTAATACTTTAGTGTTTGAGTAAAACTCAAGTTTTTCTATTCATCAACTCTGATTTCTACAATGAATTAAGGTCCTGTTTATACTAGTAAAAGGACTATTCTAGAAAGGGTAACAAAAGAGACAAAAACTACTTGGCATTATCAGCCAAGTGGAGACAAATGGGAAAGGGTTCGGGTTTTCTTGATGACCAAGGGTGTTCTCGGCCTATGGGAATCAATGGGAAAGGTCTTGGATTTACTTGGGGACAAAGGATGAATCCAATATTTTCACACCCCTTTGTGGATCCCGTGAAGAAGAATGCATGAACTTGGGTCTTTATGAATCTCATCTTCTTGGAATAAGTTTGGAAGCTTCAATTCTTTGTATTTTCTTTGATGAGTCATTCGGCCAACTCTTGATATTCCCATGGCCGATCTTGATGCCTCCCACATGGCTAGATGCATGATTGTATTATCTTCTTGGAAGCGTCATCCTCTAGATCATTCTTGCCCTTGCCAACTTTTTTACCTCGGCCAAGTCATCCACTTTGTCTTTGCCATCTTGTCCTCTCGGCCTAGTCATCCTTATTACACAACTCAATGAATATGTCCTAAGGGAACTAGTAACTAATCTAGGAATTAAAGACAATAACTAAAAGCTAAGCTAAGAAATAAAGACACGCTAAAAGGAAAACATGGTCTCGGCCAAGACCAACAAGATGTCCGAATAAAATGACTTCTTCTTAAAATGTTCAAGTCGAATCTTGCTCCATAGTCCGAATAAAATAACCATATTCTCATTGGATGATCCACCATCATTGGAACTCTGATCTTATTTCCTCGAGGATCAAATTGTGACTTTGAGCTCACGGGGATTTTTACATCAACATGGCTTGTAGACACTTCTAGAAGAACGACCTGCTCCGATATCACTATATCACACCCCAACCTTGGGGGGGAAGGGTGGCCGGCACACAAGTTTAATACTTTAGTGTTTGAGTAAAACTCAAGTTTTTCTATTCATCAACTCTGATTTCTACAATGAATTAAGGTCCTGTTTATACTAGTAAAAGGACTATTCTAGAAGGGTAACAAAAGAGACAAAAACTACTTGGCATTATCAGCCAAGTGGAGACAAATGGGAAAGGGTTCGGGTTTTCTTGATGACCAATGGTGTTCTCGGCCTATGGGAATCAATGGGAAAGGTCTTGGATTTACTTCGGGACAAAGGATGAATCCAATATTTTCACACCCCTTTGTGGATCCCGTGAAGAAGAATGCATGAACTTGGGTCTTTATGAATCTCATCTTCTTGGAATAAGTTTGGAAGCTTCAATTCTTTGTATTTTCTTTGATGAGTCATTCGGCCAACTCTTGATATTCCCATGGCCGATCTTGATGCCTCCCACATGGCTAGATGCATGATTGTATTATCTTCTTGGAAGCGTCATCCTCTAGATCATTCTTGCCCTTGCCAACTTTTTACTCTCGGCCAAGTCATCCACGTGTCTTTGCCATCTTGTCCTCTCGGCCCTCTCGGCCTAGTCATCCTTATTACACAACTCAATGAATATGTCCTAAGGGAACTAGTAACTAATCTAGGAATTAAAGACAATAACTAAAAGCTAAGCTAAGAAATAAAGACACGCTAAAAGGAAAACATGGTCTCGGCCAAGACCAACAAGATGTCCGAATAAAATGACTTCTTCTTAAAATGTTCAAGTCGAATCTTGCTCCATAGTCCGAATAAAATAACCATATTCTCATTGGATGATCCACCATCATTGGAACTCTGATCTTATTTCCTCGAGGATCAAATTGTGACTTTGAGCTCACGGGGATTTTTACATCAACATGGCTTGTAGACACTTCTAGAACTGTCCTGCTCCGATATCACTATATCACACCCCAACCTTGGGGGGGAAGGGTGGCCGGCACACAAGTTTAATACTTTAGTGTTTGAGTAAAACTCAAGTTTTTCTATTCATCAACTCTGATTTCTACAATGAATTAAGGTCCTGTTTATACTAGTAAAAGGACTATTCTAGAAGGGTAACAAAAGAGACAAAAACTACTTGGCATTATCAGCCAAGTGGAGACAAATGGGAAAGGGTTCGGGTTTTCTTGATGACCAAGGGTGTTCTCGGCCTATGGGAATCAATGGGAAAGGTCTTGGATTTACTTGGGGACAAAGGATGAATCCAATATTTTCACACCCCTTTGTGGATCCCGTGAAGAAGAATGCATGAACTTGGGTCTTTATGAATCTCATCTTCTTGGAATAAGTTTGGAAGCTTCAATTCTTTGTATTTTCTTTGATGAGTCATTCGGCCAACTCTTGATATTCCCATGGCCGATCTTGATGCCTCCCACATGGCTAGATGCATGATTGTATTATCTTCTTGGAAGCGTCATCCTCTAGATCATTCTTGCCCTTGCCAACTTTTTACCCTCGGCCAAGTCATCCACTTGTCTTTGCCATCTTGTCCTCTCGGCCTAGTCATCCTTATTCAACAACTCAATGAATATGTCCTAAGGGAACTAGTAACTAATCTAGGAATTAAAGACAATAACTAAAAGCTAAGCTAAGAAATAAAGACACGCTAAAAGGAAAACATGGTCTCGGCCAAGACCAACAAGATGTCCGAATAAAATGACTTCTTCTTAAAATGTTCAAGTCGAATCTTGCTCCATAGTCCGAATAAAATAACCATATTCTCATTGGATGATCCACCATCATTGGAACTCTGATCTTATTTCCTCGAGGATCAAATTGTGACTTTGAGCTCACGGGGATTTTTACATCAACATGGCTTGTAGACACTTCTAGAAGAACCGCTGCTCCGATATCACTATATCACACTTGGGGGGGGGGGGGGGAGGGGTGGCCGGCACACAAGTTTAATACTTTAGTGTTTGAGTAAAACTCAAGTTTTTCTATTCATCAACTCTGATTTCTACAATGAATTAAGGTCCTGTTTATACTAGTAAAAGGACTATTCTAGAAGGGTAACAAAAAAACAAAAACTACTTGGCATTATCAGCCAAGTGGAGACAAATGGGAAAGGGTTCGGGTTTTCTTGATGACCAAGGGTGTTCTCGGCCTATGGGAATCAATGGGAAAGGTCTTGGATTTACTTCGGGACAAAGGATGAATCCAATATTTTCACACCCCTTTGTGGATCCCGTGAAGTCAATGCATGAACTTGGGTCTTTATGAATCTCATCTTCTTGGAATAAGTTTGGAAGCTTCAATTCTTTGTATTTTCTTTGATGAGTCATTCGGCCAACTCTTGATATTCCCATGGCCGATCTTGATGCCTCCCACATAGATGCATGATTGTATTATCTTCTTGGAAGCATCATCCTCTAGATCATTCTTGCCCTTGCCAACTTTTTACCCTCGGCCAATCTCGGCCAAGTCATCCACTTGTCTTTGCCATCTTGTCCTCTCGGCCTAGTCATCCTTATTACACAACTCAATGAATATGTCCTAAGGGAACTAGTAAGTAACTTCTAGGAATTAAAGACAATAACTAAAAGCTAAGCTAAGAAATAAAGACACGCTAAAAGGAAAACATGGTCTCGGCCAAGACCAACAAGATGTCCGAATAAAATGACTTCTTCTTAAAATGTTCAAGTCGAATCTTGCTCCATAGTCCGAATAAAATAACCATATTCTCATTGGATGATCCACCATCATTGGAACTCTGATCTTATTTCCTCGAGGATCAAATTGTGACTTTGAGCTCACGGGGATTTTTACATCAACATGGCTTGTAGACACTTCTAGAACTGTCCTGCTCCGATATCACTATATCACACCCCAACCTGGGGGGGGGGGGGGTGGCCGGCACACAAGTTTAATACTTTAGTGTTTGAGTAAAACTCAAGTTTTTCTATTCATCAACTCTGATTTCTACAATGAATTAAGGTCCTGTTTATACTAGTAAAAGGACTATTCTAGAAGGGTAACAAAAGAGACAAAAACTACTTGGCATTATCAGCCAAGCCAAGTGGAGACAAATGGGAAAGGGTTCGGGTTTTCTTGATGACCAAGGGTGTTCTCGGCCTATGGGAATCAATGGGAAAGGTCTTGGATTTACTTGGGGACAAAGGATGAATCCAATATTTTCACACCCCTTTGTGGATCCCGTGAAGAAGAATGCATGAACTTGGGTCTTTATGAATCTCATCTTCTTGGAATAAGTTTGGAAGCTTCAATTCTTTGTATTTTCTTTGATGAGTCATTCGGCCAACTCTTGATATTCCCATGGCCGATCTTGATGCCTCCCACATGGCTAGATGCATGATTGTATTATCTTCTTGGAAGCGTCATCCTCTAGATCATTCTTGCCAACTTTTTTGCCAACTTTTTAATCTCGGCCAAGTCATCCACTTGTCTTTGCCATCTTGTCCTCTCGGCCTAGTCATCCTTATTACACAACTCAATGAATATGTCCTAAGGGAACTAGTAACTAATCTAGGAATTAAAGACAATAACTAAAAGCTAAGCTAAGAAATAAAGACACGCTAAAAGGAAAACATGGTCTCGGCCAAGACCAACAAGATGTCCGAATAAAATGACTTCTTCTTAAAATGTTCAAGTCGAATCTTGCTCCATAGTCCGAATAAAATAACCATATTCTCATTGGATGATCCACCATCATTGGAACTCTGATCTTATTTCCTCGAGGATCAAATTGTGACTTTGAGCTCACGGGGATTTTTACATCAACATGGCTTGTAGACACTTCTAGAACTGTCCTGCTCCGATATCACTATATCACACCCCAACCTGGGGGGGGGGGGGAAGGGTGGCCGGCACACAAGTTTAATACTTTAGTGTTTGAGTAAAACTCAAGTTTTTCTATTCATCAACTCTGATTTCTACAATGAATTAAGGTCCTGTTTATACTAGTAAAAGGACTATTCTAGAAGGGTAACAAAAGAGACAAAAACTACTTGGCATTATCAGCCAAGTGGAGACAAATGGGAAAGGGTTCGGGTTTTCTTGATGACCAAGGGGTGTTCTCGGCCTATGGGAATCAATGGGAAAGGTCTTGGATTTACTTGGGGACAAAGGATGAATCCAATATTTTCACACCCCTTTGTGGATCCCGTGAAGAAGAATGCATGAACTTGGGTCTTTATGAATCTCATCTTCTTGGAATAAGTTTGGAAGCTTCAATTCTTTGTATTTTCTTTGATGAGTCATTCGGCCAACTCTTGATATTCCCATGGCCGATCTTGATGCCTCCCACATGGCTAGATGCATGATTGTATTATCTTCTTGGAAGCGTCATCCTCTAGATCATTCTTGCCCTTGCCAACTTTTTACCCTCGGCCAAGTCATCCACTTGTCTTTGCCATCTTGTCCTCTCGGCCTAGTCATCCTTATTACACAACTCAATGAATATGTCCTAAGGGAACTAGTAACTAATCTAGGAATTAAAGACAATAACTAAAAGCTAAGCTAAGAAATAAAGACACGCTAAAAGGAAAACATGGTCTCGGCCAAGACCAACAAGATGTCCGAATAAAATGACTTCTTCTTAAAATGTTCAAGTCGAATCTTGCTCCATAGTCCGAATAAAATAACCATATTCTCATTGGATGATCCACCATCATTGGAACTCTGATCTTATTTCCTCGAGGATCAAATTGTGACTTTGAGCTCACGGATTTTTTTACATCAACATGGCTTGTAGACACTTCTAGAACTGACTTGCTCCGATATCACTATATCACACCCCAACCTTGGGGGGGAGGGGTGACCGGCACACAGGTTTAATACTTTAGTGTTTGAGTAAAACTCAAGTTTTTCTATTCATCAACTCTGATTTATACAATGAATTAAGGTCCTGTTTATACTAGTAAAAGGACTATTCTAGAAGGGTAACAAAAGAGACAAAAACTACTTGGCATTATCAGCCAAGTGGAGACAAATGGGAAAGGGTTCGGGTTTTCTTGATGACCAAGGGTGTTCTCGGCCTATGGGAATCAATGGGAAAGGTCTTGGATTATTTCGGGACAAAGGATGAATCCAATATTTTCACACCCCTTTGTGGATCCCGTGAAGAAGAATGCATGAACTTGGGTCTTTATGAATCTCATCTTCTTGGAATAAGTTTGGAAGCTTCAATTCTTTGTATTTTCTTTGATGAGTCATTCGGCCAACTCTTGATATTCCCATGGCCGATCTTGATGCCTCCCACATGGCTAGATGCATGATTGTATTATCTTCTTGGAAGCGTCATCCTCTAGATCATTCTTGCCCTTGCCAACTTTTTTTTTTAATCTCGGCCAAGTCATCCACTCGGCCAAGTCATCCACTTGTCTTTGCCATCTTGTCCTCTCGGCCTAGTCATCCTTATTACACAACTCAATGAATATGTCCTAAGGGAACTAGTAACTAATCTAGGAATTAAAGACAATAACTAAAAGCTAAGCTAAGAAATAAAGACACGCTAAAAGGAAAACATGGTCTCGGCCAAGACCAACAAGATGTCCGAATAAAATGACTTCTTCTTAAAATGTTCAAGTCGAATCTTCTTGCTCCATAGTCCGAATAAAATAACCATATTCTCATTGGATGATCCACCATCATTGGAACTCTGATCTTATTTCCTCGAGGATCAAATTGTGACTTTGAGCTCACGGGGATTTTTACATCAACATGGCTTGTAGACACTTCTAGAACTCGACCTGCTCCGATATCACTATATCACACTTGGGGGGGGGGGGGGGGGGGGGTGCACCGGCACACAAGTTTAATACTTTAGTGTTTGAGTAAAACTCAAGTTTTTCTATTCATCAACTCTACGATTTATACAATGAATTAAGGTTTGTTTATACTAGTAAAAGGACTATTCTAGAAGGGTAACAAAAGAGACAAAAACTACTTGGCATTATCAGCCAAGTGGAGACAAATGGGAAAGGGTTCGGGTTTTCTTGATGACCAAGGGTGTTCTCGGCCTATGGGAATCAATGGGAAAGGTCTTGGATTTACTTGGGGACAAAGGATGAATCCAATATTTTCACACCCCTTTGTGGATCCCGTGAAGAAGAATGCATGAACTTGGGTCTTTATGAATCTCATCTTCTTGGAATAAGTTTGGAAGCTTCAATTCTTTGTATTTTCTTTGATGAGTCATTCGGCCAACTCTTGATATTCCCATGGCCGATCTTGATGCCTCCCACATGGCTAGATGCATGATTGTATTATCTTCTTGGAAGCGTCATCCTCTAGATCATTCTTGCCCTTGCCAACTTTTTACCCTCGGCCAAGTCATCCACTTGTCTTTGCCATCTTGTCCTCTCGGCCTAGTCATCCTTATTACACAACTCAATGAATATGTCCTAAGGGAACTAGTAACTAATCTAGGAATTAAAGACAATAACTAAAAGCTAAGCTAAGAAATAAAGACACGCTAAAAGGAAAACATGGTCTCGGCCAAGACCAACAAGATGTCCGAATAAAATGACTTCTTCTTAAAATGTTCAAGTCGAATCTTGCTCCATAGTCCGAATAAAATAACCATATTCTCATTGGATGATCCACCATCATTGGATGATCCACCATCATTGGAACTCTGATCTTATTTCCTCGAGGATCAAATTGTGACTTTGAGCTCACGGGGATTTTTACATCAACATGGCTTGTAGACACTTCTAGAACCGACCGATGCTCCGATACACTCACACACACCTTGGGGGGGAGGGGTGGCCGGCACACAAGTTTAATACTTTAGTGTTTGAGTAAAACTCAAGTTTTTCTATTCATCAACTCTGATTTCTACAATGAATTAAGGTCCTGTTTATACTAGTAAAAGGACTATTCTAGAAGGGTAACAAAAGAGACAAAAACTACTTGGCATTATCAGCCAAGTGGAGACAAATGGGAAAGGGTTCGGGTTTTCTTGATGACCAAGGGTGTTCTCGGCCTATGGGAATCAATGGGAAAGGTCTTGGATTTACTTGGGGACAAAGGATGAATCCAATATTTTCACACCCCTTTGTGGATCCCGTGAAGAAGAATGCATGAACTTGGGTCTTTATGAATCTCATCTTCTTGGAATAAGTTTGGAAGCTTCAATTCTTTGTATTTTCTTTGATGAGTCATTCGGCCAACTCTTGATATTCCCATGGCCGATCTTGATGCCTCCCACATGGCTAGATGCATGATTGTATTATCTTCTTGGAAGCGTCATCCTCTAGATCATTCTTGCCCTTGCCAACTTTTTAATCTCGGCCAAGTCATCCACGTGTCTTTGCCATCTTGTCCTCTCGGCCTAGTCATCCTTATTACACAACTCAATGAATATGTCCTAAGGGAACTAGTAACTAATCTAGGAATTAAAGACAATAACTAAAAGCTAAGCTAAGAAATAAAGACACGCTAAAAGGAAAACATGGTCTCGGCCAAGACCAACAAGATGTCCGAATAAAATGACTTCTTCTTAAAATGTTCAAGTCGAATCTTGCTCCATAGTCCGAATAAAATAACCATATTCTCATTGGATGATCCACCATCATTGGAACTCTGATCTTATTTCCTCGAGGATCAAATTGTGACTTTGAGCTCACACATCAACATGGGGGATTTTTACATCAACATGGCTTGTAGACACTTCTAGAACTGACCTGCTCCGATATCACTATATCACACCCCAACCTGGGGGGGGGGGGGTGGCCGGCACACAAGTTTAATACTTTAGTGTTTGAGTAAAACTCAAGTTTTTCTATTCATCAACTCTGATTTCTACAATGAATTAAGGTCCTGTTTATACTAGTAAAAGGACTATTCTAGAAGGGTAACAAAAGAGACAAAAACTACTTGGCATTATCAGCCAAGTGGAGACAAATGGGAAAGGGTTCGGGTTTTCTTGATGACCAAGGGTGTTCTCGGCCTATGGGAATCAATGGGAAAGGTCTTGGATTTACTTGGGGACAAAGGATGAATCCAATATTTTCACACCCCTTTGTGGATCCCGTGAAGAAGAATGCATGAACTTGGGTCTTTATGAATCTCATCTTCTTGGAATAAGTTTGGAAGCTTCAATTCTTTGTATTCTTTGTATTTTCTTTGATGAGTCATTCGGCCAACTCTTGATATTCCCATGGCCGATCTTGATGCCTCCCATATGGGTAGATGCATGATTGTATTATCTTCTTGGAAGCGTCATCCTCTAGATCATCTCTAGATCATTCTTGCCCTTGCCAACTTTTTACCTCTCGGCCAAGTCATCCACTTGTCTTTGCCATCTTGTCCTCTCGGCCTAGTCATCCTTATTACACAACTCAATGAATATGTCCTAAGGGAACTAGTAACTAATCTAGGAATTAAAGACAATAACTAAAAGCTAAGCTAAGAAATAAAGACACGCTAAAAGGAAAACATGGTCTCGGCCAAGACCAACAAGATGTCCGAATAAAATGACTTCTTCTTAAAATGTTCAAGTCGAATCTTGCTCCATAGTCCGAATAAAATAACCATATTCTCATTGGATGATCCACCATCATTGGAACTCTGATCTTATTTCCTCGAGGATCAAATTGTGACTTTGAGCTCAGATTTTTACATCAACATGGCTTGGCTTGTAGACACTTCTAGAACCGCTCCGATATCACGATATCACTATATCACACCTTGGGGGGGGGGAAGGGGGTGGCCGGCACACAAGTTTAATACTTTAGTGTTTGAGTAAAACTCAAGTTTTTCTATTCATCAACTCGATTTCTACAATGAATTAAGGTCTGTTTATACTAGTAAAAGGACTATTCTAGAAGGGTAACAAAAGAGACAAAAACTACTTGGCATTATCAGCCAAGTGGAGACAAATGGGAAAGGGTTCGGGTTTTCTTGATGACCAAGGGTGTTCTCGGCCTATGGGAATCAATGGGAAAGGTCTTGGATTTACTTGGGGACAAAGGATGAATCCAATATTTTCACACCCCTTTGTGGATCCCGTGAAGAAGAATGCATGAACTTGGGTCTTTATGAATCTCATCTTCTTGGAATAAGTTTGGAAGCTTCAATTCTTTGTATTTTCTTTGATGAGTCATTCGGACAACTCTTGATATTCCCATGGCCGATCTTGATTCCTCCCACATGGCTAGATGCATGATCGTATTATCTTCTTGGAAGCGTCATCCTCTAGATCATTCTTGCCCTTGCCAACTTTTTAATCTCGGCCAAGTCATCCACTTGTCTTTGCCATCTTGTCCTCTCGGCCTAGTCATCCTTATTACACAACTCAATGAATATGTCCTAAGGGAACTAGTAACTAATCTAGGAATTAAAGACAATAACTAAAAGCTAAGCTAAGAAATAAAGACACGCTAAAAGGAAAACATGGTCTCGGCCAAGACCAACAAGATGTCCGAATAAAATGACTTCTTCTTAAAATGTTCAAGTCGAATCTTGCTCCATAGTCCGAATAAAATAACCATATTCTCATTGGATGATCCACCATCATTGGAACTCTGATCTTATTTCCTCGAGGATCAAATTGTGACTTTGAGCTCACGGGGATTTTTACATCAACATGGCTTGTAGACACTTCTAGAACTGACCTGCTCCGATATCACTATATCACACCCCAACCTTGGGGGGGAGGGGTGACCGGCACACAAGTTTAATACTTTAGTGTTTGAGTAAAACTCAAGTTTTTCTATTCATCAACTCTGATTTCTACAATGAATTAAGGTCCTGTTTATACTAGTAAAAGGACTATTCTAGAAGGGTAACAAAAGAGACAAAAACTACTTGGCATTATCAGCCAAGTGGAGACAAATGGGAAAGGGTTCGGGTTTTCTTGATGACCAAGGGTGTTCTCGGCCTATGGGAATCAATGGGAAAGGTCTTGGATTTACTTGGGGACAAAGGATGAATCCAATATTTTCACACCCCTTTGTGGATCCCGTGAAGAAGAATGCATGAACTTGGGTCTTTATGAATCTCATCTTCTTGGAATAAGTTTGGAAGCTTCAATTCTTTGTATTTTCTTTGATGAGTCATTCGGCCAACTCTTGATATTCCCATGGCTAGATGCGTGATTGTATTATCTTCTTGGTAGCGTCATCCTCTAGATCATTCTTGCCCTTGCCAACTTTTTCGGCCAAGTCCCTCGGCCAAGTCATCCACTTGTCTTTGCCATCTTGTCCTCTCGGCCTAGTCATCCTTATTACACAACTCAATGAATATGTCCTAAGGGAACTAGTAACTAATCTAGGAATTAAAGACAATAACTAAAAGCTAAGCTAAGAAATAAAGACACGCTAAAAGGAAAACATGGTCTCGGCCAAGACCAACAAGATGTCCGAATAAAATGACTTCTTCTTAAAATGTTCAAGTCGAATCTTGCTCCATAGTCCGAATAAAATAACCATATTCTCATTGGATGATCCACCATCATTGGAACTCTGATCTTATTTCCTCGAGGATCAAATTGTGACTTTGAGCTCACGGGGATTTTTACATCAACATGGCTTGTAGACACTTCTAGAACCGACTGCTCCGATATCACTATACACACCCCAACCTTGGGGGGGAAGGGTGGCCGGCACACAAGTTTAATACTTTAGTGTTTGAGTAAAACTCAAGTTTTTCTATTCATCAACTCTGATTTCTACAATGAATTAAGGTCCTGTTTATACTAGTAAAAGGACTATTCTAGAAGGGTAACAAAAGAGACAAAAACTACTTGGCATTATCAGCCAAGTGGAGACAAATGGGAAAGGGTTCGGGTTTTCTTGATGACCAAGGGTGTTCTCGGCCTATGGGAATCAATGGGAAAGGTCTTGGATTTACTTGGGGACAAAGGATGAATCCAATATTTTCACACCCCTTTGTGGATCCCGTGAAGAAGAATGCATGAACTTGGGTCTTTATGAATCTCATCTTCTTGGAATAAGTTTGGAAGCTTCAATTCTTTGTATTTTCTTTGATGAGTCATTCGGCCAACTCTTGATATTCCCATGGCCGATCTTGATGCCTCCCACATGGCTAGAAGCGTCATCCTCTAGATCATTCTTGCCCTTGCCAACTTTTTACCCTCGGCCAAGTCATCCACTTGTCTTTGCCATCTTGTCCTCTCGGCCTAGTCATCCTTATTACACAACTCAATGAATATGTCCTAAGGGAACTAGTAACTAATCTAGGAATTAAAGACAATAACTAAAAGCTAAGCTAAGAAATAAAGACACGCTAAAAGGAAAACATGGTCTCGGCCAAGACCAACAAGATGTCCGAATAAAATGACTTCTTCTTAAAATGTTCAAGTCGAATCTTGCTCCATAGTCCGAATAAAATAACCATATTCTCATTGGATGATCCACCATCATTGGAACTCTGATCTTATTTCCTCGAGGATCAAACTTTGACTTTGCTCACGGGGATTTTTACATCAACATGGCTTGTAGACACTTTGTAGACACTTCTAGAACTGTCCTGCTCCGATATCACTATATCACACCCCAACCTTGGGGGGGGGAAGGGTGGCCGGCACACAAGTTTAATACTTTAGTGTTTGAGTAAAACTCAAGTTTTTCTATTCATCAACTCTGATTTATACAATGAATTAAGGTCCTGTTTATACTAGTAAAAGGACTATTCTAGAAGGGTAACAAAAGAGACAAAAACTACTTGGCATTATCAGCCAAGTGGAGACAAATGGGAAAGGGTTCGGGTTTTCTTGATGACCAAGGGTGTTCTCGGCCTATGGGAATCAATGGGAAAGGTCTTGGATTTACTTCGGGACAAAGGATGAATCCAATATTTTCACACCCCTTTGTGGATCCCGTGAAGAAGAATGCATGAACTTGGGTCTTTATGAATCTCATCTTCTTGGAATAAGTTTGGAAGCTTCAATTCTTTGTATTTTCTTTGATGAGTCATTCGGCCAACTCTTGATATTCCCATGGCCGATCTTGATGCCTCCCCACATGGCTAGATGCATGATTGTATTATCTTCTTGGAAGCGTCATCTCTAGATCATTCTTGCCCTTGCCAACTTTTTACCCTCGGCCAAGTCATCCACTTGTCTTTGCCATCTTGTCCTCTCGGCCTAGTCATCCTTATTACACAACTCAATGAATATGTCCTAAGGGAACTAGTAACTAATCTAGGAATTAAAGACAATAACTAAAAGCTAAGCTAAGAAATAAAGACACGCTAAAAGGAAAACATGGTCTCGGCCAAGACCAACAAGATGTCCGAATAAAATGACTTCTTCTTAAAATGTTCAAGTCGAATCTTGCTCCATAGTCCGAATAAAATAACCATATTCTCATTGGATGATCCACCATCATTGGAACTCTGATCTTATTTCCTCGAGGATCAAATTGTGACTTTGAGCTCACGGGGATTTTTACATCAACATGGCTTGTAGACACTTCTAGAACTGTCCTGCTCCGATATCACTATATCACACCCCAACCTGGGGGGGGGGGGGGGGTGGCCGGCACACAAGTTTAATATTTAGTGTTTGAGTAAAACTCAGTTTTTTTTTCTATTCATCAACTCTAATTTCTACAATGAATTAAGGTCCTGTTTATACTAGTAAAAGGACTATTCTAGAAGGGTAACAAAAGAGACAAAAACTACTTGGCATTATCAGCCAAGTGGAGACAAATGGGAAAGGGTTCGGGTTTTCTTGATGACCAAGGGTGTTCTCGGCCTATGGGAATCAATGGGAAAGGTCTTGGATTTACTTGGGGACAAAGGATGAATCCAATATTTTCACACCCCTTTGTGGATCCCGTGAAGAAGAATGCATGAACTTGGGTCTTTATGAATCTCATCTTCTTGGAATAAGTTTGGAAGCTTCAATTCTTTGTATTTTCTTTGATGAGTCATTCGGCCAACTCTTGATATTCCCATGGCCGATCTTGATGCCTCCCACATGGCTAGATGCATGATTGTATTATCTTCTTGGAAGCGTCATCCTCTAGATCATTCTTGCCCTTGCCAACTTTTTTAATCTCGGCCAAGTCATCCACTTGTCTTTGCCATCTTGTCCTCTCGGCCTAGTCATCCTTATTACACAACTCAATGAATATGTCCTAAGGGAACTAGTAACTAATCTAGGAATTAAAGACAATAACTAAAAGCTAAGCTAAGAAATAAAGACACGCTAAAAGGAAAACATGGTCTCGGCCAAGACCAACAAGATGTCCGAATAAAATGACTTCTTCTTAAAATGTTCAAGTCGAATCTTGCTCCATAGTCCGAATAAAATAACCATATTCTCATTGGATGATCCACCATCATTGGAACTCTGATCTTATTTCCTCGAGGATCAAATTGTGACTTTGAGCTCACGGGGATTTTTACATCAACATGGCTTGTAGACACTTCTAGAACTCGCTTGCTCCGATATCACTATATCACACCCCAACCTTGGGGGGGAAGGGTGGCCGGCACACAAGTTTAATACTTTAGTGTTTGAGTAAAACTCAAGTTTTTCTATTCATCAACTCTCTTTCTACAATGAATTAAGGTCCTGTTTATACTAGTAAAAGGACTATTCTAGAAGGGTAACAAAAGAGACAAAAACTACTTGGCATTATCAGCCAAGTGGAGACAAATGGGAAAGGGTTCGGGTTTTCTTGATGACCAAGGGTGTTCTCGGCCTATGGGAATCAATGGGAAAGGTCTTGGATTTACTTGGGGACAAAGGATGAATCCAATATTTTCACACCCCTTTGTGGATCCCGTGAAGAAGAATGCATGAACTTGGGTCTTTATGAATCTCATCTTCTTGGAATAAGTTTGGAAGCTTCAATTCTTTGTATTTTCTTTGATGAGTCATTCGGCCAACTCTTGATATTCCCATGGCCGATCTTGATGCCTCCCACATGGCTAGATGCATGATTGTATTATCTTCTTGGAAGCGTCATCCTCTAGATCATTCTTGCCCTTGCCAACTTTTTACCCTCGGCCAAGTCATCCACTTGTCTTTGCCATCTTGTACCCTCGGCCTAGTCATCCTTATTACACAACTCAATGAATATGTCCTAAGGGAACTAGTAACTAATCTAGGAATTAAAGACAATAACTAAAAGCTAAGCTAAGAAATAAAGACACGCTAAAAGGAAAACATGGTCTCGGCCAAGACCAACAAGATGTCCGAATAAAATGACTTCTTCTTAAAATGTTCAAGTCGAATCTTGCTCCATAGTCCGAATAAAATAACCATATTCTCATTGGATGATCCACCATCATTGGAACTCTGATCTTATTTCCTCGAGGATCAAATTGTGACTTTGAGCTCACGGGGATTTTTACATCAACATGGCTTGTAGACACTTCTAGAACTGACCTGCTCCGATATCACTATATCACACCCCAACCTTGGGGGGGAAGGGTGGCCGGCACACAAGTTTAATACTTTAGTGTTTGAGTAAAACTCAAGTTTTTCTATTCATCAACTCTGATTTATACAATGAATTAAGGTCCTGTTTATACTAGTAAAAGGACTATTCTAGAAGGGTAACAAAAGAGACAAAAACTACTTGGCATTATCAGCCAAGTGGAGACAAATGGGAAAGGGTTCGGGTTTTCTTGATGACCAAGGGTGTTCTCGGCCTATGGGAATCAATGGGAAAGGTCTTGGATTTACTTGGGGACAAAGGATGAATCCAATATTTTCACACCCCTTTGTGGATCCCGTGAAGAAGAATGCATGAACTTGGGTCTTTATGAATCTCATCTTCTTGGAATAAGTTTGGAAGCTTCAATTCTTTGTATTTTCTTTGATGAGTCATTCGGCCAACTCTTGATATTCCCATGGCCGATCTTGATGCCTCCCACATGGCTAGATGCATGATTGTATTATCTTCTTGGAAGCGTCATCCTCTAGATCATTCTTGCCCTTGCCAACTTTTTAATCTCGGCCAAGTCATCCACGTGTCTTTGCCATCTTGTCCTCTCGGCCTAGTCATCCTTATTACACAACTCAATGAATATGTCCTAAGGGAACTAGTAACTAATCTAGGAATTAAAGACAATAACTAAAAGCTAAGCTAAGAAATAAAGACACGCTAAAAGGAAAACATGGTCTCGGCCAAGACCAACAAGATGTCCGAATAAAATGACTTCTTCTTAAAATGTTCAAGTCGAATCTTGCTCCATAGTCCGAATAAAATAACCATATTCTCATTGGATGATCCACCATCATTGGAACTCTGATCTTATTTCCTCGAGGATCAAATTGTGACTTTGAGCTCACGGGGATTTTTACATCAACATGGCTTGTAGACACTTCTAGAACTGACTTGCTCCGATATCACTATATCACACCCCAACCTTGGGGGGGAGGGGTGACCGGCACACAGGTTTAATACTTTAGTGTTTGAGTAAAACTCAAGTTTTTCTATTCATCAACTCTGATTTCTACAATGAATTAAGGTCCTGTTTATACTAGTAAAAGGACTATTCTAGAAGGGTAACAAAAGAGACAAAAATACCTTGGCATTATCAGCCAAGTGGAGACAAATGGGAAAGGGTTCGGGTTTTCTTGATGACCAAGGGTGTTCTCGGCCTATGGGAATCAATGGGAAAGGTCTTGGATTTACTTGGGGACAAAGGATGAATCCAATATTTTCACACCCCTTTGTGGATCCCGTGAAGAAGAATGCATGAACTTGGGTCTTTATGAATCTCATCTTCTTGGAATAAGTTTGGAAGCTTCAATTCTTTGTATTTTCTTTGATGAGTCATTCGGCCAACTCTTGATATTCCCATGGCCGATCTTGATGCCTCCCACATGGCTAGATGCATGATTGTATTATCTTCTTGGAAGCGTCATCCTCTAGATCATTCTTGCCCTTGCCAACTTTTTACCCTCGGCCAAGTCATCCACTTGTCTTTGCCATCTTGTCCTCTCGGCCTAGTCATCCTTATTACACAACTCAATGAATATGTCCTAAGGGAACTAGTAACTAATCTAGGAATTAAAGACAATAACTAAAAGCTAAGCTAAGAAATAAAGACACGCTAAAAGGAAAACATGGTCTCGGCCAAGACCAACAAGATGTCCGAATAAAATGACTTCTTCTTAAAATGTTCAAGTCGAATCTTGCTCCATAGTCCGAATAAAATAACCATATTCTCATTGGATGATCCACCATCATTGGAACTCTGATCTTATTTCCTCGAGGATCAAATTGTGACTTTGAGCTCACGGGGATTTTTACATCAACATGGCTTGTAGACACTTCTAGAACTGACCTGCTCCGATATCACTATATCACACCCCAACTTGGGGGGGGGAAGGGTGGCCGGCACACAAGTTTAATACTTTAGTGTTTGAGTAAAACTCAAGTTTTTCTATTCATCAACTCTGATTTCTACAATGAATTAAGGTCCTGTTTATACTAGTAAAAGGACTATTCTAGAAGGGTAACAAAAGAGACAAAAACTACTTGGCATTATCAGCCAAGTGGAGACAAATGGGAAAGGGTTCGGGTTTCTTGATGACCAAGGGTGTTCTCGGCCTATGGGAATCAATGGGAAAGGTCTTGGATTTACTTGGGGACAAAGGATGAATCCAATATTTTCACACCCCTTTGTGGATCCCGTGAAGAAGAATGCATGAACTTGGGTCTTTATGAATCTCATCTTCTTGGAATAAGTTTGGAAGCTTCAATTCTTTGTATTTTCTTTGATGAGTCATTCGGCCAACTCTTGATATTCCCATGGCCGATCTTGATGCCTCCCACATGGCTAGATGCATGATTGTATTATCTTCTTGGAAGCGTCATCCTCTAGATCATTCTTGCCCTTGCCAACTTTTTACTCTCGGCCAAGTCATCCACGTGTCTTTGCCATCTCTAGAGGTGGTGGAGTTGGGGAATCATGCAGAGGAGTCACATTGTGGGCCTCACTCTATCCCTGACTAGCGGGTGGCACTCGGCTGGTACCCTCGTCCGTAGTTGTATTCAACACCCTCTTACTCTAGGACTTTTGCTTACTATAGACATTGTTGAAATCATAAACACGAGATGTATTAGGAGTAGAATGCTTATAACTCAGCTCTACTGCACGATCTAGAACAAGAAGGAAAGGTAACCATCCTAAATGCCACGTAACCTCCTATTTATAAGTATGGTGCACAACCCACCCATAAACAAGACTCTACTAGGAACGACTTGTAGACTCTCTAGGAAAAACGTGCTCTAATACCAAGTTTGTCACGACCCAAACCGGAGGGCCATGATGGGCACCCGGACCTTACTTGTCTAGCACCACTAGACATACATTTACCATAAAACTAAAATAAGCATGGGCCGCAAGGGCCGTCACGTGGTAACCTGTTGACTCAAAGAAATAATAAGCTGAAAATGTGCAAGACCGATATGGCATAAATGTATACACATAGATGTTGGAATGACCGTACGAGCTGACAAGGCTACCATAGATGACTATATAATAAAAACATAGGCCGAGAGGCCACATAATATCTGACTGCATAATAACTGTCTACAAGCCTCTACTGGAGTACGTGACATCATAAAGTTGGGACAGGACCCCGCCATACCCATATGCATAATAAAATTATTGTACCACGACTAGACTGCAACTCCAGAACAAGTAGACTCCTCCAATATCACCTAAATAGGAAACCTACTGGTGCGGACCGTCGCCCTATCTACCTGAGCCTGCATGCATAAAACACAACGTCCCCTAACAAAAAGAACATCAGTACGAATAATGTATCGAATATGTAAGGCATGAAAAATAGCATAATAAAAACATAAGACAAGAAACAATCAACATGTACAGAATGCCTCTAAAGGCCATAATATGCCTATGTATCATACATATGCGTACATAATGCCTGGCCATACATATACATATGCGTATATAACGCCATCAAGCCTCTGCGGGCATCCCATCATATCATATCGGCCTCTGTGGGCATAATCATCATCATATACCAACTAATCAGGTGGTGGTGCGTGTATAATGCCATAACCATTCCCATACCCCATATACATATCATATAGCATAGCATATGTAACGCCTGTGAGGTCATGGTATATACATGTATATAATGCATGAATGATAATAAGACATTTTAAGTCTATCAGAGTGACGTAAGATCGTTGTACCTCCGATTAACATTATGGAACTAACATCATCAACATAACTTACTTCGAAGAATCAAAAATCAATACGATAAGATAACTATCATTATATAGAAGTCAAGAATATCAGCCTCTAACATATCTAAGAGTGGAGCCATTGTGGATATTGATCGTTTACATTCATTTCATTCCAATCATGCAAAAAGAAGGAAGATTAGCCTTAACATACCTTTGTTGCTAACAATCCACATATTTCCCATAGTACTTCAATCTACATCAAGGTATTAGAACTACGGTTAATGTCATGAAAGGACTCAAAATACATTTCTGAGCTAGTATCTCTCTTACGAAAAATTGGGCAGCACTTCCCAAATTCAAAACAGCACCAAACAATATCAATAACCAATCTCATCCATTTAAAAATATCAGCCCCTCAACAACATTAGAAAAATTCCGACAATTTAAACAATAGTACAACGAGCGGCGAACTTAGTTTGTGATTAAACAACTACGGTTTTTAACCCCTTCTTATTTCCAAAACTTATCAACAACATTAACCACAATATATTCAATTATCCCTACCGATTTTCATCCACAATACCACTTTAAAATAAAGTCATAATAGTCCAACAATTACAGCAACTCAACTGATTTTTAGATTATTTCTTCATCAATTCTTACTTCCACAACTTAGTTAATGCACCACTAAGCGTTACCACAAAATATCCAAGCTGATACTCACATGTGACTACCATATAATAATATCAAACTACTCCAAACAACCCATAACACCACAACGACTTCAACTCAATTTACAGGCCCTACTTCACAAGTTCTTCACCAAACAACCTAGTTAGAACTTAGATAAACTCAAATACATGAAGAAGGGAAGATTTCCTTACCTATATAAGATCTTATAGGGATGAAACAATGGTACTATTTTTCCCTTGATGACCATCAACTTGCTTCACTTCATATCCTTCAAGATTGGAGATTACCCTTTAACTTGAATTGAAAGAAGAAGACAATTATTGGCAGCTTCTTAAGGGTTTGGAGTAGAACAATTTGGGATAGAATTTCGTGGCTCTCTTTTATGTTTCTACTACTTGTATATTGTGAGGAGAGAGGTATTGATTCATCCCCTAAAAGGGCCCTCTTGGCTGACCTACATATGTTCATTTAGGTGGACTAATTTGGCCTTTCCTTTTAGCAAGTAGGTGACACACCTACTTGTCACCTGCTTGGTTAATTAATAGGTATCACATGTTGACCTTGTTCACTTAGACACGTGTTTTGTTCCCATTTAATAATCAAGACATGTGTTAAGTAGCTCAAGCTAGCAGGACGTGTAAGTATACAACTCAAGCAAGTAGGATGGGTAAGCAAGCAGATCAATTTTATTTGCCTGAAATCTCATTCCTCACATTTAAGTGCATTCATCAACCTCAACTTAGTCGTGTATATGTTGAATGGAAGTACATGATGTAATAATAGGCATGTTTAATATTGTATAACCTCAAAGATAATCATGATGTCAAAGACTAGGAAGACTAACCTACGATGAATCTCAATGTACAAAAATACGAGGTGTAATAATTATGTACTTATGCTACACTTGTTGCAGTCTTTTTAGATGCAGATATAGCGCCTTCTTCCAGTTCAGGACTTCGTTGGCTGAGTATGAGTTGGGGGATCTTCAGTGTTTGGGTGAGGATGCTTCTCTTCAACATGCCTTGGATGCCCTTATCTTTGCTCTTGTCTTTTACTTGTTCAAGAGACATTTCTAGACTTTCAGACTATGTTACTCTTCTAGTCAACTCTTGTATTTGGTTTTAGTGCTCTTGTATTATTGACAAGATTTTGGGGGTTGTAGTACTTTATATTTAGACTTATGTCCACATTTATGTTATAATTAGACAATATTATTACATATTATATTATTTCTGCATTTCTTACTTATAATTGTGTTGTTAATTGGGAGTGGTTCGCCTACCGGTGGGAAAAGAGTAGGTGCCACCACAATACCTAAAAGGGGTCGTGACAAAGTTATTATCAAAGCTTTATGTTAAACGATCTTAAATATAAGAGCAATGTCTAGTAGAGTCTTGCGGATCGGTGTGGAGACATCCGTACTTATATTTGAGAGGCTATGGGACATTTAGGAAACTTCACTTTCTTCATTCCTTTGTTCCTAAGATTGATCAAATTGGTATCTGACCTTTGTTTCATATTTTCTCACAGATGGTGAGGACTTGTTCCCACGTGGTGAGAGAGGAGGCACCGACACCTACACTTGTAGTGCACGGTCATGATACAGGTTATGTTTGGAGCCGAGGTAGAGCCCGAGGAGCTGCACCGGCATAGGTTGGAGCACAATGAGCCGTTAGGCTCATGTAAGATCAATGTCCCCCAAGCCAGATATTGAGCTTCAGGGTGAGCAGTATGATGAGGAGATTTAGGCCATCTTAGGATCAGGACTGATTTATAGCTATTCCGATTCATTAGGACACTTTGGTCAGATTATTGAGTGTGCTTGATGGTTTTGCCCAGGTAGGCATTCTTTCGACTACTCCAAGTAGGTCATTAGTTGCTGATTACGAGACATGTTTTCATGCCTTGTCACATGATGCAGCCTATTGCTACCTATAGACAGAGATAGTTAGATGATTTGGGAGAGGGTTGAGTATTCCTTTCAGTTGGCTATATTACATTTGGTGGCCTCTTAGGCTTCTTTTGAGTTAGTGGTTGAGCATGTTAGGATGGTTGATTTTATGAGGGGGAAAGCTTCATAGATAGGAGTCTGATAAGAGGATGTGACGATATAGGAATTATAGTAGGTGTACATCTAGTGGGTATGTGCATCATGGTAGATTCTAGCATTCGCAGTCTAGCAAACTAATCTAGGAAGCCCTTCAGATATAGATGGTGGTTCATGGGGTAGAGTAGTTATAGTTGGGGTCAATCTTCTAGAGGTACTCAATCTCGGTTCTTTGACCGTAGTGGTCATTTAGGTTCTTCTATCTCTTTTTAGTAGCCCTCAGTGGCTAGGACTTGTTACAATTGTGCAAATGTTGGGCATTTTATGAAAGAGTGTCCTAGGCATGTATCAGGTGGATCTCATACACTGAGGACCTCAGCACAATCATCTAGGGGTGGTGGTTAGTCTAGTAGAAGGGATTCCCAGTCAGGCCATGGTGGTCACCAGACCAGTTGAGGTAGTTCTCAAATGGGTAGAGATGGGGCTCATTCAAGCAGAGGCGGCTATTAGGGTGCTCATTCTTATGGAGGGCACACTTATTTCTATGAATTCTCTGGTAGGCTAGAGTATAAGATATCGGATGAAGTTATCATAAGTATCATCTCAGTTTGTCATCGGTCTACTTCAGTGCTATTTGATCTAGAGTCTATGTTCTCCTATGAGTTTGCCTATGTTTCTGCTGATTTGGATATGTGGTGTGATATGCTAGAGGTCCCTATTCATGTGTCTACTTCAGTTGGTGATTCTGTGATTATAGATCGAGTTTATCGACTTGTGTGGTTACTTTTATAGGTTATGATACCTGGGTAGACTTGGTCATTTTAGGCATGGTTGATTTTGATATTATTCTGGGGATGGACTGACTATCACTATACCAAGCAATTCTGAACTATCATGCCAAGAAATTCACTCTAGTGATGTCTGGTATTCCAAGGTTGGAGTGAAAGGGCGCTCCCAAAATGCTCCTAAGAATATCATTTCTTTCATCCAGGCTAGGAATTTTCTAGACAAGGGTTGTCTGGCATGCCTAGCTCATATTTGGGAGACGATGCGGAAACTACTTTCCTTGAGTCAGTTTTAGTAGCGAGTAAGTTTTTCGAGGTCTTTTCGATGGATTTGTCGGGTATGCCGCAGGAAAAAGATATTCATTTTTACATTGATCTAGAGCCGGGTACTAGACCCATTCTATTCATCCATACCATATGGCTCTGGCAGAGTTAAGAGAGTTGAAGGAGCAGCTTCAGGATTTATTAAGAAAGGGTTTCATTCGACATAGTGTGTCTCAATGGGGTGCTCCTGTGTTGTTTGAGAAGAAGAAGAATGATACCATGCCTATGTGCATTGACTATAGACAGTTAAACTAGGTCACCATCAGGAACAAGTATTCGATTCATCGTATTGATGACCAATTCGACCAGCTTCACGGTGATTCTGTGTTTTCAAAGATTGATTTGAGGTTCGGGTATCACCAGTTGAAGATTCAGAGCTTCGTGGGTCTCGCTAGCTATTATCGCCGGTTTGTCAAAAGATTTTCTTATATTTATTCTCATTTGATGCGGTTGACTTAGAATGAGGTACCTTTTTAGTGGTCTGACGAGTGTGAGGACAACTTTTAAAAGCTCAAGTCATTTTTGTCCACCGCCTCAATTTTGGCCTTTCCATTGGAGGGGAAGGACTTTACCGTATGTTGTGATGCTTCAAGGATTGGGTTGGGTTGTATGTTGATGCAGAAGGGTAAAGTGATAGCTATGTATCGAGACAGTTGAAGGTGCATGGGAAGAATTACCATGTTCATGACTTAGAGTTGGCAGCTATTGTATTTACATTGAAAATTTGGAGGCATTACCTTTATGGAGTTCATTATGAGGTGTATACCAATAACCGAAGCCTTCATCACGTGTTTAATCAGAGAAATTTGAATTCTAGATAGTGCTAGTGGATGGAGGTGCTCAAGGATTATGATATGACTATTTTGTACCATCAAGGCAAGGCCAATGTGGTGGTGGATGCTTTGAGATGAAAGGTGGAAAGTATAGGGAGTTTGGTGCGTTCGATAGGTGACGAGCGTCCCTTGGCATTGGAGGCTCACTCCTTAGCAAATAGTGTCGTGAGGCTTGATATTTCAAATTCGGGTAGCATTTTTGCTTGTATTAAGGCGAGTTCATCTCTCTTGGAGTAGATCAAGACCCACTAGTATGATTGCGTGAAGTTGTACAATATCAGAGACAAGGTGAAGCCAGTGTAACCCCCCAAACTATGGTCTGGGTGAAACACGAAACTCAGTGCCTGACTGCATGTGACCTAGCGAACCACATGGATTGCTGAATTTGCATGGGAATCAAAACATATAATAATAATAATGATATCAGACATGTAAAACTAAGTAAAAAAAAGATAGTTTGAAATATCATGGTGAAAATAGTCAGAAATATTGATTATCTGATGTGACATGCTAAACTAGTTTATGAAACCTCTAAGAGGTGAGTCTGACTGCAAAATGTTTTTACGAGGACAAGGCCCTGTCATACTTTTACTATAAAGCATGACATGAAAATGACTAAACTAATTCCCAGAATGAAATGGGGCTCACCAATGGCTGATACTGATGAAATCCTAGTGAACCGATCCATCATCCTGAAACTTAGTACCTGCACCGTGAAGTGTAGGCCCCGAGAAAAATGGACATAAGTACATTTGAATTGTACTGTATGTAATGAAACTGAAAGAATAAGAAAGCACATGAAATAACGGAAACTGAAACTGTAACCTGAGCAAGAGCATGCATAATATCTGGCATGAATACATATAATAAAAATAAAACATGGTAAATCATTTTAAGTGGGAGATCTTAGTATAACTGACATGAAACCACCACTCTAGAATGTGGCTTCTGATCTCTACCCGATCAACTAAGCCATCTCATACCTTGTCAGGGTATGAGACAAGAACATGACATGAATCGATCCAATAACCTACAATGATGAAAAGAACTCAATGATTTTGCTTAGAGTTCGTGAGGATGATTTTAGAATCACTTGGAATTGCATGAAATAGGCTTACTTTGATGTAGGAGAATTTTAGGAGGATAGGAACTTTGTTCTAGGGCTTGGAAAAGTTGAAAAAGAATTAAAAAGACTTAAAATCTTGAATATATATTCTTCAATCGTCAGGGATTCTACGACTGTATTATACAGTCCATAAAATATCTACGGTGAGGGGTATGGTCCGTACATAATTGTGCGATCCATATAATGTGACAGTCATTGGGTTGCAAAATCCAGTGATTACCAAAAGTTGGGGGCCTTCCTACTGTCAAAAGGTATGGTCTGTATATTTTTACAGTCCGTATAAATTGGGCGTACAACACTGATCACTGAACTGAATGATGTTTTTAACTTCTCACTTCCCGCCTTTGTTTTCCAAACTTCTGAATCATGAACAAGGCTTAGTTTGAAGGTACAAAGTGTTACAATATCTCCCTCTTAGGATCATTCATCCTCTAATGATGGGTCATTGTTAAGAATGGGACTGGACATGGCATGCGTATATGAATGTGAGGAAACATGATGTGGAACATAGGGGTTGAATACAGAATTACCTGAAAATATGAATATAGGGACATGAGAAATGAGTAGTGATTACATAAACTTGAAACATGAGATATGGATATGCACGGGACATGACATGAATACTGAAGGTACTTACCTTGTATGATTTCTGCTTGCTCCTCAAATAAGTGTGGACATCTGGAATTCACGTCCTCTTCGGCTTCCCATGTAGCCTCCTCGAATTTCTGGATTCTCCACAACACCTTCAATGAGGCAACTTCCTTAGTTCTCAACTTGTGAACCTTACGATCCATAGCCACAGGGACCTATTCATAGCTTAGGCCATCCTTAACTGTGATGGATTCGGTAGGAACAACCAGACGGATCTACACTTCCTCAACATAGATAGATGAAACACTGAGTGTACAACAATTAAATCTTATGGAAATTCAAGCTCATAAGTCACTTGGCCAATCCTTTGTAGGATCCTATATGGTCTGATGTATCTGGTACTGATTTTCACTTTCTTTCCAAACCTCATGAAACCTTTCATAGGGGAAACATTCAGAAACACCTAATCATCAACTTGAAACTCCAAATCTCTATGTCTCACATCCGAATATGACTTTTGGCAGCTTTGAGCTATTCTCAAACGCTCCTGAATCAACTTGACTTTCTCCATAGCATAATGGACTAGGTCTGGCCCTAACAACTCTACTTCACCCACTTCGAACCAACTAATTAGTGATCTACACCTCACAAATATAGAGCTTCAAATGGTGCCATATTGATACTAGCATGATAACTATTATTATAAGAAAATTCAAGGAGAGGCAAGTGATCATCCCAATTACCTTTAAAATTAAGAACACATCCCCTCAACATATCCTCAAGGGTCTGAATAGTACGCTCTATTTGGCTATTTGTCTGAGGATGAAAAGTTATGTTGAGATTTACCTTGGTACCAAATCCAGCATTTTGAATTGAGCACCACGATCTAAAATAATGGATACAGTGGTTCTATGAAGCCTGACAATTTCTCGGATATATAACTTGGCATAATTCTCAACTGAATCTATAGTCTTGACTGGCAAGAAGTGTTCTAATTTAGTAAGTTAATTCACAATCACCCAAATAGAATCATGCATTTGGGATGAGCGAGGTACACCTATTATAAGTCCATGTTTGTTATCTCCCATTTCTAAACAGGAATATTAAATACTCTAAGCCAACCCACTAGGCCTCTGGTGCTCGACTTTCACCTGCTGATAATTCGGACACTTGGAAACAATGTCTGCCACATTTCTCTTCATATCGTTCCATCAATAAATCTCATTAAGATCATGATTCATTTTTGTAGAACCTGGGTGAATAGAATACCTGGAATTATGCACTTCTACTATGATTCGCTCTCTGAGTCCATCCATATCTGAAACACATAACCTGCCTCGGTAACTCAAAGTATTGTCATCTCCCCCTTGTTCAAAAGTCATAGTGATATGCTTGTGAATACCCTCTTTCAGTTGCAACAGATAGGGATCATTAAACTGTTTCACCTTCACTTCGGCTACTAATGAAGATTCAGACCTGTTCTGGACAACTACACCACCATCTTCGGAGTCAAAAAGACGAACACCTAAATTGGTTAGTCGGTGAATTTCCTTTGTCATGATTCTCTTTCCTTATTCAACATGAGCTAAGCTTTCCATGGATCACCGACTAAGAGCATCGGCTACCACAATCGCTTTCTCCGGATGGTAGAGAACATCCACATCATAATCCTTTATCAATTAAAGCCATCTCTTTTGTCTAATATTCAACTCCCGTTGTTTGAAAATATACTGAAGGCTCTTGTAATCTGTGAAAATATCAATGTGAACTCCATACAAATAGTGGAGCCATATCGTGAGTGCAAAAACCACTACTGCCAATTCTAAATCATGAGTCGAATAGTTTTTTTCATGAGGCTTAAGCTGTCTAGATGTATAGGCTACAACTTTTCCATGTTACATTAAAACACACCAAAGACCAACTCCTGAAGCATCAAAATATACCACTAACCCCTCGGTTCCCTCTAGGAATGTTAACACTGGAGCAGATGTCAGTCTCATTTTCAATTCTTCAAAACTACGCTCACATGTATCTGAACACTGAAATTTGACTTTCTTCTGAGTTAATCTAGTCAAAAGAGGTGAGATGGAAGAAAAACCTTCGATGAAGCGCCTGTAATAGCTTTCCAGACCTAAGAAACTTCTTATTTCAGAGGCTGAGCTAGCTCTAGGCTAATTCCTTACAGTGTCTACTTTCTGAAAATCAATTTGGATGCCTTCGCCTGAAATCACATGGCCTAAGAACGCTACTGATTAGCCAAATATTCACACTTGGAAAACTTCGCATATAGTTTGTTCTCCTAAAGTATCCACAACACTATTTGATGTTCTACATGATCAGCCTCACTACGGGAATATGCTAGAATGTCATTAATGAAGACAATTGAGAAGGTCAAGATAAGCCTTGAAGACCCTGTTCATAAGATCCATGAAAGCAGTTGGTGCATTCGTCAATCCGAATGACATGAATAAAAATTAAAATGACTATAGCGAGTTCTGAAGACAGTTTTTGGAATGTCAAATTCTTTAACCTTAAGCTGATGGTACACTGATCTGAGGTCAATCTTGGAATAACATTGGGCACCCTGAAGTTGATCAAATAAGTCAACGATTCTAGGAAGAGCATATTTGTTCTTACTAGTGACCTTGTTCAACTGCCGATAGTCAATGCGCATAGGCAAATATCCATCATTCTTTCAAACAAACAAGACTTATACACCTGAAGGTGAGACACTTGATCTAATAAATCCCTTATCAATGAGGTCTTTCAACTAGGGTTTTAGTTCTTATAGGTCTGCTGGAGTCATTCTGTATGGAAAAATAGATATCATCTTAGTACCGGGAAGTAAATCAATTCCAAAGTCAATCTCCCTATCGGGACGAACTTCGGAAAGATCTTCAGGAAAGACTCTGGAAACTCATTGACAACGGGTATGGACTAAAGAGTTGAGGTCTGGTTATCTGCATCCCTAACCCGAACTAGATGGTAAATTTACCCCTTGGATATCATCTTTCAAGCTTTAAGATAGGAAATAAATCTATCTATTGGTACCACTGCATCACCCATCCATTCTATGACTAGCTCTCTAGGAAATTAATAACTTACAATTTTGGTCCTACATTCTACTGTGGCATAGCATGAAGACAACCAATCTATGCCCATGATTACATCAAAGTCTACCATTTCAAACTCTACCAAATCGACTACTATAATATGGTGATAGACTTTAACTGAATAACCCCTATATACCCGTCTAGCTATAACTGACTCTTTGACTAAAGTGGATACTTTAAAGAGTTTATGTAACTTTTCTGGTTCCATCCCAAATTTCTTAGCAATGAATGGGGTAACATATAATATAATGGATCTAGGATCCATAAAGTCATAAACGTCAAAAGTGAAAACGGTTAGTATACCCGTGACAACATTTGCACGAGCCTCTGTATCCTGATGACCTGCTAGTGCATACAAGCAGTTTTGACCTCCACCTGTGTTACCAGACTTAGTTGTATCATGCCCTGATTGGGCCTGAGAATTAGAGGAACTGTCAATTTATGGATGGAGCCACATTACCTCATGTACCATTGATGTGTTGTCGAATTAAGACACGTTTGATACCTTTTGAAGATAAGTTTCACTTGTTTTTAAGCAATATTATGTCATTTTGATGTGTTTTTTATGTTTTAGGTAATTGATGATAGAAAGCAAAAGTAAGGAAATTCAAGTGAAGACCCCTGGATTGGAAATTGTACGAATCATACATATTTGTACAAACTATACAATTGGATCGTACATATTTGTACGAACCGTACAATTGGACCGTCACTATGGAGATCGGCAGAAACTTGAGAATGAGAAGGAAGATGTTACTGTGGGATTTGACGGTCTGTAAATATTTTCACAGACCGGATAAACCCATCGTACTTTCTAGTACTGCAAGAAAATCTAGAACAACAGAGATATTACAGACTGGATAATTTTTTTATTGTCCGTACAAAGTGGCCGTAGAAGTTTATATGGACCGTACTTAATTGTATTGTCCGTCGAAATCAGCGACAAGGGCGGTCCGGGTTTTTGACTTGTATAAATACTTTTTAGGATTTTGTAAATTATTTATCATCAGTTTTAAGACTTGTATCAATAGTATCCAGTACTCTGATTATTTTGAGGCTTTCAAGAATAAGTTTCCATCTTTTAATCTTCGATATTCAATTGTAAGTTTCAATGAAAAATTACAAGCTTTGTGTTATCATTAATATCATGAGTAGATAAATACCATTTTGAGATTGTGAACCCAATGGTGGGTGTTATGCGAATAGTTTTTAACATTGATATACGAATCATGGGTTGTTAGCATTTAATTATTTTCTTATGCATTCATGTTGATTTGTGGTTGCAAATATTAATCTAAGCCATAAATTCTACTTTACTTGGGAAAGTGAGTAGGGTTTGATAGAAATAATTAACAAGGACTCAGGACGTTTACTCTCATTTAAATAAACTCACTTAGGAATAAGAGGAGTTTTACTTGGCATAATTTATTGTTCTTAATATCACTCTTCTATATTTGGGGAAATCATGAAGAAAAATACTTTCGAACTATTGGAAAATATTATGAAGTCACGTAGAGATTAAGTGCATACAATATGCAATTCATGAGGAATATAACACTTTAATACATAGAGCATAACATCTAACCTAGCGGGGACACAATCTTGGTTTCTTAATCATATGAATTTCAATCAAGTCAATATAGCTATTAGAATTATACAACTCTTTACAACCTTTACGGAACTAGAACAAAGACCTACGTCAAGTACTACACCATGATAGAAACCTTTTCACACCATATTCCCTGTGGGATTTGACCCCAACCTAGTTGGGTTACGATATTTGACAATGTCTTCTTTACGCTGTTTAAGAGGTGTAATTTAAACATATAAAATTTTAGCGTTGTTTCCAGGGAATACTGTCTTCAAATTACTAAAAAGTGTTTTCTTTACTTCAAGTCTTTTTCTATTTCATCATATTTTGTTTAATTTTTCTGGTGAACCAAGTGATATGGCAAGTAGAAATGGCGGATGAGGAGGTAATGGTGGTAGGGGAGGCAATGTAATTCCCCCACCACTGGAAATTGAAGATAAAGTAGAGAATGTCTATGTTGATCTTCTTCAGGAGGTAGAATACGCATCAGCCATTATTCCACCAAAGGCAGGTGCAAATTTCAAAATTGACAGTTGGCTCTACCAGTTACTCAAGATTGAGGGTTATTTCTGGAACTCCACCAATGATGACCCGCATCAACACTTGAGTAACTTTCTTGGTGTTTTTCAGACACATACGCAGAACATAACTTCTCCATATGCTCTCCAGCTTCATATTTTCAAGTATTCGTTGACCAACAAAGTTAAGGTATGGTTTGAGAAGTGACCATATAATTCTATTCACACTTGGGTTGAGCTAGTTAATGTATTCCTGAAGAAGTGGTTTCCTCCAAGCAAGAAAGTTGAGCTTCAGGATAAAATATTCAAATTCAAGTAGCTCTAGGGAGAGAAACTTTATAAGGCTTGGGAGAGGTTCAAGATTTATTTGATGCACTCTTGAAATCATGGTTTTCCGGAGAATATTCTTATGGAAAAGTTCTACATTGGGCTAGATTCGATGAAGTAGCTAATAATGGAGCCGGTAGATATTTTATGGACAAGTCCTGAACTCGTATTACCAAGTTGCTTGATAGGCTGACAACACATAATCACGCACAACATTTAGGTAGCAGTGATGGAATAGCATATATGACTCCTTTATTGAACAACATAGTGGAGGAGAAATAAGAGAGAGATCATACCATTGCTTAGTTGTCTATCTGTAACGCCATGTTCTGTTGTTAAGGAGTGAAAGTGTTGACCAATAGTTGACTTTTGTGTAAACGGACCTTTTTGGGAATTATGTCGATTCCGTGAGATCCAAGGGTCATTTATCACTTGGTGGTATAGTTGGTGCGGTTCCCAAGTCCCTTGGGAGTGTTTTTAGTTATTGATTAAAAAGTTAGTTTAGGCCATTGGGGGTTTACTCATAGAATTAGAATCTCAATGGGAAATTTGAGGCCACGAGTGAGTCCGTAGCCTATTTTTACATATGTATACATATCTGGTTTGTGTCAGGGAGGTCTCGGGTGATTATCAGATTTCGGGCTGAAATTGCATAAGACTTGATTTATTTATTTTTGGTTGCTGGTGTACTCGCTGAGGCGGGCTTCGGTGCACCCCAGCAAATGGAATTTGCCGCGGCGGATGGAGATCTGCTGCAGTGAGCTCTTTGAATTTTTGTAAAGGACCGCAGGCTCGGAAATGGTGCGCAGACATGTGGGCATGACATCAGGACTGTGTCCACTACAGCGGACGACAGAATTCCAGATTGTTTTTTAAGTGTTATTAAAACCCTATCTTCCCTCATTTTGAAAATACACTTCCAAAGCACCATTAGGGCAATTCCAAGCATCCATAAGTGATATCTTCTTGAGGTAACCTTTCTTAGCGTTGTATTACCTTTACTTAGCTTCATTATGTTGATTAAGTGGTGTTCATAACCTAGAATCTAATTGGGGAAGAAGAGTTTAACCAAATTAAGTCTTGTTGATTTGTTAAGCTTAAAAGTGAGAATTAATTAGTGTGTTTTGTTAATCTAAGCATGGTGAATATTTATTTAGTACTTGTTAAGCTTAAATCTTCCATTAATGTGCATAAATTTGAATGTTAGAAACTAGGGTTCATACCTAAATTTGAGGGTTTTGCTTATAAGATGAAATTATCCTGTGGTGAGTTGATTTAGCAATTTGTTAGTAGGATTTGACTCGTAGTATGTTGAATTTAATAGTTCACCTTTAAATGACCATTTTACCCCTATAATGCTTGTTTCCCCCTTCTTCCCTATTCGATTTGGATCCACAGGACTGATGTAATGATATGAGTGTTGTGAATTCCTTAGAATTCAATAGTACTAGACTTCGAGTACAATCGTGATCCGCAGAAAAGCAAGGCACAAATATGATTGTGAGACTTCCGCTCGGCACTCCAGGTAGGCTATATCTTACCTTCTAGTTAGACTTCAGTTAGCGAAGTGTATGTATAGTTAGATACTATTGGAGCAAGCATGTAAACATTCAGGTATGAAGTTGGGATGGATTATTTAGGAATGATACTACTGACTGTTTGTGACTTGTTGCCTCTTTGTGATTGCTGGACTTGTACGTAGTTGTCATACCGTACTTGTGATATGTTTTTCTGTCATTCATCTTGGTATTATCATGGATAGAGAAACAACCTTGATTTGATACTGATATTGTGTTATGTGTCCATGTGTGGCACGATTGGAATTTGTTTTTTATTTACACTTGAGATTGATACAATCATATCATTCATACACATTTTTTATGACACCTGGTTGTGAACAGTGATTTGACATTGATAATGATAAGAGTGAAAAGTGAAACATCTGACGCTTCTGAGTATAGTGTTAGCTAAGTGCTTATTTCTTATGACCCCTCTTGTATATATAATTGTTGTTACCTATGTTGTCTGAAGGTAAAATTTCCGGACATGGCAGTGTACAGATTTGGGAATGAGTTCATATTGGTAGTGGATATACAGATGTTGTCATATTATTCATCTCATGATTTAGTGTTGAATTTGACACTCATACATGTATTCATTCTCATTTCCATGAAACATTGACATTACATGTGATTGCCATGATGGTGATTCTGTGATACATCAATATTATTTGTTCTTGGCGTGATGGTGATAAGTGAGAAAGAAATAATATTAATTCTGACATACTAATTACATATACATTCTATATTATGTGATACGGAATGACTAGTGGGTTGTTCGGTGGGAGAGTCATCTCTAGGCTATGTGATACGGAGCGACCTTTACATGGATGTTGTAGGTCCCCCATGGGTCATGACTATGAAATGATGAGACATTCCGTTTGTAGCATATTTGCATGGTGTTTTGTGGAAGAGACATCTCTATGCTTTATGATACAGAGTGGCTGGTACATGGAAGTTGTGGGTCCCCCATGAGTTGTGATTGTCGGGAGTATAGGAGATATTTCCGCCCAGAGCATGTATGGACGATATGAGATAGTTGGCCAGTGCATTGCATTGCATCACATATACATTGATATTACATCCACTCATATCTCTGATTCTGGTTGTTGTATTCATTGCATCACATGATGTGTTTCAGCCTTGTTTCCTTAGTTGTTAATTTATTTGAGATGCAGTATGCTTGTTTGCCTCTTACCTAGACACTTGATGAATTCGAGGATCAGAGATTTCTCTTAGGCTATGACTATAGACTAATGAGATCTAGTATGATTCCCATTATTGCAAGTCTTGCATGGGTGTGCTTAGTGATTACTTCATTTTCGTATCTCTTGGATTCTAACTGGATTTTCAATACTTGGGTATATTATTCTTGGAGTGTGATATTACTTGTACTTGATTGCGAGCGTGTCTATTCTTCAGTTTCTTTCTTTTATTTTGTCGGTCTATGATACCTATAAATAATAGTATTTATACTGATACTACTCTTGCTACACCATTTTCAGGTGTATAGTTGTTGCAGGAACTTCAGCTAGGTTCAATTTACCTTCAAGGGTCTCGTGGAGTTCATCTAGATTTCTGTTTAACTTTCATTCTAAATAGAAGTTATATTCAGGTTGTGGTGTAGATTTTATTCTAGTTGTATACCTAGAAGCTCTTGTACAATTCAGACCAGATCTCTTGGGTAGTTGTTGTATCCCGCACTTGATATTTATAATATAAATTATACTTCTATTTATTCTACTTTATTTAATTTATTATGTTGAATTATTTATTAAGGGAATGGTTCGCATACCGAGGTGGGAAAAGATAGGTGCCCGCACGGCTCAGTAATTTAGGTCATGAAAAGTTGGTGTTAGAGTGCTAGGTTACCCAGTCTATAAGTGCAAGAGCAATGTCTAGTAGAGTTCTACTTATGGGTGTGTTGCGTGCCACACTTATAATTAGGCGGCTATAGGACATTTAGAAAACTTCAAATTCTTTCATTCTTTCATGCTACTTCATTCAAATGGTATCTAGTCGATTCTAATTGGTATGTGAATTTCATTGTCTTAATCACCCATGAAAGGTGAGAACTCATCCTTAAATTCTTACGCAAATGGTTATCTATGACGTGTTATGGTATGGTATGAGATGTGTTATCCTGATTCAGATATGTGACCAATTTCAGTTTCTAGCAATGGCTTGAGGATTCAGTTGTGTGGGACTCGTTCATTGTGAGGGGGGGCTTTGAGAATCGGGAGAGATAGTACATAGGGTCATAGGATCTCCATGTTTTTAGTGTTGGGTTGCTCGAAAGTGGCAAGAGTGCATTTATGGCTTGATAAGAATGATTTGTTCGATGATATGTTTGGTTTTGAGAAAAGTTTCAACTTCATCAAGGCATTGTGATGGTGTGCGTGGCGTGGGAGTACCAATGGCAGGTCAACGACTAATTAGTGGCAGGGTATTAGATGTCAATATGCGGGGATGAGTATTAAGTTCGGTAAGGATCATCGGATTTGGCAAAAGTATAAAGACCATGTGTAATACAGAAAGGAAGTTGAGAATAAGGACATGAAGGATGATATTTGTGGAAAACATGTAGCGAATTAAGATTTCTTAGGGTATTTTGGTGAGTGTGCTTTTGTGTTAATGGGATAGAGGCGTAATGAAGAGAATTTGGATGGATCAATCTCCGCTATAGGAATGGAATAATTGGTAACTAACGTGATCTTCAAGACAAGGTTGCAATTGGTATGAGAGTGGATTTTGTATTCGGTTGTGAGAAGCTAATTTGGACTTCGACATGACTATATGGTAGTCATTTTTGGGTTGTTCAGGAAAGTTATTATCGATTCTAAATCGGAAAGAAATGTTATGTGAGATGAGTGGAGACTTAGATGTTGGGCAACAATGGCCTTGGTCCTTCAGTAAAGGGTATGTTACGCGGGTCTTCGGGTTATGAGGAATGTTAAGGATATAATGAGATCAAAGTTAGTTGATTCATGAGTTATCTTGTGGTCATACATGGTATAATAGATATAAGGGTTTAGTGTTGAGAGTCTTGTACATATTGTGTGAGTTTTGGCTACTTTCTGCTACTACTGGTGTACTATTCAGTTGAGTTGATCAGATGAAATGGATAATCGCATGAAGGGTTAGAGGTGTTTTGATTCGACAACTGGGACATTCGAAGTGGTAAATCAATGATGAGGTTTGAATTAATTTGAGTTGTAGAGAACATTTCAGAATTTGAGTTACGGGAATTTGAGTAAAGGCACCTTGATGGAGATACATGAGGACGTTAGGAGTACTGTGTATGTGATACGATGGATTTAGAAAGTATTTAATTTTAGAGTTAAGTGGGTTCGAGAACGGTTTAGACGGTGACGATAATTTTGATTTGATTGGAATCAGGGAATTAAATAGTCAAGAAAAGTATAGTTGATCGAGAATCGGTAAAAATAAGGTACACATTCGGGATTACTTTGGTCATTTTAGGTTGTGGTGTTGTTGTCTTGCGTATTTTAGATGAGGTGTGAGTGTTGAGTATTCCTAAAGAAATGAGTCCACAGGAATATACTAAGTGATATGACGATGTTCAATGGGGTTTTGTGATCAGCGACTAGTGAGAAGCAAATTTCAGATAATCGACATGTTAAGGCCTATGGAAGTGGCTTGGGTGGTACACTGTTGGGTAGTTTCGTAAGTCTCTTCCATGGATGAGTTAGTGTGGTTTGAGGGAAATGAGTTGTGAAAATCTCTGTTATGTGGAGGCTAGAGTTATATTTTCGAGATGAGACCGTATTAATGGTAGTGCATTATGTTGCAAGTGATATTGGTTGGACAACTTGGGTGAGCATTTTTGGATATTAAGGACTTGGGAGTAGTTACGTGAGTTTTACAGCGGTAGTTGTAAGAGTTGATACTTTTAGAATTGTTATAGGCATATCGAGGTGTTACAATAGGGTTAATGGGATGTTATATGAGGCTACATGTTTTGCGTCAAAACGTCCAGGGTTGTATCAGATTTGCGTATCGGGTAGAAGTTGAGAAACATGAAGATTGTGATCATAAGGTATAGGTCTTCGGTACTAAGTTGATAACTTGGATAGGACTAAACTTTAGAGTCGTGGGTGATTGACATGATTGATTACGCATGAGAAAGATATTGGAATTGGCCACCATATATGTGTGGTAGGATGGTGTTTGGTTTCGGAAAATGTGAGTCAGTTCGAGTGACTATTAGCATTCAGGGGTAATGCATTCATTTTGGGTCCAAATTGTTTGAATAGAGCTTGATGGACTATGTTCATATTTCCAAGAGAACTTATGGGTCCCAGTAAATTACCTTCGTAGAATCAATGAGTTTCAGTTTATATTGAAGTATGATAGGTTTACCGAGATTTATCAAGGTTTGCGAGTGGACAAATGATATTTTACAGAGAGCAGCTACTCGGACAGATGTAATGGGTTACATCGGTACTTGGTTATGCTATTAGGAGACACTATGGTCGTGAGAGGTCTATAGAGCGATCAGATGGTGTCCTACAGGCATGGCTCGGTGGGGGTATTCAGTGGTATGCTTCTTGTATTGTGATTTGAAGGATTAAAAAGACTTGGAACGAGGAAAGTCAGTTATGAGTAAGATCAGTTTGATGGGATTGCTTAGGGTTGCTCCGATAAAGCAATGATTCTTTTCTGGCAAGAGTAAGTCATGGTTCAGGTTTTGTCTTTGTGTGTTTCTAAGAAATCATGGTACGAAAAATGTCTCGAGAAGGGTAAAAGAAAGGTTAGCCAGATCAAAATATTTTACCAATTAAGTGTGGGCTATGATTGTGTCTTTATCTAAGGTTTGTGTTGTCTTAACGAATATTGTGGGACCTATCGATCGCGTTCATAGGTATGTCTATATCGGATTAGAAATTCCAGCAAAAGTAGTTCTTATATTCGGGAATCGAAGATGAGAGAAATTTGAGTATGGAAATATGGAAATCGAGTCTTTAGCTAAGTTAGAGGGAGTTTCGATTGATAAGGAGAGAGAGCATTATTTTTGGCGCAATTTGTGTCATAAGGGATTCTGTGTTGTTATATTAAAGATTCTTTGGTTACCGTCAACTTTCATTCTCTCTTGTCGCTCGAGGATGAGCGATTGTTTAATTGGTATATGATGTAATGACCTATTCCGTCATTATGTGTGTTTTCACTATTTTACCCCCTTGACTTGATTTCTGAAGTTATCGGATTATTCTAGTAGAAGTGAGAAATTAGAACCTTAAGGAGTGAAAGTGTTGACCAATAGTTGACTTTTATGTAAACGGACCTTTTCTCAAAATTTCATCAATTTCGTGAGGTCCGGAGGGTTGTTTATGACTTGGTAGGGTAGTTAGTTCGGTTCTCGAGGCCCTCAAGAGTGTTTTTAGCTATTGATTGGAAAGTTAGTTTAGGCCCTTGGGGGTTGACTCATAGAAATAGAACCCTGATGGGAATTCTGAGTCACGAGTGAGTCTGTAGCGTGTTTTTACATATGTATACATATTTGGTTTGTTTCAGGGAGGTCTCGAGTGATTATATGATTTCGGGGTAAAATTGCATAAGACTTGAAACTGGACAACTCTCCACTAGCTCTTGTACTTGGAGTCATTCCCTGACATTAAGCTTGTGCAGCCATAATCTAGGTGAGCAGCTGAATAAATCCCCTGACATCCGGGTCAGTGAAACTGGGCAACAGAACTGGAGTATAAACTTGCACAAGCCCCCCTAGTGTCGGGTAGGGGTGTTATTCCCATGATGGTTATCTGAGCCTGAGTGTTCTCCTCTGGAGCAGCATTGGTAGCAGCCCTCTTACTTGTAGTTAACTTCATTTTAGAAGGCATTTTCTAAAATACGTAATATGCACGAGTTAGAAGAATGTTCTTAAGGTATAGCTCTAACTGCACTATCTAGAGTATGAAAGAAGTGAGACAATCCTAGATGTCTTGGTGGTAAATTGTTTACATGTATGGGTGCCACACACATAAAGTGACCCCCATTGGACACGATTTCATAGAATCCTTAAGAAACTTGAACCTAGGCTCTAATACCAAGTTTTGTAAAACTCCGAACCATGGCCTAGGCAAAACATGGCACTTAGTACATGACTGCACATGACCGAGTGAAGCACATGGCTTGTTGAATCAGCATGGGCATCAAAACATACAATCATAATAATGATCTAAGACATGTAAAACTGAATACTGAAATGATTAGTCTGAAATATCATAGTGGAAATAGTCTGAAAACATAATAATTCTGAAATACTGATTATGTGACGTGACATGATAAACTAGTCTATGAAACCTCTGAAATGTGAGTCTGACTGCAAAATTATTTTACTAGGACAAGGCCCTGGCTTACCTTTACTGTAAAGCATGACATGAAAATAACTAAACTAACACCCCAAATGAAATGGGGCTCACCAATGGTTGATACTGATGAAATCCTAGCGAACCGATCTGTCGTTCTGAAACTTAGTTCTGCATCGTGAAGTGCAGGCCTCGGGAAAAAGGGACGTAAGTAAATTTGAATTATACAGTATGTAAATCAACAGAAATATTAAGTTGGTACATAAAATAATGGGAACTGAAACTGAAACTGTAACCTAAGCTTGAGCATGTATAATATCTGGCATTAATACATATAATAAAAATAAACATGGTAAATCATTTTAAGTGGGAGAGCTTTAGTATAACCGACATAAAACCACCATGCTCGAACATGGTGTCTGATCTCTGCCTGATCAGTTAAGCCATCTCATACCTTGCTGGGGTATGAGACAAGAACATGACATGAATCGATCCAATAACCTGCAATGGGTAACATGAAGGAATCTTCCTAATTGGATGGAGCAATCATTATCCTACGTTGACATATGTAGTTTCACGTACTAAACCTTTTAGATAATCTGTGCAACTCCCAAAACATGGACATAAATATGTTTGGCTTGTAGACCCATGGATTTCATGAATATAACTTATAAACATGATTTGTAAGATTAATTTAACATGTAAGTAGATACATAGTATAGCTTGTATGAAATATGAAAGCATGTGTAATTTTATGGATTGAGTAATAATGATTCATGACTTATATTTAAGAACTCGTGGAATTCAAAACATGTGTTCATGGATTACGGACAGGTTCATGACAATCATAATGACATATCATGAATACAATTAACGAAATCATGATATAAGTATGGTATATAGTTTTACATGTATATAGGGTCATCATGAGTTAGAGCAAAACCTTAGGTCTGAGGAAATCTAAGTTTCATGGATTAAAAGTGGTGTGGAGAAGAAAAATGATGTTGTCACACGTGGATAGAAGCTCTACATACCTTATTCGCTCCTAATCTTGTAATAATTTTTTAACTTGATGAAGAATTCCCGAATTCTAAACTTTAATCCCTTAAGATGGATTTCTTGAAAACCCTAGGTTAAAAATTAATGATTTCGCTTAGAGTTCATGAGGATGATGTTAGAATCACTTGGAATGGCATCAAATAGGCTTACCTTGATGTAGGAGAATGTTGGGAGGAGAGAAGCTTTGTGCTATGGCTTGGAAAAGTTGAAAAAGAATTAAAAAGACTCATAATCGTGAATATATATTGTTTTGTCATCGGGGATTCTACGGCCGTATTGTACGGTCTGTAAAATTCCTATGGTGAAGGATACGGTCCGTATAATGTGACCTTCGTTGGGTTCTGAAATCCAGTGATTACCAATAGTTGGGGGCCTTCCTACGGTCAAAAGGTACGGTCCGTATATTTTTATATTATCCGTATAAGTTGGGTGTATAATGCTGATCACTGAACTGAATGAAGTTTTTGACTTCTCACTTCCCACTTCCCACCTTGGTTTTCTAATCTCCTGAATCATGAACAATGCTAAGTTTGAAAGTAGGAAGTGTTACAGTCATGGAGGTTGTGGTTGAATGTGAGGGGGTCTTGAGGATCAAAGGGAGAGTGTGTTCCTCATGTTGGTGACTTGACGAGATTGATTATGCAGAAGGCTTACATCTCTACATATTCAATTCATCTAGGTGCTATAAATATGTACTGTGATTTGAAGCAGCACCATTGGTGGTGTAGCATAAAGAGAGACATTGTTGAGTTTGTGTCTCGGTGTCAGAATTGTCAACACGTTAAGTATGAGCACCAGCGACCCAGTGGTGTGTCTCATAGGATGCCCATTCCCAAGTGGAATAGGGAGTCGATTTCCATGGATTTGGTTGTTGGGTTGCCCAGGACTTTGGACAAGTTTGATGCTATTTGGGTCATTGTTGATAGGTTGACCTAGTTCATGCGTGTCATCCCGGTCCAGACTGTTACACCCTATACTTTTGATGTCAATTGCATCCCTAGTTAATTAACGTAATCTCATAGAACTTAATATCCCTCTAAAAGGTAAAGAGAGGTTCATTGGAGTGTTAAGGAAGTTTCAGGAAAGTTTTAGACTAATCGGATTGAAAGCATTAAGTTTTGACAAAGTTTGCCAAAGGAAATAGATCGTAATAGCCCGTACTTCTGGGATAAGTCTAGGAGTGCATAATATGATAAGAAGATATTGTTATGAGTTTATTAGATCACACAATGGTTGTATGTTAAGCCTTGAGGTCAATAAAGTTGTAAATCAAAAGTTAGCAAAACCCAACGTAAGTTACGCTAAGAAGTTCGCTAAAATTTGGGTAAAATGTCACAGTGATTTTCTCTCAATATACTAAGAATTATAGGGTGATCCACCCGTGTAATTGAAGGCCTGTGAGTGTAGTTTCAATCACATTAAATAGTTTATCAATACGACATCAGAGTAGGAAGATATTTGCATTTTCATCGAATGGCAGAGACTGTCAGGCAGCCAAGGGAGCTCACCGGGCGAGCTCCATAGCAAGGTGGTATCTCGCCCTAGGCTTCTCCCAGCGATCCAGAGAGCCAAAGTGAGGCGGTGGACTTTAATTAAAGTCCCTAGATCAACCCAAGCCTCATTTTATCACCCTTTCAAGCCCTAAACAGCTCTAAAGACTCTCATAAGGTTCTCTAATGGTGTCTTAACCATCCAAGCCCAGTTCGTGATGCTAATCTACTACTTCTCCTTTATCTTGTGTTGAGTTGAAGACTTAGTTGCTGGAGATTTAGGTGTGCTAAAAGACTAATTTTGATCATTGAGGCAGTCTCCATGTTCTTCTCCTTATGTTTGATTGCATACTAGTTATGGTGAGCTTTGTTAAGAGCTTGTAGCTCAATTATTGAAGGGACATATACTTGTATTTATTGATATTGAGTTGCTCAATTGGAGCTAGTTATTGATGTTGAATGTTGGATATTGGTATTTATTGCATAAGGAAGATAAAGAAGTTAAGTAGAGTTGAAAACGTTATCTTGTTGATTGAGCTATCATTGTTAAACACTATGGAAGTTCTACGCACGTGAAGTGTTCGATGAAATGTCTAAATGAAATGACTTATAGTTTGTTGAGTTGCTATTGACCTGAATCATTCATATAATATAGATTATCATTCATAAAGCATTCGAGGACTTGTGAGCTATTGACACAAGGTATGTCAGGCTATTCCCTTCTTTCACAAGCATGACATCCAAAGTATTTATCATTTTCAAAAAAGAAATGCCAAAGAATCATCCTACTTATATGTTTATTATCCCTTGTCGGGAGTAGTTCTCTTGTTATTGTTGCATTCCATATTCATTGTTGATCTTTCGGTTGCGAACATACTCCCTCTTGATGGAGTCTCTCAAGTCACAGTCTTGGATATCGACCAGTTGTCATTGAAAAGCAAAAGAAAAGATCAAACCAAAGTTAAAAGCTAAAAGTCGTGGTTACCTTCAAATGATGAGTCTTATTCACATGTTGTTGTCCTTCATTGAACATACATTTGATCTCATTATTGTATTATGTATATTTTGTTGTCTCTGAACTTCATAAACCTAAAAAAGAAAGATTCCAAAGAATTAGTCATCGAGTCGACCAAGAGTCATTTCAAAGCAAAGTCTAGATTTTATGAGTTTCAATAGGCCAAAAGTCATTGTTATCATTGTATCTTATCCACACCACCAAACATATATATATATATATATATATATATATATATATATACACCATTATTGTGACCAGTCGGTGGAAAGTTGTACATGTAAATTATGCACACCGCGTCGTGCTATAATCGACCGGATAGGCACTTATATGTGCATCCATACATACACCTTAGAGTATACTTGAGGAAAGTGACATATTACACCTCGGATTATAAGCCGAGGGTAGATTAAAAACCAAAGTTGCTATACAATGAGTTTAGTACAGTTTCAGAGTTTCATTATTCGCCTTTTGTGGCATACAAGTTATCAAAGTATCATATTGATTTTATTCTTATCTTTACATAATATATTTTCATATTAGTATTCATGTTTTACATTCCAGTACATTTTATTTATACTGACGTCCTCTTTGTTGGGGGCGCTGCGTGTCATGCTGTAGATTAGATAGAGGTGCAGATAGACCTCCCCAATAGGAGTTGGTTGAGTTCTTCGAATCAAGTGGTGAGCTTTACTTCATCCAAAGCTACTAAGTCAGAGTCATGAGCTGCATTTGGTATAGGTACAATTGATTTGTAGGTCGGGGCCCTGTCCTGGCCATATCGCTGTTATGTTTTCCATAGAGGCTTGTAGATTTGGTTTGCATATTCAGTTGATCTGGTCGACAGCCTTGCCAGTCTTGTACCATATTTTATATAGTTTTTGGAGTTGATTTACTCTTCTTATTATGACGTCCAAATGATGTCTTGTATATCCATGTTGTTATGGCCTTGTTGGCCACAATTTCTATTCGGTTTACAGGGTACATTTTAGAGTGGTACGCTCAAGCTAGTATGGCACCAGGTGCTGGTCACACCTCCCAGTTTGGGGTGTGACACAGATGACTTACAATTCTGATAAGTTGGCTAATATTTATTTTTGTGAGATTGTTCTCCTCCATGGGGTGCCTATTTCTATCATCTTAGACCAGGGTACTCAATTTGCTTCTCATTTTTGTGGACTTTGCAAAAGGAGTTGGGTACTCGCTGGATCTCAGTATAGCATTTCACCCTTAGATAGATGGTCAGTCCAAACAGACCATTCAGTTCTTGGAGGATATGTTACGGGCCTGCGTGATTGATTTTGGTGGTCATTGGGACCAATTCTTACCTTTAGCCGGGTTTGTGTATAAAAACGGTTATCACTCCAGCATTGATATGGCATCATTCAAGGCTTTGTATGGTATGAGATGTCATTATCTTATCGGGAGGTTTGATACGTTTGAGGTGAGGCCTTGGGGTACCAATCTGTTGAGAGATTCGTTAGAGAAGGTGAAGGTGATCCAAGAAAAGCTCATACTAGCTCAGAGTAGGAAAAAGGAGTATGCGAACTAAAAGGTCTGAGATATAGAGTTTATAGTTAGTGATAGGATTTTACCGAAGGTCTCGCCCATGAAGGGTCTGATGAAATTCAGCAAGAGAGGGAAGTTGAGTCTGAGGTATATCATACCTTTTGAGATTCTTCAGAGGGTTGGAGAGGTGGCATATGAGTTGGCTCTACCACCAGGTCATTCAAGTGTCCATCCCGGTTTTCATATTTCTTTGCTGAAGAAGTACCATGCCGATGGGTCCTACATTATCCAATGGGACTCTGTATTTCTTGATCATAACTTAGAGTTCGAAGAGGAGCCTGTGGCCATAGGTAGGTGAGGAAGTTGAGGTCTAAGAAGATTGCTTTTGTGAAGGTGCAATGGAAGCATCATCTTGTTGAGGAGGCGACGTGGGAGATAGAGGCTGATATGCAGACCTGATACCCTTATTTGTTTACTAGATCCTATATATTTCCCTTTTGTTTCTCTCCATTCGAGGATGAACATTTGTTTAAATGATATATGATGTAACGATCCGTCTGGTCATTTTTAGCTAAAGACCCTTATTTGACTAAATTACCATTCCCATAGACTCTATGTGGGTTTGTCATGTGGGGATAGTAGCAAGAATCTCGAGGTACCTTTATGTGATTTTTGGATGAAAACCCAAATTGAAGTGTTTAGAATGTTGACTTTTGAGTATATGGGTTCATTTCGGGTTCTGTCACTTTTGGTAGTTTCAGAGGGTCATTTGTGACTTAGTTGAGTTATTGTTTCACTTCCCGAGGCATTCAGATGTATTTTATGACTTTTTGTAAAATTATAATATTTGGATATTTTGGGTGAATTTGTTGAGAAGTATGTGTTAGCTCGGTTGTATGAGAAATATGAGGGCGTGAGCGTGTTTATAGCACTATTTACCTTAGGGTATCATGTTTGGTTTGTATCTGGGGGTTCCCGGGTCGGGTGTGTAACTGAGACTTGGCTTAGTTTTCATGTTGATGGTTTCTGGTGTGTCCGCACCAGCTGATGTCTGGCCGCTTCTGCGTGTTCGCCTTTACGGAGGTTAGCACGTAGATGCGGTAGCGCCTCGGCAGAGGTTGGCTCACAGATGCAGTATTACCTTGCTTTAGCAACTATCCGGGATATTAAGTGACTCTACCTCAGCGGTCGTTTTTCCGCTGAAGCAGTTGCGCCTTAGCAAAGTCGATTTTGCTGTTAGATTCAGATTATTAAATGCCCTAAAAACAATCCCATTTCCCCAAAATCATTATGTTGGGTATAGAGCTCGGCTAAGAGGGGAAATTCTTGAGTGTTTCACCATTGTTCTTCATTAGAGGTATAATTTCATCTTTTTAAATTATTAATCATCTTTTAAGTCTTCTAATCCTAGTGTAATCTCATTGGAGAAAAAGATGGCATAGTTTGCATGCTAAGATAACAGAGTAAGAATCATGATTTGGGGATTGTATGTTGATTAGATAATTATGATACTGTAAACTAGTGTTGATTAATTTTTATATACTGATGTTTTAATGGTTAATTTGGTATTGGAAACCATTTGAAATGGGGGGGGGGGGGGGGGGGGGAATATAGGGTTTGGAATTTAGGTTTACTGCCTAATCTTACAATTGAGGATCCAATTGGGTTTAGTTTTCAAATTTACTTAAGGATGTAATTATTTAGCATGTTATTATACTTTGTGGGTAATAAAGTTTGGATTTTGCTACTGTGGGCTCGAGGTTGATTTTGGGATGTATATTTGTATTTCTTGAAAGGACTAAGTCCTTGTATTTTTATGAGAATACTTTTAACGTAGAATATATATATATGTTAGACTACGGGTATTATGAGGCACTCCAAAAGGGCAAGGCCTGTGTTGAGGGTTGACGGTTTGTGGCTCCTGCTCAGCACCGAGGTAGGATACGATTTCTCTTTTGTAAACTATGATATAAGTGCATATTAGTTATAATATTAAGGGGTATTGGGCATGTTTGGGGGTCCCACCTTAGCAGTTGTGAAGAACGCTTGGGTGGGTACCGGTGTTGAACTGTGATGATGGGTGATTTGGGGAATCATCCTTAAGTTGATTCCAACTGCCGTTGTTTAGGATTTTCACCATTATGTGGGCTTGTCGCCATTATTGATATTACTTTTTTATTCATCACATTTCTTTCAATATGATATTTTGATTTACGTGACTTCTAAAAACATGTGATAATCATCTCTTATATTTGGTTGCAACTCATACATCCTGATTATTTGTCTTGTATTGTCATTTGAATTCATATACTCATGGTTCTGATTATATTGATATGAGAGTGGTATGAAAATGTTGTGGGCTCATGAGATCGGGAAAGGTAAAGATATATTATAAGATGGTTGAAAATATTGAGATGATTGATATGACCCTGAGGGGGCCTTGGTTTGATGGAAATGATTGATGATGATACTACAGCCAAGAGCTGTGATCCGTTGAGAAATTCCGGATGAGTATATGGACGGCGTGGGTCCCTCATGGGTGGCAGTTTATAGAATTTGAACGCTTGTATACTGGAAATGAAAGGTACCTGGTATGTGCATTTGCATTCATATCATACATACATTTATACAGTGATTACCTGTTGATTGATAAGGGGTTTGGAATGGTTAATGAAACTTGGATGACTTCATGATAAAGGATCTTGTTATTGATCTCATAATCCTCATAATATTGGTTATTGAACACCTTCCTAAAAAGGGTGACTTATATGATTCATGAACTCTTTGTGAACAAGGTGATTATATGATTCATTAAATTGTTATGTGAACAAGGTGACTTACATGATTATCGAACTGCTTAGTAGAGGATTGCTTGAGAGTCAACTTGATATTTATTTCTGTTGTGTATCTTTCGTCGTTGTTGGTCTATGATGCATACGCGGGTATGTTGTGTACTCATTCTACACTTGCTGCACTCATTTTGGATGCAGATACAACGCCTTGTACCAGTTCAGGACTTTGTGGCTGAGTGTGAGTAGGGGGATCTCCGGTGCTCGGGGTGAGGATGCTTCTCTTCAGCATGACCTGAATGCTCTTATCTTTACTCTTGTCTTTTACTTGTTCGGGAGACATTTCTAAACTTTCAGAATATGTTACTCTTTTATTTAACTCTTGTATTCGGTTTTAGTGCTCTTGTATTATTGACCAGATTTTTAGGGTAGTAGTAGTAACTTATATTCAGACTTATATCCGCATTTATGTTATGATTAGACAATCTTATTATATATTGTGTTATTTCTACATTTCTTACTTATAATTGTGTTGTTAATTGCGAGTGGTTCGCCTACCGATGGGAAAAGATTAGGTGCCACCACGATGCCTAAAAGGGGTCGTGACAATTATAAAATCAATTATTTTGTTTTGAACTACGTTCGACCTGATTCTTGTTATGATAGGATACGTAGGCGCTCCTTGAGCTCGGTCGCACCAATCAAAAAACCCAAGAAAACCTTAGGAAGCCACTGAGGCATGAGGATTTCAAAATCTCCTCTTAAAATCCATGGACCCTAACTTGCAACTGGCGCAGAATTTTTGCGAAATTACACTGTGAAATCCGGCACAAGAGTAAGCCAATCCTGAACCTGCAAGAAGGATAGAATTTTTTAGAGGATTTCAAAAATTCCTTTACCACGATCCGGCATGAGAGATCGCCAATGTCAACCTTCAACTGGGCAAAATTTTGAGAGGGTCTCAAAAATTTCACCAGATAACCTAGGAATTTGCCCCGAAGCACCAAGGATGATCAAAGTATCTCGCTCGGAGTGTACATGTCATGACAATGAGATAATAATAATATTTCACAATGAAAATCATACTTTTCAATCAAATACTTTTTGAATTTTGAGATCAACGTTTTTGAAAAATATTCTCATTATTTTGTCATAAATATAAATTCATCTTACAAAACCCAAGAGGGTTGGAATAGAGGAAATAGAGGAATAAAACAGCAGGAGTCAACGGCACGGATTAATCTCATACAAAAAATTAACAATTTATGTTGTGGATGTAAGTTCCCAAAATGTCGTCAGGAGGATGGAAACTTATTTTACTAACTCGTTTGTTCATGATAAAAATAGGTGAAAAGCACAAAAGGAACCCCAACGTCAAAGGACGATTCGATCCATCCATAAGGGCTATATAAAGGATAAAGCGCCACATGGGCGGCACAATCCAGCCATAAGGGATATACAAAGGACAAAGCGCCATAAAGGCGACATCATTCATCCATAAATGTTATAATGGACAAAACAACCATCTGACTGGGAGAGTCACAACTAAAAAAAAGATGAAAGAAAGACAATCCAGCCTCAAGGGCCATATCTGTCATTGTGCATGCCGAGAGTGCCATTCATAGAAACACATGCATGCTAAGAGGGCCAGTCATTCAAACACATGCATACCGAGAGGGCCATTCATATAAACTTATGCATGCCGAGAGGGTGATCCATGCAAACTCATGCATGTCGAGAGAGCCATTCATACAACACATATATGTCGAGAGGGACATTCATACAAACACATACATGCCGAGAGAGCTATTCATACAAACATGCAGAGAGGGCCATTCATATACATATTTTCATGACGAGAGGGCCATTCATACAAACACATGCATAGCTCTCTCGGCTATCCATACAAACTCATACATGCCGAGATGGCCATTCATACAAATTTATGCATGCTGAGAGGGATATTTATACAAACGCATACATGCAAAGAAGGTCATTCATACAAACATATGCATGACGAGAGGGTCATTCATACAAACACATGCATGCCGAGAGGGCCACATTCAAACACATGCATGCCGAGAGGGCCATTCATTCAAATATATGCATACCGAGAGGACCATTCATACAAACTCATGCATACCGAGTGGTACATTCATACAAACTCATGCATACCGAGTGGTACATTTATACAAACACTGCCAGGAGGGCCATTCATATTAAACTGCCAAAGAGCCATTCATTCATATAATTTGCCAAAGGGATCGTATGAGCCAGATGGTGCCAAATGAGTCACCTGCTTAGATGAATTCAACCAAGAAAGTCACATAAGTCAGACGGTGCCAAAAGGGTCACCCGCTCAGAATGTTTGTCCAGAAGGGCACAACGACAAAAACCACGCAGGTGTGGTAGACAAAAACAATCAAACACGTCACTATCCTAGCAAATGGAAATAGGTCGGAAGCTGCCGGAGGAGGAAAATGAGAAGAACATATCAAGACGCATGCAGAGCAAACGTGGAACTTTTTCTTGGGCAGCCGGTCAAGATAATATGAAAACATGATTCAAGCTCTCTGGACATGCGTTTAAAGATCACTCCGCACCACACTCAAATCTTTTATCTTTTAAAAATCATACGACCGGTCAAACATATACCGGACATGATTTTCAAAATTGGCAAAGGCATTTTCGCATAAGGGATACCCTTTTGAGCTTATTGAGTAGAATTACAAGTGACCTAATTCCCAAAAATTGGGGATATGTAAGCGAATTCAATACCTGAGAATCGGTCACATTCCAATGAAATCATTTCGGGACTTTTTAGCTTCTGAAATTGATTTATTTAATTACATCTTGAGCTCTATTTGAGTGGAACTATAGGTGAACTGAATTCTCATGCAGCCTCAGATATGTAGGAAATCCAAAAACCTGGGTCTGGCCATAATTTTGTAAATTGTCTAAAAGCGAGAAGTACCTTTTTGAATTGGTCTATCAAAAAACAAGTTTGTCAAATTTCTCTACTCAAGGATGGTCCTTACATCCCCGAACAGCGAATAGGCAATTGTTGACACCTAATTTTTACCCTCCAATAATTTTATTTAATTATTCAAGGTTCCCAAGTCACAAACGAAATGAAATATACTTTTTATAAGGAAAATTATTTTACAAAAGTATCTCAATTTTTTTTTGTCAATTGTGTAATTATTTGATTCACAATTGAATTTATAAATATTTTACTCCGTCGAAATCGGGAAATTTCTTTAACAAAATAGAAAATTAATTTACATCTCAATTTTATGTCATTTTAAATTTAATAGAAAGAGTTTTACAATTTTGGTTACAATTGAAAAGGTTTTGTTTTCAAAATAGTGTCGATGTGATTTTAAATTGACAAAATTGTTTGATATGGTAACAATATCAAACAATTTAAACATATGTGATCGTAATTGAAATTAATTTATCGCCACACATTTGCAAAAATAACCAACCTGCCCCACCTATTTTAAATCACGAATTTGGGCCCTTTTTCTTTTAATTTATCGCCACACATTTCTTTTAATTCCGGCCCAATTGAACCTTGACTCGGCCCACTTCACATGTAAGAGGAACAAAACCTCTTTGCCTCTCATTTGTCAAAGCAGTTAGGGTTTGAACCCTGGCCGTCATGTACCTTTCACTGCCTTTCCGAAAATGGCAAAGATTTACGCACAACATCCTTTTGCAGTCATACCATGCCATTTTGGGCAAGAGCAATTAATTTTCTTTTCCTCTCTCCTCCTCATGACACCGTACCACCACTCCCCTACCAAGTGATGGTAACCCTCCTTTTGTTTTTCACTGCAATTCCTTAATGGTTCTTGTCTCATGCGATTTCAAACAACGTTATTTGATTGGTCGAGTTCATTTGGGAGAGTATTTCCCCCAAATTCACCTATCCCACATAGGATCGGATTGGGTCTTATGGGTTTGCTGGGTTTTATAAATTGAACCCCAACCCTCATTGTTACATATCTGAATATCCATGAAGTTCAAATTATCAGGCTTTTTACACTTAAGAGCCATTATTCGATAAAACTTGACTTATTTTGAGTAATTTGGGATCCAACCCCTTTGGTGGAACCCTACCCACTCAAAATTAGTCCTTCAGTTTCTAAAATCTTTGCTTTTGTATGTGTACGAGTGATTTGAAGTGCGGAGTGAAGATTCAAACCTCCCCTCAATCCTAAGCTGCCTCCACAAAAGGTATTTGACCCTTCTTTACCTCTTTTCGTTTTAATTAACTGTCCTCTATTTGTTTATATAATTATGGACCCGTTTCAAGTGATTTTATGAACAATATGTGTCCCTTGTAGATGACTTAAGAGTAATTTAGATTTAAAATAAACTTAGAGTAATTGTTTATTCATGATTTTTTTTGTGATAATGAACCTATCTAGGCTTATGAATGTCATTACAACTGGTTCAAAGACTAGTATACGCTTAACAAGAATTTAGAATATTTGTTTGCTCATGTATCTAGGGATCGTGAACATGTTTTGGCATATGAATAACATTACATCTAGTTTAGGGTTAGTATAGGTTAAATATGGAGTAATGCATGTCTACCTTGTGTTTATTTTACTGATCTAGGCTTAAGGTAGGTTCAATGTGGTCTTTGAGACTTTGTTAGCTTTGATATATGAATCATATTGGTCAGTACACCTGTATTAGAATCTCTTGTTGTCTTTCGTACATATGTGTTTATTTTTAACAATAAATGATATCATATTGTGTAGGTAAGCCAGTCATAACCATCTTATGTTCTTTGTGGATAGTTTAGGCTAGATAACTATCTACATGCCCATGTCTTGCCCATATGTGCAATCTTCATGTTGGGTTTATGTGTGTTTCACATACGATTATACTATGTTCCTGTTCTGTGGATTTGAGTCTTGTTAGGTGGTCATTTACTCTTGACTTAGGTTAATGAACATTAGGCCCTTAAGAACTCAAAATGATGTCCAAATCTGTGATAAAATATCATGTTGAATGTCAAATATGATCCTCAAATGCATAAACTGTAAATTGCCTTGTTTTAATATACTTAGTTTTAGAGTTGTGAACTGTAATAAATGGGTAATAAAGACATGTTGTGATATGTATATGTGCATGTCAATCTCATTTGCCTTCATTCATTTTTTGGTATGCCTTTGCTTAGTATATAATTGATATACACAAGGATACACAGACTATATACCATATACAAGATATATATATATATATCGAGCATATCACCATATATTTCACCTTAACAATATGTTATATGTGTTTCTGGGCCTGACCCATTTTTCTATCTCTTTAGACTGTCTCTATTCACTGTTATGTGTTTAGCCAGGCCCCTTTGTTATGATTTTCTTCATAAGTGTCATATTTTTGTACTATTTTTTCTCAAATATATAATAAAAATGGTTTTTATAATAAGTTGGACATTTTCGGATATTTGGAAAACTTTTTAAAAGAAATTGTTTTTTTCAAAGACTTCCAATAAATCTAAAAAAGATTTTTGGATAGTTTATATTTCAAAGAAACCATTTACCTAAGGACTCTTTTGGGCCATTGACTTTAACAAATGGAAGAATTATTTGAAGGCCCAAGTTGAGTAAAGTGATTCTAAAATAGGATATTGACTGGCCTTCATAATAAAAGGGAAAACTTTATACTTCTAAAAATCATGGCATATCATTTTTAAAGGATTTACACACTCTTTCAAAAGATTTTCAAAAGACATATAAGGATAAAAGACATGACATTTGGACTAAATCTAGTAGGATTTTACTTCAAAAAAATTGAGTGTATCTTAGTCCGGAAAATGAATTAACTAATTTATCCCTATATGAATATTTTCAAATAAAATTCAACACTTTATTTTCAAAAACCTTTTTTCAAAATTTTGAAACAAAAATAAAGATGAAATGCTATGACTTTTATTTTTGCGAGAACTCAAACACTCTTTTAAACAATTATTCACAATAAAGCATACTATGGAACACGAAGGTCAACTGTATTCTATAAATCCTTATTACTGGGGTGTCTAACACCTTTCCCGGGAGATTACCAGAACCCTTACCTTGAACTCTGGTTTTTAAAGGACTTTTCTGTATTTTGAAAAAACCCTTTTATCTCTGTTTTTCTAATTTCTCTATAAATTAGGTGGCGACTCTAAAAATAATTATTCTAATAGATTCCAAAAACCTCATAGTAGCTTTATGCCTCGCGTAAAATGAATCGTACAACAGTTTGACGGAGCATAAAACCACCGTGAAATTAAGGCAGTGGAAATCTCTAAAACGTTATTTAAAGCGGTGGCACAACTTTGGACTTCATTTTTCACTTGTTTGAGATCCAAAACACCCCCAAGTGTTCTCCCAAGGTTCCTCCATCATCTAAGAGAGGATCCACAAGATTAAAAGGTGATTCTAGCCTCGGAAGCTTGCAAAGATCGTGTAATCGCCTCTTCTTTCTTGTTTTGTGTTGAAACAGCCTTGTAGGATTGAAGTGGGTTAGAAAAGGGGTTGTTCTTGCTGGATTAAGGTAAGGTTTCCTCCCTTATACATTTTATTGAACGTATCCAAGTTGTAGCCAAGTACTTAGGAGTGAAATACGGAAGTAATGTCGGTAAATCATATATGTTGTAGTTGTCGTGTGTACTATTTTAAGGGTATTCATGATGTCGTGGTGGCTGGAAAATTGTGGGAATAACGTAGTAAATGTAATATGTTGATGAGATGAATTATGTAAAGAAGAAGAAATATGTAAGAATGATAAGTTACTAGTAAGAGTTGAATTTGTTGCTCGTTATATTGAGTTCTAGGTATCCTTTGGCTTGACATTAGCATTATTTTCATTTGTTATAGATTGAAGTGTTGTATGACTTGAGTACATTGCGGATTGTGTCGGGTGGATGACGAAGATATGTTAAGGTTATCACATTCTTTCTTTTGGCATTAAGCCAAAGAAAATGAAACATAAATGAGTGTCCCTCCAAAATGACTCTATTCATGGTATGTTAGAAGTGTTAATGTTCTTAATTCCATGGAAATGTTCTTGAATATTGATTTTCCCTTGACGGGAGTACTTTTATGTCATAAGATATTTCGTTCATTATATTGTGTTCTTCGCATGTTGATAATGAAACATTTGATTTCATGTTAGGTTCATAATGATAGTCGAAAATGTAACGACCTTATGTCACTCCGACAAGTTCATAATGTTCTATAATATCTCTCATGCATGTATATATATATATATATATAAATATGTATATGATATGACTTCACACCCCGAGCTATAATCGGTGGGTACGTCACCTAGTGTGCTATATATATATATATATATATTTATAGCACCCATTGATCAGTTGGTTATGATGATAATGCCCATAGAGTCCTATGGAGTTATATACACATTATTTATCTCAACAGTATTATATACGTGTATATATTGTATTATTCAATATCATGGCCCTTAGTGGGAATTCAAAGTTTCAATTTGACCCTTGTTATCTCTCACTTACGTTCATGTCTTTATTTATGATTTATATACCTTACATACCAGTACATTTATTCGTACTGACGCCCCTTTGTCAGGAACGCTATGTTTCATACCCGCAGGTCCAAGTGACAGGTTGATGGATCTCCTCAATAGACTACCCAGCTCAGCGGTGGTGTGACACACTCCATTCTTTCCAGAATTACTATAGTGTGTTGGTATTCTATGAGATCTATATATATATATATATGCATATGGGTATTGCGGGGCCCTGTCCCAACCTTTTTGTAAGATATGTTACTTTTAGAGGCTGGAAGACTTGGGTTGTATGTCTAGTTATCATGTATGGCCTTGCCGGCCTCTCTGTTGTTCAGTTGACCCGTACTATGGCTTTGTTGGCCTTACATATGTATATTAATCTTGGGCTACTAACCCCTTTTAGGTTGTATGTTCATATGGCCTTCTAATGGTCATTATGTGGTCTTGTCAACCCTATATGTGTTATTATCATTCTTTCTATGGATTGGATATGTCATGGTCATGCCAGCCCAGACTTTTTGTATGTTCAGATTATGGTTTTAGATATGGCTAGCACGGTCCAGTAAGGCATCGGGTGTCGGCCACACCCCCAAGATTGGGGTGTGACACTTATTTTCTAGGGAAACTTGGAACATCTATTTTGATATGGTTCATCTTAAGTAAAGTAAGATATCCCAATGATGATAATTCTGGAACCGAACAATATAACACATCTTAGATAGGACCTATAATCCATCCATGATCATATAAGTCTAGTGACACAATTCATCTTAAGTATGACACTATAACCCAATAACGATATTTCTAGAATTGTTGATACCATTAACCTTAGGTAGAGATCTATAACCCATCAACGATCACTTGAAAGCTATCAATATGATTCTTCTTAGATAAGGTACTATAACCTAATAACGGTAATTCATAATCAACCAACATGATTAACCTATAACCCATGGATGATCACTTGAAGGCTATTGACGTGATTCATCTTAATTAGAACTTATAACCCATCTACGATTGTCTAATAGCTACTAATACGATTTAGCTTATGTAATGGTCTACACCCCGATGATGATAATCCATAACTTTCAATATGATTCATCCTAACTAGAATATATAATCCATCGATGAGCATCTAAAGCTATTGATATAATTCAGCTTACGTAACATTCTATAACCCCATATTATTAATCTAGAAACTCGAGCTTAGGAATGTAACAGATGTATACAAGTAGGTGACTCACAACATTTCATTCTTAGAAATACATATGGGAAAGTGACATGTGGCACAACTTCATGTCAGAGGAGAGGGGTACCATACGGACATATACATTTAATATTCTATGATTCTCATTTGATATTCTCTAAACTCATACTCTAGTCCTCTAATTCCTCTTACTATGGTAAGAATATGGCCGTGTATATCAACATAGTTCATCTTAAGTATCACTCTACAATAAAATAAAGGTAATATGGGTTCTATTGATGTAATTCACCTCAAGAAACGAACTACAACCCCTAAATGAACACCTGATAGCTACCCACAATATTTACGTTACGTAAACTATAACCCCTCAACAACACCTTGACAACCACTTATTTCATTCTTTTTAAATAACGATCTATAACTCTTTTAATAGCACGTTGGAAACTTAATACTAAGAGTGGAACATCCATATGAAGTGACGACTCACACTTACATGACATTGCACTTATTTGACAGTTACACCTTGCATATTTTTTCGTTCTAGTATGCGCCGTGAGTAAATTAATGAAATCCTGGTGAGGAGAAGATCTTATATTTGGATGACAATGAGTTTAAACACCCTAAGGTTATCTCCCAATGTTCTCATATGATCCAAGATTAAAAACCAAGGCAAACAACATGAATAACATCGAGAATCTCATAGTCCTTATACTCCTCCTTCATATATTTGAGCTTATGGAAGTCGTGGCTAACTTGTACAATTGAAAACCCGTGAAATAAAGGTCGAAAATTGTAGTGAAGTTGTTGGTTGTTGAACTATTTTGAGGTTATTCTTGTGGTATTTTATGGCTGGAAATTGATAGAATAACCTAACTATGTTGTTGTTGTTGTTGTTGTTGTTGACATGTATTTAAAATAAGAAAGGGTTTAAAGGTATAACTTCATTAGTCGTAAATCGAACATGCCGCTCATTGTATCATTGTTTAGGTTGAAAACCTTATCCTATAGTTGTTGGTTGTTATTTGGGCTGTTTTTATCATTGGAGACTTGAGTAAAGTAAGAAAAATAGGGGAGATGTTGCCCGGTTTGTTATAGGATAAGTTTACCTTTTGAAATATGATAGTCGTTGTTGCTCCCAAAGGTGCACGCAAGCGTATGTGGTCGTACAAGTAATATAGTAATTTTAGAAATCGGATGTCGAACCCACAAGGACTTGTGATTAATTGTTATCTAAACTAAATGATCCAAATTGTCTATACAAGAGAGAAATAGGTTGTAATTATAAACTAACTAAAATAAAAAGAAAACAACAATGAAATTCTTCCAAGAAAGAGCGGGTTTTTATATTATCAATGAGATGAAATAGATCCAGGGCTATGGGCTATCTAACAATCATGCTATATTCTTCAATTGATTCAACTTCTTAATTTATCTAGTTTATTGATTGATAGGGTTGAGATTACAACTACGAACCTCTCGAGTCATCTAGCCGCCTATTTGTATTACTTTCACGCCTATATATCTATGGTCATGAACCTTAACACAAATGCATCTATATTTCATGTATATGAACCAAGCAGGGCGAACTAGGTATATCTCTATCTTTGATGCAAATCCGTTCTCTGATGCCTAGGGATGAAAACTTGCTCTATTTAACCCTATTACTATCCTAGTATTCCTCTCTCGAGTTCAATCTAAGAATCAAAGATAGTATTCGATTGGTGATCAAGCAACCAGACAATTAAGCTCAGGATTAAATAAATAAACCAATACTAGATAAGCTAATTAATCAAAATCAATATTCGAATAACAACGTTCATGAAAGAACCATAACCCTGGAATGAGAAGTTTAGCTCCACATGGACATGGAGGAAATATAAAAATTAATCCAAAGAAAATATAAAATGATTAGTAAAGAGAAGAAAAGATAAAACCCAATAATCTCTGGCCTCCACGACAGCTTCTAGCTCTCTCTAGGTCCAAAGTTTTGAACTCAGGGTCACAAATTGTGCACAAAGTTATCTAAAACTTGTGTCTTATGAACTATTTATAGATGTAGAAAAAAGCCTAGATAAAATAGCCGAGTCTAAAACTAATTGAAAAAATTAGCATCCGAAATTCTAGGCTCCCTGAGCGAGACCCAAAGAAAGGAAAGACCTCGCTTTGGGCTTCGCCCAGTGAGGTAACAAATGCACTAGTACATTTTTCCACTTTCAACTTTCAATTCACTTTGCAACTCTTTTCTCTTCTCATTTCTTTTGCTTCTCTTATTTTTGTATTCAAGTTGGGGGACAAACTTTGGTAAGTGTCCCCCATTATTTTAATATTTTCTCTTTCTTTCTTTTTTCATTTGCGTTTTATTCAATTTTGCTTCAAATTTCTTCATCTTCATACTATTTTATTCCTACACATTAAGAATATGATATTAATCAAAAAGCACTACAATTAGACTCAAAAATCGATTAAAAGTATTAAAATGTGAAGCAAACAATGGATAAATATATGTATTTTAGGTCGAACATCGGTTGTATCACTTATAGTGTGATGATAGATTCATTTTCATTGTTGTAGATTAAGGTGACTCCGTGCCTAAAATGGTATTCGTATAAGTTGTATAAAAGAAATATTCATAACAATCTTGTGTCTTGTATTCATACATCACTTAGATTCTATTTATTGTCCCTTGTCGGGAGTAATTTATGCCTTAGAGAGTATTTCCTCACTTGATGACCGTGTATAGATCATACAGATATAGTCTATGGTTGATGACATATGATATCTTAGCTACTCCTTATTAGAAGCTCACGTTCAGTTCATACTAGCTTTACGTCAATAGAAAGAATAGAGAGTTCAGATGTATAGTTATATAGTACTACTATTATATGCAGAGTTACTATATCCTGGCCTATTGGTTGGTGAGATACCTGGCCTATTGGCTGGTGAGATGTCCGACCTATAGATTTATGAGAGCCCGACCTTAATTGAGCCATATATGTGGCCAATTAGCTATACTATTACATCACATAAGATGTGAGACAGAGAAGGTAAGTGCACCTATAATAGCCTTGATTTCAGATATATTCAGCTGCTATGCTTATCAGTTTAGTTTCAGCTTTCAGTTATTTAGTTGCCTTACATATCAGTACTTTATATTCGTACTGGGGGTGGTGCATTTCATGCGTGCAGGTCTTGAAACACAGGTAGACAGGCCTCCTCCGTAGGCGTTGTCGGGATCAACTTGATAGATAAGATCTATGTTATTCGGAGTTGCCAAGTCTAGAGTATTAATATGATTACAGAGATGATGGGTAGGCCAGGGCCATGTCCTGATTACAGTACAATTGTATTCTCTTTAGAGGCTTGTAGACATGTCCCGTGTGTATAGTACGTCAGCATGGTGGCCTTGTTGGCCCTTGTATATACTTGTTTTGGGTTTGTTGTTGTAGACATCCATGGTGTCCTTGCTGACCTAAGATACTATGATTAGTTTATAGATTGGCCTTCTCGACCCAGATTATTTTTGGGTTTCCAGAGCTCACGAGTTACAGATAGTACACTCGGGGTCAAGTAAGGAATCGGGTGCCGGCCACGTCCCCCTGTACTTGGGGCGTGGCAAACTTTGTATCAGAGCAGGTTGTTTATGAATGAGTCTACAAGCCATGTCTAGTAGTCTTGTTTATGAATGAATTGCGCACCACTTATATAAACAGGAAGCTGCAAGTCATGTCTCATGGAGTCTACAAGTCGTGTCTAGAAATATGGTTACCCTTCTTCTGATTCCAGATCGTGCAACAGATAGGAGCTCGATTTCATTCTGTACTCATAGCAAGTAAGTGAAAAATACATACCAATCATGTATGCACTAGAGGTGCAAGTATTATGCTAAAGTTTCAAAGCGTGAGCATTTGTCTTACCCATTCAAAAGAAGGTAGTGCAAGGCTAAAAGGTAAAGTGTGAGTTTTAGAACGCAAAGGAAGTAAAGAGACAAAGGTACAAAGTACCTAAATAGAAGAGATTGTAAAGTAATTGGCGCCCAGATAGCCGCAACACAAGAGTTATAATCCCGCTTCTAGTAGCAATAGAACTACAATTTCCGCTTATTATTTTTAGATGTCGATAGACGTAGTCTTAGAAAAAAGTGAGATTTTGTGATCTAGTAAGGGTTAGAATAATCCTTAATATCGGACAGATTTTTAGAATTGAATGGTAGTACTGAAGAATATTAATGAGTGTGTTGACGGTACCTCTCTATAGGATATATACATGATGTACTCGAGATTTATTAGCCGAATACGACTTAATGAGAATCTTGAAGATCCAGGAGCCAAGTATTTAAATATTTGTATGTGAGGTTAGTATTCCCCTCAGTGAGACTCCTGTCTGAAGTAATGAAGAGGTACTAAGTGCCTAGAGAATAAGGTCGGTCGAAGAGAGAGAAGTTAAGTGTTAATGAATGTTCCATTGGAATTATCCAAAATAAGGTAAGAAGCGATGACATTAGCAAGAGGTTGCTAGAAAGATAAGTGGGGCACATGAGTAAATGTGAGAAATGACCGAGAGTCGTAAGATAATGTATGATAATGAAACAAGTTTGTATCCAAGTAGAATAAAAGGCAAGATCAACTATATGGTGAGTTATAAAGAAGTGTATGATTATGAGACTAAGTCTCTATTACAAGATTTGAATTGCCAATGTCAACATAATATATCAACCGGGTGATTTAGCTCCTTAAATCATGAAGTACTAATATTGGGAAGTACCCAAAGATAAATTGAATACGAGTTAGAAACCTTAAGGATTGCTGTAAAAATGGATGTTGTGAAAAATGCAAGGTAAACGATTCAGTATTCCCTGAAAAGGGGAGTTGTTCTAAGGCAAGTTGTAAGTTATTCAAGTTCGCAGAATTGTGAGGTGTTGAGGTAACAATATGACTTTTCAAAAATAAAATACTTGAGCGCAAGGAGTGGCTATCCTCCCAAAAAGGGAAATAGTATGATAAAGTATCGAAACAAAGTCACATGTTGGTTCAGTGATTGAGTAAGTGAGAATGGTTGCAACGAAGAGTTTCAAGACAAATAAGATTGTGTTTATCCAGATTCTATGAATGTGTCATGACTATGGAACAATATGTAAGTATAAATGCTAAGAAAGGAACAAAGCAACCTCCTAGCTAGAGGAGTTAAGCGACAGTGAGAGCAGCCAGACATATGAGGCTAAGAAAATAATTGTGTGAAGTATACACAAAGATAGAAGTGTATAGGCCCAAGAGGGGTTATTCAGAACTAAATAATGAAAGGTAAGTTGAGTTAATATTCGGATATGACTTATGTAAAACCTAGAAAAGGTTAGTCAAGAGATTAGAGGAGTCGTTAGCCGATATAGAACTAAGCATTGTGGAATGGCCCAAGCGTCTAAAGTTTCAATTTCATGAGTAAAGGATCACAACTACTAGAAATTATTTCAGATAGGAGTAATGACATAAAAGGTCTAGAATAAAGCAGATCATAAGTTAAAAGGGACATAGAACCTAGAATTCGGTGCAAACACTTAAAGGTTGTACACAAAATTGGTACTATCAGAGTAAGGGTGAAAGTAAAAGTGATTAAGAATAATTGTGGGCATTTTAAAAGCGCCTAAGATTCTACATGGATATCTGATAATGAGATTGAAGCTTAACATGAATGAGAAGATTTATTATTAAAGTATAATTGATAAAATATGTTAGCTCAGAGACGAGGGAGGAAAGTTTACTCCAGGCATAGTGATTCAAACCTTGGATTACAAAAATGTTGACTAATAACATCCGTTCCTTAAGAATATGAGTTTGTATCCAATAAGAAAGTACTTCAATAGCTTATTGCTAGCTAGGTCGGTTGAATAAAGAACCAAATAAGAATCCAAAGTAATACTTGAGGCTATGTATATAAGAAACGTTACACCCCATAAATTCACATATCAAATATACCTTAAGTTAAAGAAGTCTAAGGTAAGGAATAGGGTTCCTCTGGGAAGATTAATAAATGATCAAGTTAAAACTCGAAGAAGTTACAAGAGTTTAAGAAGTGTATCGTGTCAAGCCGATATAAGATGAAAAGAGTTATGTTTCTCATAAAAGGATAATAAAGGCCTTGGGCCAAGACTGAAAGTACATCCAAAGGATTCCGAGCTATACTCATCGTTTCGCGCACATTTGAGAACCCAATTAATTGATTTAAGTTATGATGACTCGAGCTCTATTCTGAGGGTTATATACAACTTAAATGGATATTAAGAAGGTTTATGGATGGTTATATATCATTGGGATCAAAGGAATCATATCTCGACAAATTTTGATAAAAGTAGGACGATATGCTAAACATCTCACCCCACGGAACCAATTCCGCCTCGCAGATAAGGCCATGCACCAAAGACACCTTTCTGTTACACCTCAAAATATTTGCATTGTTCGTATCATAAGTAAGCTAATGTGACTTTGGGGAATCCATGAAACTATTACAAGGCTAGGGAAGATGTAAACAAGTGTTAAGCATGTACCAAAATATTTTGAGGTTAAACGAATCAACGATGTTATAATTTGTACTTTCGGGGTAAAACTAGGAGTGATTAATATGTTGAGGAGGTCGTGTTTTAAGGTATTTGAATCATATAATTTTCATATGTTAATATTTGAAGTCAAGCAAGTTGTAAAACAAAAGTCGGCAAAAGATATTGCAAGTTACATTCATGTTTTTTGCTGAAATTTGGGTCAAATGTTGCAGAGCTTTCCTCCCAATATATTTTGAATTACGGCGTGATCTAATAATTAAATTGAAGGTCTACAAGTCGAGTTTCCAATGCATTACACCATTTGTCAATACATCATCGGAGTAGAGATATTTGTATTTTTACGAGACTACGCAGGCAACCCCTTTTGGGACCCTCTATGGTGGTTGCCGGCCTTACTTTTTATAAAACAATTTGGGGACTCATTTATCATTATTTTCAACCAAATTTAGTCCTCACAAACCCTCCTAATAGATTCTTAAGGCTTCAAGGTGAATCCAAGGTGACTTAACTTAGACCCAACATCAAAGTTAGCCAAAGGTGAAGAATAACCCCTCTATGGTGTTGTGATGTGAATAAGGATGATGGTGAGCTACGTTAAGCTTAGGTTTCGAATTGTATCTACTGCCTAAGGTATTTTTAACATCTCTTTGTTTGTTTTTGAGGTTAATTACATGTTGGTTGTGGTGTTTGAGTGAAAGATTACAAGATAGCACTTGAAAGGGGAAGAGATGTTGTTATATTTTTGTTGGACTGTTTTAAGGCTATATATATAAGTTTTATGGATGTAAATTGTGCAAAACAACTTGATTATTATATGGTTTCTGTTGTTATGCATGTCTATATGTTTATCAAGTGAATTGATGAAAGAAGCATATGAGACTTGAGATTGAAAGTGAAGATTAAGGTGTTGTGCGTGTAGACTGTTCTGAAAGGGATTTAGGCTATGTTTTGGTTGGTTATTGATGCAATAACTTATCTATGATGTTGTTAATATGGTTATGTTTGTTTACATGTCAAGCTTGTTGAAGAAATTGTTGACTAGAAAAGGAAATGGTTACGTAACACTTGGAAATGGTTCATAGTGTTGTTATCTTGTGTTGGACTATTTTGTGTAGCTTTGAAGATACCTCTGAATATTTTTTTTTACATGCTGGACATATTTTTAATTTTAAGGATAAATTATAATGCGGTTGAAGGGTTCTAAAGGAATCCAATCCAAGCTTGCCGCTCGTCGTGATAAATAGTAATTTCGTTAGTGATGCTTTTACACTTGTTGTTGTTGCTATTATTTTTTATTGTTGTAGTTGTTGGGATGTTGATGACCCTTAGTGGTCTTTGGGATGAAGTAAAAATAGGGGAGATGATTCCCGATTTTCCGTAAGTTATATGACTAGCAAAATATGACGGTTACGACATTATATGTGATGATGATATCATTTCACTTGTTGTAAACACAAGAAGTTGTGATGATATTGGTTAAGGAATAAGGAAGATATCATACATGTATGTTAAGGCTATCCTTTACCTCTTTTGGCATTACCTATTTGTAAACAAACGTAAAGGAATATCTGTCCATAGTGACTCTACTCTTGAAAGCTAGAAATATTTATGTCCTTCATTCTATTGAAGAAGTTTATTGATTCATGTATATCTTGTCTTATTGACTCATAATAAAAGGTATGTTGAGAAACGTAGCGAAAATAATGATAGTTAAAGGATAAAGACCATAGGTCACTCCGACTCTGTTCATAGTGTCCCCTGAGTTCAGTCTTGCATTGCACTAATATATATGTATCTATTTTCTTACCGAACTACGATATAGTCATCCAGGTACAACACTTATATGTGTGCACCACTGCAGTTGGTTTTGACATTACCGAGTCCTCTTAAGGTCAGGTATAACCAAGTCCATTCGAGGTCGGGTACGTTATGATATGATATGATTTTCCCTACAGAGAGGCTTGATACTATATTATATGGCCCAATTGAGTGGCTAAATTTTTAGAAACATGCATATATATCCATGGGTGTGACAGTGTATGCCCACAACGGCCTTTTAATGAGTTACAGATTGATTCATACACCCTTCTCTTGTATTTCATTCATATATATGTTTACCTTCCTTTCATACTCGGTACATTTATTTATATGCCCTTTTGCATGAAGACACTGTGTTTCATGCCCGCAGGTCCCAGTAGACAAATTGATGGTCCTCCCAGTAAAATACTAGTTCAACGGAGGGTGTGTTGCACTCCACTTATTCCAGAGTTGCCTTTTGGGTCAGTATGTTTATTTATGTAGCTATGGGTATAGTGGGGCCTGTCCCGACCTGATTTTATGTTGCACTACTCTTAGAGAAATGTAGATTAGTTGTTTATGTATTTGTCATTTTGTATGGCCTTGACGGCCTCTTATCAGTCGATTGGTATAAATGTTTGGCCTTATCGGCCTTCTGATATTAATTATGGCCTTGTCGGCCTTGCTATATATCCACGTGTTAGTTCCGCTCTCATTTTATCCGGTCATCGTATTTAGTTTTCCCCCTTGTGGTTGTTATCCTGAGGCCTTGTCGGCCTAAATTGTTTGCAGTTAGGCAATGATATACATGTAGTACGCTTGGGCCGTCCAGGTGCCGGCCACACCCCCCGAAGCTGGGGTGTGACACTTTTCTCCACCTCACTGCCACCATATGCGGTGGCATATACAGATGCATATGAGCATATATGCCGCATATGCAGCTGCATATTTGAGGTGGTGGAGTGGTCTATTTAAGCCAAAATTCGGCCAGCCTTATGTTCATTTCATATTTCGACCCTATAAGCTCCAAAGACCTCCCAAACACTCTCCAAAGTAGCCTCCATCATTGAAGAACAAATCTATGATAAATCTAAGATGATTTCCTCTTTCAAATATCAAGAACACCTTGAAATCCTCTTTCATCAACATGGCGAAGTTGTGAGCTTCTTGAGATAGAGTTGAAGCTTGTTGTGGGAGACTTCTTGGCTGGATTAACGTATGCTTTACTTCTCTTTATTTATTTCCTAATTACTCTTAGGTAGGATGGATTGATTGGTGAAGATGACCTATGAATAGTTAAACTAAAACTTCTTAGTAAAACTAGGTTTGTTGTAGGATTGGTTGGATTGAGTTCTTGAGATGATTATAACTAAAACCTTGTAGAGTATGATTGTTTCCATCCTAGAATTGTGACATGTAGTGGATAAGGGATGATGATAGTCAATAACCATGGAATCAAGCTAAGGAAAGTTGCGCACACCAAGTGTTCGATGAAATCCTAAAGCCATTGATTGGATATTGATATAGATTATCTTATTTGCTTAGGTCAATGATTGTAGGACAAGTGAAGAGCCATAGGAGTTGTATTGATCGTCAAAAATATTTGTAAGGTTCATTCCTTCACTCTTTTGGCATGATTTAGGACTAAACCTAACAATAACAACATCGCTTCAAAATGGAACTTTATTCTTGAGATAAAAGCTTGTGAACCTTATTGTTTCATATCGATATATGTTTCATGGATCTTATTGTTGTTCTTTGTCAAGGACACTTCCTTCCTTGGTTTCCTTTGAATCTTATATCTTCTAATGATCTTTCTTGACTCTTGGATAATTTATACGGACACCGTTACATAACAATAATTGGAGGATAATGACATTAAGTCACTTCGATCAGATCTATGAGTCCCTTCAGAGTCATTGCTTGCATTGCACTTATATATATGTATCTATTTTCTTACTGATCTACGCTATAGTCATTCAGGTATGACACCTAGATGTGCATACCACTGCAGTTGGTTTTGATATGACCGAGTCCCATATCTGGGCCAGGTATGACCGAGTCCTTTCGAGGGCGAATACAATATATTATGATATGATTTGCCCCACAGAGCAGCTTGATACTATACTATATGGCCCCATTGAGCGGCTTGATTTTTACAAGTATGCATATGTATTCATGATTGTGATAGTGTATGCCTCCGTGGCTATTTATGAGTTTCAGGTTGATCTTTATACTATTCCTTTATATTTCATCCTTTATTTATATGATACATGCCTTACATATTCAGTACATCTTTCGTATTGATTTTCCTTCCCGGGGGCACTTTGTTTCATACCAGCAGGTACAGATAGAGACTCAGACAATACTTTGTGTAGGTGACTCGATTTACCTAAGGGTTGTCACGTTCCCTTCTTTCAGAGTTGTCGTGTGAGCTGATAGGTATGATGGTTGTATATGTACATAGTTGGGTATAGTGGGGCCCTATCCTGACCAGATGTCATTGATATACTCTTAAGAGGCTTGTAACAATCATTTTGTTATAGTGGTCTTATGCGGCCTTGTCGGCCTTTTTCAGTAGACTCGTTGTGTTTATATAGGCTTTGTCGGCCTTGTTGTATATATTATGTATATATGTTGGGCCTTTTCTGCTTGCAGGTAGTTGTGTTTATGGGTCAGGTAATCATTTCTCAAAGGCCTTGTTGGCCCATGATTTTCGAGTATGCTACAGGTATCATAATTGGGACGCTCCAACCTTAGGGTGCCTGGTGCTGGACACACCCCTCAAGGTTGGGGTGTAACAAACTTGGTATCAAAGTAGGTTTGTCCTAATAGAGTCTTGCTTATGGGTGTGTTGGGTGCCACACTTATAAACATGAGGCTATATGGCATTTAGGATGGTTTCCTTCGTTCTTGATCTAGATTGTGTACTAGAGCCAAGCTGTAAGTAAATCTTTCCTAATCTTATTGTATTTACTAGTTTGTGATGTCCTCTTCAAGAGAAACACCTTCTATTGAGTCCGACCCATCAAAGGATACGAGCGGGTTACCTCCCCTCCAACATTCGACCCAGATACGATCAAGGCCGCCAAGGGAGACCCTTGTACCATTAACTATACCTTTTGATATACCCCCAATACCATCCGACAAAGATGTTAGGAGGGCAGTTCAGCTTTCGACCCGGTTGGTGCCTCTCAGGCACGATACCGTCCTGGTATGATTGACAGTGATAGACCCTTGGAAGGGTCAAGGAGTTCTCAGCCTAGGGAGTCTGTTGGCCAGGGACAGTTAATGATCGGTAAGGTTGACTCAGTTGGAGCAAGGGAAAGGACTAAGTGAGTTAGAGTGGTTGGTGTTTATCGAGGATGGCAAAATGAGGAAGGATCTCGGATGCATGATCAACATGAAAAATATTTGCGACAGATCAGGTATGATCAGAGTTCTTAGGTAAGGCCGAGGCAGGGGTCATAGCCCTCGATATCTCAGGATCAGAATAGGAGTGTCAGACTGAGTGGGGCTGTGTAGTCCATGTTGTAGGATATGTGGACAGATGTATGCTAGACCTTGTCGCAAAGAGATATGAGATAGTTATATTGGTGTGATAATTGAGGACACAGGATATGAGAGTGTCGGATACGAGAGTGTCCCGGACTAGCCTACAGGAGAAAAAAAAAAGTGAGGATGTAGCCTCGAGTTCTAATGATACCCGGGGGGGGAGGGGGGGAGCAGACGAGTGTAGGTATGCTATTGAATCTCTTACTCATTTACCTACCTTTTATATGCACAGTATGGACATATTTTATACTCTAGAAAAGTGATACTATTTTGGGAGTCGATGTTCTGAGCTGCCCATTGGGATAAGATATTTTGATAAGAAAGAATCGTGACTGTAATGATGTTAACTAAAGGAATCTTCTAGTCCAATACACAGCAAAGTTACTTATGCGCACTGCGAATGCAAAATATGTGGAGCACCTAACCCAACCTAGTACCAGAATTGGTGGCATGTTTTCAAATGATTATACTAGACGAACTTACGATACTTGATAAGATATCATCTAACGATTGTACAAAATCCCGAGCTTTGGGCGAGAAAGGGCAAGCCAAAATAAGATCAAAGGGGAACACAAGGCAAAAAGGGGTATTGGATAGTTTGAAACATTTTGAGAATGTTTTTCACCCCTTAGTGAATTACATCTTTTTGAATATGAGAGTTTGCTATGAATGCCTGATTTAAATAATAAACCCGGGGCAGAGGAATGATAGGGAAATAGATTTCTGAAATCAAGTTACATGAAGCTTCATTTCAGAAGGTGATTTAAAGAAAAAGGGGCACAGAATGTTATGCCCGAACCAGCGGCCTCAATCCCTCCATAAGGATCGGACAATGTATGAGGGATAGAAATAAGATAAGTCTCGTTGATCGAAGAAAAAGAGCATACCTTATCTATTGTGAACAACTATGTGCATGGGTGGCAGTAAAGGGTTACAGATTTCCAACGATGGGTGATGAGGACTTTAAGTTATGTGGTGTGATCCTACGAGCTGACGGAGTAAGAACATCTGGTTAAATACAGTTTACGATAAAGATTATGATATAACAGAGGAATGACTATGAGTAGTAGGTGGATGTTCGGCAAGTGCAAGTGGAATGTTATGATAGGATACTGAGGCCATAGGGTATTCCTCATAGGGACAGACAAGCAAAAAGATATTAAATGGTAAGGGTACCAATAATGAGACCAGGAGGGAACCCATGACAGTAAGAGCACTTGAAGATGATGACCATGGAAAATAAATGATATGTAGATCCTCCTAGCCAAAATGATAGAACCCTGATGCACATGAGCGCTACGTACAAAGGATACATCAAATTAAGGATCCTTAAAGGAATTTAAGTAAAAAATGTAAAGATTAAAGGATCGAGTGGCAGTTTAAGAGAGGATATAATACCCATTAAGGGGGGAAGCTTGAGTAAGTAGTAAATTGAAATAGGACTATGATTTGAACTTGGATATGTCAAACACTAGTTTTCTCCTAAATACCAACAAGATGATGGAGGACAAGTAAGTGGAAGTAATGGCGAATAAGTCCAGATGGGGGCATATAACAGAAAGGAAAAATGATCAACGGACCTCAAAGAGGCCAAAGTAGACATTAAGGAAAAGAGTTAAAAAGTAGGGATGATGAGGTAAGGATAAAAGTAAGCAAATAATGGTAAATTTTGGATTTATCAAATTGACCGGAAACTCCACGAGATGGATTATGTGATTAATGTGAGAGCTAAAGACATGAGTTGCAAAAGGAACCTGAGCCAAGCTATAAAGATGAAAGAATTAACTCAAGTACGGTGATCGCGGTGAATCTGGTAGATCGACGCCCTCCAGATATGAATTTGTCAATGGGAAAAGAGTAGGATGACCCTTAGCGTGAAGAATAATGAAGAACAGTACAATTATATCAAAGGTTTTCCTCCAGATAAGGTATATATGACATACACAACAAAAGAATAGTCAAATATGGAGAGTAGTGAATCTTGAAGTTACCAAAGTCTAGTATTGTGCTCTTAGTGTGAAGTTAATATTTCTCTCAAAAGGGCACAAGTCCGAAGTAACTATAAACAGTGGGCGCCTAAGAGATAAGGCCGACAAAGGGAAAAGACACCAAAGGTGAGAGGATATTTGGTCTCCAGTACGTAAGAAAAAAGGAAAGTAAGGTGAATAGTAAAGGAACGATACACATCTTGAAAGGATACTTGAGCAACTATGGGGTACGACTAAGAGATGATGAACCTATTTTGGATTGCATAGCATCGCTTATAGAATATCCGAAGTTGAGACATTTTATAAAAAAAATAAGAGGTTTTGACATAATAGACAAGGACATAGTTGATAATATGTCCAAGAATCGTTAATAAGAGGGGGGATATTAAGACTTAAGGAAAGAGTAAGGTAACAAGTAGCTAGCATAAAGAGAATCCAAGTGATGATAATTCCCTAAAGAAAAATGCGGAAGAACCTTATCTTGTATTAGGAATTAAAGGAACTTCGAGATCAAGAATGTTGTAGTAATCCACCCGTCTAGAATATACAGAGATATAACGTGATACGAAGTAAAGGTAATAACGAAAACCTTACTAAAATTTGAGATTGATGGTTGATACATAGTCATACACACTCAAAGCGGGAATAATTCATTACTGATTATTGGGTGGCAAGGGAATTGCTAAAGTTTATCCCATTATAATCGTAAACCCTTCTGATCTAAAAGACTAATATATAAATGGCTCGACAATATGCATCATGATAATCAGGACCGTCTATAAGGTTGAATATTGGCCAATAATTCATATTAAGAAGATTACCCATTTTTTAGAGGTTATCGCAAATCATTATACAAGCACCCTCTCTTTGGTTAATGACCTTTTAGGAACCAGATCGAAGAGGAATTTGGATGTTCAGATTCGGCCTACTTATTGGACTATTATGTGAAGTACTAGCATTTAGACACATAAGGCTTTGTGTTAAAATATGGACAAGACTCCTATCAAATGACGGAGAAGGGAGCGATTTGTGGTAGCGGTAGTAAATTGGATACATTAGGTTATGAGGAAATTCCCGGTTAATAGAAAGATGTTTTAGAAGACTTGATGACAAGAGAAGAATAAAATTTTAAAAAAAGGAATGACGTAGTCTGAGACATTTGCAATCGTAGTACCTACACTTGACCAAAGAACGCGATGACAGATTGACCTACCTATCTAGTTCTTACATTAGGCACTAAGGGCATTCATTTGGTATCCACTTTAAATTTTACCATGGTATAAATAAGAAGGAAAAGAAGAAGTTATTGAATGAAATAATTATATCTATAAGTGTGACGATATGACTAAGGTAAGAAAGGAATGTATAAGAGATGGAAGAAAATAATTGAAAAGAAATTAACACAGATAACCATATTGTTTTCAAAAACTCCTGACCTATGACGATCATCGCGCAACGTCTACTCATCATAACCTTACTTATGTTCCTCATCTATGAACTTCTATCACATAAATCCTAATATGCGATAAAAATTGTAACAAGGTAATGAAAGACATAGTTTAGATGTCAGGATTCAACATTTTTAAAGGAGATGTACGACTGTGTAGGGTCGATGATGTATCGATAATATTGTGTTTGTGTAACCCTATGAGGTAATAGTTATGGCATCTGATTATGCAACAGGTTGATATGGTCCTATGTACAAAAGAAGCTCTGCCAAGGTTTCCGGAAAACATAAGAATTGCTATACCCAAGTGTTAAAGCCCCGACATTCGACGATGAATGTTCTTAAGGGAGGAAGGATGTTATACCTCATAAATTCTCATATTTAATATACCTTAAGTTAAAGAAGCCTAAGGTAAGGAAGAGGGTTCCTATGGAAAGATTAAGGAATGATCGAGTTGAAACTCGAAGAAGTTACAAGAGTTTAAGAGCCGCTAAGCCCTTCGTTATTGCAATCTTTATGTCAAGTGCATCATCCCAAGCCAATATAGGATGAAAAGAGTTATGATGCCCATAAAATAATAAGAAAGGCCTTGCTCCAATATTGAAAGTACATACAAAGGATTCCGAGTTATACTCATCGTTTTGCGCACATTTGAGAACCCAATTAATTAATTTATATTCCAATCACTCAAGCTCCATTCCAATGGTTATATATGACCTAAATGGGTATTAAGAAGGTTTATGTATGGTTAAATATAATTGGTATCAAAGGTATCATAGCTCGGAAAAGTTTGACGAAGGTAGGACGATACGCTAAACGTTTTGCCCCACGGAACCCATTCCTCCTCGCGGATGAGGCCACAGACCAAAGACACCTTTCCTCCACCTAACTTCCACCATATGCGATGGAATATGAAGCTGCATATGGGAATATGCACCACAGATGTAGCCGCATATGTGAGGCGGTGGAGTGGTCTATTTAGGTCAAACTTTGGCCAGCCTTAAATTCATTTCCTATTTCGACCCCATAAGCTCCAAAGACCTCCCCAAAACTCTCCAAAGTATCCTCCATAATTGAAGAACAAATCTTGATGTATATAAGATGATTTCCTCTTTCAAAGATCAAGAACACCTTGAAATCCTCTTTCGTCGACATGGCAAAGTTGTGAGCTTCTTGACATTGAGTTGAAGCTTGTTGTGGGAGACTTCTTGGCTGAATTAAGGTAAGATTTACTTCTCTTTATTGATTTACTAATTACTCTTAGCTTGTATGGATTGATTAATGAAGACGACCTATGAAGAGTTAAACTAAAACTTCTTAGTAAAAGTAGGTTTGTTGTGGGATTGGTTGGATTGAGTTCTTGAGATGATTATAACTAAAACCTTGTAGAGTATGATTATTGCCATCCTAGAATTATGACAAGAAATGTAGAAGGGATGATGATAGTCAATAACTATGGAATCAAGCTAAGAAAATTTGCACACACCAAGTATTCGATTAAATGTCACAACGACGAAATCTTAAAGCCATTGATTGGATATTGATAGGAAATATCTTATTTGCTTAGGTCAATGATTGTAGGACAAGAGAAGAGCCATAGGAGTTGTATTGATTGTGAACAAGGTATGTAAGGTTCATTCATTCACTCTTTTGGCATGATCTATGACTAAACGCAACTATAACGATGTCGCTTCAAAAAATAACTATATTCTTGAGAAAAAAGCTTGTGAGCCTTATTGTTTCATATCGATATATGTTTCATGGATCTTATTGTTGTTCTTTGTCAAGGACACTTCCCGTCTTGGTTTCCTTTGAATCTTATATTTTCTTATGATCCTTGTTGACTCTTGGACAATTGATATGGACACCATTATATAATGATGATCGGAGGATAACAACCTTGAGACACTCCGATCAGATCCATAAGGCCCTTCAGAGTCATTGTGTGCATTGCACTTATGTATATGTATCTATTTTCTTACTGAGCTGCACTATTATTAGCTGGGTACGACACCTATATATGCATACCACTGTAGTTATTTTTTATATGACTGAGTCTCATATCGAGTAGGGTACGACCGAGTCCTTTTGAGGCCGGGTACAATATATTATGATATGATTTGCCCCACAAAGCGGCTTGATACTATACTATATGGCCCCATTGAGCGGCTTGATTTTTATAGACATGCATCTGTATTCATGATTGTGATAGTGTATGCCTCCGGCGGGGCTATTTATGAGTTTCAGGTTGACCTATATACTATTCCTTCATATTTCATCCTTTATTTATATGTTACCTACTTTACATATTCAATATATTTTTCATACTGATGTCTCTTTCTGAGGGCAATGCGTTTTATGCCTGCATGTACAGATAGAGACTCAAACAATACCTTGTTAACTCGATTCAGCTGAGGGTTGTCACGCTCCCCTCTTACGGAGCTATCTTGTGAGCTGATAGGTATGATGGTTGTATATGTACATAGTTGGGTATGGCGAGGCCCTATCCTAACCAGATGTCATTTACATACTCTCTAGAGGCTTATAGACAATCGTTTTGTGTATAGTGGTCTTGTGTGGCCTTGTAAGCCTTTTCAGTAGACTCGTTGTGTTTATATCAACTTTTTCAGCCTTGTTGTATGTATATATGTATGTTGGGCCTTTTCTATGTGTAGGTAGTTATGTCTATGGGTAAGGTAATCATATCTCAGAGGCCTTGTCAGCTCATGTTTTGTTGAGTATGCTATAGGTATCATGACTGGTACGCTCGGATCTTAGGGTGTCAGGTGCCAGCCACACCTCCAAGGTTGGGGGTATGACAGAAACTCCAAGATGTTGGAGACTGAAATAAGTTAATGCACGTACAAGGATGAATAAGGAAATAAGGTCGTTTAAGAAAAAGGGCAATTGAGGAAGACGAGGAAAATTACTGGCCCATGACTTAGGATTGGTGTCATTTGAGCACGTATTTAAGATATGGCGTGATGGGTTTCTCTTATTAATAGTAAAAGCATCCTCTGGGACAAGTCAGGATAGTATAGAGACAAACGAGTAACAATATTTTGTATTGAAAAGTAAGTAAAGATGAGCCTGTATGATATAGTTGAGTATGGTCCTCCTCGTGAGAGAGATGACTCAAAAGTTACACTACTACGAAAGAATATCCCACAAAAGTGGTAGAAAAGTAAGAATATAGATTTGCATCAGCCATCCAGTTTGAGGGTCTGATTATTGACTAAGATAATAGTAGAGTTACTATTTAGATTTCAGTGGTATCACTCTTTAGTGGTAAAAGTGGAAGATTAGCAGTATACAGATTATGTCCTATTATAGTTTAAAGTGAAAGTTTAGCAGAACAGGGTGAAAGCCTTCAAGGTAGCATACGATAAGATTTATGGGTAGCTTAGCTTACCTAAAGGCTAAAAAGATAGAAAGTTATCCAACGAGCTCTATCAAGTAGCAAGTTCAGGAGTTTAACTTATATACTTCGATGATTGTAGTTTAGTGGTGCAGAATGTAATTGCATCATCCCTTGTGATGGGGGTAAAGAAACGACAATACGAGGATCCTGAGTTAGTGATAACAAAAGCGAAAGTTCCATGGATAAAGAAACCAATGTTTGAGTTTAAGGGAGATGGAGTTCTCTAATATAGAGGTCGATTGTGGGCCCCAGATATAGTTGGTCTACAGGGAAAGATTAGAGCGAAAGTACATTATTCATGTCATTTTATTCATCCTGGTTCGATGAAGATGTACCATAATATCATAAATATATATATATATATATATATATATATATATATATATATATAATACGAAGAAATACATTGCCGAGTTTTGGCACAGTGACCCAATTGTCACCAAGTAAAGATAGGGAAACAGAGGCCTAAAGGGCTAGCACAAAGTATAGAGATCTTTACTTGAAAATGAAAGATGATTAATACGAATTTCATTATGGAGTCGCCACACTCTTATCAGAAATATGACTCCATATGAGTGATGGTCGACAGATGTTGGTAATAGCAAGACTGACTAATGTTAGTTTTAATGATAGACAAAGAGATTGCATGAAGAGAATGAACTAGGTAAACATGCTTCATCTCATTCAAGTGAACAAGTAGCAGTCAGAGGTTTATGATTTTGATCAATGAATGAACCAGGTCCATAAAATTGATTTATCACAAAGACATATGCAAACAAGTACAAAGTAGGAAGAGATGACTTGCTATAGAGCAGTTCAATGATGAATAGAACAAGCACGTAAAATATTCTATCTCACTGAGTCATTAAATACAGTGGATGAATGGATCAGATGCAATACAGAACTGAATGAATCGAGCTAAAAAACAGCTGAAGAGAAATAGACACAGAGACATATGATGAATGAAATATGTCCGTAAATATATTCCATCCAATATCTCATAAGCAGGTCAAGAGCAAGCCGCAGCATGTACGAGAGGAGATTGATGGAACAAGTATTTTAGTATGTTCCAACTTAGAACACTCAGAAGATTCAGAGGCTGAAGTACTAGGTGGTTGAACCAGGTTCAACGACATGTTCCAAGAAAGTCCTGTAGGAACTAGGATTTGTGTTCTTTATGGAAAATACTTGGCGTACAACGCGATAGGATTTAGTGCTATACTTAATAATATTTCACACCATACTTATCAAGATATTTTAGAGTCTTACCAGAAACTAAATAAGCAAAAAGGTGTAAGAATCACAATCAACCTCAAACCCTATTCTACCTTAATGGGTCATAGCAAGCAAGGTTTAGGTCATCCGTTGTTGACGAAGACAATTATTATATATATCAAGTCTTACCATGAATAATGTTATGCACTCACACAGAGAAAATTCATAATATTGAGTGATCAGCTATATCATTGATAGAGTTCTGATTCCAGAGTTGTGACCCTAATATAATAAAGAAGATTGAAGGAGTTGTTCTACTGAATAATGTTTTTCGATTGTTAAGGCTAGAATCATGTATTAGGTTGTTTATCGAGTTGTACCTTATTCTCTTTCATAGAAGCAATTGTATAGGTATAAAACGTTGTCAAATTCAACTTCAAGTTAGAGTTTAACTTGAAAGTTGCTTACTAGTCTGGGTAGATTAGTGAGATAGGAATTAGAGTAGTTCCTAGGTTATAGAGTTTGTAACTTGAATTTGAAGAGGTTCACCATTGTAGTGGAGTTGGGGATAAATCCTACAGAAGTGTAGGTCATGGGTTTTACCGTCCTTGTGAGTCGGGTGGTTTCCACATAAAAATATTGTGTCCTTGCTTTACTATTCGTTGTTATTATTCTGCAAAGTGCTAGCTTAGAATATGTAGAGTAACGTGTTCAATCCTATAGGTAAAAATCGTGTAGTTCTTAGGATAAACAATAGGTCATGCAAATTAACAATTCATATCAGAGCAGTCTCTCTTTAAAAGGTTAACAGCAAAAAATCAAGATCACAATGAATTCTGCATAGAGAAGTGGACACAGTAGACGTCCATTTGTCTCTAGACCACCATTGTTCAATGGTAAGTTCTACACCTTGTGGAAAGAACGTAAAGAAGTCTATCTCAAAAAGCTAGACTATGAGCTCTGGGTGATCACAACTAAAGGACCACTAATTCCCACTAAAATCACACATAATGGCACAAGATGTCCAAAAATCAAGGAGGAATTTATTTCCGAAGACTTCAGAATGATGGCATAAAACTCTGCAACTAAACAACCTACTCTGCAGTCTTGAAAGAAACGAGAGAAACAGAGTCTTAGAATATTCCAGTGCCAATAAGATTTGGGAATGTATGAAACAAACACATGAAGGCATATCTCAGAGAAACTGGCATAGACTCAATAATATCATGAGAAAGTATGAATCTTTCTCAATGCACAAAAGTGAATCAGCCTGGGATATGTTTGTCAGATTCTACAAAATCATCAATGAACTTAAGACTCTAGGAAGGAAATTCTCCTCTGAGGAACTCGCTAGGAAAGTTCTAAGGAGTCTCACTCGCTTATGCAGACCTAATGTGATTACAATTGAAGACGTATGTGAATTGGGAAAACTATAAGTAGAGGACTTGTTTATAATGTTAACCTCTTATGAACTTTTGAAAGATGAGAGGGCAGCGCTTAGATCACCAAGTGTAAAAGCTAAGTCAGACAAAGATTCAGGAAAACTAAAAGAACATGATTGAGATGGAAAAGGCATGAAAGGATGGGAGGTTCTGAGAAAGAAAAATTGAAGGATGAAGTTAAGTGCAAAAACTCCTTTGTGTGTGGAAAACCTGACCACATGATCAATAAGCTTATACTTTGGAAAAAGGATATGATGGTGTCATTAGATTCAGAGACTAGGGAAGATTCAGAAGATAAATCTGGAGAGCTTGCTGGTATTATCACTAAAGATATAGGCCTTGAAAGAAGAAAGCTACTCAGCAGGCCAGATCAAATGAAAGGTGAGTCCTCATATGGAAGAATGACAAAACACCAAAGTATAAGGAAACTTGCTCCTTAAGAGAACAGGTAGAGCAACCATGTCCACCTGTCTTGACTCATAAACCTGAACTGGTGAGAATAAAGGAAGAAATCCTTGGAGAGGTATCTAGGAGTCCAAAATGAAAACCCAGGTACTCAGTCAATAAAGGCTAGAGTAAAAAGGCTAAAAAGTGAAAAAATACTCTTCACGCGTGCTAGGAATCTTGGAACTGATACAAAAGTTAAAATATCAGTTGAATGTACTCTAAAAGGGTCAAGAAATCTGATGGAAAGGAAAAGGGAAATAAGTTAATCCGGGTTTTGAATCTAACATTTAGTCATTTTGCAGGAAAGAGTGACAGGAAGTAATCCAATGTGACACTGAAACAATGCTTGATCAAATCATACAATGAAAGTAGAACAATAATCCTGATCACTCACAGGTTGAAAAGGAAAATAAGGACTCTGAAATAACAAGGAAGAAAAAGGTGTATTGATAGGGGAAATATGTGTGGAAGCCATCAAATAATTACTCATTAGTTTAATTCATGGAAACTGGTATTACCTAGAAAGATTCATATGGTAATGATACGATGAACACAAGGGACAATCAAAATTGCAATAGTATAACTCCCTGTTTGGTTAGAATAACTTTGTTAGTTGGAATTACAACATTGATTGATTTAATACTCTACTCAGTCTTGTGCATTCAGTTGTATGTCCTATACCATTATAGAACTTAAATTTATAACATCTGGCTGAATATGTGATGTCACAAAGATTTGCTTAAAATGGAAATTCTGGATGGCTTGTCAAAACTAAGGTATGTACACTTCTCATGTATTTAATTACAAATTTAGGTCACAATATATCTTGCAGTTCCTAATCACTCTTCAAATTCAAAAGAGAATTATTCCTTAAATGTCAATTTTTGCAAATCCTCTTATGGCAGCGTGTAATCGGAATCATTCTTTAAAGAGTTCTTGTAATAATAGGCTTATTTTTTAAAACACTCAACCATCTTGTCAAACCCTTCCCCGAAATCATAATTGGACCAAAACTCCTTGAAACAAGTGTTTTAACCCCTTAGACTTCACCGGCTATCTCACTTCTCACTTATACTTGAAAAGAAGACTAGTAGGCTATCACTCTATCTCTACTCACAAATCTTCCACACTACCATCCTCGAGAACTTTGTGCTTCGAAAAACCCTCAAATAGAACAACTAACACATATTGTCACCATTCCACAAGTACCTCAGTACCCCACTCAAATTAATCCAAACCCTTCTACCACTGATCTTGTCATTCTCTCATCCTCACAATCTACCATAATTATGCCTAATCCTCTTACCTCTATTTAGCCAAAAACTTCCCAACCCATTCATATCATTTCAGCCCTAATTCTTAATGAATCAGATGGCTCAAAGGTTCAAAGAAAAGGCATATTTCATACCTTGGAACAAATGAAATAAGTGAAGAACCAACAAGGGCACAAAGTGAGGGGGAACTAGTTCAGAATTAGATAGGTAAATCTGACTCACCAGATCAGAGTGCAAAAATAGACAACAGAAAGGAAATTGATGGATGACAAACTGAGGTTGTCAGATAGGATGAAGAGGAGACAATAGATGTATCTATATATCTCGAAGAAATAGTGGAGGAAAGAGAAAGTAAATGTGTAAATCTTCAGGAAAAGGGTGGTAGTCATGAACAAATGGAATAGGTTGAGTAACATATTCCAGATATGACTGATGTTGAAAATATGGAACAAATGGCATCACTCATTCCACGAATATATAATCCCACAATAGTGGATGAAGACAATCAGCATATAGTTATGTTCGTAAATAAGAAGGTCAGAACTCAGTTTAAAAAGGCCTTTAGAGAGCAAACTCTGAGGTATGCTTAGGGAAGTATGGAGAAAAGGGATCAACAAACCTTGTCTATAACTCCTCACGTTGAGAGCAAGAAGAGACAGGTTGAGGTTGAGGTTGAAGAAGTCCTGCAAAAATACAGAAGGTCAAAAAAATTAAGCAGTAAAAGGATTGGGATTCCTGGAGAAAACTCGTCTAAAATTAGAAAGAATACATGGAAGGTTGTTGTCACTATAAGGCAAAGGTTAAGAAGAATGACGAATCTCTCATTAAAAATGAAGGGACTATCTAAGGAAAATGTGATCTTGGCTTCTGAGTATGAAAACAATTAGGACATGAAGTTGTTAAGAATATGACTGAAGTAACTACTCATGCAGCAAAAAGGGCTACTCATTTTCGAGCATTGTTGGTGTTAAGGGGAACAATAATTACTAGGAATAGTGGTGAAGACATGCCCATCTTACTAGAAAAAAATTATCTTGCAAGGTTGGAGTAATCTCTTTCTTCCAAGGGAAGAGAAGTGGAAGATGGAAAAAAATCAAGTAACGGAGTTCTACATCAATGTCGTTTGCACTGAAACATCATTGACCAGCTCTGTGTTAGGTGTCCAATTCACACTAAATGTGCAAGTGTTGGGGAAGTTTTGAATGTACCTTCAGTTGGCTAGTCACATTATGTGAAAAATGATTGTCCACCATTGAATGGGCTAAGAACGGCCTTGGAGATTACCAGAAAGCTCTTAAATAACCCTGCAACCACTATGTCCAAAAAGGTGCAGCAGAAGAACATGAATGGACATCATCAGTTATACTTTGAGTTTGTGTATAAGATCATTCTTCCTAGAAAGGAAGGCATAATAATGCTAGTTTTCTGGATATGGTCTTAATGGAACTCATATACATGGGTGTTCAGATAAATTTGCCTAGTCTTATGCTTTAACACATGGGGAGGATAGCTCAACAAGGGAACAAAGAACATACCCTTCCTATGGGTTCTGGTTAGCGGAGATATTCGAATATTTTCAAGTGCTCATCAAGGTATGGCAGTATCAAACCTCTAAGGAAGTTATAGGCATTGTGGAACAGGTCGATAGCAGATAAGATGAGGTGGAAATTCTGAGAACTCAGTTGGCAGCTAAGGATCCTGAAATACTTGAGCTAAGAGAAGCACATCAACATGAATTGGATCTTATACACATTCAGTATGGGCATGAGCAAAACGTGCTACAATCTAGAATCATATATCTCAAGCTGAGCTAGATAAGGGAAGAGCAGAAAATACCTAGGCTATTCAAAACTTCGTTAACGCCGTTACCAAAAGCCATCCTCAGACACCAACCCAAGTCTTCTATATAGAAATATTTATCTTGTCCTAGGACCTTCAATTTTGAAATTAGAAAGATCCTACTTTTGTTTCATAGTTGACTGATATGTTTGTTTGTTCTTAACTATGGGTTATGTTACTATATCAGTGTAATGATTACTGTTGTGCTATTTCTTATATTTGTGGTTATGTTTTACATGTTCAAGAAGCTATGACGTTATTTGTTCTATGATGTTGTATATGTGATAGCCCAGTGGCCATAAATTTAGTATTGTCTTATTCATGTTTAAGATTTAACTGAACCATAGTAACTTTTTAATGATGTCAAAAGGGGGAAGATACTGTGTAATTTATAATCCATGTATGCTAACTTAGTTCATCCTAGTGATGTTCCATCCAACTTTTTGGGTTGTTGAAATATTTAGAACAGGGTTATACAGCATTGCATAGTGACATAACAGGAATGGATTTGTCATCATCAAAAAGGGGATTTTTTTGGCATTAGCAAGACTAACTAGTGTTAGTTTTGATGATTGACAAAGAGATTGGACAAAGAGAATGAACCATGTAGACATGCTTCATCTCATTCAAGTGAACAAGTAGCAGTCAGAGGTGTAGGTGATTGTGATCAATTAATGAACCAGGTCCATAGAATTGATATATCACAAAGAGAGATGCAAACGGGTGCAAATGAGAAAGAGATGACACAGCTACAGAGCAGTTCAATGATGAATAGAACAAGTATGTAAAATGTTCTATCTCACAGAGTCATTACATGTAGTGGATGAATGAATCAGATGTAGTACAAAGCTAAATGAATCAAGCTCAGAAATCAGGTGAAGAGACATAGACACATAGACATATGATGAATGAAACAGGTTTGTCAACATGTTCCATCCAATATCTCAGAAGCAGGTCAAGAGCAAGTCGTATCATGTACAAGAGAAGATTGATGGAACCAGTATTTGAACATATTCAAGCTCAAAACAGTGAGAAGATTCAGAGGCTGGAGTACCAGGTAGTTGAACTACGTTTAATGACAAATTCCAAACAAATCCTACAGCAGTTAGGATTGTGTTATTTATGGAAAATACTTGGCATACAAGGTGGCAGGATTCAGCACTATACTTATCAAGATTTTGCACCATACTTAACAAGATATTTCAGAGTTCTACAAGGAAACTAAATATGCGATAAGGTGTAAGAATCCCAATCAACCTCAAACTCTATTCTACCTTAATAGGCCATATCAAGTAGGGTTTCGGTCAGCTGCTATTGATGAACACAATTGCTATATATACCAAGTCTTACTATGATGAGTGTTATGCACTTACATACAGAGAATTCAGAATACTGAGCGGTTAGCTATATCATTGATAGAGTTATAATTCCAGACTTGCGACTCTAATACAATGAAGAAGATTAAAGAAGCCATTCTACTGAATGATATTTTCCAGTACTTAAGTCTAGAATCATGTATTAGGTTGTTTATCGAGTTATACCTTAATTGCTTTCATAGAAGAAATTGTATAAGTATAAAATATTGTCAAATTCAACTTCAAGTTGAAGTTTAACTCTAAGGTTGCTTACTAGTCTGCGTAGATTAGTGAGATAGGAATTAGAGTAGTTCCAAGGTTACAGAGTTTGAACTTGAGTTTGAATAGGCTCACAGTTGTAGTAGAGTTGGAGATACATCCTACAGAGGTGTAGGTCATGGTTTTTACTGCCCTTCTGAAATGGGTGGTTTCCATGTAAAAATATTGTGTCCTTACTTTACTGTTCATTATTATTATTTCACAAAGAGCTAGCTTAGAACAAGTGGAGTAACATGTTCAATCCTATATGAGAAAATGGGGTACTGCTTAGGATAGACATTAGGTCGTGCAAATTAACAATAGACTTACAAAAGTGACCAATTTCTTTCCAGACATATCTATTCACATGGCCGAAGATTATACAAAGTTTTATATTAAGGAGACCGTACGACTTCATGACATTCTAATATCTATTATTTTAGATGGAGGACCTCTGGTTACAGTAGACGTCTGGAGATCCTTTCATAGAGGTTTAGGAATACAAGAAAACCCTGGTGTAGTTTTCACCCCAAATAGATGGACAGGCCAAGCGCACGATTCAGACGCTCGAGAATATATTACAAGCATGTATACTAGATTTGAAGGAGAGCTGGAATGATCATTTACCCCTCAATGAGTTTGCATATATTAGTAGTTATCATTCCAGTATCAAGACGACTCCTTATGAGGCCTTGTATAGTCGATAGTGCAAATCTCCTAGCGATTGATTCAACTAGGGAAGATCAAAGCTACTTAGACCTATTTTGGTCCACCAGGCTATAGAAAAGGTCATCCCAGAGTCGCCAAAAATCACTTATAGATGTGCGACGCCGAGATCTAGAGTTTATGTAAATGATTGGGTCTTCCTGAAAATGTCGTCAATGAAAGGCGTAATGAGATTTAGTAAGAAAGGAAAGCTTACCCCAAAGGTAAATTGGGTCGTACATAATTTTTTGAGGAATAGGCCAAGTGGCCTACAAGTTAGAGTTGCCTCCGAAATGCATCTAGTATTTCATGTATCTATATTACAAAAGTGTTTTATGATTAGATGATATTCGAGTTGAAAAAGTTACAGCATAAATCAGAGATAGATATGTATGTATATGATGCAAGTTACATCTTTGTGGTGTTTTTATTACAGTTGATGGATGTGTGGAGCAAATGTTGTTGTGTATTGATTCTGGCCATGTGTGGCATATATATTGTATTTTTTATATGTGACATGTTGGATATAGTCCAGTATACACAGGAGACTATTGAAATTTTCATAAGACCCTTAAGAGTTAGTTTCTCTCCTATACCTTTCTACATTAGAGGACGAATGTTCCAAAGGAAGAAAGGATGTTACACCCCATATTTTTTTCACTCTAGTATGTATCGTGAGTAATGTAACAAAAGCTTGATAAGGATAATATCACATATTCGGATGAAAATGAGTTTAAACAAGCGTTAAGTAAGTTATGTAAGAGTTCAGGGTTGAACAAATCAAAGAAAATACTTTTCGACGAAGTTCGCCAAAGGAAAGTGGATTGTAATAGCCCGTAGTTTTGAGGTAAGAATAAGAGTGATTAATATGATCAAAGGGTCTTTATATAAGGTATTTGAATAATAAAATAGTCGTATGATAAGTCTTGAAGTCAAGCAAGTTGTAAGAAAAAGGTTGACAAAGGTCATCGTAAGTTACGTTCATAAGTTCGCTGAAATTTGGGTCAGATGTAGCATAGCTTTTATCTCAATATACTAAGGGTTGCGGGGTTATCAAATGATGAAATTGAAGGTCTACAATTCTAGTTTCCAACACATTAAACAGTACATCGATACGACATCAAGGTAGAGAGATATTCGTGTTTTTGTGAGATGCATGCAGCCCCATTGGGACCCACTTGAGGCGATGGAGAATTATTGTCACCTATTTAAGGAGGTGGCTCAACCTTGAGCCTCCATTTACACTCTTTCCAGATATGAAACACCCTAATATTCTTTCTCAAAGTTCACATATGATCCAAGAGCAAAAACCAAGGCAAACAACGTGAATCTAACATCGAGAATCTCGTAGTGCTTCTGAGATTGTTGTTCTTCTTTTTGTAGTTGATTTGGAGAATTCTTCAAAGTGATGTAATCTTATATCAGAGGTCATTCTTGTTGTTTGATATAATATTATACTCCTCTTTCATATATTTGAGCGTATAAAAGTCATGGCTAACTTGTACGATTGAAAACTCGTGAAATAAAGATCAGAAATCGTAGTTGTGATGTCGTTGGTTGCTGAACTGTTTTGAGGTTGTTCTTGTGGTATTTTATGGTTGGAAATTGATGGAATAACCTGACTATGTTGTTGTTGTTGTTGACATGTATTTAAAAGAAGAAAGAGTTCAAAGGTATAGTTTTATTAGTCGTAAACCGAGCTTGTCGCTCGTTGTATCATTATTTTTGGTTAAAAATCTTATCTTATAGTTGTTGGTTGTTATTTGGGTTGTTGTTATCTTTCGAGACTTGAGTAAAGTAAGAGAAACATGGGATATGCTTTCCGATTTGTTATAGGATAAGTTTACCATTAGAAATACGATAGTTGTATCACTTATAGCTTGACGATTGCATTATTTTCATTATTGTAGATTAAGGTGTGGCTGGTTGGGCTTATCGTGATAGTTGGGCAGATTATCTCAAGGTATGTAATGGCTATCCCTTCTTTCTATAGCAGCACTTCGTACCTAAAATGGTATTCGTATAAGTTGTATAAAATAAGTATTCATAACAATGTTGTGTCTCGTATTCAGATATCACTCAGATTCTATTGGTTGTCCCTTGTCGGGAGTACTTTATGCCTTAGAACATATTTCCTCACTTAATGAGTGTGTATAGATCGTGTGGACATAGTCCATGGTTTATGACATCTGATATCTTACTTACTCCTTATTGGAAGCTCACTTTCAGTTTATATTGGCTTTATGTCAATAGAAAGAATAAAGAGTTCAGACCTACAGTTATACAATACTACTATTATATACAAAGTTACTATATCTTGGCCTATTGGCTGGTGAGATGTCCGGCCTATTGGCTGGTGAGATGTCCAACCTATTGGTTAGTGATATATATATATATATATATATATATATATATATATATATATATATATATATATATATCGTGCCTTATATGTGTCTAGTAGATATACTATTACATCACGTAAGAGGTGAGTCAAAGCAGGTAAGTGCACCTAGAATAGCCTTGATTTCAGATACATTCAGTTGCTATGCTTATCAGTTTAGTTTCAGCTTTCAGTCTTTCAGTTCCCTTACATACCAATACTTTATATTCGTACGAACGTCGCTTTTGCTGGGGGATGTGCATTTCATGCGTGCAGGACTTAAGAGTAGGTAGACAGACCTCCTCCGTAGGCGGTGCCGAGCTCAACTTGATTGATAAGCTCCATGTCATTCAGAGTTGCCAGGTCTAGAGGATTGATATGATTATAGAGATAATGCGTAGGTCGGGCCCTGTCCCAACCATAGTACAATTGTATTCTCTTTAGAGACTTGTAGACATGTCATATGTGTATAGTACGTCGGTATGGTGGCCTTGTCGGCCCTTGTATATACTTGTTTTGGGTTTGTTGTTGTAGACATCCATGGTGGCCTTGACCTAAGATATTATGATTAGTTTATAGATTGACCTTGTCGGCCCAAATTATTGTTAGGTTTCCAAAGCTCACCAGTCATAAGGAATAATAAATGGAAGTCGTGTCATAGCGGCGAGCGAAAGAAGAATTAGCCTTACGTACCTCAAATCCGCCTTTGAATAACTTATAACAAGTCAATCCTTTAGCCCAGCGTCTAACCTATTTAAGATGGACTAATATCACATAACCAACAACCCCCAAATACATAACAACTATACAACAGTCACATGACATTCTACAGCTATATCAACAACATTGTCAAGCAATCAAGGAGCGACAAGCTACCGAGGCTATAATTCGATGGTATACTTCAGACCCGACCTCTTTTTTACAACACATAAGCTCATCAAAAACTATAAAACCCTTCCCAATCTCCATACCATCACAAACATCCCAAAATATAATTAGAAACAACAACTAAACCTTTGATTCACGACTTCCGATCACCATCCCGTGAGTTCTACACAATAAACACACCAATATCATACTTACTACTCCCTTTACAAGATTAGGAAGAGATTACGTACATGATTAATAAGGGAACCAGCCCACTCTGCCCCAAACTTACAAGAACCGAGAAATTATCACAACCACGAAAGAGTAACAAATTAGATCTTGTGAATTTGAAGGAGAATTGAAGAGGGAATTTAGTTACAACTCACCTTAACACATAAGAGAAAGGCAACACCTTGGCTTCCAACCCTACTGCCTCTTCTACTTACTTATCTTGTAAAAATATCTCAATTACTTGAAGTCCTAAAGGAGAAGAGATGATTTATGGGCTGATTTCAAGAAAAGTGAAGAACAACTCAAGAACCTAATAGAATAAAATGTCGGCTACTTTGTTTGTGTGTGTGAGAGAGAGAATTACCTTGAGCTATGTATGAGAAGGAGAAGAAAACGTTCATGGCTGGTCTGGTTGGGGCAGATCATTTAAGAGAGAGGGAGAGAAAAGTATATGGCTGGTTGTTTACATAGAGAGAGAAGTGAGAGAGGATTGTGTAATTTTTCTGACTGGGAATGAGATATATGCATGTATATATGGCCCTATTAAATGATTTTTGGCAGATGGGTCTTGGGCTAACTCATCTCACCTTTTCCTTTCCCTTTTAACTTGGTCTAGTACACATTTTAAGTAGGTGATGCACCTACTTGTCACCTACTTAAGCAAGTTGGTTACTAATTCCTTCTAAACACGCGTGTCGTCCTCATTTAATAAGTAAGATGTGAAACAAGTAGGAAGGAAAATAAGTAGGTCAAGCAAGTAGGATGTAGAAAAAAAGTAGCTCAAGCAAGTAGGAAGTGTAGGCAAGTAGGTGAAGCACATCAGACATTTAAGCAAGTAAGTGAAACACATAGGTGAACGTAGTAGGTTGTTTACTTGTCGACTAGCTCATTCATTTATGAATCTCCTCTACTTTAACTAGGCTTAACATTTACATACACTTGTACCCTTAGGCAGCAACTGTAACATTATTCTTCCATATTCAAGTAAATTCATCGATATCAACTTAGTCGTAGACACAATGAGAAGTACGGGGTATTACATGTTAACCCAAAGAGAGTTTTGATATGGATCCCATTGCTAGTAAGTGTTACGTATATCTCATCACCCCGACAAGGTGGTGGGATGGCTTAGCCGCTCGAGTCAATATCGGACTCCATTTGCTCACATGGTGGTTGTCGTTTATAAAAAAAACTCCCCTAATCAAAATATCTTATGTTTAATGATGTTCATGATAGGTTTATTCTAATGTTAGGGTTACTTGATCTCTTCATGTATTAATTCTCATTGATATGGATTTTCCTTCTTTTCATATACCCCTTGTTGACACTCAATTTTGTCCCTCTTTTTTCCTTTAATCAATTTCACTATGCTTCCCAGTCCTGAAAAGTTTCCAAAAAAACAAGTTTTAAATATTTTTCACTAATTACTATATTAATGTTGAGATATTATAAAATTGAGTGTATAAATTATTTTTATAAATTACTAAAAAATTATAATTAAAATCACCCGAAAAATAGTTTTGAGATTTCATATCAATATTAGTATACGTATCCTTTCTTTTTATTACTAAATTAATCATTTTATCATACTACTACTATTTTATTTTTAAACTAAATACGTATACTAAATTACTTATACCGTAATATATATGTATAAGTTTTGGAGATTAATTAGGAAGAGAAGCATTTTTAATTAATAAAAGTAGAAAAAGAATAGAGGAAATTGGATTAGTTGCAAAATAGGTAATTCATCTACCTAGAGATTCGGGCCAATTCCTTTTGCCTCTAAACTAAAACCCCAAGGCCCACTACTCCCGCCGACCCGAGCCCAACACCCCAACCCAACTAAAAAAACCCATTCTCTCGTGGCCATCACCTCACGGCTACCTTCAACCCACGCAACCAGCGACACCACTGCCACCATGTATCCCATCAACGCCAGTCTCTTTCTCCCTTTTCTTCAAAGTGAATCGACTGCGGTTTGAAAGAGAATGCAGAAATTTCCAACGATCCTCTGGGTAAAGGGGCTCGTTTCAGGCGTTGGAGACTAAAACCATGAAGAAACCAATTTACTCTTTCAGAGCAGCGAACATCTCTTTAGGCTCTAATAGCCTCTAGTCAGGTAGGAAAGGACAATAAAACACATTTTAAGAGTCTATTGCGTCCAACAGAAAAAAAGTCAAAAAAGAAGAATTCAGAGTCTTTATCTTAAAAATGACAAAGTTTGAGGTTTTATAACAACAGGAAGTTGAGCTGCATAATGTCACAGTTCCTTGTCTTGATGTTTTATTTTAAGAAATTTCATGATGTGTTTAGTTCATTTACAATATTCACTCAAACTAAGTTAGCTTTTCTCCCAAGTAGAACAGATGTTTGGTTCTGAATTCTAAGTTCTGTTTGCTTTACTTTATATGACATGTTTTACCCATTTGCCTTTGTTGTTATTAAGATTGATTAAAGATGTCTCTAATCCTTTTCTTTACTTCTTTTTTTTACATGAGCACCATGGAAGAATATTGGAGTTGTATTAAAAGAATGAATTTTGGGTCTAACTCAACCCCAAATCGTAGCTTGTGGGACGAGAATTGTCCAAGTTCATATACACTCCCCGCACGCCAAAACCTTGTTAACTGGAGCGTGTATAATATAATTTGGGAGTCCAACATCGGTGAACGAAAAATTGGAATGAGTCTGGCTCTGATATCATGTAAAGAATGGATTTTGGGCTTAACTCAACCCCCAAAAGATAGCGTATAGGGTGAGGATTGTCTAAGTCCATATAAGAAGTCCATGTTCCCTTTCCATATTCGATGTGGGACTCTTAACAGTTGTAACTAAACTCTAATTCTGCCCAGAAGTATAGGAGCAAACAGTAGCAGCCACACTATCTGCTCGTGTCTAGCAGCTTCGTTCGCGTCAAGAGTCTCCGTCCTTCTTCCTCTCTTTAAAGCTTAATGTCCTTTATATTGACTTATATACATGCTGATTACATATTCAACTAACATTTTTATGGATAGATATTGTTTGTTAACTGCTTTTTTTTCTTTAAACATTTTCTAACAATTTTTTTAGGTCATATTGGTTTTACAAAGAGGTAAAAATTAAAATTCTTTACAAAGTGATTGTTACTGTTTACTGGTTTAGGAAGTTTTCAGTCATGATAAGGAGTGAAAAATCAGTGATTTTTTTGTATAAGGAAATTAGGTGATTTTGAATGTTTATAAAAGGGGATATCTTTGCCGCAAAACTTATTTTCTAAAGGAATATTTGTAGGTATTTATGGTTAGTAATTACTTTTTAATTTAATTACGTTTAGTAGCTACAATAAATTTTCAATTTACATATCATACATATACAAAATTTATACGGTTAATGATTTTGTATTTCTCCCTAACCTATCTCTCTCACTTCTCCCTCACCCTTCCCTCTCTTTTCCCTCTCTCGCTCGCCCCTCTCTCTCTTTTTCCTCTCTCGCTCACCTATCTCTCTCTCTGTTCCCTCTTTCTTCTCCCTCGATTCTCACCCCTCTCTCTTCGTCCCTCTATCTTCTTCCTCGGCCTGGCTTCTTCTCAGATCTGGATAGATACCGAGTTCTCCAAGAGGTATTAACAAATTTAAGATCCAACGCTAACACTTTTTCGTTTGAAGTCGGTGGATATGGTTGTTACCGTCGTCAACAAATCTAATAGAGAGAAAAAATTAATCAATTTTTCATGAAATTAAAGTACTTACCGTGCTTCTTCTTCGCTCAGTAGCAACAACCAAACCTTCTCCAACCTTACACAATTGATTGAAATCGAGTTCTTCTCACTGGATACGGATCATTTGAGATCAATCTGAGTGTTTGATTATTTTTTCCTCAAATCTGAGTGTTTTTAGTGTATTTTTCTTATCGGAATCAATGTCTTCTTTTCCTTATTGTATCTCAGATCTGAATGTATTCGTCATTTTTTAAATTTAAATTTAAGTTATATATATTTGGCTTATTGTATTTTGGGGAAAACCAGATGTATTTGCTTGTATGTGTTATTTGAATGACCTATATACATATGTTTATATACAATTTTTCGAGTGAATACAGTGTATCTGAAATTGCGCATTTGAAATTTTGTTGAAATACATTCAAATACATTCAATCTTGCGACGCCCGACGTCAACATTACTGATCGGAACTTGAATACATTCAAATACAGTCAAAACAAAAGGATACATCAATATGTAAATATAATGGAATACACAACTCCTTCGCCTATTTGAATAAACTGGAATACAATCATTTTGAATATACATGTATTCAAAGAAAATAAGGTTGCATGTATTTAAATACACGCGATATCAAATAAGGTTGGATACAACTGAACAGTGTATTCAAATACACTAAATATACGCAAATTGCCTAAAAATAGCTATGAATGGTAAATAAGAAAAAAATAGCTATGAATGGTTAGAAGCTCCTAAAATATTATAGTCATTTTTGTAAGTTACCCTTTCCAAAAAAAAAACAAAGGAAGAAACAGATAGGATCCAAACCATTTTTTCCTTATTGTTTTCACACTACCATGAGCAGGAACTATTTTCAAAAGGGCAGTCTGGTGCACTAAGTTCTCGATATGCGCGAAGTTCGTGAAAAGGCCGGACCACAAGAATTTATTGTACGGTACATATTAGGGTCCAAGTATAGTGGCCCAAGCTATTTTGCTTGAGCTATAAGGTACATATTCTATATTCATATTCATGTACATATATACTATACAAACTATCTTATTTTTATTAATTCCTTTAATCATCTTTTCATTATATATATATATATATATATATATATATATATATAATGAATACGTTGTTGGAGTTTACAATGATTGCAGGAACAGAAATTACAAGTAACTGCGTATGTAAGTATTGAAATTACAATTCAACTATAAAACTGAAAATTACAATATAACAACAAAGCTGAAATTACTATTTTGTTGAACAAGAAAAGCGGAAAGCGGTTTTTTGAGTCGAGTGTGGCACTCTGTCCTTAAGACAATATTGCCCCGTATGTATCCTTTATACGTCCTGGACAATTCGTCTCCGAAGATAAAACAACAATGGAACTATTGAGCAAAGGAAACTCAAAAGCTACCGTGAAGAATATTGAATAACGAAATGATGCTTGGAAGATTTAGGAAGAAACTTTTCGCTTTGTGTAATTTCGTGTATATCAAGTGTGCCTCAACAATGGTGTAAGGGGTGTTTATATAGGAGGAAGAGGATTTGTTTGATTTGCCTCCATAACAGCCATTATTGGCCAAATAATGACCATTATGGAGGTAGTAAAGCCACCACATAAATGGAGAAAATTGCCAACGGATTGGCCATTATAGGAGGTGTAATTCGGCCAAAATAAATGGTGAATTGAGTCTTTGGACGTTTCGTTCCGGACCGTCGAAATTCGCCTTTCGAAAAATTTCGGGGACCAAAGCTGTACATCTTGAAACTTCGGGGACCAAAGCGTACATCTTGAAACTTCGGGGACCGAAGCTGTACATCCGAAAGAATTCGGTCCAAGCGCACATCCGAAACTTTTGGGATCAAACTGTACTTCTGGCAAAGTTTTCTGGCCCAAAAAGATAATATCAGAAGGCCCACAGCCCACAGCCCGCGGCCCGCGACCCGCGACCCGTGAACTCGAGAACACGGAACTCGGAACCGGACCGGACGGGCGGGCGGCGGCAGCGCGCGTGTGGTCTTTCCTTAAACCGAAGCACATCTAGGTCTTCCCTCCTTTAAACACATGGGATACCCCTTGGGGTCCCAAACCCCAAACCAATTTCGAGTATTATATACACAACAATTCTTTCTTCCTCTACCGATGAGGGAGAATTGATCACACACCACACTTTTCCATGCTTCAAACACCTTACTTCGTGAACCAATATCTCTTTCATTTCTCAATGAAATTTGACGATTCTTGGCCCTACGGTTATCTACGTACTTAGTACATCATGCATGTGTGAAGAACCGGATTCTCCAACATACGTAACACTAGTGTTTAAGCCGTTAAAATTGGTCGGTCGCAACTCCCGCCAAAGGCTAATTTCCAACAATCCCCTCTTGAAAGAGATTTTGGCGCACTCACATGGTGTCTTTTCATTTCCAGCAATATTTCGGCGGACCGATGTTGCATAAGGAGAGGTAGCCTCGGCTTTGAACCTTCCATAGTTGAATACCATCGGACTTACTTCCGCGCGGTGAACGTGATGTCTTGAACCGTCGGTGTTTAGTGTAAGCCAAGACAATGATACCAACACAACAAATTCCCTTACTCTCTTCTTCGTAATGTTTTGTCCGTTTTGGCCATGGACAACGTCTTGGATTCTTAAGTGCGTTCATTTTGAGGCGGCTGTCCTCGCACTTAAATAGGTGGTCTCCTACAAGGTATCCTGCTATACCCCACTTCACAAGTGTTAGGAACCATTAAAAGTTTCCCAAGAACCTAACCTCAATCGTTGAGGATCATTACGAGTTTTGAAAACTTAACCTTTACCCATCTGCAGATAGCACTTAACGTCTATCGCGGGAACGGCTTTGGATTTAGTGTTTCTTTTCGAAATCACTATCCGAAGTGCTCATACTTCCACCGAAGCGATCAATCGAACCTTTACAACTTCGTTTTCCCATTGAACCAAATTACTGGGATCTCCAGTTCGTAAGGTTGGGTTACCACTGTATTGGTCCTTATATTTTGGGTTTTAAGCCCATTCTCCTAGACAGGCAAGCCATCTAATCTTTGGGTAAGCCCTTTGTCAATGGGTCTGCTATATTATCCTTTGACTTAATGTAATCAATGGATATTATACCCGTGGTGATCAGTTGCCTAACGGTCTTATGCCTCCGTAGAATATGACGAGACTTGCCGTTGTACATAGCATTTCGTGCCCTTCCTAGAGCCGACTGACTGTCGCAGTGGATCATTACCGAAGGTACGGGTTTGTTCCAACACGGAACATCCTCTAAGAAGTCATGAAGCCACTCAGCTTCTTCTCCTGCTTTGTCTAAAGCGATAAACTCCGATTCCATCGTGGATCGGGCGATGCAAGTTTGCTTAGAGGATTTCCAAAGACACGGCCCCACCACCAATTGTAAATATATACCCATTTGGTGGACTTGGTGTTCTCTATATCGGATATCCAGTTTGCATCACTTTGTACCCCTCTAGTACAAATTTGGATATCTCGAATAGTGCAACCCGAAATTTAACGTGTATTTCGGGTATTGTAATACCCGATTCAACGCCTTCCGGTGATTATCACTTGGATTACGGGTGAACCTAGCCAACTTATTGATTTGCATAAGCAATATCGGGTCGGGTGTAGTTTGTGATATACATCAAACTACCGATCACCTGTGCATATCGCTCCTGGTATACGGAGTGCACCAAGATCTTTATCAAGCTTTTGATTTGTATCCATTGGTGACGCTATCGGAGAACTGTCTAACATCTTGAACTTTCTCAAAACATCCTCGATGTACCGAGGCGAGATAAGACCATCCGTCGGACGTCTTAGAGATTTTAATCCCTAGGATGACATCTGCGATACCCATATCTTTCATGTCGAAGCATTGTTTCAACATGTTCTTAGTCTCTAGGATTACCCTAGATCGCTTCCCGTGATCAACATGTCGTCTACATACGGGCATATCATAACAAATGAGTCGAGTTACCTTTCGTGTAAACACATTTATCACACTCATTAATGGCGAACCCCTTCGATAGTAGAGTACTATCAAATTTTTCGTGCCATTGTTTCGGGGCTTGTTTCAGCCCGTACGGAGATTTGATAAGTCGACGGACTTTCTTCTCTTGCCCTTGAACCACGTACCCCTCGGGTTGGTCCATATAAATTTCTTCTTCCAAATCACCGTTTAGGAAGGTTGTCTTAACATCCATCCGGTGTATCTCAAGGTCACGCAAAGTCGCGATCGCAATAAATACCCGTATGGATGTCATCCGGGATACCGGAGAGTATGTGTCAAAGTAGTCAAAGCCTTCGTCCGTCGATAGCCCTTGACTACCAACCTGGCCTTGTACTTGTCTATAGACCCATCGCCTTGTATTTCCGTTTGAGTATCCATTTACAACCCAACGGTTTATTTCCGGAGGAAGATCAACCAACTCCCAAGTATGGTTATGCAGAATGGAGCTTATTTCACTCTCAACAGCTTCTTTCCAGAGCGGTGCTTCTGGAGTTGACAACGCCTGAGCAATTGTCCTTGGTTCATCATTAACCATATAAGCTACAAAGTCAGGACCGAAGGATTTATCCTTCCTGGCCCTTTTACTTCGCCTTAGATCCATCTCTCGGAGTCTCCAAGTTCGAGAATCGGAACACTAGATTCCGGATGTTCGGCCACCTCGAGATTCGCTAGATCGAACCATTTAGATCCGGGCAGTCAAGGACTCCCGGTTCTTGAGAGCTTTGTGCATAACTTCGCTTGCGAGAGGTTATGTCTTTTTCCTTTCTAGGAAAGGTACTTTCAAAGAATAGAGCATTCCTTGATTCCATTATTGTACCCTGGTGGATATCTGGAATATCTAACTTATGCACTAAGAAGCGATAAGCACTACTGTTATTTGCATATCCGATGAATATGCAATCTACAGTCTTAGGCCCAATCTTGACCTGCTTTGGCTTAGGTACTTCAACCTTTGCCAGACAACCCCACACCTTAAAATACTTGTAGGTGGGTTTCTTTCCTTTCCATGATTCATATGGAGTTTTGTCCTTACCCTTATGTGGGACTCTGTTCAGAATCGTATTAGCGGTAAGGACGGCTTCTCCCCACATGTTTTGGGGAAGTCCGGAATTGATAAGCAAGGCATTCATCATTTCCTTTAATGTGCGGTTCTTACGTTCCGCCACACCGTTTGATTGAGGTGAGTATGGAGCCGTCGTTTGATGAATAATGCCTTCTTGGGCACAATATTCCTCAAAAGGCGCTACATATTCTCCCCTCTATCGCTACGAATGGATTTAATCCGTAGGCTAAGTTGATTCTCAACTTCTGCTTTGTAACGTCGGAACGCTTCAAAGGCTTCATCCTTACTTTTCAACAAGTAAAGGTAATAATACCTTATGCTATCATCTATAAATGTCACAAAGTACTTGTTCCCCCTCTAGTTTGTGCAAACTTCAAATCACATATATCTCGTGTGAATAAGTTCTAGAGGAGCGGTATTCCTTTCGACGGATCGAAAAGGAAGCTTGGTGAGTTTTGCCTCTACGCACACCTCACACTTATGTTGAGGGTTTATGTCGATAGAAGGCAACAACTCCATCTTTACCGACCTTTGAATAGACTTGTAGTTTACGTGTCCTAATCTATGATGCCATAAATTAGAAGACTCAAGCAAATAAGAAGAAGACTCAACTTTATTTCCTTGACGCAATACGGACATGGCATTCACTTTGAAGAGGCCTTCACAGACGAAGCCCCTCCCCACAAATGTGCCATTTTTAGTGAGTACAAATTTATTTGATTCAAACACTAGCCTAAAACCAAAGCATTAACCAATAAAGGTCCGAAACTAGATTTCTTCTAATATCCGGGACGTGCATCACTTCCTTCGAGTGAGTTCCTTGCCGGAAGTCATCTTCGGGACCACCTTTCCAACCCCTAGCACGTCCGAGGAAGCGTTGTTGCCCATGAACACGCTTTTGTCGGAGACCGGAGTGTACGTGGAGAAGGCATCTTTGTTGGAACAGATGTGTCTTGTTGCACCTGTGTCCACCCACCACCGCATCGGATTCTCCACCAAGTTGGCTTCTAGCACCACTTTGCGAGAGAATTCCTCGATCATGTCATCGGGAGCGTGTCCTTGACGACGTTTGCTTGAGCCTTGCCTTTTGACTTGGCTTTTTGTTGTTGCTCGGTCTTGAGCTTGCGGCATTCCTTGATCCTATGACGAGGTTTCCCACGGTGATGACAATTACCTCTCGAACATCTCTGCTCGCGGGGGCTTTGCCGTCTTTCCGGAACTTCCGCTTCTTGCTTGAGTTCCCTTTGGCCTCGGCCAGATTCGCCTTTGCCTCAAAGCATGTTGTCTACCATTTGGCAAGGTCTTCTTATTATCTTCCTGGATTTGCGGTTTGATAACAAGCTCTTCAAAGGTCATCTCCTTTGTCTTGAGTTTCAAGTAACTCATAAACTCATTCCATGAAGGAGGTAACTTTTCAATCGGACGATGCAACCAAAAAGCGCTCATTTGGTTTCGGTCCTTCCAAATCCGGGTGATGTAAAATCATTTGGAATTCCGGACTTGGGACATCACATCTTCTTGTCCACCATTTGGAATTTTAGAAATTTCCCAACGATGAACTTCTTAGTACCCGCATCTTGTGCGTTGTACTTCTTTTGCGCTTTTTCCCCACGGCTCTTTGGCGGTGCCAACGGTGCAATAGACCGTGTAGAGAGGGTCTGCTAAGCGATTCAAGTATATAGTTCTTGCACATGAAGTCACTATGATTCCATGCGTCACGAACCATCTTTATGCCATTAATGACACGGATACCAAGGCCCCCTTCACCCGTTTCATTGGGCGAAGAGTCCATTTCATCTCCGACTTGTGGAGGATCTTCCGTAAGGAACCGGGCCATGCCCATAATCGTTAAGTAAAACAGCATCTTTTGCTGCCATCTTTTGAATTCTGATCCCATGAATTTTTCAGGGCGATCATGGTGGTGTGATGAAGAGGGTGGAGCTCCAACAGTCGGGAAGGCAGCAGTGTTACTGCCTTGAACAGGAGCAGCAGCAGCAGTAGTGAAGCCGGCGGAGTTACTGCCTTGGGCAGTAGTGGCAGTGGCGGGGAAGGCAGCAACATGCCTCGAGAGGCAGCAGCAGTAGCAGCAACATCGGTCATATTTCCAGCCATGTTATTGCAGTTACCGTAAGCAAAATATTGTCTTAAGTTGTTGGAGTTTACAATGATTGCAGGAACGGAAATTACAAGTAACTGCGTATGTAAGAATTGAAATTACAATTCAACTATAAAACTGAAAATTACAATATAACAACAAAAGCGAAATTACTATTTTGTTGAACAAGAAAAGCTGAAAGCGGTTTTTTGAGTCGAGTGTGGCACTCTGTCCTTAAGACAATATTGCCCCGTATGTATCCTTTATACGTCCTGGACAATTCGTCTCCCAAGATAAAACATCAATGGAACTATTGAGCAAAGGAAACTCAAAAGCTACCGTGAAGAATATTGAATAACGAAATGATGCTCGAAAGATTTAGGAAGAAACTTTCTGCTTTGTGTAATTTCGTGTATATCAAGTGTGCCTCAACAATGGTGTAAGGGGTGTTTATATAGGAGGAAGAGGGACTGTTTGACTGCCTCCATAACAGCCATTATTGGCCAAATAATGACCATTATGGAGGTAGTAAAGCCACCACATAAATGGAGAAAATTGCCAACGGATTGGCCATTATAGGAGGTATAATTCAGTCAAAATAAATGGCTGAATTGAGTGCCGGACGTTTACGTTACCGGACCGTCGAAATTCTCGCTTCGAAAAATTTCAGGGACCAAACTGTACATCTTGAAACTTCAGGGACCGTGGCCCAAAAAGATAATATCCCGTGAACCCGAGAACACGGAACACGGAACCGGACCGGACGGGCGGGCGGCGGCGCGCGTGTGGTCTTTCCTTGAACTGAAGCACATCTAGGTCTTCCCTCCTTTAAACACATGGGATACCCCTTGGGGTCCCAAACCCCAAACCAATTTCGAGTATTATATACACAACAATTCTTTCTTCCTCTACCGATGAGGGAGAATTGATCACACACCACACTTTTTCATGCTTCAAACACCTTACTTCGTGAACCAATATCTCTTTCATTTCTCAATGAAATTTGACGATTCTTGGCCCTACGGTTATCTACGTACTTAGTACATCATGCATGTGTGAAGAACCGGATTCTCCAACATACGTAACACTAGTGTTTAAGCCGTTAAAGTTGGTCGGTCGCAACTCCCGCCAAAGGTTAATTTCCAACATACGTTATACACCATTTTTACATATGATACACATATCACATATATACGTTATTTTCTCATAAAATATATATATTCTTATTCTATACTACATATACTATTCTTATATATAATATACATGATACACATTTTCCTCACGCACACATTATCATTAACTAGTTCTTTCGTAAATATGCATTTACTCACATAGCTATTATCACGTTAAAACCATTTTTTACAATTCACTTTAGGAGGTAGTCTCTTTGGCGTTTTCTTTAAAAATAGGTAGTAATAAATAAGAAACAGATAAATAATTCCCTCTAGTGTTAGTTAAATTAAGTTTAAGGATTGTCTTTGGACATGATCTGAGGGGTACTTAATACCTTCCTCTCGGGGTAAATTAAACCCTTATCTAGTATCTCGTAGGTTTCAAAGACTAAAATAGAGTTTGCATTCTTTTTACAAATGGTTTCCTAATATTTCCTAAAATTAGGTGGCGACTCTGAATGTTTTCAAAATCAGAGGAAACGTAACCATAAGTTGTGAACTAGTTTTAATCCGTTAAAAATAGGGTGCAACACCCCTTAGTATTACTTCATTAGGTTATACTTTATCATACAAATGCAATTCCACAATATTCAACATCCCTTTTGTAGGGGGCGCTGCATTTCACAATGCAGGTTCATATACTCAGGGCGACATGACTCCAGTTAGACTTTCCGCACTCTTCAGCTTTTGGTAATCCCAACTTGATCTTGGGGGCGTATTCATTAGCACTTCTATTTATTTTTGGATATGGTGGGGCCTTATCCCCTTAACTTTTGTTATTCATAATAATGTTTGGCATTAGACCTGTTTTGTTCATGTCTCAATGTACTGGCCTTGAGTGAATTATATACAAATGGAATTTTTTGGAAAGAGTTTATATTATGAAGCGTATCTCATGTTATTTGATACACGTCTCAAGTTTATATGTTCATGTATAGTTGGTTCGCTCGATCAAGTAAAGGCATCGGGTGCCAGTTCGCCCTGCCATGGTTCACGGCGTGACACTCTCCCTTTTGGTAATGACAAAACATTAATGATAATTTGAATACTTCCCTTTTTAGTTTTAAGATTTGTGTACGAGTTGACTGCTCCCCTTGAGTAGTTGCATATGCGTCAACTTCTCCCTTAAATTGTTGAACAAGTCGACTTGTTCTTCGACTACTCCTGATATATTCTGTTCTCCCCTTTTAGCATCAACAAAAAGAAAAATAACATAGACGGATAGAGAAAAAGAATGTAGAGAAACAACATTTTAACGGGCTGAACTTAGCCAGATAGTCAACTGGTCATGAAGTCCATAACAATGATAGCAAAAAATGAGACATGTAATATGTCTTGAACAAAGCAGCATGGCACAACATCTAGTGCCTTAAAAGGTTAAAGTCTGAACCACCGCATTCTTCAGATTTTCAAATTTTTCCAAGTGTGCTCCATCTCAACATCCTTGGAGTTGGAAACGGAATATCCCCTTATTTGGCACAATTACATCCAACAAAGGGTAATGCTTCATATACCCATATTTTTAATGAATGCAAGACACAAAACAATCAATTAAACACCTACGGTATATAATAAAATGCTATTGGAACGCAATCTGCCTAGGGAAATCCATAAGGATAGTAACTTAGTCTTTTCGTAGGGTTACAAAGGACTTGTTTAAACAATTTGCACTTGTTCATCCAGTATTCAATGTCAGATCAAAGCATATCTTTCCCAGGAATATTTGTTAAAGCAACCATGGTTATCCATATTTCTTCTCAAACTTGTTTACACTTATCATGCGCAGTTAAAATGTTGTGAAGAAACCACAAGTACACCTTCAACTTCTCCTTAGAGAATTTCTTGTTATCCAGACATTTCATGAGTACTGTTACGGTTCACTTTTACGTGAAACATAAAAGATACTTCATAACTTATGGACTCTAGGATTTATTTTATTTATTAGATACCTCCGAGGTAAGGTTTCAAGTGATTCCCCGGAGAAGGTGTTAGGCACCCGGATATTAAGGATCCGTAAAATACATTTGACCTCAGATTTAAAATAAAAAATATTTTTATTGCTTAAAATGTCCAAAAATATTGTAAGTATAGATTGTCATTCAAATCATTTTCCGCCAAAAAGTTGGCATTTCACACAACACTTAAATTAAATATGAGTATAGAATTCCCCTTTGTGAAACCTTTTCTCTTGGAATATAGTTCCTTTTTGTTTCCAAAGAGTAATGAAATACTTGTTTTTTCTTATAAGAGAAAGATAGTTTACCTCCATGTAAATGGAAATAAAAAATAACTTTTTCTTTACGTCAAATATTCAATATGATTTCACGAGATCTAGTTTCGTTCAAGTATAAAATGAGGTCAACCAAATAATTTTATTTTCCTTTTCCTCAAACTCGGATTATAAGAAGACTTTTCTGAAGGATTTGAAAACACTTGAGAAAATATTCAAACTTATCTTAAAAGTCCATGTATTGAAGCGCTTTCCTTGTTTATAAATTAACCAACAAAAATACTTTTTGAGATAAACTAAATACAAATAGCCGAAATTAAAACGATAAGTCACAATTTTTTTTTAAAAAAGCCGAAATGTAGTTGTAATATTGTACTATTTTCATTAAAGAAAGAAAAATGATGACTAAGTTATTTTAATTAAATTCTAGCCGAAAGGTTTCAATAAGTAATAATGTTTTACACATAATTACAATTATAGTAAATGAAAAAAATAAGATGAAACAGTCTGGTGAGTATATGGTCCACTAATTTTCCGTAAAAAATTAAAAATATCTATTTACCGTTTTAACTCATGGCTGGGCCTTCTAGCATTTTCCGGCCATTTTCACCCATGGTTAGGCCTTCATCAATTTTTCGGACTCGATGAAGAAAGGGATTTGGGCTTTTATCCCAATTATGATCAACAGGTCATGAATCAGCAAAATGCAGGCCCAGTGGCCCATGACCATGAAAAGGAGAGGGGGAAAACAAATGTAGGAGTTAGAATGCACCCAAGCTTATCAAAAGAACCAAGCACATATACACACACATCCGATTAACAATTTATAGAAACTGAAAGGCCCAAAATCAAACAGAGGCTCAATTGCAAACTGTCTACACAATTGAAGTCAAGGGCTTTATCTCAAGAAAAACAGGTAAGAAGAGAAAACAGGCCCAAACTCAAAGATTCAAATTCAGGAATATACCAGGCCCAATTAAAATTTAATTTAAGTCTTAACAATGACACATTTCATCATACATAACTAAAACAGACCCAAACTATCACAAGGCGATGATTTACTTTTAAATGTAGAAGTGAAGTAATCAACTTTTCAAAGTGATCATACACCTCTTGTCAACGCCATGACAGAACATTCCAAAAAATCACAAAACAAAGACATCCAAAACAACATGAACTCGAATAAATTAGGACTTCTTCATGATTGTCAACTCAGAAAAATCACATAAGACATGCAAAGTAATATATTGAACTCGAATAAAATCTAAATAAATTAGGACTTCGCCATGACTTTAAACTCAAAAAATCACAAAATAAGACATGAAAAACAGTAGATTGAACTTGAATAAAATCAGAATAAGAATAAATTAGAGCTTCAAACCTGCAAAGCTTCAAATCGTGAGGCAAAAAGTAATTTCAACACTTTTTCAAGCATCAATTGTTCTTCAGTTGTAAAGAAACGATTTTGATAACTATTTTGAAAAGTTTAAAAAGAGTCCCATAAATTATATAAAGAGATCCCAATGCGATGCCTAAACCAAATTTTAGCATCTTTTTTGGGCCCAAAATAAAGAGAAAAGAAATAGGGGGCATAGCAAAATAAAAATAAAAACTGAAGGGTTCTGCCAACTCATTCCTCTAGTAAAACTTTGGCAAAAGAATAAAATAGACTTGGCGCAGTGAGTAGTCGTCGTCTTCTTTTTCTTCTTCTTCCCTCTTAGACTTGAATTCATCATCTCCTCACCTCCGGTCGAATTGACTAATCATGTGCAGCGGGAAGAAGATGCAGCAGCAAAGGTCATGGGATAATCTACCGAGCACAGCTCTAGTCAATATATTGTCGAAATCCTCCCTCAAAGACCGCATATACAACCTTCCCTTGGTCTGCAAATCCTGGGCTAATTCCTCTCGCCACCCTCACTGTTGGGCCTCTTTCATCCCTGACTCTTACTACTCCTCTTTTTCTGCTGTTGATGCCTTTGTTAAATCTTCCTTCCCTTATGAAGCAGCTTTTCTAGACCCTTCTAATGGTAGACGCAGCAGCGATCCCCAAGTTGGCATTCTTGGTCTTCATTCTCTCATCGGTAAAGCTAGCGGTGGAGCCGCCCTTACCTCTCTCTACTTTTTCCCTTTCCTCACTTCTCTTGATGGCCCTCCCAATGACGACGCCCTTCTTTCCCTCATCTCTCGATTGTAAGCTCTCTTTCTTTACTTCCTTAATTAATTGTTGGGAAAATGCCTTTGCCCGGATTTGCTGCCTAATCTTTTCTTTGAGTTGAATAACAATTCAAACATGTGTTGCACAAAATTCCCAAAAACAAAATTCCGGTCATTTTCAGGTTTTTTCAACAAAACTAAAAATTAGAATTTTCGAAAGCAGTTGATTCTCTCAGAATTTGATATTGTGAATCACTACATTCTTTCATAAGAGTGTTGGCTTGTGTCGTGTTCGATTTTTGTTCGATTTTTTCAGATAAATACAAAAGAAATGCTTTAAAAATATATTTAGTCCTAATAGGACAGGCTGGTTAAAGGTTGGGGTGTATTTTAAGCATTTTTCCATAATTGTTCATGTTATTCAACATGTGACATTTCTTTCGATATGATTAGTTTAACAATTAAGTAGTTTGTTTTAATAACCTGTTAAAACTTGAACAGAGATTTGTCCAACATTTACATTTGCTGGATTTACAAGACTTGTAATGTCGTGTTATTAATTTTTCCATAGCTGCCCCAATTTGAAACACCTATCATTTCATGGATCCTTCCATGCCTCTGAAGAAGTTTTATTGGAAGTTGTGCGTAGCTGTCCTAGTCTGGAACTTGTGGACTTCTCTGATTCACCATACATTACCCCCTCAGTTTTAGAAGCGATGGGGATCCGCTGTCCTAATATTAGAGGTATTAGACGAAATGGAATTGTGCAACCTCTTCTCTCATCAAGCCTCATAAAATGCTTCCCAAGTTTGAAGCTTTTAAACCTTTCTGATTCAAGCATTGGTGACAGAGACTTGCTGACCCTTGTGACTGGTTATTCAAGACTTGAATATTTGGATATTATGCGCTGCCAAAGCTTGATACTCTACATGTACATTATTAAGGGAGCTCATGGTCGAATTGCTGAAATTCACTATGATTGAGTCTTTGATGGTTCTCCAACTCTGCTGGTAGATAGCTAATTTGGTTCAGATAAGTCCTATCTCTATTAACCAGGCTTCAATGTATAAAAGATTTTTGCATTCAAGTTGGTGATCATGTATACGGTCTTACTATTTACACTTCTTTGTTAAATAGATTATTGACTTGCAGCTCACGCATTTTGCAATAGGAATTATTTAACATGGACGTGAGGAACTGGATGAACTCTTGGTATTAAACCAGTCGGGAGTTGAACATGCTGGCTTAAGATTTATATTTAAAGTATAATCTTTTATGTCACGCATTCAAACATGGAGAACTGAAAGTTCGCAAAAGTCTCGAGTTTCAGACACTGAAACCTGCTGAAGTTTGAGGTTGAAATAAATCATTAGAATATTTGAATTTGTCCTGCCAGATTTCATCTAGTAAGGACGGTCGCCTAACATGCTTGGATTTTTATAATGCCTCGTGATACATGAAGAATTGTTAAAGATCGTGTTTTATTTTTACTTTGATACTTGAAAAGAATGCTAATGCACATATAAGTGGACAGTGATAATAGAAGCTATCATCTTCTTGCTTTTAACCTTGTACGTTCCGTCTCTTTTTGGTTATTCTTTCTCTTCGGTACCGAAGCTTTATGTATTAGTGATTTCTTAGTTTAACGATATCTTGAACCTTGTTAACTTGATTAAATGTTTCCTGCTGATCGTTTAGATTTGATAGCTCTATTTTCTGGGCCAAGAAATTGATCAATCGTGACACTTCTCATTATCTCGTTCAATGCACTGGCCTTTTTTCTCATTTCCTCAACTATTCTAATTTAATCTTGAACGTGTTTGAATTGAGTTTCTCATTTCAACAGAGGTGGTGGCGGTGTCTTTGTGGTCAGGATCCTCCGTTGAGTTCTTTTTTTGAACTTTTCATTCCTGTCTAGGTAATACTAACTCAGGTATCAGTTGGTTGGCAAGACAGGTTTCCCATGTGACAGTTGCTACCATGTTACTGCTGCTTTTAGCTATAGTTGGCAGTTCAGCATTAATGCAGTTTCATATACGATACTGCCAGGAAGCTACATGGTCGAGGAAATAGGGAAGCTTTTCCCTGACCTGACGGAAGCTTCCAGTGTAGCGGCAAAAATAATTTATAACCACTCGGCATTCCTGCATTTTTTCAGATCCTCACTGTTAGAATTTTTGACTTTGTGCTGCTTGGCTTTTATTGAATCTTCGCCTAGAAGCTGTATACTGATGCAATATCCAACCTGGCAACCTCAGCGTCAGGTTGACCTTTCATTTCTTAGAAACTATTGACCTTCACATGAGATTAAAATCATTCTTGTTTCTGTAATACTGGCAGAATGAATTAGATGATCTGGAAACTTCTTTAGCAATTCAATCTCTTTCTTACAGGGTTCCTTGGGTGTGTTTTCGCCTATTTTACACCTTTCATGGTTTCATAAAACAGAGTCTATTTCCTGTGCCAGCCAGTGGCAAACTCTCAAACCACAACTGGTAGTAATTTAGCTTTTGTAATCCTGATAGCAATAGTCGATGAGAACGATATTCACTAAAGTGGAACAATAACTATAATTGATGAATTACAATATTCACTAAAGTGGAACGTGCGTCCAGTTACATTACAATGCGATAAAACACATTCCAAGTGATCTTGCAAGAAATGGAAAAATGTATCCTTGCAAAATTTTCAGCCTATGGGATGTTCTAATATGGTTCTCATTTCTGGGTACATATACTATTGTTGGTAAGGGAGACTTCTTTATCCAGCCAAAATAGATATCTCAGCTGTGCTACCCTTCCAATGTCGTTACCGTCTTGAGACGAGAGGAATCACCTTTATCATTGCACTGGATATAACGGCTATCAACTGCATATATAGAAAACACGAACTTCACCCGTGTTATAAGTTAAATACACATAAGAACTAGAATATTGCACCCATTTTGTGGGTTGTTAAATAGATCTCGATGTGGGAACATCCTCATCAATCAATAGTTTCCACATTGGCTTGTGCCATAGATCTGCTTACCCAAGCAAGGCCAATGCATAGGATACTAAAGCCAGGATATGGAAAAGGAGCTTTTTCTGAAAGGAATAAGGCTGGAAAAGAAAAGGTTCAAGTGTTAGCTTTAGTGGAGAGAAATATTTTGCTACAGCATAAGTATCAATTTGACTTACCTGTCAGAGGACTATATATGAATGGGGATAGAATGTTCGCTATGGAACTTATGCTTGAAATGCACCCTTGAGCAATTCCCTAGAATGAGAATAAGAAACATCGTACTTTGTCAGAATATGTTTTTTTTTAATTGATGTTAGCTTGTTGTATATCCAACCATGAATTCAGGATAGTGATTCACCTGTTCAATAGGCCCATTTTGTTTTGAGACAATGCTTAGAAGCTACAGTTATGAAACATCCAGCAACCATCATTAACAGCAACGGAATTGAAAGTAAATCTGAGAAAACTCAGAGGGTTTCACGAGGGAAGTGAAAATAGGCAGCAATGCAGCAGTGTAAGGAATCTGAAAATCATGCAGTCATGGAGTTAACACACTTGAAGCATGAATACACGGATAGAAAATTCGAGCTCAACATTTTAGTGCTTACCCAAAATTTTCGTGGTACAACGTCAATAAGAAGCTGCAGAATTACGTAAACACAGACTGAAAATTAGTAGGAGGGCGGATAAAATCAATGCGTACATGCTTAGCATTAAATTTAAATATTATTTAATGGATGAAAATGGAAATTTTTTAATCCCAATCCATGTCGTAACATTATTTTAAATCCATTCTATTTGAATTGGTATTTTCTCCATCACAATTATTGTGAAGAGACATCTAGAATAAAGGTAAGCATTGGGATCATGAGGGTGACTTGGACTCAAAAACTCCTGGAAAAGTACATTTAAGTGTTCACGTACGTTTGTAAAACGTTAATATATGAAAATAGAAAACCATCTGAAAGCTGAGGAAGAAATAAGTTACATAGCCAAAATAACCCGAGAAGTTGCCGAGCAAATGTTGGCTATAAGCATCACATCAGCAAAGTTATCTTTCTTGAAGTGAAATTGAGCCTTTAATAAGTACTGCACGCAAATAATTAAAGACACTATCAAGTTAGCCATATGGTTGAAAGAAGTTAGAATGGCCTTCCAGAAGCTCCCTTTGCTCATGAAGCTTCATACTATTATGTAGTTATTTCTCAAGATGAACCAGTGTTCGACGTGTCAATTTTACAGCAAGGACTTATTTTATTCTGAATATGATAGCGCTCTCATCAATGAATGCCCAATTAACACTTGAAAAAATAAAAAGGAAAAAATACCTGAAATGGAGCTCGTTCCCCGCCTTCTGCAAGACTATTCAAGAAAGCAACAGATGCTGCAAGTGAAAAAGTAGCACTGCAACAAGACAACCAACAATTGCCATCATATTTCTTGACATAAATAATGAAAATATTAATTGAAAACACACTAAACCTAAAGGTTTGGGTAGGCTTTTTAGGCCAAAAAAGTGTAGGATATAATTGTTGGAATCAAAGCAGTACGGGAAGTAAATAAATATTACAAGTGTTCGAAAGGATAAACAAACAACCAAGATTATAATTGCCGCAAGCTTGTTGAGTCTTGAATCTTGATAACCTGAAATCAAGAAACATTAAATCTGGATTGTTACAACTATGGCTGAGTCGAGAGATGACTCTCTGTTTTTAAGACAAGATTTCCCCGTATATATGCTTTTACGTTAGCGGGCAATAGTCTCCCAAGATAAAACAACAACTAATCAACACTACAAAGAAAATAGGTTGATTCTGACGAAGAAAACAAACATGAAACGACTTGCTGAAGAATGGAAAATTAGAGGAAAAGGAAGAGTTTCTGTTCTTTTCTTTTCGTTACTGTTTCTGCTCTTTCTTTTGGACTGTTTTTCTCTTTTTCGTCCTCTCTCTCTACCTCAAATCTGTTTCAGGCAATATATAGTGTTTAGGAGGAGGAGAAGTGATTAAGAGGTCCTTTAAGAGGTGTATTCATGGCCAGAAACGTTTTGTAGTAAGTGCAAAACGTTTCAGAAGTTTAATGCCATAAATTGTTGGCTTTCTGGTTGCTGACCACCATTTCTGAAACTCCATGGACCAAACTATAAATACTAAACAGTTCGAGGTACAAAAGATAATACCAGAAGTAGCCCAGAAGCCCACGACGCGAGATCGGACGGGACAGGCAGGCGGCCGCGCGCGCGTGTGGCTAGTCTCGAACCCAAGCACACATAGGTCCTCCCTCCTTCAAACACATGCGTTACCCCTTAGGGTCACAAACCCTTATCCATTTTTTAGGCTTATAAAGGGAACAATTCTTCCTTTTCCCATAGATGTGGTAGATTTGTCCCACACCATATTTACATGCCTCAAACACCTTACTTCGTAGACCAATATCTATTTTATTTCTTAACAAAATTTGACGATCCTTGGCCCTACGGTCATCTACTCACTTAGTAGATTATGCACGTATGAAGAGACAAAGCCTCCAACATGCAGAACCCTAGTGTTTATGTCATTAAATATGGGTGGACGCAACCTCCCCACCAAAGGCAAATTTCTAACAATTCCTTTTTGAAAGAGATTTTGGTGCACACATAAGGTGTCTACTTTCAGCAATCTTTCAGCAAAAAGATATTGCATCAGGAGAGGTAGCTTCCGCTTTGAACCTTTCGTAGTTGAATACCACCAGACTTACTTACTACGCGGTGAACGTGATGTCTTGAACCGTCAGTGTTTAGTATAAGCCAAGACAATGATACCAACACAATAAATCACATTATTCATTTTCATTCTTATTGTTCTACCCGTTGTGGCCGTGGACACACTTGGATTCTTAAGTTCGTTCATTTGAGGCGGTCTGTCCTCGCACTTAAATAGGTGATCCACTATAAGGTATCTTTCTATACTCCACTTCACAAGTGTTAGGAATCATTAAAAGTTTCCCCAACCTTAACCTCAACCGTTTGAGGATTGTTAAAAGTTTGGAAGCTTAACCTTTACCCACCATGCAAATAACACTTTAATGTCTATCGCGGGAACAACTTTGGATTAATGTTTCCTTACAGAAATCATCATCCAAAGTTCTCTTGCTTCCACCGAAGCGCTCAACTGAACCTTTTGCCGCTTAGTTTTCCCATTAAACCAAATTCTTGGGATCTCCAGTTAGTATGGTTGGGTTACCACCGCAAAGGTTCATTTTGTTTGGGTTTTAAGCCCATTGCCTTAGACAGGTAGAATTCGTGATCTTTGAGTAGTCTCTTAGTTAAAGGGTTCGCTATATCATTTGATTAGTAATAAAGGAAGTGACACCCGTGATGATCAACTGTCATACGGTCTTATGTCTCTGACATTTATGTCCATACGCCGTCATCCGTGCCCTTCCTGAAGCCGATCGGCTAGCCACAATGTATAACTGCTGAAGGCACAGGTTTCTCCCAATAAGGGACGTTCTCTAAGGAGTCATGGAGTTACTCAACTTATTTCATGCTTTGTTTAACGATAAACTCCGATTCCATCATGAATTGGCCGATGCAAGTTTGCTTAGAGGATTTTCCAAGACCCACCTTACACACTTACTTGTGACTTTGATGTTCTTCATATCTGATGTCCAGTTTGCACCACTGTGTTCTCCCAGAACAGCTGGACATCTAGAATACCATAATCCGTAGATAAGCGAATATTTCAGATATCGTCATACCCGACTTAACGCCTTCTATTGATCATTTTTAGAATCACGAGTGAACTTTAGTTCAACTGATCTACTTTGTAAGCCAATACCAAGTCGGTTGTAGTTGTAAAATACATTGAACTACATGTGACCTGCGAATATCGCTCCTGGTATATAGATGCACTATGATTCCAATAAATTCTATGATTCATATCCATTGGTGGCTTCAACGAGACTGTCAACTACCTCACAATGAGTTTGGAATTAGACTAGTCTTTTAGATGTCTTAGAAATTCCAATTCCTAAGATGTACTGTGATACCCATATCTTTCATATCGAGACTTTTGTGTCAATATGAGTTCCACTTTTAGACTGTTGGTTTTCTAGTTTCAGAGTCAATGTTTCTGTTGTCAGATTCATTATTTCTGTTTCACCTGAAACTTTCAGTACCAAAATGTAAACATTTCAGGGACCAAAATGAAAGTTCAGAAAGAAGCCCAACAGTCCAACAAACCAACTCTGATCCTCCCCTTTTAACTCTCCGGTTAGGAAGGCTGTCTTAATATCCATGTCACGCAAGACTGCAATGGCCCTGGATGTTAAGCTATTCACAGGGGAGCACATGTCCAAGTAGCTGAGGCCTTATACTCGACAGTAGATCCATCTATTTTGTACTCAATTTGAGTATCCACTTTTACAACCCAAAGGTTCTTTTTCCGGAGGAAGGTCAACCATTACACAAGTATGGTTCTATCTTATGGAATCTATTTCTCTCTTTGCAACTTTTTTCCAAAGTAGCGCTTCTGGAGATGACAATTCTTTGTTAATTGTCCATGGTTCGTTCTCAACCATACAAGCTAGAAGGCCTGGAACAAGTCTTTGTCCCCTCTTTGCTCCATCTCGGTTCAACATTTAGAATCCCTGAGTTCTGAGATCTGGAACATTAAGTTTCGGATAGTCAGCAACTTCTGAGTCTTGTAGCTCTGGAACGTCTGGTTCAGGACAATCAGGCACTCGCAGGTTCTTGTTAACCTTAAGCAATTACTTCTTTTTCCTTCTCAAGGAAAGTTATCTTCAAAGAATTCAGCAGTCTTTGACACCAAGAGGCGATAAGCACTATGTTATTTGCAGATCCAGTGGATATGCAATTTACAGTCTTAGGTCCAACTTGAACTGTTTCAGTATTCCAACCTCTACCAAGCCACCCCATATCCCAACATTTGTAGGTGGGATCATTTCCATGTTTCACACGGAGGGTTACCCTTATCCTTATGCGTAGTTCTGTTGAGAATCGCATTAGCGGTAAGGATCACCTTACCCCACATATTTTGGGCGCTTGGCTAACACCGTTAGATTGAGGTGAGTAATGAGAAGTCATTTTGATAAACGATGCTTTACATTCTCCCCCTCTATCACTACGAATTCCTCAATCCATAGGCTTAGTTGATTTTCAACCTCTGCTTTGTAGCGCTTATGCACTTCAACAGCTTCATCTTTGCTTTTCAACAAACAAATGATGCAATACGTTGTACCATCATCAATGAAGGTCACAAAGTACTTGTCTCCCCCCTCTATTTTGTATAAACTTCAAATCACCCATGTAGGTGTGACTAAGTTCTAGAGGAGCGATGTTTCTTTCGCTATTCCTATGATGGAATGGAAAGGTGATTTTGCCTCTTCGCCTACCTCACATTCATTTTGAGGATTTATGTCGACAGAAGGCAACAATCTCAACTTTGTTAGTTTTTGAATGACTTTCTATTTAATTTGTCTTAATCTATGATGGCATAGATTCATAGATTACAAATATCATTCATTTGGCTACAAACATACTGTACTATTCTTAGTTATTACAGACCTGTTGGACTAGTCTCAAACCAGCTTGACCAATAACGTCCCTGAAACCAAGTTTGGGACATGTATCACTTCCTTTTAGAGTGATCCTATTCCCTAAAATCCTTTTTAAGGACACCCTCTCCAACCCCTTCTACTTTAGAGGTGGCGTTGCTTCACATGAACAACCTCTTGCCCGTGGTTAGGGCGTAACCAGATCATATGTGATATGGATATTCTGGCCCACTCCAGTTGTTTTGGCAGACTGAGTGTCCAATTTCTTTTCTGCCTTTCTTTTAGCCTTCAGATCATTTAAGACCCAGAAGCTCTGGCCCACCTCACTAGGTGTCCATTACTTTTCTGCCTTTCTTCTGGCCTTCAGATCCTTTAAGACCTAGAATTCTAGCCCACTCCAGTCGCCCGTAGGCTTTGTACGACTGCTTGTCCAATAATCCTATCAAATGAATTCTGGACCACTCCAGTCGCCCATAGGCTTTATACGACTGAGTGTCCAATATTATCTTATCAAATGAAGGATCTTCTGTCAAATAGTTTGACAGGTTCAACGTCTTAAGATAATCCATTATCTTTTAGTCTTCTTCCCTTGAGATTGGTGCCCAGACAATTCTTGGCGCTTACTTAAGAGTGGTAACAATTTTCGCACAGTATGTGGATCTCTATCCTTCGTATGTGCGAACATACTTTACACACTTTTAATAATTACACTCAAAAGAACGAATCTTTTAAAGTGTACGGGCTTAAACTCCCGATTTTAAAGCGTAAGGAATATAATTTATTTCGGGAAAAATATTTTCATATTCCTCCTTACTTTAAGCCATTTTTAATCAGACATCATTTAATCTTATTTTTGACAAGAAATAAAAATTACTTATCCCAACTTTGGATTCTGGCCCACTTCAGTCACTTCGTCGGACTGAGTGTCTGTTTCCTCCTTACCATAATTCGGATCCATTGTCTGAGATAGATATAGGCCTTCTGCTACAAGATAGAACAACATCTTCAGCCTTCTCCTCTTGTCCCAGTTGACATCCCCAGCCTCTCGTGGGCGCTTATTCCCACCTCTCTTAGGAGCGGTGATACCATGAACACCTTGACCTTCAACAACATAATCAGAATTGTCTTCTACCAGAAAACCACAACCATAGCCGGATTTGGTCACACAACTGTTGACCGATATCTTTCGAACACTAATACAATCTTGTCTTAAACTTGTACGATATAATTGTTGGAATCAAATCAGTACGGAAAGTAAATAAATATTACAAGTGTTCGAAAGGATAAACAAACAACCAAGATTATGATTGCCGCAAGCTTGTTGAGTCTTGAATCTTGATAACCTGAAATCAAGAAACACTAAATCTAGATTATTACAACTGTGGCTGAGTCGAGAGATGACTCTCTGTCTTTAAGACAAGATTTCCCTGTATATATTCTTTTACGTTAGCGGGCAATAGTCTCCCAAGATAAAACAACAACTAATCAACACTACAAAATAAATAGGTTGATTCAGACGAAGAAAAAAAACATGAAACGATTTACTGAAGAATGGAAAATTAGAGGAAAATGAAGATTTATGTTCTTTTCTTTTCATTACTATTTCTGCTCTTTCTTTTGGACTATTTTTCTCTTTTTCGTCCTCTCTCTACCTCAAATCTGTTTGAGGCAATATATAGTGTTTAGGAGAAGGAGAGGTGATTAAGAGGTCCTTTAAGAGGTGTATTCATGGCCAGAAACGTTTTGTAGTAAGTGCAAAACGTTTAAGAAGTTTAATGCCATAAACTGTTGGCTTTCTGGCTGACCACCATTCCTGAAACTCCACTGTAAATACTAAATAGTTTGGGGACCAAAAGATAATGTCAGAAGTAGCCCATGACCCATGACCGGACGGGACGGGCGGCTGCGCGCGTGTTTGGCTAGCCTCGAACCCAAGCACACCTAGGTCTTTCCTCCTTCAAACACATGGGTTACCCCTTGGGGTCCCAAACCCTTATCCATTTTTAGGCTTATAAATAGAGCAATTCTTTCTTTTCCCACCGATGTGGTATATTTTTCCCACACCATATATCCATGCCTCAAACACCTTACTTTGTGGACTAATATCTCTTTCATTTCTTAACGAAATTCGACGGTCCTTAGCCTTATGGTCATCTACTCACTTAGTAGATTATGCACGTGTGAAGAGATTAAGCCTCCAACATGCGGAACCCTAGTGTTTAATTCATTAAATATGGGTGGACGCAACCTCCCCACCAAAGGCAAATTTCCAACAAAAAGAATGGTACAAAATTTTTAGTTCTTGCAGAAACTCAGTCTCTACATCAAATTTGCTATTCTTCCTTAGAGGAAGGGGCATGCGAGATTTTGATTGACTGTATGAGACAGATTTCAGCTTGATATGAGTCAGCACCTGATAGAGCTTATTTTGTTAGAAGAAGTGATGATAAAATAGCTCATGTACTATGTTACCTCTTCTTAAGAAAGCAAACGATATCCCTCAGGGATGGAACTTTCACCTTTATGTTCTTTGAAGTCTCGCAATCCAATTCAATATTTTCCATTTCTGTTCCCAAAATTGGCTGCTCAATAGAATATTTAAAGCAAGCTGTATCTTCTAGAAAAATTTGCATGTATACAGCAGCAACCATTGATGCAATTGTTGCTACCTTTATCAATAAAGAAAAGCATAAGGTCAGACTAGATTCCCAGACTTCAGCCAGAGCTAAAACTGAAAATTTAAAAAAGGATCAGAAATATCTGAGAAGATGAGAGGAAGTGATCAGCTAGGTTCCACAGACAAATGCAGCAGACCCAACACCAGCCAAAATTCCAATTGCAGAGGCACACTTTGCCTGTGACATATGGTCTGCCTGAAAAGGAAGAAATAAGAGGTGTTGAAACAAAGTTATTTATAGAGTAACATATAGCATTGTGTGCATTCTAATGCTATTTTTATTTGGATAAAGTATAAAATATAGGGTATATAGTAATTTTCATGACATATGTATCAGTGCATAGACAAGCTGGCTAAAGAAAATGTGTACCTATTAATTGTCCTGCTGATAGCTACCTAATACTTCCTCTATTTCAAAATATTTATCTCACTTTCCTTTTTTAATCCGTTTAAAAAAGAATGTTAATTTCCTTTCTTGACAACTCTTTCATTTCAACTTTTTACGTGACATGTTTAAAACTACAAGATTAAAAGTCATTTTTGTACATTCAACACATCTTTAATTTAAGACCACAAGATTCAAAAGTTTTCTCTACCTTCTTAAATTTTGTGTCAAGTCAAAACCAGACAATTATTTTGAAACGAAGGGAGTACCTATTGTCAATTTTTTTTATTTTGCGAATAGATGGTTGATTTAACTCATATTTATCTACGAAGTATATACTCCCTCCGTTCCATAATAAGTGGTGTTTTAGATTTTTCATTTCATTTTAAAATAAGTGGTATTTTAGGATTTCAAGAAGAAATTGACCTTATTATTCAAAAACTACTCTTATTTACATAATTAAGAATCGTTAAGTATTTTTTCTTTTCTAGTCAATAATTAGGGGTGGGGTAAGTAAAAATGTTCATAATTTTCTAGGAGTGAGCAATTTCTTAAGATGTGTGCATAAGCTAAAAAACCACTTATTATGAAACGAAGGAAGTATTAAAGATTGTCAGATACACCAAATGATGAGTTCTTCGGGCAGACTTTTAAGAGACTTATTCAATGAATATATCGTAAAGAAATATATCTTTGGCTTAACTGAACCCAAAAATTAGTTCATGAGTGAGGATGGCTCAAGATCATATAAGGAGAACACACATCTCATTAATCATTGATGTGAGACTTCTTCACTCTTCAACACTTCACCTCACACTAGGATTGGACATCTGAATCTGAAGCGCATACAATTTAATATGGAGGCCTATTAACCAAAGAGCGTGGGATGAGTCCTGCTCTGATGATGAATTGAGAAGAAGAAAAAGAAGACCGAAGATGAAGGAGGAGGAATTGTACATTCAATCAATTGAGGGAAACAATTGTTTGGCTCTTATAGGCAGAAGGTTAACAACTTAACAACTGCTTCCTCCGTCCCAGTTTATATATCATGTAGTTTGATTGGACACAAAATTTAAGAAATAAAAAAAGATTTTTGAATCTTGTGTCTAAAATAAGTCAAAGATATTTATTTGGTTATAGATCATCTCGTTAAGCGTAAAAGGTAAATTTTAAAGTTAAATTATTATCAAATAAGAAAATATATCATTCTTTTTTAGACTGACTAAAAAGAAAAGTGTGTTATATTTGAGACAGAGGAAATACTAACTAATGACCTAACCGATTCGACTACTACTAACTTATATACAATATTGAAATGACTGTATTGCCCTTACACTAAGTAACTCCTCTTGTTTCAAGGTTTCATTAGGGGAAATAAATATATTATGAGGCAAGGTGATGTTAAAATAGAAAAGTAATTAGTAAGTACCACATAAGCAAGGGCGACACACTGAATACCACCATCACATATCATGCCAGTGAGCGTCCGCAGCACATAGTACACATAGTACACATAGTAAAATTTCTTGGTCCTCCTATATGATAATATGACTGCCAAATGTGACTTTCGTTAGTAGCTTTCTTTTTTGCCAAAGAAGTGCTCATTAGAATGTTAAACAAGAATGAAGTGTTGAAGTAGAACATGGGGGAATGTTGGAAAGAGTTACATGGGTAGAATAGTGTAAATCTTCTTGATTAGAGTTCTCTTATTAATGTCATATATATAAAATGGACAATTGTAGTCCTAATAGAATTAGGATCTCTATTTTACATTAATTACACTAAAATATTAATTACAGAATATATTATGAATATATGGAATATATTCACTATCACACCTCCTTAGTCGGAGTGGGAGGAGGTCGGACGCTGAGACTGGATCTGAAGTCAAGGAACAGTTGCCGAGGAAGCCCATTTGTGAAGATATCTGCGTACTGATACGAAGAAGGAACATGCAACACCCTAACGTGACCTATTGCAACCTTCTCACGAACAAAGTGAATATCCATCTCAATATGCTTGGTTTGCTAATGCTGAACCAGATTATAAGACAAGTAGACATCAGATACGTTATCACAGTAAACCAAAGATGCCTTACGTAAGGGACAACAAAGCTCAAGAAAGAGATTTCGGAGCCAACATAGCTTGGCAACAACGTTTGCAACGCCTTGATATTCTGCTTCTGCATTCGAACGGAAAAGTGTGGCTTGCTGCTTGCTAGGCCACAATATAATATTATCCCCCAAAAATACGCAATAGCTGGATGTAGATCGACAGGTGTCCGGACAACCTGCCCAATCTGCGTTTGTGTAAGAGAGTAACCTAGTCGGTGCGGAGGGATATAAATGTAGTTCATAGTCAAGAGTGTCATTAACGTACCGAATGATACGCTTAAGAGCTGTAAAGTGAGGCTTCCTAAGCATACATGAACAAGCACACCTGCTGAACAACATATGCAATATCTGGCCGAGTGAAGGTGAGATACTGAAGAGCACCTGCGAGACTCCTATAAAGAGAGGGATCGCTGACCGGATCCCCGTCATCCGCACTAAGTTTGGACTTTGAGCCGACAGGAGTGGGCATGATCTTGCAGTTGCCATTTTAGCCCTGTAGACAATCTCCTCTGCATATTTACGCTGACACAAGAACATGGCATGTGCGGATCTGGTCACCGATATCCCCAAAAAATAACTCAACTTACCCAAATATGTCATAGCAAATTCGGACTTGAGCAGGGCAATGATCTCGTGTTTCAGTGTATCAGAAGAAGCTGTCAGAACAATATCATCCACATATAAAAGAAGATAAGTCGTGTCAGTATCTCGATGAAAAGTAAATAGTGAATGATCACTATTGCTACACACGAACCCTATATGTATGATGTATGTAGAAAACCTCTCATACCAAGCCCTATGCGCTTGTTTCAAACCATATAGTGACTTACGAAGATGACAGACATAACGAGGAACCTCCGGATGCACAAAGTCAGGCGGTTGATGCATATAAACGGTTTCTTTCAAATCCCCATGTAAGAAAGCATTTTTTACATCAAGTTGGTGAATATGCCAATTTTCCCCATAGCTTTCCTTAATACTGTACGAATGGTGGCTGGTTTGACCACCAGACTAAAATTCTCACCACAATCAACTCCCTCCTGCTGACCAGTACCATTAGCCACAAGTCTTTCCTTATGGCGTTCAAGCTCTCTACATTCTCAAAATTTGTGACGATAGAGCCACATACAACTAATCACATTCACCTCTTCTGGTCTTTATACAAGATCCCAAGTGTGGTGATTGGTTAACGCATTAAACTCCTTACGCATGGCCGCATTCCAATTAGAGTCAAGTTTGGCTAATATTAGGTTTTTGGGAACTGGTGAGATGGTTTAAGCGGATAGGTTAAAGTAAATTTTTGGTTTGAAAATCACGTGTTGTGCACGGGTTTCCATGCAGTGTGGTGGGATGGTCACGAGTGTGGCAGGGGGGCTGGGAGGTGGCGTACTGGACTGGGCAGTGGGGTTGAGACTGAGCAGTGGTGATGGGAAGTGGGGCTGGGTAGTGGGATGGGAAGGGACTGGGCAGTGGGGATAGGCAGTGGGACGGGCAGGGATTGTGCAGTGTGATGGGCAGGGGCTAGGCAGTATGACGGGCAGGGACTGGGAAGTGGGGTAGGGCAGTGTGGCGGCAGAGACTAGGCAGTGGGGTGAGGCAGTGTGGCGGGTAGGGATAGGACAATGGGGTGGGGAAGTCGGGCGGGTGTATCATTAGGAAGCGACTGGATAAGGGTTGGGTCGTGGGGTAGGGTCGACGGGACGGGTGGCGGTACGACCTGAGGGTGCGGATTTTGTAGTGTATTTTAGACTAGAGGTGAGGTGTTTGAGACATCAAGGAATCTGTAATCAGTTGGTCAGAATTGGTGGATGTTGGCAAAGGGAAATACGTTCTCCTCAAACGTGACATGACGTGAGACTATGATTTTTCATGTGGACACGTTATAGCATAAGTACCCCCTATGGTTTGACGGAAATCCTAAGAAGACACACGGAGTGGAACGGGGTGCTAATATGTGAGGGACGGTGGAAGCCAGATTCAGGTAGCAGAGACAATCAAAAATTGAAGATGATCATAGGTAGGGATTCGACGGAATAAGAACTCGGTGGGGGTCCTATTTTGAAGCATACGGGTAGGTAGTATATTAAGAAGGTATTCTGCCATTTTTAATGGATATACCCAGAAGGTGGGGGGAAGAGATGCATGAAAAAGTAAGGTACGAATCATATTGTTAGTGGTGCGTAGAATTCGTTCGGCTTCACCATTTTGAGGGGAAGTATGGGGGCAGGAAAAATGAAAGGCCATGCCATTAGACATACATAATTTATGAAAGAGAGAATTGTTAAATTCACGACCATTGTCACATTGAAACGTTTTTATTTCTTTTTCAAATTGCATTTTAACATACGCACGAAATTCAAGAAACTGGAGTAGACGTGAAATTTAAAGTGGAGCGGATAGACCCATATGAAGTGAGAAAAATCATCCAATAATATTAAATAGTACTTATGACCCAATTTTCTAGTAATAGGAGAGGTCCATATATCAGCATGAATAATATCAAAGGGAGAAAAAGTAATACTCAAAGATGACGTAAATGGAAGTCTAACATGCTAAGATGACAATAATATCAATTTTGGGAAAGGTTCCCTTTATTACATTTAAATAAATTATGGTTTCTAAGAAAATAAAAAATATGAGCTCCGGGATGTCGAAGTCTACTATGTCACGTTGAGGAGGAGATAGCAGCTAGGGATGTGGGAGGATTGACACTGGCAGCGGTCGTGGATAGGAAATGATAGAGGTCCCCCACAGTATTGCATCTCGTAAGAAGTCTCCCCGTATATAGGTCCTTTACAGAAAAACCAAAAGGGTCAAAATCAACGGATACAGATTATCGGTGGCAAATTTTCTGACAGATATTAGGTTCTTGATAATAATGTTAAGGACATATATCCGACTCTGAGTCAGTCGACTGCGCGGCAGATACAATAGTGGCCGAGATTGTTAGGGGTAAGGTTTACGAACCCAGCCTTGAAAGTCGTAAAAGGCAATGAGACGAGTTCATCCGATGATAGGGTCAGTTACTCAATTGACATCACAAAGGCAGATCTGATCTTTGATTATCTGCTCAAAGATAAGCAGATTCGGCTGCTTGATGGTCATAGGATTCCGCCTGCCTAGGAACTCAAAGATAAGAAGTACTACAAGTGGAATAATTCATACAACCATTCTACTTCTAATTGTGTGGTCTTCAGAAAGACGATCCAAAAGGGCATCAAAGAGGGGAGGTTCAAGTTAGCCGACAAGAGTATGGAAAAAATGTCCATTGATACCGACCCCTTTCCCGCGGTACCAATATCTACGGTATCGTTTGCTAAGCCCGATGAGTCAAGGGACACTAAAGGAAGACAGCCGATGAAAAGGGTGTAGGTCCCAAAGAAACCTACTGAAATGGAGTAGGCCACAAGGACTTAATGTGTTCAACCGGTTAGGCAACCTACATGACATTCACGATGACAGGAAGCCAGCTAGGAGCAGTTTTCATGGCTGCCCTAAATACTCGAGGGACGTTGAACGAGAACTTTAAGAACAAACCATGAGGTTTAGGGGGGTCCTTATCGGCGCTAGGCGTAGGCATGAGGGAAAAGTACGGATGCCAACCAACCGGCAACCGAGCATGCCTCGAATAGATGAAGAACCACTCCCTAAAACCAAATAGAGGGTTGTCCAGTTTAACATAAACGAGGGTGTTTCGTCCTTACGTATCACAGTGAGAAATGAGGACCAGACGAGACCCCGGATAATGATTAAACCAACAACCAACACAAAAGAGGGGAAATGGTCTGTCAATCAGGCTCCCAGAAAGAAAGAGGCACCACCGAGAGTCGCATCCAGGACTCAGAAAAAAAGGATGCAACGTGCCAAGTCTTTGCGTAAGATGCAATAGACATTGCATCTAATTTACAACACTAAGGCAGCCCGACGGAGAGACGTCGGGTCAACCAGAACTGGATGAACAACCTACCGACAACCCAATGGAGGAACCCTAACAAGATAATATGGCCTCGAATGGACCTCTAACCGAGGCAATCCCACAGATCGTGCAGAGGATTCAGTTAGAGGATCCCCAATCGATCCCCATTTATCTCCAGGAAATGGAAGACATGAGCTTTCGGTAAGCCAAATTAGATAAAGGAGGGGAATCCATCCTCGATTTATTTAGCCACGAACTGGTTGATGAGATCTAGGCAGACATTGAAATGGTCAGCCTAATCCCATGTGAGTTCTGGGCCAGCCGCTCTGCGCTGGATAGCCTAGAAGGTAAAGTTTTCGTAGAAGACGCAAATGGGAAACAATAGCTGATACCCCATCTAGGGACACTTTGAGCACCGTATTTGGTGCAACTACAGAAGATATGGTTAAACACCTCAAACCCCTTTACGTCAAAGCTTACATTAACATCAAAATTATTAGTCGGGTGTTTGTCGACAATGGGGCTGTGATGAATGTGATGCCGCTGCTTACCTTAAAGTATCTTAACAAAACAAAGAAGGATCTCATCCCAACTAATATGAAAATCGCTAGCTTTATGGGAGAAGCTTCTGAAGCATTGGGGATTCTAGTAGCAGAAATCACTGTAGGTCCTAAGACGGTCAGGTCTGCCTTCTTTGTAATAGATGGCAAGCCGTCCTACACCATTCTGTTGGGCAGGGACTGGATTCACACCAGTCGATGCCTTTCTTCTACCATGCATCAAAAGCTTATCTTTTGGGAATGAGACAAAATTGAAATCATCTCAGCCGATGATAACCCGTTCCGACCAGGGGTTCAGAATGTAGAGGTTGTCTTCTATTCACCCTATGCGGCTCCCATATCCGTCATATAGTAGTATGAAGAAGGATCTTGGGAATCCTGTAATCTTACCTCATGAGGGTTTGAAATAAAATAATTGGGCGAACCATGGCTTACCTTGGAGGATTAAAGTGGTTAAGAAAACCCAACTCATACGTGACCTGTGGCATCGGCTGACTGCCCTAAGTTTTGTGGCATCGGCTGACCTCCTTGCTGGTGGGGATGCCCTTGGCCAGAAACTCCTAAATTCACCTTTTTTCTTCGGCTGCCGCAGCCTAACGGAAGACCAAGAGGCAGTAGGTCTAGCCGAATTGATGGAAACCACATTTGAAGGGACCTCATTTGTCCTTAGCTTAGCATCTACTGGGTTTTCTTCTTCGGCTGGACCAGCCGATCACTCTGTTTTGCCTGGATCAGCCGATCGCAGTAGACTTCCAGAGAGGATTGGCAGAATTTTTCTTTGGCTACCTTCCAACAGTCAACAAAGTAAACAGTGATATTGGCCCTTGGGGAGAACCGCTGTCAGACGAAAAAGGGCAAGCTTATCAAGATTGTGGGCGGCTACCTCCTCTGTCTGCTTGTCATTTAGAGAGCAACGGTGGGTCAAATGAGCAATACTATGTTGAGGCCATAGTATGTGCTGAGTCAGGCCAAATTGCCATGCCACAAAGTTGGGTCGATAGAGCTCCGTGGTCAACTTGTTATGCCTAGAGTTGTGCTTCAAGCCTCCCAAAATATTCCTAGCCATAAGGATACACCCCCACTCTATTTATGACCATCTGCTGAGTGAATGAAAGGTTGTCATCAATTATTTAATGAACCCAATCGGGAGTGGCCCATTTTTCAAGTACCGGTTGCCAATTCGCGTAATGGTCTCGAGACAAACCATGCAGGGTGAAGACTACAGTGAAAATATCATGGGACACAAGAGGTGTTCCCCGAAGAGTGTCGGCTAACACTGGCGGATCTAATGGAGAACGGTTGCCATCAAAATCGTCAGGGATAAACTCTGGGAAATACAAAGTGATCCACAACTGAAGGAACTACATAGGACCGGTCAAAGTATCCAAATTTCGAGAGTCCCTTAACCTAGCTTGAGCATCGCCCAAAGCCATGTACAAGTAAGCCAGGAAGAGGGATGCCCAACTAACATCTTCCCCTGAATCGGCCAAAGCCACATAAATCTCCAGCTACAGGCGAAGTAAGGGCTAAACCAATAGAGCAGAAAAGCATGATATTCAGCATCATCGACCAGAAGAGGCGAACTTCGGTGGTTAGCGGTCATAAAAGAACCATAGTTGGAAGAAATTTCTAAAACAACAATCCCCAAGTCGGGAAGTTTGATTTCACTCAGTGTAGGTGCTTCGGCTCCCAGTATCTGAAGGCCTAGTATCGCCGTTACATCAAGAAGGGTGGGAGTCATCATCCCTATGGAAAAATAAAAACATTGGCGGTAGTCGACCAATAACCAAGAAATGAATATATGAGGCCGATATTGCAGGAGATATCAGACCCCGATAGTACAATGGCATCGTAAAGACACATACGCCTTCACTCGGTTCCTTTGGCTAACTTGACTCGGTACACCCAAGCAGAATAGTTGGCGACCCTGGTCGACCAGGTGCGTAGGTTAGCCTGACAGCGGTCGGCAGTGAACTAGTCGCAGGTGAAAGGATTGTCATAGGTCACCGGGCTAAGATGTTGAGATAAAAGAACGTCGCCTTGTTCCGGCCTACCATGGAGCCAGAACCAACTGTTCATCAACAAGGACCAAGGCATCAATTAGGTCTTTATCGGCTAGAGTGGTCCCATATATCTTCTGAGAAGAGAAAGAAGAAGACATGGCATCCGAGTAAGAAAAGGGTCAAGATTAAGGTTTTTTATACAGAAGGGAAGAAATCGGGAATAACTGTAAGATCAAGTGAAAAATTCTCAGAAAGATGTCTCTTCCTAAGTAGATCTCGATGCGCGGTGGAAATTAGGACTACCTCTTCTAATGCACGGTTAGAAAACATTAGAATCGATTCGTGGTAATAAAGACACCTCGGTTGAATAGGAAACTCAATTTAGAAATAATCATCATTGCATGCACTGGAGACGAGACGATTGAAGTGATATATGCGTCTGTCAGACTGAAACGACGACTACTTTTGGATACATCAACTCAACAGCCACACTCGAGTTAATGTATGGGGCAATTGTTAACACTCAAAAGTAATTTAAGTGTTTAGCCGAATTCAATGACAACCGAACTGTTCTAGGGCTGAATTTACTCCTACCCCTTGACTACAAGAACTTCATCGGCTACTAAGGTATCTTAGCAGAGTTGTTAGTTAGATGTACGACTGGGACCCACTCAGATGCAGACGCCTCAACGACCAAGTCAAAAGGGTTTCTAGACCCCTAGAAGCGATAACGACCAACAACAACTAAAACAAATGGCCATTTTCTGAGCAAAAGGAGTAGAGGGCGAGAAAATCAGCCGCCAGCCCAAACTAATTGACTTTTTTTGGAAAGGAAGTAATGCAGGGAAGAAGTATTTCCTTTCCACTAGTTCTTGAAACCTATCAATCCCCGCCACCTCCGCCATAGTTGACCATTAAACTTAGTGGGTTACTTGATGGCTGACATGGGGGGGATCACGTTGTAATTTTTTTTGTACTATAAATAGGATCATTCTTCGTATATAGAAACACAACCAATCAATCAAACAACTCAATTTTTATCTATCTTTATCCTTTACTTTACTGTACTCAGCTGCATTCATGTTTCTTACCTCTTAGTTTACTGATACCACCATCCTAACGCTTTCTGGAGTAGTTGGGGAACCCATTACTAGAAATTAGAATTCCATTTCCATCCCAAATTGCTTACGTTAAGGAATTAATTTGTCTTCGGATACGGTCAGCCGATAAGACGGTAGAGAACAGAATTTGACAGCGAGCTTTTCAATCTGGTGGTCTAAAACAAGTCAAAGATATTTGTGTGATTATAGAATCATCTCGTTAAGCGTAAAAATTAATCCTTAACTTAAGCGATTTGGGCTGGAAACAGAACTCATATTTTCAGCAATGGGTTCTGCAACTACTCTAGAAAGCGTTAGGACGGTGGTATGAGTAAACGAAGAGGTAAGAAACATGAATGCAGCTGAGTACAGTAAAGTGAATGATAACTAAAGTAAGGGATAAAGATAGATAAAAATTGAGTTTTTTGATTGGTTGGGTGTCCCTCTATATATAAAGAATAATCTTATTTATAATACAAAAAAGGGAAAAAAACTATAGAACGTGATTCCCCCCATGTCAGCCATGAAGTAACCCACTAAGTTCAATGGCCGACTATGGGGGAGGTGGTGCCGATTTTCTCGCCCTCTACTCCTCTTTGTCGAATAATGGCCCTTTTTATAGTTGTTGTTGGCCGTTACCGCTTCTAGGGGTCCGAAAATCCTTTTGACTTGGTCGTTAAGGCATTTGCATATGAGTGGGTCCCAGTGGTACCTCTAACTAACAACTTGGCTAAGATATCTTAGTAGCCGATGAAGTTCTTATAGTCGAGGGCTAGGAGTAAATTCGACTCTGGAACAGTTCGGCTGTTACTGAATTTGGCTAAACACTTAAATTACCTTTGAGTGTTAACAATTGCTCCCCCACATTAACTCGAGTGTGGCTGTTGAGTTGATGTGTCTAAAAGTAGTCGTCGTTTCAGTCTGATAGACGCGCATGTCACTTTAATCATCTCGTCTCCAGTGCATGCAATGATGATTATTTCGGAATTGAGTTTCCCATTCAACCGAGGTGTCTTTATTACCATGAATCGATTCCAATGTTTTCCAACCGTGCATTCAAAGACGTAGCCCTAATTTCCACCGCGCATCGAGATCTACTTAGGAAGAGACATCTTTCTGAGAATTTTTCACTTGATCTTACAATTACTCCCAATTTCTTCCATTCTGCATAAAAACCTTAATCTTGGCCCTTTTCTTACTCGGATGCCATGTCTTCTTCTGCCTCCTCTCAGAAGATATATGGGACCACTCTAGCTGATAAATACCTAATCGATGCCTTGGTCCTTGTTGATGAACAGTTGGTTTTGGCTCCATATGGTAGGCCGGAACAAGGTGATTCTCTCTAGTTTCAGTACCTCAGCCCGATAAACCATGACTTTCTTTCTACTTGTGACTGGTTCACTGGCGGCCGCTGTTCGGTTAACCTTCATATTTGGCTGACTAAGGTCACTCATTATTCGGGTTGGTTGGAGCAAGTGAAGTTGGTCACAAAAGTCGAATAGTGGCGCATGGGTCCTTTTGATGCTACCATACTGTCGGAATTTGATCTTCGTTGTGACACCGGTCTCGGGTATGTGCGGCGCCTCTATTTTTGTGGTTGGTTTACTTTGATGTGGGAATCCATATCCCACCCTTTGACTTCAGCATTGCTCTCAGCATTCTTGAGTAAATTTAGAATAAACCTCACTGATTTGATGGGCCATTGTCTTTGACCACTTGGGGTGGCATTTCTTCGCCTGAGCAGTGCGACCAACCTTACGTTACATATGTGTGAAAGAAATGATTTTCTCTGTATTTTGTGATCGGGCAGCCGGTTTGTGCTGTCATTTAGCCATAAATCTCCCGTCGGAGGAATTAGCTTATTTTGTGCGACCAGGAAGTCGGTCTGCGGCTGTCATTTATTCATGCATGCCCCAAATCGAAGGATAGTACTTTTTAGATACTTGACGTTTAAATTCCTGTCCATTTCTTCATCATGCATGTTTATTAGTCGATATGCATTGTCGGTGATCCGTTCGCTTACTACGAAAGGTCCTTCCCAATTTGGCGACCATATACTGAATTTACGATCTTTCATCCCAGTCGGCAAAACGGTTTTCCAAAATAAGTCTTATTCGGCAAACCTCTTAGGCTTAACATGTTTGTTGTATGCTTTAGCCATTTTACGTTTACCGGCTTTGATTTTCTCTAGGGCCAGCAGTCGATCTTCATCTAGCTGGTCTAACTCTATTAGCATGACATGTTGATACTCCTCTAAACTTAGAGAGTTCTGCTTGGCCACCCATTAGGATTTGACTTTAATTTCCAACGACAACACTGCATCTTGGCCATAAGTTAGCCTATAAGTTGTCGTCCCGGTAGCTGTAGATTTAGAATTCCTAATCGCCTAAACGACTTCATCTAGAGTGAGATGACACATTCCTGGTTTATCCTCCACGTTCTTACTAATTATGTTCACAATAAGTTTGTTGGCTGCCTCGGCTTGCCCCTTCGCCTATGTGTAGTAAGGCAAATATGTGATCATCTTGATACTGAACTTCTCAGCAAAGGCTGCCACCTTAGAACCAGTGAACATCGTCCCTTGATCGGTGGTAATCATCTCAGGAATACTATATCTATATATGATCTGGTGTTGTATAAACTGAATGACATATGTCTAATGGACCCTCTTCATCGGCTGAGCCTCCACTCATTTAGTGAAGTAATCGGTGGCTACGATAATGAAATTGTGACCTTTAGCCGATTATGGGTGAATCTTTCCAATGAGGTCCATAGCCCATCCTTTGAAGGGCCAAGATTTTACGATTGGGCGCAGCAACTCGGCTGGTACCCGCTGGATTGGTCCATGTTTTTGACATTCTCTGCATACTGGAAACAGTCAGTTGTGATAGTATGCCAATAATAGTTGTGGCGGTAGATCAACCACTTCATCACTGGCCCCGCTCTGTGTGATTCACATACTCCTTCATGGACCTCTCCCATGACCCTCAAGGCCTCTGCTTTGGCAATGCACTTGAGTAGTACTCCATTCACGCGCCTTTTATAGAGGTCATTGTGAATGAGCACGTATTTCAAAGCTCTTCTTTTAACCTTGAGGTCCTTGCAGCTGGAGGGATCTTTTAGGCAGTCAATTAGTAACTGCCTCCATGAGTCAATTTTATCAACGACTAACACTTCGACTAGTAATTCATCATGCTCTAGGGTGAGTAGAGACTTCCTAATACCTGAAGCTTCTTGTGCTAAGTCGTTAGCCTCAACATTCATGCCTCTGGGAACATAACTTAACGTGGATGATGCGAACCCAATAAGCAACCTGCTAGCCGTCTTGTGACGGGCCAACAAATTTGGGTCTTCACAGTTATATTCCCCGGCCAGCTATTTGATGACCAGCTGAGAGTCTCCTCGGATCTCAATGCACCTCGCCTTCATAGAAACTAGGAGTTTGAGTCCCATGATGAGAGCATCGTATTCGGCTTGGTTGTTTGTCAATTTAGGATCTAGCCGATAGGAGAACCTCCACGTTTTATCTCTCGGATTTGTTATCGTGACTTCGGCTCCAACTCCTTTTTGGGTTCTAGACCCGTCAAAGGTTAGTACCCACGGCACGACATCTATACATGTAGTAGGAGGGGCGTATGGATCCTCCATGTCTACACAAGGGTGTTCTTCCAAGAAATCGGCTACTATTTGACCTTTGACTGCCCTGAGTGGCCTATACTCAAGAGAAAACGTGGTAAGATTGATGGCCCATTTCATTAATCGACCTTGCAAGACAGGTCTATTTAGTAAGTATAAAAAAATATCAACTTTGCACAAAACATATATAATGTGAGGCATTAGATAATATTCCAGTTTTGTGCAAGCATAGAACAAAGACAGACAAAGCTTCTCCAAAGGAGTATATCTAGTTTCAGCATCGTTGAGCATTCGGCTAAGATAATAAACCTCTCTTTCAGATCCATCATCGGCCTCCTGTGCTAGCAAACAGTTGATAGATAATTCTGCAGCCAAAATATACAATTTCAACGGCTTCCCTGGCACGGGAGGCACCAGTACAGGGGAAGTAGCTAAGACCTTTTTAATTTGATCAAAGACCTCTTGCTGTTCCAGACCCCATACTAGCTCTTTAGACTCTTTAAGTCTAGGGAAAGGTGAGAAAGCCTTCACCTTGCCAGCCGAGTTAGATATGAACCTCCTTAAGAAATTGATCTTTCCTAATACGCTTTGTAACTCCTTATTTGTCTTGGGTGGTGTGGATCCCATTACTGCATTGTCTTTGTTACGATCTATCTCGATGCCTTTCTTATGTACCAAAAAGCCAAGGAAGTTGCCAGTCGATACTCAGAATATGCACTTGGTTGGATTCATTTTGAGATTATGAATCCTCATTCTTTTTAATGTTTGTTCAAGATCGGCTAAATGATCCTTGAAGTCCTTATACTTTACTACTACATCATCGATGTAAATCTCCATAGTCTTGCCGATCAAGTCATGGAAGATGGTGTTCATTGTCCTTTGATAAGTGGCACCAGCATTTTTCAGACCAAACGGCATAACTACCCACTCGTAAATGTCCAACGCTACCGGACATCTGAAGAAAGTTTTGTGAATGTCGTCATCGGCTACCGATATTTGATTATAGCCAGAAATCCATCCATGAAGGTCAATACACCATTAGCGGCTGTTGAGTCGACTAGCATGTCGGCTATCGACATGACGTACTCATATTTAGGAGTGACTAGATTTAGGTTCCTGTAATCAATACATACCTGAACCTTGCCATTCTTCTTTTTGACTGGTATGCCGTTTGCCAACCATTCAACATACTTAGCCGTTCTGATAAACTCGACTTTCAGCAGTCGTTTGATCTCAAATTTGATTTGAGGCATCAGCTGAGGGTGATACCTTTTGGGCGGCTGTATTTGGGGTTTGAAACCCTCTTTGATTGGAAATCTATATTCTACCAAAGTACGTGCCAGCCCAGGCATCTCATGATAATGCCATGTGAAATAGTTTTTATACTGCATCATAAAGGCCGTTATGCCTTGTTTGTCTTCTTCCTTCAGCAAACCACTAATATGTGTTAGCCGAGGGATTTCTTTAGTTCCCAAGTTGATATCTTCCAAAGGATCCTGAGACTCAAAACTAGGCATAATCCTTCTTATGGGCGATTCAAATTCCATCGGCAGCTCAACTTCATCGGTTGCAAGCGTTGGTTCGTTGTCGTGGTTCCCCATCTGCGATGCGGCTATCCTTGCCTCAAAACTTAGGGTGATCAGCCGATGCCACATGTCACGTATGATTTAGGTTTCCTCAACAATTTAAATCTTCCAAGGTAAGTCGTGGTTTGACTAATTATTTAATTTCTAACCCTCGTGAGGTAAGATTAAAGGATTCCCAAGATCATTCTTCATACTGCTCCGTAACGGCTATGGGAGCCATATAGGGTGAATAGCGGACAACCTATACATTCTGAACCCCTGGTCGGAATGAGTTATCAACCGCTGGGATAATTTCTATCTTGTCTCCTTTCCAAAAGATGAGCTTTTGATACATGGTAGAAGGAAGACATTGGCTGGTGTGAATCCAGTCCCTGCCCAGCAGAATGGTGTAGGACGGCTTGCCATCTATTACAAAGAAGACAGACCTGACCGTCTTAGGACCTATAGTGATTTCTGCTACTAGAATCCCCAATGCTTCAGAGGCTTCTCCCATAAAGCTAGCCATTTTAATGTTAGTTGGGATAAGATCCTCCTTTGTTTTGTTAAGATCCTTTAAGGTAAGTAGCGGCATCACATTCAGCACAACCCCATTGTCGATAAATACCCGACTGATAATTTTGCCGTTAATGTAAGCCTTGACGTAAAGGGATTTGAGGTGTTTAAACCATATCTTCTGTAGGTGCACTAAATACGGTGCTCAAAGTGTCTCTAGCCGGGGTATCGGCTATTGTTGCCCATTCTGTGTTTTCTACGCAAACATCACCTTCAAGGTTATCTAGTGCAGAGCGGTTGACCCAGAACTCACATAGGATTAGGCTAACCATTTCAATGTCTGCCCAGATCTCATCAACCAGGTCATGGCTAAATAAATCGAGGTTGGAGTCCCCTCCTTCATCCAATTCGGCTGACCAGAAGCTTATATCTTCAATTTCCTGGAGACAAATGGGGATCGGCTAGGGATCCCTCTAACTAAATCCTCTGTATGATCTGTAGGCTGTTCATCTAGCTCTGGTTGACCCGATGTCTCTCCTTCAGGAGATATTGCCCCTGAAGCAACTGAGCTGAATGCCCGCTCGATAGCCTCGGCTACGGCAGACTCTGGAATTTCATGATTTTCGGCTGCCTTGGTAATGGAAATTAGATAAAATGTATGTTGCATCTTATGCAAGGCCTTGACACGTTGCATCCTTCTTTTATGAGTCCTGGATGCGACTCTCGGTGGTGCCTCTTTCTTTCTAGAAGCCCGATTGAAAGACCACTTCCCCTCTTCTGTGTTGGCGGCTGGTTTAATCATTCTCCGAGATCTCGTCTGGTCCTAATTTCTCAATGTGATACATAAGGACGAAACACCCTCATTTACGTTAAACTCGACTACCCTTTATTTGGTTTTAGGGAGTGGTTCTTTATCTATTCGAGGGATGCTCAGCTGCCGGTTGGTTGGCATCCGTACTTGCCCCTAGGCCTATGCCTGGCGCCGATAGGGACCATCATGAACCTCATGGTTTGTTCCTGAAGTTCTCGTTCAACGTCCCTCGAGTATTTAATGCGGCCATGAAAACTGCTCTTAGATGGTTGCCTATCATCGCAAATGTCATATAGGTTTCCTAACCGGTTGAACACATAGGTCATTGTGGCCTTCTCCCCTTCGGTAGGTTTCTTTGGGACCCATACCTTTTTCATCGGTTGTCTCCCTTCGGTGTCCCTTGAATCACCGGGCTTAGCAAAAAATACCATAGATATTGGTACCGGGGGAAAGGGGTCAATATCAATGGACATTTCAACCATACTCTTGTCGGCTAGCTTGAACCTCCCCTCTTTGATGCCCTTTTGGATCGCCTTTATGATGACCACACAATTAGAAGTAGAGTGGTTGTATGAATTATGCCACTTGCAGTACTTCTTATCTTTGAGTTCCTCGGTAGACGAAATCCTATGACCATCAAGCAACCGAATCTGCTTATCTTTGAGCAGATAATCAAAGATCTGATCTGCCTTTGTGATGTCAAATGAGTAACCGACCCTATCATCGGATGAACTCATCTCCTTGCCTTTTACGGCTTTCAAGGCTGGGCAAGAGTAAACCTTATATCTAACAATCTCAACCACCATTGTGTGTGCCGCGTAGTCGACTGACTCTAATTCAGACTTATCCGCTTCAATGATGGATACCAAGTGTGAGCCTCGATTTCAACTAGCTCTTCTCCGCTCATTTTCTTGGATGTAGTTCTCTAATTGGCTAGCTTTTTCGGCTAACTGGCTCAGGTCAGAGCAGGATTGTCCCACCAAATTTTCCTTTAACTGAGGGTGCATGTTGTTGATTATCATGTGGGCACACTCAGACTTGAGGAAGTGTACGGTGCATTTCCCAACATTCTTTCTGAATCTCTCGATAAAATCGGCAGCCGATTCATCGACCTGCTGCTTGAGATTCTTTAGATCAGTCACGGTAAACTGAAGATGGGGCCAATAAAACCTATTATAGAAGCAACCCTCCATGTCAGCCCAGCTCTGTACGGAATTAGGAGCCAAAGAGGAGTACCATGCGAAGGTTGTTCCCGCTAGATAGAGGGAATAACTACAACTTGTGATACTCATTCTGGCCAGCCTTGCCGCATTGGGCAATAAATCCACCGATGTGCTCGATAACAGATTTGCCGTCGTCGCCAGAGAAGATGGCAAACTCCGGTGTTTTGAAGTCCCTCGGCAATTGTGCTATCCGATCTACCCAATCGGGGGTAAGGCTTCTTATACACAGGCTTGTCCAAAGGTTTCAGTTGGATGCCGAAGTACCTCCGCATAGTATTAGCAATAATTTTAGGGTTTATCAGTTGTGACATCCCCTGCCGATTCTTGACTGGATTCGGCTGGTAGGCGTTCTGCACTAACGGCCTCCATTCTGCACTTTGTTGGACTGGGTTTTAAAGGTTGTAGGTGGTCTACTGTCCATTACTAATATGTAGGGTAATGCCCCATTGCTGCTGTTGGTATGGCCACCAAAGCTTGCAACCTGAGCTCTTAGAACGGCTAATGGAGCCTGAGGATAAGGTGGAATAGTATTCCATGGATGCTCTCCTCGGACGTCGGCCATTCTTAGAAAATTTACGCTTCCTGGAAGGTATGGACTGGGTAGTGGCGATGACTGCTGGAATGGTATTCTATTGTAAACAACGTCACCAAATAGCCGAGCTAAGTCATAGCCAGGAGCCATCGACTGCCAATTCGGCTAGCCAATATTGTTCGCCTGCATCGTAGGGCCGTTCGTAGAAACATACGGCAATCCAAAGTGTCCTGGAGCCTGAACTGGTTTCCGAGCCATATTGATCTGCCCATACTGCAGACTCGCTTGGTCAAGTGACACATTTCCCCCCCCCCCAAGTTTGGCAACGACTATGCAGTGTGTTGGTTGCCAGGCGATTGGGCTTGTTATCCTAGGTGCGCTACCAGCTGCACCTGAGTAGGCATTAGCTGATGCACATGCGGCTGAGGAACAACACTGGGAGTCACGATCTCATGCTGAACAACACCGCTCGTTAGAGGGATGACAGAACTAGCCGAACATTCTCCTAGGTGCATTCGATTGATTTCCATCTCCCTCGCTTGCTGAACCACATTATGTACCATCGGCTTCACAATGTCAGCCAACTGTATAGAAACTTGGTACATAATATTATGGATGCCCAAGTCGATCTGTTGTCTAATAAAAAATATAGTCATTATGGTTGGACCTTCTGATTGGCTAGATTCTTCCACAACTTGGGTTGATGTAAGAAGTGGAGGGGTATCAACCGATGTAGGCATATCCGGGGAGGATGCTGGTTCGTTGTTCCTTCTGGGATGATTTTATTTAGGATGTGGACTGAACTCTGGGTTCATTTTCTTACCGAACCTTAGGCGCATACGCCGAGAATGATCCTGACGTGGAGAATCAAACTTTGCTATTAATTCACCTATGGTCCCACTAGGCGTGCTAAATTTATTCTCACCCCAAATTCTGTTCTTTGCCATTTTATCGGTTGACCGTATCAGGAGACAAATTGATTCCTTAAATTAAGCGATTTGGGCTGGAAACGGAACTCTGATTTCCAGCAATGGGTTCCCCAACTACTCCAGAAAGCATTAGGTCGGTGGTATGAGTAAATTAAGAGGTAAGAAATATGAATGCAACTGAGTACAGTAAAGTAAAGGATAAAGATAGATAAAAATTGAGTTGTTTGATTGATGGGTGTCCCTCTTTATACAAAGAATGATCATATTTATAGCACAAAAAGGGGGGAAAACTGTACAACGTGATCCCCCCCCATGTCAGCCATCAAGTAACCCACTAAGTTCAATGGCCTACTATGGCGGAGGTGGTGCCGATTTTCTCGCCCTCTACTCCTCTTGCTCGGATAATGGCCCTTTCTTTTAGCTGTTGTTGGTCATTACCGCTTCTAGGGGTCTGAAAACCCTTTTGACTTGGTCATTGAGGCGTCTGCATCTGAGTGGGTCCCAGTCGTACATCTAACTAACAACTCGGCTAAGATGCCTTAGTAGCCGATGAAGTTCTTGTAGTCGAGGGCTAGGAGTAAATTCGGCTCTGGAACAGTTCGGCTGTCACTGAATTTGGCTAAACACTTAAATTACTTTTGAGTGTTAACACATATTATCCTCGTTCCCTTTTTCTTTTTCGAGTCGAGAATTTTAAATCAAGCAAGAAGTATCAAGAATGCATCAGATATGGACGGATACACATTCTTCATGACTTGATCCACCTGGCCAAGTTTCAATTTTGTGTTTTACCTCTTTTAGTTTGTTTAATCAAACTGTCATTTAAAAAAAATTAATTTTAAATATTCATAAATTCTTAATAATACTTTCTTATAAAAATGACGAGCTTGTGTTTTATCTTGAGTTGAGTGTCTCTCGGAAACAACCGCTCTACCTACCAAGGTAGAAGTAAGGTCAGCGTACACTCTACCCTCTTCATACCCCACGTTGTGGGATTTCATTGGGTATGTTATTGTATAAAAATGACCATGATATGATAGGTTTAAAATAACAATATTCAAATAATCGTTTTGACGTATTATACTTTCTTCATGTTAAAACTAAAAGAAATCAAAATCTTTGTAACTTTTTTAGTTATTGTATCTCAAGTGAAGAATAAAATGAAAGGGAGGAATGTACCATATCAGTTTGAAATTGCTTGTAAAAATGAACAATACTGCTTCTACCAAAAAAACCCAACTCCATCGCCTCTAAAGAAAAAGCATTACATGGATGTTTAGTAAAATTAAAATGCGGTTATACCGCTTTTAACATTTTATTGATTATTTGGTATAATTTCTAAAATTCAAAATTATTTTTTCAAAAGTGATAAAAAATTACTTTTGACGAGAAATAATTTATATTTTACTGATCAACCTGAAAAACATTTTGATCAACCATCAGTGATTGTTGATCAAACTTTTACAAAGTGTTTCTAAATGATAGGAAAAAACTACTACTTTTTGTAGCTTCTAAATAACGCAAAGTCACTTTATATCCTATCTAGTATCATTTTGCACAAAAAATTGTATCTAATTGATATGGACACTACATGAGTAAAAATATAAGAAAGCAGAAAAACTAAATTAGTGCACATATAAATCTTCAAGTCATTGTTTATTCTATACCTATGTGAATCTTTTTTAAGGAAAAAGGTTTATAAATATAACTTTTTATGACAAATTGAGAATCATTCTTCCCACTTCCAAGTGGTTGATGGACAAATGGGTCAGCAAGTCCATCACAAGTGATGAAATCAGGAATAAGATTGTTTTACAGATTGAATTGCTTCCTGAATTTATTTAAGTTATGTAATGCAAGACAAAATTCATTGGTTTTTTTCTCTTTGTAAGTTTTTTTGAAAGTCTGTTTGGTTATACGTTAGTGTCATTTTTTCACTCCAAATTTGAAAAAAAGTTTCTCAAATAATTAATTTTACAAAATTTTAATATTTTTAAACGTGAAATACATGTTCAAATGTAATGTCAACTTTCAAATTTTAACTTAATTTCAAATATTATTAATTGGGTCGAAATCGAACCTCTTCTAATTTTGGTCTTCGGGTCTTTTTCCCCCAATTATTAGTAAGTTTTTCTTAAGTATGTGAGATATACAATAAAATTGGAAGAAAATGAGTGCAATCTCAAAATGACGAAGGATAACTCTATTTCAGCAATTAAATAGTTAAACTTAAAATTATTGAATATTGTTTAAGCGTATAAAAATAAAACGATTCTAACAATAGTGGGCTAACTTATTTATTAGATAAGTTTAACTGATTAAATGAATAAAAAATATAATTAGGTAGATGTGGTAGATTAGCTCAGTAGCGCAAAAAATAAGATCAGTAAAAAAATAATGTTATACTAATGGATGAGAGAGAAAGAATTTTTTCCAACTATTAATATATAGAAGATAAAGAATTATATAATAATAATAATAGTAATAATAAAACTTATCTTTAGAGCTTCCCATGCTCTAGGCTCGACAACATACATTTGTTCACTATGTACACTCTCCCAGCAGCATTCGTTCGTCTGAATATTGGAACAGTAACGAGACAACGATGACGACAACGACAACGACAACAACAACTAGAGCCAACAAAGCCACCAACAATGTTTTGGAAGGGAGGATTAATATAACTATTATAATTATCCGAGATACAATTTGGCCTTACGAGTCTAAAATATGTGTGTAATATACACTGATATACAAGTTGATATACACGTCGTAGTGACGTTTTCTAAATTTGATTTTTTACTTCAAACCAATCCAAATCACCTTTAATATTCTTCAAGTTTTGTATATAGCTCGTTACGGTGTTTCTTCCCAATTCAACCACACTCACTCAAATATGTCCAATCCATTAAAAAAAAGGAAGAAGAGAGAAGTGTTCTGGCCCCGAATTCTGTTCTCTGCTGTTTTATCGGCTGATCATATCGGGAGACAAATTGATTCCTTAACTTAAGCGATTTGGCTGGAAACAGAACTCTGATTTCCAACAATGGGATCCCCGACTACTCTAGAAAGTGTTAGGACGGTGGTATGAGTAAACTAAGAGGTAAGAAACATGAATGCAGTTGAGTACAGTAAAGTAAAAGATAAATAAAGTAAAAGATAAAGATAGATAATAATTGAGTTGTTTGATTGATTGGTTCTATTTCTATATACAAAGAATGATCCTATTTATAGTACAAAAAAAAATGTACAACGTGACCCCCCCCCCCCATGTCAGCCATCAAGTGACCCACTAAGTTCAATGGCCGGCTACGGGGAGGTGGTGCCGATTTTCTCGCCCTCTACTTCTCTTGCTCGGATAATAGCCTTTTTTTAGCTGTTGTTGGTCGTTACCGCTTCTAGGAGTCCAGAAACCCTTTTGACTTGGTCGTTGAGGCATCTGCATTTGAGTGGGTCCCAGTCGTACCTCTAACTAACAACTCGGCTAAGATGCCTTAGTAGCCGATGAAGTTCTTGTAGTCGAGGGCTAGGAGTAAATTCGGCTCTGGAACAGTTCGACTGTCACTGAATTCGACTAAACACTTAAATTACTTTTGAGTGTTAACATGTAGCTATATTTTTTGAACCATTTCATATCTCTTTGAAAAATCCATTTTTTTAGATGATGTCTACATTTGAAGGACTCTTATTAGCAGCTTGTAGATTTCATACGCTTCTAAGCATGTTTTGTAGATTTCATACTCTTCTAATCTCGGCCCTTTTCTTACTAGGATGCCATGGCTTCTTCTTTCTCTTCTCAGAAGATATATGGGACCACTCTAGCCGATAAAGACCTAACTGATGCCTTGGTCCTTGTTGATGAACAGTTGGCTCTGGCTCTATATGGTAGGCCGAAACAAGGTGATTCTCTCTAGTTTCAGTACCTTAGCCCAATAAACTGTGGCTTTCTTTCTACTTGTGACTGGTTCACCGGCGGCCGCTGTTCGGCTAACCTTTATACTTGGCCGACTAAGGTCGCTCATTATTCGGGTTGGTTGGACCGAGTGAAGTTGGTCACAGAAGCCGAATGGAAGCACATGGGTCCTTTTGATGCTGCCGCACTGTCGGAATTGATCTCTCATATAACGTCGGGCACAGGTTTATGCGGCGCCTCTGTTTTTGTGTTTTGTTTACTTGGATGTGGGAATCCATATCCCACCCTTTAACTTCAGCATTGCTCTCAGCAATTTTGAGCAAATTTAGAATAAATCCCGCAGATTTGATGGGCCAATATCTTTGACCACTTGGGATGGCGTTTCTTCGCCTGAGCAGTGCGACCAACCTTACGACACAAGTGCGTGAAATAAATGGCTTTCTCTATATTTTGTGACCGGATAGCCGGTCTGTGGCTGTCATTTAGCCATATATCTCTCGTCGGAGGGAATTAGCTTATTTTGTGCGACCAAGCAGCCGATCTGTGGTTGTCATTTATTCATGCATGCCCCAAATCGAAGGATAGTACTTTTTTATATACTTGTCATTTATATTCCTGTCCATTTCTTCATCATGCATGTTTATTAGTCGATATGCGTTGTCGGCGATCCGTTGGCTAACTACAAAAAGTCCTTCCCAATTTGGTGATCATTTGCCGAATTTACGATCTTTCATCCCAGTTGGCAAAATGGTTTTCCAAACTAAATCTCCTTCAGCAAACCTCTTAGGCTTAACATGCTTGTTGTATGCTTTGGCCATTTTATGTTTATCGGCTTCGATTTTCTTAAGAGCCATCAGTCGATCTTCATCAAGCTGGTCTAACTCCATTATCAAGGCATGTTGATACTCCTCTAAACTTAGAGAGATCTGCTTGGCCACCCGTAAGGATTTGACATTAATATCCAACGGCAACACTGCATCTTGGCCATAGGTTAGCCGTTAAGGTGTCATCCCGATAGCTGTAGATTTAGAATTCCTGATCGACCAAACGGCTTCATCCAGAGTGAGATGCCATATTCCTGGTTTATCCTCCATGTTCTTACTAATTGTGTTCACAATAAGTTTGTTGGCTATCTCGGCTTGCCCGTTCGCTTGTGCGTAAATAAGGTAAAGATGTGATCATCTTGATACCAAACTTCTCAGCAAAGGTTGCTACCTTAGAACTAGTGAACATCACCCCTTGATCGGTGGTAATCGTCTCAGGAATACCATATATGTATATGATCTAGTGTTGGATAAATTGAATGACATTTGTTTGATGGACCCTCTTCATCGGCTGGGCCTCCACCCATTTAGTGAGGTAATCAGTAGCCACGATAATGAAATTTTGGACTTTAGTCGATTGTGGGTGAATCTTGCCGATGAGGTCCATAGCCCATCCTCTGAAGGACTAAGGTTTTATGACTAGGTGCAGCAACTCGGCTGGTACCCGCTGGATTGGTCCATGTTTCTGACATTCTCCGCATCCTTTTGCATACTGGAAGTAGTCAGCTGTGATAGTAGGCCAATAATAGATGTGGCGGTAGATCAGCTATTTCATCGCTAGCCCCGCTCTGTGTGATGCACATACTCCTTCATGGACCTCTCCTATAAACCTTAAGGCCTCTGCTTTTCCAATGTACTTGAGTAGTACTCCATTCACGCTTCTTTTATAGAGGTCATCGTTAATGAGCACGTATTTCAAGGCTCTTCTTTTAACCTTGAAGTCTTTGCAATTGGAGGGATCTTGTAGGTAGTCAATTAGTAACTGCCTCCACGAGTCGATTTGATCAACGGCTAACACTTCGGTTGGTAATTCATCAAGACTTCCTAAAACCTGAAACTTCTTGTGCTAAGTCGTTAGCCTCAACATTCATGCCTCTAGGAAGATAACTTAACGTGTATGATGCGAACCCACTAAGCAACCTGCTAGCCGTCCTCTAACGGGCCAGAAAATTTAGGTATTTGCAGTCATATTCCCTGGCCAGCTGTTTGATCACCAGCTGAGAGTCTCCTCGGATCTCGATGCACATCGCCTTCAGAAAAACTAGGAGTTTGAGTCCCAAGATGAGAGCATCGTATTGGCTTGGTTGTTTGTCAATTCAGGATCTAGCCGATAGGAGAACCTCCACATTTTATTTCTCGAATTTGTTATCGTGACTCCGGCTCCAACTCCTTTCTGGGTTCTAGACCAGTCAAAGGTTAGTACGCGCATGGATCCTCCACGTCTACACAAGGGTGTTCTGCAAAGAAATTAGTTACTACTTGACCTTTGACGGACCTGAGTGGCCTATACTCAAGAGAAAAACCGGTAAGCTTGATAGCTCATTTCATTAATCGACCTTGCAAGACAGGTCTATTTAGTAAGTATCGCACAATATAAACTTTACGCAAATTGTATATAACGTGAGGCATTAGATAATATTTGAGTTTTTTGCAAGCATAGAACAAAGATAGACAAAGCTTCTCCAAAGGAGTATATCTAGTTTCAGCATCGTTCAGCATTCTACTAAGATAATAAACTGCTCTTTCAGTTCCATCATCGGCCTCCTGTGTTAGCAAACAACCGATAGATAATTCTGCAGCTGAAATATATAATTTCAACAGCTTCCTTAGCACGGGAGGCACTAGTACGGGGGAAGTAGCTAAGGCCTTTTTAATTTGATCAAAGGCCTCTTGCTGTTTCAGACACCATACTAGCTCTTCTGACTCTTTAAGTTTGAGCAAAGGCTGAACCTCCTTAAGAAATTGATCTTTCCCAATAAGCTTTGTAACTCTTTCTTTGTCTTGGGTGGTGCGGATCCCATTACTGCCTTGGCTTTGTTACGATCTATCTCGATGCCTTTCTTGTGTACCAAAAATCCAGGAAAGTTGTCAGCCGATACTTCGAACATGCACTTGGCTGGATTCATTTTGAGATTATAAATCCTCATTCTTTTTAATGCTTGTTCAAGATTGGCTAAATGATCCTTGAAGTCTTTAGACTTCACTACTACATCATTGATTTAAACCTCCAGAGTCTTGCCGATCAAGTCATGGAAGATGGTGTTCATTGCCCTTTGATAAGTGGCACCAGCGTTCTTCAGACCAAATGACATAACTACCCACTCGTAAATGCCCAACGCTCCTGAACATCTGAAGGTGGTTTTGTGAATGTCGTCATCGGCTACCGATATCTGATTATAGATAGAGTATCCATCCATGAAGGTCAATACACCATTAGCGGTTGCTGAGTCGACTAGCATGTCGACTATTATCATGACGTACTCATCTTTAGGAGTGGCTAGATTTAGGTTCCCGTAATCAATACATACCCGAACCTTTCCATTCTTCTTCTTGACTAGTATGACGTTTGCCAACCATTCCACATACTTAGCCATTCTGATAAAACCCATCTTTCAGCAGTCGTTCGATCTCGGCTTTGATTTGAGGCATCAATTGAGGGTGATACATTGTGGGCGACTATTTTTGGGGTTTGAAACCCTGATTTTTTGTCAATCTATGTTCTACCAAAGTACCTGCCAGCCCAAGCATCTCATTATAATACAATGTGATCTTTATACTGCAGTAGAAGGGCTGTTATGTCTTCTTTGTTATCTTCCTTCAGCAAACCACTAATACGTGTTAGCTGAGGGATTTCTTCAGTTCCCAAGTTGATATCTTCCAAAGGATCCTGAGACTCAAAATAAGTCATAGCCCTTCTTATAGGCGATTCAAGTTCCATTGGCAACTTAACTCCATCGGCTGCAAGCGTTGGTTCATTTTCATGGTTCCCCATCTGCGATGCCTCAGCTATCCTTGCCTCAGAACTTAGAGTGATCAGTTGATGCCACATGTCACGTATGATTTGGGTTTCCTCAACCATTTAAATTATCCAAGGTAAGTCGTGGTTCGGTTAATTGTTTTATTTCAAACTCTTGCGAGGTAAGATTACAGGATTCCCAAGATCCTTCTTCATACTGCTTCGTAACGACTATGGGAGCCACATAGGGTGGATAGAGGACAACCTCTACATTCTGAATCCCTGGTTGGAATGGGTTATCATCCGCTGGGAAGATTTCTATCTTGTCTCCTTCGCAAAAGATGAGCTTTTGATGCATGGTAGAAAGAAGGCATCAGCTGGTATGAATCTAGTCCCTGCCCAGTAGAATGGTGTAGCATGGCTTGCCATCTATTACAAAGAAGGCAGACTTGACCGTCTTAGGACCTACAATGATTTCTTCTACTAGAATCCCCAATGCTTCAGAGGCTTCTCCCATAAAGCTAGCCATTGTCATGTTAGTTAGGATGAGATCCTCCTTTGTTTTGTTAAGATCCTTCAAGGTAAGCAGCGACATCACATTCAGCAAAACCCCATTATCGACAAATACCTGACTAATAATTTTGTCATTAATGTAAGCCTTGACGTAAAGGGGTTTGAGGTGTTTAACCATATCTTCTGTAGGTGCACTAATACGGTGCTCAAAGTGTCCCTAGCCGGGATATCAACTATTGTTGCCCATTATGCGTCTTCTACGCAAACATCACCTTCTAGGCTATCTAGCGCGGAGCGAATGGCCCAGAACTCACATGGATTAGGCTGACCATTTCAATGTCTTCCCAGATCTCATCAACCATGTCATGGCTAAATAAATCGAGGATGGAGTCCCCTCCTTCATCCAATTTAGCTGACCAAAAGCTCATATATTCTATTTCCTGGAGATAAATGGGGATCGACTAGGGATCATCTGATTGAATCCTCTACACAATCCGTAAGATTGCCTCGGTTAGAGGTCCATTCGGGGCCATATTTTCTTGTCGAGGTTCCTCCGTTGGGTTGTCAGTAGGCTATTTATCCTGCTCTGGTTGACCCGACATCTCTCCTTCAGGTGACATTTCCCCTGAAGCAACTGAGCAGAATACCCGCTCAATAGCCTCGGCTATGCCAGATGTTGGAAATTAGATGCAATGTCTGTTGCATCTTACACCAGGCCTTGGCACGTTGTATCCTTATTTTCTAAGTCTTGGATGCGATTCTCGGTGGTGCATCTTTCCTTCCGGGAGCCTGATTGACAGACCACTTCCCATCTTCTATGTTGGCGGCTGGTTAAATCATTCTTCGGGGTCTCGTTTGGTCCTCATTCCTCGCCGTGATACGTAAGAATGAAACACCCTCATTTACGTTAAACTCAACCACCCTTTGTTTGGTTTTAGAAAGTGGTTCTTCATCTATTCGAGGCATGCTTGGCTGCCAGTTGGTTGGCATCCGTACTTCCCCCCAGGCCTATGCCTGGCGCCTATAGGGACCCTCCTAAACCTCATGGTTTGTTCTTGAAGTTATCGTTCAACGTCCTCGAGTATTTAAGGAGGCCATGAAAACTGCTCCTAGCTGGCTACTTGTCATCGCGAATGTCATGTAGGTTGCCTAACCGGTTGAACACAAAGGTCCTTGTTGCCTTCTTCCCTTCCGTAGGTTTTTTTGGGACCCACACCCTTTCCATCGGCTATTTCCCTTTGGTGTCCCTTGACTCATCGGGCTTAGCAAGAAATACCATAGATATTGGTACTACGGGAAAGGGTCGGTATTAATGGACATTTTAGCCATACTCTTGTCGGCTATCTTGAACCTCCGCTCTTTGATGCCCTTTTGGATAGCCTTTCTGAATACCAAACAATTAGAAGTAGAGTTTTTGTATTAATTATGCCACTTGCAGTACTTCTTATCTTTGAGTTTCTCGGCAGGCAGAATCCTATGACTATCAAGCAGTCGAATCTGCTTATCTTTAAGCATATGATTAAAGATCTAATCTACCTTTGTGATGTCAAACGAATAATCGAACCTATCATCGGATGAACTCGTCTCCTTGCCTTTTACAGCTTTCAAGGCTGGGCAAGAGTAAACCTTACCCCTAATAATCTCGGCCACCATTGCGTCTGCCGCGCAATCAGCTGACTCTGAGTCGGACTCATCCACTTCAATGATAGATACCAAGTGGGAGCCTCAATTTTGGCCAGCTCATCAGACATGGATTCAATTATGTCAAATCAGACATGAATTTTGGTTGATCTTCCACCGGGATCTAAACCAATTACAAATAAATGGGTCTTTCATAGAAAGTATAATACCGATGACTGTTTGCCAACTTTCAAGGCTATATTGGTAGCCAAAGGGTTTAAACAAAGACATGGTATTGACTATTTTGACACATATGCTCTGGTAGCAAGATTAACATCTATTAGAGTGCTATTTGTAATTGCTTCCTTGAACAATTTACATGTGCATCAAATGGATGTGAAAACGACTTTTCTTAATGGTGATCTTGATGAAGAAATTTATATGGAACAAATCCGAGGGATTTGTTTTGCCTGGAAATGAGAAAAAGGTATGCAAGTTAGTCAAATTTCTTTATGGTTTAAAGCAAGCACCAAAATAATGGCATGATAAATTCGACAAAGTCATTTTATGTTATGGTTTGAGCATAATAATACAGATAAGTGCATATATTCTAAATATACAAGTGATTTTGGTGTGATTTTATGCTTATATGTTGATGACATGCTTATCTTTGGAAAGAATATGCAAGGGGTAAAAGACACTAAGAATTATCTAGCTTCACAATTTAAGATGAAAGATCTTGGTGAAGTAGATACTATCTTAGGTGTAAAAGTACGAAAAAATAGTGGGGGTTACTCGTTGTGCCAATCTTACTATATTGAGAAAGTACTTCTTAAATTTAATCACTTAAAATTTAAAGAAGCTAATATCCCATTTGATTCTAGTATTAAATTACTAGAGAACTCATGCCGAGTTGTAGCACAGCTTGAATATGCTAGTGCGATTGGTAGCTTGATGTATGCTATGCATTGTACAAGGCATGATATAGCTTTTGCGGTATGTAAAATGTCTAGATTCACGAGTAACCCAGGCATTGAGCACTGGAAAGAAATTGGACGAATACTTGATTATCTTAAAAGAATCATGAATTTGGGTTTGCATTATAACAACTATCCTGAAGTACTTGAAGGGTATTCAGATGCTAGTTGGATAACCAATATAAGTGATAATAAATCCACATCTGGATGGATCTTAACAATTATTGGAGGAGCCGCTTCTTGGGCATCCAAGAAGCAAACATGCATAACTCACTCAACAATGGAAAGTGAGTTTATAGCACTTTCAGCAGCAGGCAAAGAAGCAAAATGGCTGAGAAATTTGTTATTTGATATAAAGTTGTGGCCACAACCGATGCCGTCTATTTATGTGTATTGCGATAGTGAATCTACATTGTCTAGGGCTTATAATAAGGTAATGGAAAGTCTAGACACATTAGCTTGAGACATGCGTATGTGAAATAATTAATAACCGATGGTGTTATTAATGTGATTTACGTTAGGACAAATAAAAACCTAGCAGATCATTTAACAAAAGGTCTTTCAAGAAACTTAGTTAAGGATACATCTAGTGGAATGGGGCTGAAACCTTTTAGTTTTACAGTCACCAATGATGGTAACCCAACTATGTAATAGTTATACTGCTATTCCATAGTTAAATGGGTAAGAATAAGTCATTGTTTAATGATGGGTTTGGCACCACAAAAAAAAATTAACTAGTCCCTTCCAAGATGTGTCGGTGCAAATAGCTACGATTACTAACTCTTAATGAAGTTCAAGTCTCATAGTAGCTAGAGGCAAAATTTGAAACTTCACCTAAATGAGCATAAGAAATGGTGCAGTTTCTAACAAGATCGTGGTTTAATATTGTAAATGCTCATGAATCCAAGATAGAGCACAAGGTCGGAATAGTGCTAAGTAAATTAGAACATAATTTAAAATCCGGAATAACTTATATGTGATGTATCTCCGGTATTTGCTTAAGAGACAGTTCAATGCTAAGCACACTATTGCCTTGTAGATACTTTGAAATGCATTCACTAATTAAAGGTTAAAATCGAAAGATGCCTCTTTGTATGTATAAGTTTATCATTGTAAATCTGGAATAAGATTACAATCTAGTGGCGGATTGTAAGTGAGATTATAATATTATTCACAATTATTCATTTTTGACAGAAGTGTTTTATTGATTAGGCGTGGGCACGCTCTGTCAGAGATAGCCTTTTATCAATAATTAATTATATATATATATATATATATGTATATATATGAAATATCACGAATTTTATATATATTAGTCGATAAAATACCTTTGATAGAAGGTTACTCACTTGAAAGATTGTGTCTTTGTGAATAAATACATTTGAATGGTTGTGTCTTTATGAATAAACATCATTCAAGTATTGTGTCTTTATGAATAAACATCATTCAAGTATTGTGTCTTTATGAATGGATACCATTCAAAGGTCGTGACCTTATGAAATGATACCTCTTTGAGAAGGGTTGTGTCCATTATGAAAAGAGACTTAAAAATCTATAAATTATCCAGATTTTACTACAGATTGGGAGATAGATCAATATAGATTTATAATTAGTTCTAGAAACATCATCTTATTTGCTTGAGTTAGTGTTTAGGATTTGTTGTATCTTGGGGTGATTTGTCATAAATTCTTAGAAACCCTTGTGTTGGTGATGACAAATAAAACATTAAAGGAAAGTGTTTCTACACGCTTCAAATCCTGTTTTGCCATTTCTCTTCTTTTCCCTCCTTATTCTTCTTTTACTCTAACAACCTTTTCCCCATCTGACATGCTGTAGATACTGAATTTTGTTAATTTAATTACTTGCATACATAGAAGCTTGAATATATGATAATTCTTTTGGTGTTATTGTTATGATGGAGATCTCAGTGATATTCTTTTTTCCTGGTATTTTGTAGAAATTGAATTCGGGCCATTTTATGGATCAGGTTGTTCCTGTCCTCTTTTTCCTTTCCTTTTTAAAATTTCATTTGAAAGAAACGAGAATATATGTATCTTATGAAATATAAGTGCCTACAATTCATCAGAAGCAAAACACAAATGAAAAGGCATCAGAAGGAGAAGTCAAAATTGGCAAATTAGTCTTTTCTTATCAAAATTATTTTCTGATTTTCCTTATTCAATTTCATTGTATAATTGTTTCAATGAGTTTTTTAATAATTAACGATGAATGGCTACAAATTTCTTCCGACGGAGTATGTTATATAGGATGTTAAAAGATCATGAATTTTTTTATTAGGAAATAATGATTTTCTTTTATATTTATTAGTATAACAACAACAACATATCCAATGAAATCTCATAAAGTGAGGTCTTGGAAGGGTAGAATGCACACATACCCTTACCCCCTATCTTGGGAGATTGAGAGGTTGTTACCGGTAGAGTTTATTAATATAAGGCATTAAAATTTAACGATAATTTTAAATAACTTAATGACCACTCAGCGCACATACAATTACATTAATCTAATGTATAATTTGAGAAAAGTAAGATGATTTATCACATCTCTTTGATCAAGAATTTTATTTATATTTTTTCTCATTTTTTAAGTATATTTTTTGCCTCATTCTTTTCATTTAACTCATTCATTTTGAAAAGTCAAAAGGAAGTACAACAACAACATATCCAGTGAAATCCCACAAAGTTGGGTGTGGGAGAGTAGAGTGTACGCATACCTTACCTCTACATTGGGAGGTAGAGAGACTGTTTCCGGTAGACTCTCGACATAAGAACAAACAAATCAAAGCAGTACCCCGAGGAAATAACGAGAACAAATAAAGTCATGTCAAAATACTATAAACAACATGAAAGAGCAGTAGCAAACACAAAAAAGTGATGGTGACAACCACAAATTAATACGATACCTTTTATCAATATGTGTGTCACGAGATATATCTTACACGAAACAACAAATAGTAACAGGAACCGAAGGAAAAGAAACTACAAAAGTAATACTATGACTAACAATATGAAAGGATAAGCGGGACAACGCTTAACTACCTACTAACCTTGTACCCTAATTCGCATCATCTATAACTTCCTATCTAAGGTCATGTCCTCGGTAGCTGGATCGGAACTGCGTCATGTCCTGTCTAATCACCTCGCCTCACTACTTCTTCGGCCTACATCTACCTCTCCTGAAACCATCCATAGTCAACCTCTCACACCTCCGCATTGGAACATCCATGCATCTCTTCTTCACATGTCTGAACCATCTCAGTCTCGTTTCTCACATCTTGTCCTCCACCGAAGCCACTCCCACTTTATCCCGGATATCGTCATTTCTAATCCACTAAAGCCAAAGACAGTACATTAAAGAAATAATTATTTCTTAAAACTTCTACTTAAGGATCCAAACGTTTCTATCATAATTATTCATTAATTTGTATAGAAAATAACTGCTTATGTTCTACTATTAGATAACGAACAACTTATATCATGTCTTCCATGTTTATATCTAAAATGAGAAGTGTTGAGAATATACCCAAGAGTAGTCGACGATTCCTTTGATTTTTTTATTGATTGACTTCCTCTTTGTATTTGTTTGCCAGGTTTGTATTTCTTTCTCCAATTTTCTCTTAAAGATAGAATAATTTCCCTTAGGAATTCCTTTCATTATTCACAATATATATAGCTGTACAAAAGTTGATTCCTAATATGGTACGAATCCTAACTTACCTTACAAAGGTTGATTCCTAATACAATTAGAATCCTAAGTTACCTTAAATATACATCTATCATAATTACAAAATATACAGAGAGTATTCGCTAATACTCCCCCTCAGACGGAGCGGGAGGAGGCCGAACGCTAAGGCTGGATCGAAAGTCCGTGAAGATCTGTCGCGGTAGTCCTTTTGTGAAGATGGCTGCATACTAATAAGAGGAAGGCACGTGTAATATTTTGACCTGACCACGGGCAACCTTCTCTTGCACAAAGTGGATATCCATCTCAATATGCTTAGTCCGCTGATATTGGACTGGATTATGAGACATATAGATGGCAGATATGTTGTCACAATACACTATAGACATCTTGCGGAGTGGACATTGGAGCTCCAAAAGAAGATTTTAGAGCCAACAGATCTCAGCAACTACATTAGCAACACCGCGATATTCTGCTTCAGCACTCGAACGGGATAGTATGGCCTGCCTCTTGGCGGACCATGAGATAAGATTATCCCCAAGAAATACACAGTACCCTGAGGTGGAGCGACGTATGTCTGGGCATCCTGCCCAATCTGCATCCGTTTAGGCAAGTAGATTGGTTGGGGCAGAGGGGTATAGGTGTAATCCAAAGTCTAGTGTGCCCTTAACGTATCTGATAATACGTTTGAGGGCGGCAAAATGGGACTCTCGGGGGTCGTGCATGAACAGACACACCTGTTGAACTGCCTATGCAATATCAGGCCTAGTGAATGTAAGATACCGAAGAGCACCTGCTAGACTCCGATATAGAGTGGGATCAGAAACTAGCGTACCGTCATTGGCACTAATTTTGGATTTGGAGTCCACGAGAGTTGGCATAATTTTACAATTTGCCATCTTGGCCCTGTACACTATCTCTTCTGCATACTTATGCTGACACAGGAACATAGTGGTTGCAGATCTGGTTACTGATATACCCAAAAAATAACTTAACTTGCCCAAGTCAGTCATAGCAAATTCAATTTTGAGTAGAGCAATGATTTCATTCTTCAAACCGTCAGATGAGGCAGTAAGAACAATGTCATTGACATATAATAGCAAATATGCAGTGCTGCTACCTCGGTGAAAAGTGAAGAGAAAGTTATCATACCTGCTACATGCAAAACCAATCTGCAGAAGATACGTGGCAAAACGATCATACCAAGCGCGGGGTGCATGTTTCAATCTATACAATGACTTCCTGAGATGACACACAAACTGAGGGAGTTGCAGGATGAACAAAGCCAGGAGGCTGATGTATATACACATTCTCTTTCAAATCCCCATGAAGAAATGCATTCTTCACATCAAGCTGATGAATCGGCCAATGCATGCCCAAAGCAATACTGAGAACAGTCCGAATAGTGGCTGGTTTAATAACCGGACTAAATGTCTCACCACAATCAATACCCTCATATTGATCAGTGCCATTGGCAACTAGTCTTGCCTTATACCTCTCTAAGTCACCACTGTCTCTGAACTTGTGCCGAAATAGCCACATACACCGGATAACATTCGTACCTTTGGGTCAAGGTACCAAATCCCAAGTGTTCTGCTTGGCTAAAGCGTTAAATTCCTCACACATGGTCGCATTCCAATTTGGGTCCAGTTTTGCTAGTTTTGGATTTTTTGGAATGGGTGATAAGGTTTGTGTGGAGAGATTGAAGTGAACCTTGGGTTTGAAGATCCCATGTTGTGCACGAGTCTCTATGTGATGAGACGGCAGTGGCAGTGGGTTGGGGCTGGGAGGTTGTTGGTCCACTGGTTCTGGACCAGTGGGCAGCAGTTCACCTGGACTGGTTTCTGGACTGTCTGCGAGACTGGTTGCTGGAGTGATGGGCAGCAGTGTCGATGGTGGCGCAGGTGACTCGACTGGGGGTTGTAGAGGTGAGCAGGGAGCTGTTGGGGTGGTGCCGGACAGTGGCGAGACTGTCGGAACAGTGGACTGCTGTTAGTATAGATTTTGGATGACCGGGACAGACCTGGTTCATCGAGAAAGATGTAATCGGAGGTATGAAGTTTTTGGAGATTTAAAAAATGAAAGGTTGTCTCATCAAAGGTGACGTAACGGGAGATGATGATTTTGCGAGTAGCAATGTCATAGAGCAAGTAGCCTCCTTAAGAAATTAATCTTTCCCAATAAGCTTTGTAACTCTTTCTTTGTCTTGGGTGGTGCGGATCCCATTACTGCCTTGGCTTTGTTACGATCTATCTCGATGCCTTTCTTGTGTACCAAAAAGCCAAGAAAGTTGTCAGCCGATACTCCGAACATGCACTTAGCTGGATTCATTTTGAGATTATAAATCCTCATTCTTTTTAATGCTTGGTTCAAGATTGGCTAAATGATCCTTGAAGTCCTTAGACTTCACTACTACATCATTGATGTAAACCTCCAGAGTCTTGCCGATCAAGTCATGGAAGATGGTGTTCATTGCCCTTTGATAAGTGGCACCAGCGTTCTTCAGACCAAATGACATAACTAGCCACTCGTAAATGCCCAACGTTCTTGAACATCTGAAGGTGGTTTTGTGAATGTAATCATCGGCTACCGATATCTTATTATAGCCAGAGTATCCATCCATGAAGGTCAATACACCATTAGCGGTTGCTGAGTCGACTAGCATGTCGACTATTGTCATGACGTACTCATCTTTAGGAGAGGCTAGATTTAGGTTCCCGTAATCAATACATACCCGAACCTTTACATTCTTCTTCTTGACTGGTATGACATTTGCCAACCATTTCACATACTTAGCCGTTCTGATAAAACCCAGCTTTCAGCAGTCGTTCGATCTCGGCTTTGATTTGAGGCATCAATTGAGGGTATACCTTGTAAGCGACTATTTTTGGGGTTTGAAACCCTCATTTTTTGTCAATCTATGTTCTACCAAAGTACCTGCCAGCCCAAGCATCTCATTATAATACAATGTGAAGCAGTCTTTATACTGCAGTAGAAGGGCTATTATGTCTTCTTTGTTATCTTCCTTCAGCAAACCACTAATACGTGTTAGCCGAGGGATTTCTTCAGTTCCCAAGTTGATATCTTCCAAAGGATCCTGAGACTCAAAACAAGTCATAGCCCTTCTTATGGGCGATTCAAGTCCATTGGCAACCCAACTCCATCGGCTGCAAGCGTTGGTTCGTTTTCATGGTTCCCCATCTGCGATGCCTCAGCTATCCTTGCCTTAGAACTTAGGGTGATCAGTTGATGCCAGATGTCACGTATGATTTGGGTTTCCTCAACCATTTAAATTATCCAAGGTAAGTCGTGGTTCGGTTAATTATTTTATTTCAAACTCTTGCGAGGTAAGATTACAGGATTCCCAAGATCCTTCTTCATACTGCTTCGTAACGACTATGGGAGCCACATAGGGTGGATATAGGATAACCTCTACATTCTGAATCCCTGGTTGGAATGGGTTATCATCCGCTGGGATGATTTCTATCTCGTCTCCTTTGCAAAAGATGAGCTTTTGATGCATGGTAGAAAGAAGGCATCAACTGGTATGAATCCAGTCCCTGCCCAGTAGAATGGTGTAGCATGGCTTGCCATCTATTACAAAGAAGGCAGACTTGACCGTCTTAGGACCTACAATGATTTCTGCTACTAGAATCCCCAATGCTTTAGAGGCTTCTCCCATAAAGCTAGCCATTGTCATGTTAGTTAGGATGAGATCCTCCTTTGTTTTGTTAAGATCCTTCAAGGTAAGCAACGGCATCACATTCAGGAAAACCCCATTATCGACAAACACCCGACTAATAATTTTGTCATTAATGTAAGCCTTGACGTAAAGGGGTTTGAGGTGTTTAACCATATATTCTGTAGGTGCACTAATACGGTGCTCAAAGTGTCCCTAGCCGGGGTATCAACTATTGTTGCCCATTATGCGTCTTCTACACAAACATCACCTTCTAGGCTATCTAGCGCGAAACGAATGGCCCAGAACTCACATGGATTAGGCTGACCATTTCAATGTCTTCCCAGATCTCATTAACCATGTCATGGCTAAATAAATCGAGGATGGAGTCCCCTCCTTCATCCAATTAGGCTGACCAAAATCTCATATCTTTCATTTCCTGGAGATAAATGGGGATCGACTAGGGATCATCAGACTGAATCCTCTACACGATCTGAAAGATTGCCTCGGTTAGAGGTCCATCCGGGGCCACATTCTCTTGCCGAGATTCCTCCGTCGGGTTGTCAGTAGGCTATTATCCTGCTCTAGTTGACCCGACATCTCTCCTTCAGGTGACATTTCCCTTGAAGCAACTGAGCAGAATACCCGCTCAATAGCCTCGGCTATGCCAGACTCAGGAATTTCATGATTTTTAGCTTCCTTGGTGTTGGAAATTAAATGCAATGTCTGTTGCATCTTACACAAGGCCTTGGCACATTGTATCCTTCTTTTCTGAGTCTTGGATGCGATTCTCGGTGGTGCATCTTTCCATCCGGAAGCCTGATTGACAGACCATTTCCCCTCTTCTATGTTGGCGGCTGGTTAAATCATTCTTCGGGGTCTCGTTTGGTCCTCATTCCTCGCCGTGATACGTAAGGATAAAACACCCTCATTTACGTTAAACTCAACCACCCTTTGTTTGGTTTTAGGAAGTGGTTCTTCATCTATTCGAGGCATGCTTGGCTGCCAGTTGGTTGGCATCCGTACTTGGGCCCCAGGCCTATGCCTGGCGCCTATAGGGACCCTCCTAAACCTCATGGTTTGTTCTTGAAGTTATCGTTCAACGTCCCTCGAGTATTTAAGGAAGCCATGAAAACTGCTCCTAGCTGGCTGCATGTCATCGCGAATGTCATGTAGGTTGCCTAACCGGTTGAACACAAAGGTCCTTGTTGCCTTCTTTCCTTCTGTAGGTTTTTTTGGGACCCACACCCTTTCCATTGGCTGTTTCCCTTTGGTGTCCCTTGACTCATCGGGCTTAGCAAAAAATACCATAGATATTGGTACTACGGGAAAGGGTCGATATTAATGGACATTTTAGCCATACTCTTGTCGGCTATCTTGAACCTCCGCTCTTTGATGCCCTTTTGGATAGCCTTTCTGAATACCAAACAATTAGAAGTAGAGTGGTTGTATTAATTATGCCACTTGCAGTACTTCTTATCTTTGAGTTCCTCGGCAGGTAGAATCCTATGACAATCAAGCAGCCGAATCTGCTTATCTTTAAGCATATGATCAAAGATCTAATCTACCTTTGTGATGTCAAACGAATAATCGAACCTATCATCGGATGAACTCGTCTCCTTGCCTTTTACAGCTTTCAAGGCTGGGCAAGAGTAAACCTTACCCCTAATAATCTCGGCCACCATTGCGTCTGCCGCGCAGTCAGCTGACTCTCAGTCGGACTCATCCGCTTCAATGATAGATACCAAGTGGGAGCCTCAATTTTGGCTAGCTCATCTCCGCTCCTTCTTCTAGACGTACTGCTCTATTTGGCTAGCCTTTTCGGCTAACTGGATCAGGTCAGAGTAGGATTGTCCCACCAACTTCTTCTTTAACTGAGGGTGCATATTGTTGATTATCATATGGGCACACTCAAACTTGGGGAAGTGTATGGTGTATTTCCCAACCTTCTTTCTGAATCTCTCGATAAAATCGGCAGTCGATTCCTCGACCTGCTGCTTGAGATTCGTTATATCAGTCACGGTAACCTGAGGTTGGGGCCAATAGAACCTATCATGGAAGCAAACCTCTATGTTAGCCCAGCTATATACGGAATCAGGAGCCAAATAGGAGTACCATGCGAAGGTTGTTCCCGTTATAGAGAGAGAGGGAATAGTTGCAACTTGTGATACTCATTCTAGCCAGCCTCGCCGCATTGGGCAGTAAATTTACCGATGTGCTCGATAGTGGATTTATCATCGTCACCAGAGAATATGGCAAACTCTGGTGTTTTGAAGCCCCTCGGCAATGGTGCTATCCGATCTATCCAATCGGGGTAAGGCTTCTTATAAACGAGCATGTTCAAAGGTTTCAGTTGGATGTCGAAGTACCTCCACATGGTACTAGCAATTATTTTCGGGTTTATCAGTTGTGACGTCCCCTACCGATTATCTACTGGATTCAACTGGTAGGCGTTCTGCACTAGTGGCCTCCATTCTGCACTTTGTTGGACAAGGTTTTGAAGGTTGTAGGTGGTCTGCTGGCAATTACCAATAGGTGGGGTAATGCCCCATTGCTGTTGTTGGGTATGGCCACCAAAGCATGCAACCTGAGCTCCTGGAATGACTAACGAAGCCTAATAGTAAGGTGGAACAGTCTTCCATATCTGCTCTCCTCGGACGTCGGCCGTTCTTAGAAAATTTATGCTTCATGGAAGGTATGGACTGGGAACTGTCAATGACTGCTGGAATGGTATTCCACTGTAAACAGCGTCACCAGATAGTCGAGCTACGTCATAGCCAGGGGCCATCGGCTAGCCAACATTGTTCGCCTGCATCGTAGGGTTCATTTAAAAGTTGGTACATAATATCGTGGATGCCCAAGTCAATCTGCTGTCTAATAAAAGACATGGTCATTATGGTTGGACCTTCAGATTGGCTAGATTTTTCCACAGCTTGGGTTGATGGAGGAATTGGAGAGGCATCAACCGATGTAGGCATACCCGAGGAGGATGTTGGTTCGTTGTTCCTTCTGGAAGGATTTTGTTTAGGATGTGGACTGGACTCAGGGTTCATTTTCTTACCAGACCTTAGGCGCATACGCTAAGAATGATCCTGACCTGGAGAATAAAACTTTGCTATTAACTCACCTATGGTCCCACTGGGCGTGCCAAATTTGTTCTCGCCTCAAATTCTATTCTTTGCGGTTTTATCAGCTGACCGTATCGGGAGACAAATTGACTCCTTAACTTAAGCGATTTGGGCTCGAAACGGAATTCTGATTTCCAGCAATGGGTTCCCCAACTACTCCAGAAAGCGTTAGGACAGTGGTATGAGTAAATTAAGAGGTAAGAAACATGAATGTAGCTGAGTATAGTAAAGTAAAGAATAAATAAAGTAAGGATAAAGATAGATAAAAATTGAGTTGTTTGATTGATCGGTTCTCTTTCTATATACAAAGAATGATCTTATTTATAGTACAAAAAGGAAAAAAAAATTATACAATGTGATCCCCCCCCCCCCCATGTCAGCCATCAATTAACCCACTAAGTTCAATGGCCGACTATGGGGGAGGTGGTGCCGATTTTCTCGCCCTCTGCTCCTCTTGCTCGGATAATAGCCCTTTCTTTTAGCTATTGTTGGCCCCGCTTCTAGGGGTCCGAAAACCCGTTTGACTTGGTCGTTGAGGCTTCTGCATCTGAGTGGGTCCCAGTCATACGTCTAACTAACAACTCGGCTAAGATGCTTTAGTAGACGATGAAGTTCTTCTAGTCGAGGGCTAGGAGTAAATTCAGCTCTGAAACAGTTCGACTGTCATTGAATTCGGCTAAACACTTAAATTACTTTTGAGTGTTAACAAGAAGAAAATGAGAGTTAAGATTTATTTTTTCATGTTTTTCAATGGGAGTTGGAATATGTTTTTTTCCTTTACTTTCTCGAATTATCTTATTATTTTGTTTGTCATCCGATCCAATAGGTTCGGTTACTGTTAGATAGAACATATTTGATAAATACTAATAATTCTGGGATAGAGTATTAGAATGGAAATATCCATTAGAAAATGGGTGAATAGCTAATTCAATGCCAAAAATGTTCACAATGTTCTGTAGCTTTTTGATGACTTCTCTTGCATTAACAATATGAGTAGTTTTGTTGTCGAATTCATAGTATTTTTTTGAATAATTACTGGCGAAAAAATCTTTCAATTTTAAAAATATGACGTAATTATTTTTGTAATGGTAATTGGAGATATGTTAAGCCTAATTTATGGCTAAACATTTGTCAAAAAGTTGTTGGACAGTTGTATAGGCGGTATCAAAATAGTTTTAGGTGTTGATTTATGGATATAAGTAATTTATATCTATATCTATATATATATATATATATATATATATATATATATATATATATATATATATATATATATATATATATATATATATATATAATAAATCTAGACATAGATAAAGTGACCTAACATCTCTCTATGACCTAGAAAACTATTTATCTTTTCTCTTCTTTTTTTTAAAAATCTTATTTTAAAATTAATTAATGTGTTACACATTACAAAGCGAATAACATAAGTCATGAAAGAAAAGAAGGCCACGAAGTCACCTAATATTAACGCGGCCCCTAAAATATCATATTGTTCTCGCCCCGAATTCTGTCTTCTGCCATTTTATCGGCTGATGAAATCGGGAGAAAAATTGATTCCTTAACTTAAGCAATTTGGGTTGGAAATAGAACTCTAATTTCCAGCAATGGATTCCCCAACTACTCCAGAAAGCATTAGGACGGTGGTGTGATTAAACTAAGAGTAAGAAACATGAATACAACCGAGTGAAGTAAAAGTAAAGGATAAAAGATAAAGATAGATAAGATTTGAGTTGTTTGATTGATTGTGCGTGTCTCAATATACAAAAATGTGTTCTATTTATAGTACAAAAAGAGAAAAAAATTGTACAAATGTGCCCCCCCATGTCAGCCATCAAGTAACCCACCAAGTTTAATGGCCGACTATGGGAGAGGTAATGCTAATTTTCTCGCCATGTACTCCTCTTGCTCGGATAATGGCCCATTTTTTTTAGTTGTCGTTGGTCGTTATCGCTTATGGGGGTCTGAAAACCCTTTTGACTTGGTCGTTGAGGCGTCTGCGTCTGAGTGGGTCCCAGCCACCTCGACCGGATCAGAGTAAACACCAATGTCGAATCAGGCCGCCCTTTGCCTTGAAAGAATTCACACAGTCATACCTCAAACTGACAACTCAGCTGAGATGCCCTTGTAGCTGATGAAGTTCTTGTAGTCGAGGGCAAGGAGTAAATTCGGCTACGGAATAGTTCGGTTGTCACTGAATTCGGCTAAACACTTAGCTATTTTTGAGTGTTAACAATTTCCCCCTACATTAACTCGAGTGTGACTATTGAGTTGATGTATCCGAAAGTAGCCGTCATTTCAGTCTGACAGCCACGCATGTCACTTCAATCGTCTCATTTCCAATGCATGAAATGATGATTACTTCTAAATTCGGTTTCACCTTCAACTGAGGTGTATTTATTACCACAAATCGACTCAATGTTATCCAATCGTGCATTTAAAGAGGTAGCCCTATTTCTGCAGCGCATCGAGATCTGCTTAAGAAGAGATCTTTCAGAGAATTTTTTACTTGATCTCCGATCTCCTCCCTTCTGCATAAAAACCCTAATCTCGGCCCCTTTTTTACTCGACTGCCATGACTTCTTCTTCCTCTTCTCAGAAGAAATACGGGACCACTCTAGTCGATAAAGACCTAACCAATGCCTTGGTCCTTGTTGATGAATAGTTGGTTCTGGCTCCGTATGGTAAGACGAAACAAGGTGATGTTCTTTTATCTCAATATCTTAGCCCGGTGACCTATGACCTACCCCTCACCTGTGACTGGTTCACTACCGACCGTTGTCCGGCTAACCTACGTATCTGGCCGACCAAGGTCGCCATTTTGCTTGGGTGGACCGGGTCAGGTTGGCCAAAGGAACCGAGTGGGAGCGTATCAGTCTTTATGATGCCATTGTACTATCGGGGTCTGATATCTCCTACAATATCAGCCTCATATATGCATTTCTTAGTTATTGGTCGACTACCGCTAATGCTTTTGTTTTTCCCTGGGGAATGATGACTCCCACCCTTCTTGATGTAACGGCGATACTAGGTCTTTCGATATTGGGAGCAGAAACGTCTACCCTGAGTGAAATCAAAGTTCCCAACTTGGGGATTTTTGTTTCAAAAAATTCCACTAGCTATAGCTCTTTCATGTCCGCTAACCGCCGAAGTTCGCCTCTTCCGATCGCTGATGCTGAGCATCATGCTTTTCTGCTCTATTGGTTTAGCCGTTACTTCGTCTGTACGAGCTTTTGTGCAATTGTCAAGGAGTTGGAGATTTATGTGGATTTGACCGTTTCAGGGGAAGATGTCAGTTGGGCATCCCTCTTCTTGGCTTACTTGTACATGGCTTTGGACGATACTTAAGGTTAAGGGACTCTCAAAATTTGGATACTCTGGCCTGTCCTCTGTAGTTCCTATAGTTGTGGATCACTTTGTATTTCCCAGAGTTCATCCCTAACGATTTTGATGGCAGCCGTTCTCCGTTAGCTCCGCCGGTGTTAGCCGACACTTTTCGGGGAACACCTCTTATGCCCCAGGATGTTTTCACTACAGTCTCCACCCTGCATGGTCTGTCTCGAGACCATTATGCAGATTGGCAACCGGTCTTTGAACAATGGGCCACTCCCGACTGGGTTCATTATATAGTCGACGACAACCTTTCATTCGCCCAGCGGAAGGTCATGAATCGAGTGTGGGGCGTATCCTTATAGCTAGGGACCTTTTGGGAGGATTGAAGCACAATTCTAGGCATAAGAAGTTGACCACGGAGCCCTATATACCCAACTTTGTGGCACGACAATTTGGCCTGATTCAGCACATATCATGGCCTCACCGTAGTGTTGCTTATTCGACCCACCATTGCTCTCTAAATATCAATAAGACGGAGGAGGTGGTCGCCCACAATCTCGATAAACTTGCCTCTTTCATCTGGCAGTTGTTCTTCCCAAAGGCCAACACCACTGTTGCTTTTGTTGACTGGTGGAAGGTAGCCTAAGAAAGATTCTTCCAATCCTCTCTGGGAGTCTACTGCGATCGGCTGATCCAGATAAGACAGAGTGATCGACTAGTCCAGCCAAAGAAAAACAAACCCAGTCGACGCTAAGTCGTGGACAAAAGAGATCCCTTCAAAGGTGGTGTCCATCAGTTCGGCTAGTCCTACTACCTCTTGGTCTTCCGTCAGGCTGCGGCAGCCGAAAAGAAAAAGTGAGTTGTTTTACCACTACATATATGTTGGCCAGAATTTCTTATACATTCTAGGCTAATACTTCTTATGTATCTCCCTCAGGGTTTGTTGATTTGGAAACCACTTCTACCAAGGGATCTCCGTCGCCTAAGCAATCTGTTTTAAAACAACCCAGGCTAGGTGAAGGGGTTGTAATTTGTGAGTGTAAGGAAGAAAGATCCTGCGAAGCCAAAGTCCCTGTTTCTGAAGAGGAGGATGATTAGGTATATCCCTTATCTGCCTCGACTACCTTTGTATCGGCTATCTTTCATTACTCATGTTTCTTGGTTTTGGCTTTCAGGAACCAATATTAATAAGGCGCGATAGGTGGCAGAAAGTACATGATGCCTCTCTTCGTGCCGGAGGGACGTCCTCTTTGGCTCGTACTTCTGAACACCTGCAGGATACTCCATTGGCTAGCCTCGATATCAGAGTTTCTCCTATTGAGGTAGCCGACGAGGTTAACGTAACCATAGAGGTATACCCTTTTCCTTCCGATCTTATTACCAATTGTCTCTAGACTCATGCCTTTCTTCTGAAACTGTCTTTTTCTATACAGGAGACTGTTGGAGGTTATCCTTCGGCTGAAGCCCACCCAACTGACGGCTCAGAGGTACCAACCGAAATCATCCTGGAAGATGTGCTTCTGCGCTACTTTGGTTTAGTCAACACTGCATCTCCACCATCTTCGCCTGTTGGCGTCTATCGAGAGCGAGTCAAGAAATCTCTCACCAGGGGAATTCCAACCACCAAAGAGGAGTTACTTGCTCTGAGGGCTTCTTTTCTCCATTATCGAAAGAAATAATGGATTCCCCGGCTCTAGTAACCACTTACAACGATATGGCTTTGGCTCTGAATGATTTGTTTGCTTTATATAGATCGGCCAAAGATAGTCATAATGAGGTTGTCACTTCTCTGCAACACTTGAGGTCTCTTCGGAAAAAGAAGAACCACATTCAGACTTCTTTCAATGAGGTGAATGCAGTGAGGCAACAAAATATCAGCCAAAGAAATGATGTGCAGGAGCGGTTGTCCAAACTGCGAGTTGAGTTGGAGAGGATCCAGGCAGAGTTAGGGGCTATCACTCCGGCTATATGTGTCTTAGACTCGGCAATTAGTGCCCGCGACTCATCCCGTTCTTCTTTGTTCCGGCAGAGCCTTCAGTTGGATAGCAAAATCCAGGAACTCGGTAACCAGTAGGTGGTTTGTGAGCTGAATAAGAAATCAGGTAGCGAATGACTTGGGGTCTCTTCCGCATGAGACAAACCGCATTCAGACTTCTTTTAATGAGGTGAATGCAGCGAGGCAACAAAATGCCAGCCGAAAAAATGATTTGCAGGAGCGGCTATCCAAACTGCGAGTTGAGTTGGAGCAAATCTAGGCAGAGATAGGGGCTATCACTCCTTCCATAGGTGTCTTAGACTCGGCTATTAGTGCCCACGACTCCTTCCATTCTTTTTTGTTCCGACAGAGCCTTCAGTTGGATAGCAAAATCCCAGAACTCGGTAACCAGTAGGTGGTTTGGGAGATGGATCAGAAAGCAGGTAGCGAACGGCTGGCCAACCTGGAGAATGAATGGACTGTGTGGAAAAGCCGTCTAGTATAAGCAACGCCGACAAATACCGCTCCATCGCCAGCTGATCATGTTGCTGAGTTGTCAGTCGATACCCTTATGGACTTGCCATTCGAAGCAGTCATTGCTTCTGTTGTTCAAGAGGTATCGACCGATACTCAAGCTTCTACCGAAGCCCCATCAACTGTAGTGGCTGAGCCTTCGCTGGATGCTGAAAGGGAGGTCCATGTAGGAACGGGAGCGGCTGAGGTAGTGGCCGTTGATGTGTCTAGTGATGAATAAAAGACTGCAACAATTAGGAAAGACCAAGCAGCTGTTGATTCGGCTGATCCTGAGACTTTAATGGCTGATGAAGTAGTGCAGTCTTTAATTAGTTCAAAGCCGACCAATTCGGCTTCTTAGTTGTATCGACCCCAAATTGAAGGGTCTTGTTATTGTGACCAGGCAACCGGTCTATGGCTGTCGTTTGCCCGTACATTCTCCAAATCGAAGAGAAATTAGCCTCTTTTGTGACCAGGCAGCCGGTCTGTGGCTGTCGATTACTTATACACGCCCCAAAATTAATGGGTAATATGTCTACCATTTATATTTCTTTTCCATGCATGTTCATCGCTTGATCTGTATTGCCGGCAACCCGTGAATTCGCTACAAAGGGTCCTTTCCTAGTTTGGCGATCATTTGCCATTTTTACGATCTCTCATTTCAGTCGGTGGGATGATTGTCAAACTAAGTCTCCTTCGGCAAACCTCTTTAGGCCCTATATGTTTGTCATATGCTTTGACCATTTTACATTTACCGACTTTGACTCTTTCTATGATTGTTAGTCGATTTTCCTCCAATTGACCTAACTCCATTAGAATGGTCTGCTGATATTTTTCCAAAATTAGAAAATTTGGTTTGGCCATCCATAATGATATTAACTTCTGAGGACAACACTGCATCTTGGCCGTAGATTTAACCGATAGGATGTCGCCCCCATACCTGTAGATTTAGAGTTTCTGATTGCCTATTTCATTTAAGACCTATCTTTGTAAAAAGATTTTATTCAAACTTTTCACAAAACATACACAGTGTGGGGTACAACATAACACTCGTGTTTTGTACAAGCTTAGAACAAAGACAAACAAAGATAGGCGTAAAATTCCTATTAGCATCTCAAATGGTGTTGGCCGCTATATCTGGTTTTCTGTCGTGGTTCTCCATCTGCGATACTTAGGCTATTCTTGCCTCAAAATTATAGGGCAGTCAGCCGATGCCACAGATCACGTATGACTTGGGTTTTCTTAACTATTTAAATCCTCCAAGGTAAGCCGTGATTCGGCTAATTATTTTATTTCAAACCCTCGTGAGGTAAGATTACATGATTCCTAAGATCCTTCTTCATACTGCTCTGTGACAGCTATGGGAGCCACATAGGGTGAGTAGAGGATAACCTCTATGTTCTGAACCCTTGGCTGAAACGGGTTATCATCCGCTAGGATAATTTCTATCTTGTGTCCTTCCCAAAAGATGAGCTTTTGATGCATGGTAGAAGGAAGCATCGCCTAGTGTGACTCCAGTCCCTGCCCAACAGAATGGTGTAAGATGGCTTGCCATCTATTACAAAGAAGGCAGACCTGACCGTCTTAGGACTTACAGTGATTTCTACTATTAGAATCCCCAATGCTTCAGAAACCTCTCCCATAAAGCTAGCCATTTTCATGTTAGTTGGGATAAGATCTTCTATGGTTTTATAGAGGCTTTTCAAAGTAAGCAACATCATCACATTCAGCACAGCCCCATTATCGACAAATACTCGGCTAATAGTTTTGTCGTCGATGTACGTCTTCACATAGAGAGGCCTGATATGTTTACCCATCTCTTCCATAGGTGCACCAAACGCAGTGCTCAAAGTGTCCCTAGCCGTGGTATCGACTATTTTCCCATTCTGAGTCTTCTACGTAGACATTACCTTCTAGGTTATTCAGCGCGGAGATGCTGGCCCAGAATTCACATGGGACTAAGCTGACCATTTCAACGTCTGCCCACATCTCGTCAACCAAGTCTTGGCTAAATAAATCGAGGATGAAGTCTTCTCCTTCATTCAATTCGGATGATCAGGAGCTTATATCTTCCATTTCTTTGAGACAAATAGGGATCGGCTAAAGATCCTTTAATTGAATCCTCTGCACGATTTGTGGGTTTGCCTCTCCGGGGCCACGATCTCTTGCCAGGGTTCCTTTATCGGGTTGTCTGTAGGCTGTTCATCCAACTCTGGTTGACCCGATGTCTCTCCTTCAGGTAACATTTCCCCTTAAGCAACTGAGTCGAATGCCCGCTCGATAGCCTCGGCTACCGCAAACTCAAGAATCTTACGATTTTCGGCTGCCTTGGTGTTGGAAATTAGATGCAATGTCTGTTGCATATTACGCAAGGCCTTGGCACATTGCATTCTTCTCTTCTGAGTTCTGGATGCAACTCTCGGTGGTGTCTCTTTCTTTTTGGGAGCCTGATTAATAGACCACTTCCCCTCTCATGTGTTGGCGGCTGGTTTAATCATTCTTCGGGGTCTCGTCTAGTCCTCATTTCTCGTTGATGTTAAACTCGACTACCCTCTGTTTGGTTTTAGGAAGTGGTTCCTCATCTATTCGAGGCATGCTCGACTGCCGATTGGTTGGCATCCGTACTTGCCCCCCAAGCCAATGCCTGACGTCGATAGGGACCCTTATGAACCTCATGGTTTGTTTCTAAAGTTCTCATTCAATGTTCCTCAAGTATTTAGGGTGGCCATGAAAACTGCTCCTAGTTAGCTGCCTGTCATCACGAATGTTATGTAAGCTGCCTAACCGGTTGATCACAGAGGTCCTTGTGGCATTCTCCCCTTCGGTAGGTTTCTTTGGAACCCACACCTTTTTCATCGGCTGTTTCCCTTTGGTGTCCCTTGACTCATCGGGCTTAGCAAAAGATACCATATATAATTGTACCGCGGGAAATGAGTCGGTATCAATGGACATTTCAGCCATGCTCTTGTCGGTTAGCTTGAACCTCCCATCCTTGATGCCATTTTGGATCGCCTTTCTGAAGATCACACAATTAGAAGTAGAGTGACTATATGAATTATGCCACTTACAATAATTCTTATCTTTTAGTTCCTCGGCAGGCGGAATCCTATGACCATCAAGCAGCCGAATCTGCTTATCTTTGAGCAGATGATCAAAGATCTGATCTGCCTTTGTGATGTCAAACAAGTAACCGATCCTGTCATCGGATGGACTCATCTCCTTTCCTTTTACGGCTTTCAAGGGTGGACAAGAGTAAACCTTACCCCTAACAATCTCAGCCAACATTGCGTCTGCCGTGCAATCGGCTGACTCATCCGCTTCAATGATGGATACCAAGTGGGAGCCTAGATTTCGGCTTGCTCTTCTCCGCTCCTTTTTTTGGACGTATTGTTCTATTTGGCTAGCCTTTTCAGCTCACTGGTTCAGGTCAGAGCAAGATTGTCCTACCAGTTTCTCATTTAACTAAGGGTGCATGTTGTCGATTATCATATGGGCACACTCAGACTCGGGAAGTGTACTTTCCAACCTTCTTTCTGAATCTCTCAATAAAATCGGCAGTCGATTCATCGACCTGCTGCTTGAGATTCGTTAGATCAGTCACGGTAACCTAAGGTTGGGGCCAGTAGAACCTATTATGGAAGCAGCCCTCCATATCGCCCCAGCTTTGTACGGAATCAGGAGACAAATAGGAGTACCATGCAAAGGTTGTTTTCGTTAGAGAGAGATGGATTAACTACAACTTGTGATACTCATTCTAGCCAGCCTCGCCGCATTGGGCAGTAAATTTACCGATGTGCTCGATAGTGGATTTATCGTCGTCGCCAGAGAATATGGCAAACTCCGGTGTTTTGAAGCCCCTCGGCAAAGATGCTATCTGATCTACCTAATCGGGGTAGGGCTTCTCATAAACAGGCTTGTCCAAAGGTTTCAGTTGGTTGCCGAAGTATCTTCGCATGGTATTAGCAATAATCTCTGGGTTTATCAATTGTGACGTCCCCTGCCGATTCTCTACTGGATGCGGCAGCCTAAGAAACATAGACTAAGCCAATGAAATACCTAGACCCGTATATGAAAACTCCACTACTAGAGAAAAAATAGATGACCAAAAACCTACTAGTCGGACATTTTCCTCGATAACAGAGAATATAGTAAACGAAATTGGAGTTTTAGAAAAAGAATTCCAAATAGATAAAAAAATCCTACAAAAAGATTTTTATAAAAATTATAACTTAGAAAAAAGAATTTGGTTCTTTAAAAACTTTTTAAATACTAAGAAACAAATACAGGAAAAATTCTATGAATTTGTAAATGAAAATAGGATAAACATTCTATTCTTTGACTGGTTTAAAATATATTCCTCCCAAAATTCCATAGAGTATCCCTTTTCAAAATCGGTAAATCCCGTTACAACTAGGAATAAAACACCAGAATGGAAAACCCTAGCTGATTCTAGGAAGGTTCAGTCCAACCACTCTCCTCTACAAAGTATTAAGCTTAACATTCATGGTTGCCCTGTAGACGCAATTCTTTTTAAAAATCCAGCAGAATATGAAAAAACAAATACAAAATCCATCCTCACACAAAATAGTTTTACAAATATTAATTTAAATACCATAGGAAAATAATTAGATAAAGTGGAAAAACACATAAAATATCACCCTTTAGTCACTATAGATTCCCCAGAAACGCCTAAAGAAATGAAATTATAAAGTTCAATCTTTAAACCCTTTCAGGTGTCCAAAGATAGTGTTAAAAATATCCGACAAAATAAATCTGAATTTATTCAGGCTATACAAGATCAATTAAGTAAAATTAGGACATCCAATAGTTCTAATACAGAACCTATTGTTCCAAATACCCCACAATCAAGTAATAAAATAACAACTTTAACATATGATTCCCACCACGGCTACCCCTCAAGACCCCAAGCACTTCTCTAGAAACCTCTCGAATGCAACTGGCCGTCTTGTCCCACATATCGATCGCATCCCCACTACTCCCCAAGCCCCCTGGGCCATCAACCTCTCCTCCATCTCCTTTGCACTAGCCATGGTCAAACTCCCCCATTTGATTCTTAACCTGTCATCCACAACCCTCTTCTTCTCCATCTTGATTTCCAAATTCATCACCAAAAGCTTATGTCGGGTTGTAAGATACTCTCTCGAAATAACCTTACAGTCTTTACAAAACCGTTGTCAACCTTCCTAAGGAACAACAAGTTTATCTGTCTTAGCCACCGAACTAGGAAAGTCATCGGATGCTCATCCTTCTACACGAACCTCGAATTGGCTATCACCATCCCAAAAGCTCTAGCAAACTCAAAAAGTGAGACGCTTCCCCATTCCTGTCCCCGAGGCCAAAACCTCCATGCACGTCGTCATAACCCCCGGAAGTGCTCCGATATGTCCATTGAAATCCCCTTTTACAAATAACTTCTCAGTGGGTGGTATACCTCCCACTACTTCGTCCAAATCTTTTCAAAAGTGCTTCTTCTCCTCTTCGTTGAAGCCCGCCTGCGGCGCATACGCACTAATAATGTTCATAGTGAACCCTCCAACTACCAACTTAATCGCCATCATCCTGTCATTGACCCTCCTAACCTCTACTACCTGATCCATTAACTCGCTGTCTACCAAAATGCCTACCCCATTCCTATACTTCGACCTACCCGAGAACCATAACTTATATTCGTCTACAGTCTTAGCCTTAGGTCCTACCCATTTGGTCTCCTGGACACAGGCTATTAATCCTCCCCTTCTTAAGAATCTTAACTAGCTCTATGGACTTCTCCGTTAAATTCCCAATGTTCCAAGACCCTATTCTCAGCCTAACATCTCTTTTACCCCACTTACCCCTACCCTATCCCCCGTCCCCGATCGAGAACATGACCCTAGTCTACCATCATTCACCAAAGCCACTAAAGCAAAAAATACTAGTCAAAGGTTAACGTTAACACACACAGGAACCAATACTAAAGCACAAGTTAGCAAGAATCTAGAGTTAAGTCATGCTACTACAGACCAAAATGATAAAAGCAAATGACAAGTAGAATAAAGGCAAATATGTAAAGTCAAGATTCAATAAAACGCAACACGTACCCCCCTCCACCTCCACCCCATGTACTACCTTCATCCTTAAATTTCTATTCATATTCTTTTTACTTTCATAAAAAACTTTATAAAAAGTATAAAAAAATTTGTTACCTCCACCCCATGCCCTACCCCCTCCTCAAGTTTCTATTTCATATTTTTTACTTTTATAAAAAAAAATATTAAAAATATGAAAAAATTTCTTACCTCCAACCCCTTGCCCTCCCACACCACCCCCGAAGTTTTTATTTTGTATATTTATTTTACTTATATTTAAAATTTTATTAAAAATGAGAAATTTTTCATATCCCATCACCTAACCCCCCCTCCCCCCACTACCCCCGCCCTCCCACCCCACCTCAAATTTTCTATTTTATATATTTATTTTACTTTTATAAACTTTTTATAAAAAATGAGAAAAAATTTCTTATCCATCCCCAGCCCCAACCCTACCCGAAGTTTTTACTTTATATATTTATTTTACTTATACAATTTTTTATAAAAAATGAAAAAAAAATTCTTACCCCACTACCCAACCCCCGCCTCTCACCCGCCCACTACCCGCTGCCCTCCCACCCATTATTTTATATATTTAATTTTCTTTTATAAAAAAATGAAAAAAATCTTAAAAATATTATTCTTATTTTAAAAATAAAGATATGAAAAAATTAAATATCATACAAAATAAAAATAACAACATAGAAGTTAAGTTTGAAATTTGTAAAAGTAATGTGTCAAGTTGTGTTATGACCCATCATTTAGCCCATTTTGACCCATCTATCTTAACTCAGCGGGTTGGACATTGGCTCATCTATTAATTCAGCACATCTTGACCGCCCAACTTTATCCCAAACGGCCCATCTGACATCCTAGTCCGAGCTCAGGTATGGCGTGGGAACTGAAACGACACAATACACTCAACCCTAGCCCAATTTTGTGATATTCTTACAATTACTGTTCTACAGTGCAGGTTGGCATCTTTTTTCTGCTATTTGGTTTCATTTTCTCTATACATTTTTTATTTTCATGTTTCCTGTCGGGTTCTCTTCCATTTATGGCGTTTATTTGTTTCCGATTTTGGTTGTTCCTTGTTTCTGTTTTTGCCTTTGTTTGTTGTGTGTGCTCCATGTACTATTTGTTTACATGCATGATATCCCCCTCCGCCGCCTTCAAGTTCAAGTATTTGATATTGTTTTCACTAAAATCTACTGTAAGTTTCGAGTAATTTCTTATACTTCGGTAGCAATGGTGATTGGTCTTTGATTCCGTTTCTTCTTACCTCTCAAAACATGGTATTTTCTTATTTGCATCTACTTCATTAAATTGATAAGATGTTTTAGATGAAGTAGCAATGTTGAATCAATCTATCAATCTGAACAAAAAGAATAATATATACTACCTGTTCAATAAAAGTGTCCTAACAATGCACCACAAAATCGATCCTATAATGAAAGATTTAATTGTTTTGCAGAGCTCCACTAGTGTTTTGTTGTATTGAGCTAGAATCTGATATTAAAGAAGTGTTGCGAAAGTGTAACAGCAAGCAATTACGCCGCATAGTAAATATTGATAGAATTTTCTCACTCAATGAAGAGCAAAACTTTGAAAGAAAGAAAATAATGCAATTCAGTTTGTTCTCTGTTTCATGAACTCTATTGCATATTCTTTTAAATGTGCTATTAGATACCTAAGTAAGCAACGTCCGCCTTGTCTCTCTCCAATTTTTCAGGTTATACATTTATTTTTGCAGCACTCTACCCTCCCAGACCCCACTTTGTGGGCTTATACTGGGTATGTTGTTTTAAATTATGATTAATTATTCGCAATCCCAGACTCACTCTTTACATGAACAAAAATAGGACAATAAGAGACAAGAAACTGAATCTACGTCATATAATTGCTTAGCCATATCACGAGCTGATGATCCTGAAATATTGATCCGAGTTTCTAAGAACAAAAAACAAGAAATCAACATGAATACAACATAGCTTGGAAAGAATGTCCTACCATATTTTCCAGGCTGCAGTTAGGAGGAGCAAGTGTATACAAGTATCGAGGAATAAATTGAGCTTTCAAGAGGTCGATAAAGAGTATCCCACCAACATGAGGCAACCATAATATAGAGAAACAGAGAACTTGGGTACCTTGAGTGAGTGATGCTAGGCCGCAAGACCACCAAAAAATTTATAATGGGAAGAATATTCAGATTGCACCATTTCACTTGCTTTTCTGATCTTATCTAAGAACCTTCGTACAGTTATCAGGTCTTTTAACTTAGTTAAAGGACAATATTTGTAACAAGGTGATCAAATGTAGATAGAAATCGACTTTGATAAGACTTACTTAACTTCCATGTTTCAATGTGTTTTTACATAATTGAAAAGGTATGACTGGAGTGCTTATGCTAGCATAGAACTACTTAATTTTTGAATTTACTTATCCAAAACAAAGAAAAATAAAGCTACGTTTGACTTGTTCTTTCGTCTGAATTCTCTGATTTTACTTTCCTGATATGTTACTGTAGTTTGCACAAATAATGAAGTTCCACAATAATTTGCCCTTGTTTCTCGTGTTGTATACCTTTTTTGATGATTTTCAGGAACAACGAATGGTGATGCTTGAACATCCGAAACCAATTTTCACAAAGAGTAGAATGACTAGACATGGTGCAATTATTGGTTGTGAGTGCGCCGCGTGCTAACTGTGTTGGCGGATCTGATGGGAGAATTTGTTAGGAACTGAAAATTCTTGGCAGTCGCCATTATATATCACCATTTTGAGACATCCAAGAAGACAAAAGAGGCTATGAGATAGGTTTTGTTTAGTCTGGTAAGTCTCATATTGCAACTCTTTGCTTGATCTCTTGGTATCCTCAAAATTTTCAGATTGGAGATCATTAACGGAACTAGAAGAAGCAAAAGCTGAAAAAGACGCTATACTGAGGCTGAGGCTGCTATTTTTCTTTTGGCAAAATTTAATATTTTTGGTTGCAGCTTTAGCATCTCTTACTATCTGTAACGTAGCGCTATTTAACTGTCTTCAATTTCTGCTCAATAATACTTAAGACCGTTGATTATTTTCTATTCCATTTGCCTCATATTGATAGATATTGATAGTAATGACACTACATTTTTAGTTCTTCTAAAGGTTTAATTATTTAACAAAGAAGCAACAGCTTTTATATAGTGGTGTCATATATTTCAAAGAGATGCGTGATTGAACTTTGTTTGTATAGCGGTGTCCTGTATTTCAAAGAGATATGTAGGACTGAACATTGTTTATTTGAAGAACATAGTTACTCATTAATAGGGGCCCGAGTACAAAAAATATGTGGAGAGAAATTTTTGCTTAAGCAGAATTGTTTGTCTTAATTCTCCATGTTCTTTTTCCCGCATGCATAGTTTTTGGGTTCACATACGTGTGGTTGTATATATATGCGGATTATAGCTTAGAGCAGCTAATCTCCTGCCGTGCCTTTGAAAGAGACTGGATCATGCATTTTGCTGCTAAATCAAGATGTACTAAATTTATACTATGTGAAAAGAAGTCGGTCGCTGCTTACCGATTTCACCAACACTGGAATATTACTCCCGAGGGAATAATATGTTGAAAATTTACTAATGTTAAATTAAGTATATTCCATTATTTATGACTCAAACAATTGAGGCCCCGTACGTCGGAAACGTCGTTTTCACACACGTGCACACGTAGTGCCAAGTATCGCAAATTTCATTAGTGAAAGAGATATTGGTACATATGTAATACGATTGAGACATAGAATGATGGACGGTTATTGGCCAAATGACAAAGTATTCCACGTTGGTAAACGAAGGAAGAAGTGTACGAAGTGTAAGATGTAACGTGTCAAAAATCGCCGCATAGCCGCGAAGGGCCGCGGGGTAGCCCCGTCGGAGCCGAGGCACCGGAGCACCGTGGCGCCTCCCAGGAAGCGCCGCGCCGCTAATTGGGTCTTCAATTACTGGAGCCACGGCGCTCATTCACAGAGCCATGGCGCTTCGGAGGCAGAATGTTGCGACGGGAAGTGGAAAAGTTCTGACATTTGGGCTAGTTTTGGAGCATTGAATCTCCATTACTTGGCACATGAATTCAGCCATTATTTGGTTGAATGTAACCCCTCTCAATAAGTTTCATTACATGGCTATTGAAGACCGTTAGTTGGCTAGTTGAGGGGTCATCTCCTCACACTATAAATTGAGGCTTTTGGCTCAATTGTTGAACATACAATACTTAGAAAATACTCCAAAATTTTCTAAATTCATCTTCTTCCTCTCTAGCAAAGTTACTATTCTCAAAATTCTTCAAGAGTAACACTTGAGTTTCCTTTGCTCAATTGTATCTTGGGAGACTATTGCCCGACAACGTAAAAGGAGATATACGGGGCAATCTTGTCTTAAAGACAGAGTGCTATCACTCGACTCAGCAAATCACACAAGCAGTTTGTTAAGTTCTTGATTTCCAGTTTATTGAAATAATTAGTTTATCCTTTCTTACCATTGTAATAGTTACTTACTTCCCGTTCCCTGCAACAATTTTATCCTAAGCAATTTTAAGACAAGATTTGTTGTAAGTACTTAGAAAGATGACTGGAAGAGAACAAATTGCTTCTGATTCTACTGTTGTTGCTACTCAAGGCAATCCATCTGCCTTCCCCACTGCTCAAGGCACACCTAATGCCTTTCCGGTTGCTCAAGGCTCATCCAACGCCTTTACTGCCGCTTAAGGGAACGTTGTCGTTCCTCCACCCGCTGGATTCCACCATAAACGCCCTGAAAAGTTCATGGGCTCCAACTTCAAGAGATGGCAACAGAAGATGCTATTCTACCTGACTGTTATGGGAATGACTCATCTCTAACAGAAGATCCTCCACAAGCTGGAGATGAAATGGACCCTTCGCCTACTGAAACGGCTGAAGGGGGCCTAGGTATCCATGTCATTAATGTCATGAAGATGGTTGTTGATGCATGGAGTCATAGTGATTTCATGTGTAAGAACTATCAATTGAACTACTTGTTAGACCCTCTTTACACGGTGTATTTCACCGTAGGCACTGCCAAAGAGTTGTGAGAGAAACTGCAGAAGAAGTACAACGCACAAGATGCAGGTACTAAGAAATTCATCGTTGAGAAATTTCTAAAATTTCAAATGGTGGATTGTAAAATAGTGATGTCCAAAGTCCAGGAATTCCAAATGATTCTACATCACCTGGATTTGGAAGGTATGAAACCAAATGAGCAATTTTTGGTTGCATCACTGATTGAAAAGTTACCTCCCTCGTGGAATGAGTTTATGAGTTACTTAAAACTCAAAATAAATGAAATGACATTTGAAGAACTTATTATCAAACTCCAAATTCAGAAAGATAATAAGAAGGCCTTGTTTAGGGGTAAACAACCCGCTGAGGCAAAGGCAAATCTGGCTGAGGCCAAAGGGAACCCAAGCAAGAAGCGCAAGTTCCAGAAAGACGGCAAGACCCAAGCAGCGGAGAAGTCAAAGGAAACTATCACCACTGTGGGAAACCTGATCACATGATCAAGGACTACCGCAAGCTCAATACTGAGCAACAAAAGAAGGCCAAGGATAAGGGCAAGACACAGGTTAACATCGTCAAAGATAAGTTTCTGGACGACATGATTGAAGAGTTCTCAGCGGTGGTGCTAGAAGCAAACCTTGTTGAGAATCCCATGCAATGGTGGATGGATACATGTGCTACAAGACACATCTGTTCCAATAGAGATGCCTTCTCCACTTATACACCGGTTACAAATAAGAAGTTGTTCATGGGCAACAACGTTTCCTCTGACGTGTTGGGGGTAGGAAAGGTAGTCCTGAAAATGACTTCTGAAAATGAGCTCACTCTGAAGGAAGTGATGCATGTTCCTGAGATTAGAAGAAATTTATTTTCAGGTCCTTTATTGGTTAATGCTGGTTTTAGGCTAGTGTTTGAGTCCAATAAATTTGTAGTCACTAAGAATGGAACGTTTGTGGGAAGAGGATTCATCTGTGAAAGCTTCTTCAAAGTGAACACCATGTTTGTATTACGTAAAAGCAATAATATTGAAGCCTCTTCATCTTACTTGTTTGAGTCCTCTAATTTATGGCATCATAGATTAGGATATCTCAATTACAAGTCCATACAAAGGTTGGTAAAGTTGGAGTTGTTGTCGTCTATCGACATAAACCCTCAACATAAGTGTGAGGTGTGTGTAGAGGCAAAACTCACAAAGCTTCCTTTTCAATCCGTCGAAAGGAATACCGCTCCTCTAGAACTTATTCGCACAAATATATGTGATTTGAAGTTTGCACAAACTAGAGGTGCGAATAAGTACTTTGTGACATTAATTGATGATAGCACAAGGTATTGTTACATTTACTTGTTGAAAAGTAAAGATGAAGCCATTGAAGCGTTCCGACGTTACAAAGTAGAAGTTGTGAACCAACTAAGCATGCAGATTAAATCCATTCGTAGCGATAGATGGGGAGAATACGTAGCGCCATTTGAGGAATATTGTGCCCAATCAGGCATTGTTCATCAAATGACAACACTATACTCACCTCAGTCGAACGGTGTGGCGGAACGCAAGAACCGCACATTGAAGAAAATGATGAATGCCTTGCTCATCAATTCCGGTCTTCCACAAAACATGTGGGGAGAAGTTGTCCTTACCGCTAATATAATTCTTAATAGAGTCCCGCATAAGGGTAAGGACAAAACTCCATATGAATCATAGAAGGGAAAGAAACCCACTTATACATATTTAAAGGTGTGGGGTTGTTTGGCAAAGGTTGAAGTACCAAAGCCAAAGTAGGTCAAGATTTGGCCTAAGATTGTAGATTGCATATTCTTCGGATATGCAAATAACAGTAGTGCTTATTGTTTCTTAGTGCATAAGTCAGATATTCCATATATCCACGGGGGTACAATCATGGAATCAAGGAATGCTCAATTCTTTGAAGATACCTTTCCTAGAAAGGAAAAAGACATAACCTCTCGCAAATGAAGTTATGAACAAAGCTCTCAAGAACCGGAAGTCGTTGATGGCCCGGATCTATATTGTTCAGATCTAGTGGACCTCGAAGTGGCTGAATATCCGGAATCTAGTGTTCCAGATTCTCAGAACTTGGAGACTCCAGAGATGGAACCAAGACGAAGTAAAAGGGCCAGAAAGGATAAATCCTTCGGTCCTAACTTTGTAGCTTATATGGTTGATGATGAACCAATGACAATTGCTGAAGCATTGTCAACTCCAGAGGCACCACTCTAGAAAGAAGCTATTGAGAGTGAAATAGACTATATTCTGCATAACTATACTTGGGAGTTGGTTGATCTTCCTCCGTGAAATAAACTGTTAGGTTGTAAAGGGATACTCAAACGGAAGTATAAAATAGATAGGTCTATAGATAAATATAAGGCCAGGTTGGTAGTCAAGGGCTATCGGCAAAAGGAAGGCCTTGACTATTTTGTCACGTACTCCCTGGTGTCTTGGATGACGTTCATACGGGTATTCATTACGATCACAGCATTGCGTGACCTTGAGATACATCAAATGGATGTCAAGACAGCCTTCCTAAATGGTGATTTAGAAGAAGAAATCTATATGGAACAACTCAAGGGGTATGTGGTTCCAGGGCAAGAGAAGGAAGTCTGCCGGCTTGTCAAATGTATGTACGGGCTTAAACAAGCCCCGAAGCAATGGCACGAAAAATTTGATTGTACTCTACTATCGAAGGGTTTCGCTATTAATGAGTGTGACAAATGTGTCTACATGAAATGTAACTCTGATTCGTTCGTCATGATATGCCTGTATGTAGACGACATGTTGATCACAGGGAGCAGTCCTAGCATGATTCTAGAGACTAAGAGCATGTTGAAACAATGCTTCGACATGAAGGATATGGGTATCACATATGTCATCTTAGGGATAAAGATCTCTAAGACATCTGACGGACTGGTCTTATCTCAGTCTCACTACATCGAGGATGTGTTGAAAAAGTTTAAGATATTTGACAGTTCGCCTATAAATGCACCATTGGATAGAAATCAAAAGCTGGATAAAAATCGTGGTGCACCCGTATGCCAGGAGAAATATGCACAAGTGATTGGGAGTTTGATGTACATAACAAACTGCACCCGACTTGATATTGCTTATGCAGTCAACAAGTTGGCTAGGTTTACCCGTAATATAAGTAATGATCATTGGAAGGCGTTGAATCGGGTACTACGATACCTGAAATAAATGCTAACTTACGGGTTGCATTATTCGAGATATCCAGTTGTACTAGAGGGGTACAGTGATGCAAACTGGATATCTGATATAGATCACATAAAGTCAAAGGATAACATAGCGGACCCGCTGACAAAAGGCTTACCCAAAGATCAGATGTTTTGTCTGTCTAGGGGAATGGGCTTAAAACCCAAGGTATAAGGACCAATACGGTGGTAACCCAACCTTACTGACTGGAGATCCCAGAAATTAGGTTTAATGGGAAAACTAAGGCTGTAAAGGTTCAGTTGAGCGCTTCGGTGGAAGCATGAGCACTTCAGATAGTGATTTCTGTAAAGAAACATCAAATCTAAAGTCGTTCCCGCGATAGACTATAAGTTCTATCTGCAGTGTGGGTAAAGGTTAAGTTTCCAAAACCTTTAATGATCCTCACCGGTTGAGGTTAGGTTTGGGGAAACTTTTAATGGTTCATAACACTTATAAAGTGGGGTATAGCAGGATACCTTGTAGAAGACCACCTATTTAAGTGCGAGGACAGGCCGCCTCAAAAGAACGCACTTAAGAATCCAAGAAGTGTCCACGACCACAACGGACAAAATATTACGAAGAACAGAGTAAGGAAAGTTGTTGTGTTGGTACCGTTCCCTGAAACAATTGTATCCCAAGCATAATATTCCATTGAAGGAGTCTTGGAGTAACTGGTAAAGTTGCCTACATGTGACCTGGAGGTCACGTGTTCAAGCCGTGGAAACAACCTCTTGCAGAAATGCAAGGTAAAGTTGCGTACAATTAGACCCTTGTGGTCCGGTCTTTTTCCGAATCCCGCTCATAGCGGGAGCTTAGTGCACCGAGCTGCCCTTTTTTTAAAAATATTACTCCCGAATGGTTGCGGGAAGACAACCTCATAGCTTATGGAGTGTACTGTACTTTTATCATACAAATATGGTTCCCATTTTTCACTCCAATGGATTGATAAACAATGTACGCATTTGCTAACTATACAATATCCATCGTTGTTTATTAAAAAATGTATGTAAATTATATCCAACAATTAGCATGTGATGTTCCGCATGTCCGATTTGATAATAAGTTACATGCATCAATTTTTATTGTATGCAGTTTTGCGTCAAAACAAAGTTGATAAAAAAAATTACAATTTCACAATGTTGGGCCCGTGCACGGGCCATCTACAACGGGAAAATCCAAAAGAAAGTAGTGGCAGGAAATGTTGGCATTATCATATATTTTCCAAAAAGGGATATTTGGAAAATATATGATAATGCCAACATTTCCTGCCACTACTTTCTTTCGGATTTTCCTGTTGTTTTCTTGAAAATGTGCATTTTGATGGAATTAGAAGATTTTATTCGGTGATAAACTTTGAGATGTATGCTTCTGGGGCATATTTTTTAAAGTTGTGTTTAAAAGGGCTTTGTATCACACAAATGTGTCCGGTTTGCTGTGTTAATGACCAATTATTTGTTCTTGGAATAATGATATTACTTTCAAGGTTCACATGTATTTCTATTTATCTTTTGAATATTCATCTTGGTAACAATATTGTGCTTTGTTTCCGTTAGTAATAGTGAAATAATGGTATAGCGTTTTTAGTTGACATGTTTAATTTGTTTTGGCTTTCATTGTAAGATTAGAAAGTTTTTGCAAAGAGACACTATTTCCCATTTCCCTGCTGATGTCTGATTTATTGGAGATAATTTGTTGTCTATTTTACAGGAATATTGAAAGATTAATATTGAAGGACGGTGAGCATTTGTCTCAAACACGTCATATTCTGTTATGCATCTAACTATTGTTATTTGTACTTGTGTAATATAAGTTCCCATTTTTCTCTCTCAAATGCCTGAACACTTCTATAATATGGAAATGATTGATGTATCATCATGGATTGTTTTGATTTGCAATTGAAAGTCCAATATTTTTAAAAATTATCAGTGGGAACATATTTCATGCAGAGAATAAAGCGGTAGTAATTCTTTGGCCAAGAATTTATAATTTTGCTTCCCCCCCCCCCCCCCCCCCCCCCCACACACACCTTTCAATTCACTTTTTCAATTTGTTCTCTTTTTCATCTTTTTACACCTTTCAGTTACTTTAAAGATATTTTATTTAACTATTCTTTAATTCTCATTAATTTCATTCCCAATTAATTTGGACACACCAAAAGACTTGAAACATATGAACTTATGATACTTTAATTTTCTTCAAAGTTAATGGAGTAACCAATTCTCACATTTGAACTATTTTTTGCTGGGCATAAATTATGGAACGATAATTCAATATTCGCTATGGTATTTGAAAGTAATAGTTTAAAATTACGGTATTCTAGCTCGGTACTAGACAATAGTACCGGTTGGTGTTTGGTATATTTCAAATAGCGAATTATTCATTAAAAGCTATCACCCATCGGTATTATCAACAAAGCCGAAAGAGAAATTAGGTTGATTCTAAGGAACAAAGTCGAAAGAGAAATTAGGTTGATACTTGATTCTAAGGAACAAAAATTAAAGACCTAGCAGCCAAATAGGCAAATACGGTATGTATTTGTTCCTAAACAGAAAATCTTCACAAAAGGTGCTGATACTGATGATGACTAGCTATTAGTGGGCACATTTCAATAGCAACTACCAGATTAAGTTTTAGGTTTTGAGTCTGTTACTATATTTGTTGTTTATTTGTTTGCCAAAGTTCCTCCTTTCAGGGGATTAATATTGTATTTTGCTGTTCTAGCTATTTTTTCCTTTTCTAGTGTTTTTTTTATATCTACTTATTTTAGATGTTGAAACTGGATTGGGTATGCACATATTCCTAATCTCGTACAGGAAACAATCACATAATGACCTACATAATTCTGCAATACATTTCATTTATGTGATTTATTATTAATACTTGCTCTCTTGAATAATAAATCCTAAATATTGTATCAGTGTTTATCGATTCGAAGTCTAATATATCGAATCGAACAAAATTTTGAAACTTTGATATTTAATTTTAATCACTGAATTATCAAACTCAAATTTTAAAAATTACGAATCCAATACTGAGTGTCCATCCCTAATTTCAAGTAGGGAATTGACTTGATTCCTCTCTCCAAAGTAAATGCAGTAACCAATTTTCAATCGCCACTACAAATATTATGTTGCACTTTTTTGTCCCTTGTATTTCTTTTTTCAAACTACTAAGCAGATCAAAGTACTACCAGAGAGGTTGAAATTTCTAAATTTGCAAGTCTCCTATTATTTTTGCTATATATATCACTAACATTATAAATTTTTTTTTTATTTCAGCTTATTATATGGTGATCATAGAAACTTAATGAGATACGAAAATTGTGATTTGCAATGTATATATAACAAGTTTTTTTAAAATTATATAAAATAATAACCTATGAATTTTCAAACAATTTTATCCTTTTGCTAAGTCATATGTGACTGCCCTGACTTCTTTTTCGGTGATGCCATTTAATTAATTTTCATGATTTTTTTATATCCAACTTTCCGGCTTACGTCAGACTATTCCTGGAGATAGTAGTCTCGGCCCCTCAGCACTACTATCAGTAAATCGTGGGATGTGCCTGAATGACTAGAATTTGAGAACAGAGCAACTGATATCACCTACAAGGTCCTATCAGAATTTTTCAGAATTATTGTTCTTACGGATAGTTGTGTCTTTTTTTTTTCCCTCTTACTTTTCATCTTTAATGTACTTTATGTGTTGGAATAAGTTTTAAATTAATAAAAAAAAGTATTTAATGATGCAGGAGTTGATATATAAAAATACTACTATATGTTTTACCTTATATACTTCTCACCTGCTATTTTATGTAACTTATAAGAAGTTTCACATAAATAAGAAAATTCATGATAACATAGAATTCTTAGCTAATGATGTATTATACGTAGGGCTGACAATTTCACCCTAACCCGATTGATATTCATCCACCCGACCCGATTATATGGACGAAAAATCGACAAAATACGGATTTTAATCGGGTGACGGATGGATCGGGTCGGATTCGGGTGGACATACATCCAACCCACCACCCGATCCACCACCTGACCCATCCATCCACCCATTTATAAATTAGTTATTTTTTGTGTAGTTCAGTGATAACATACCCCTGACTCATATCGTTACTAGTACTTGGTTTTATTTCCAATAGTTGTCTTTATTTTTCTAAAGTGAATGGAAATTATTTTTCAATTTCAACATGATAATAACGATGATTATTTTTGAGGAATACTAATATTACAATGGGATAAATATCAAATTATAATGGTAAAGCAAGATAGTATGAAAAGCAAGATAGTATGAAAAGCAAGATAGTATGAAAATTGAAAAATAAATCAAAAATACCAAACTGATTGTGCTATAATTTTCATCCGCAAAACACCCGATTCACCCGTGGATGATGAGTGGATCGGATGTGGATGAAGAAAAAATAGGGTGATGGATGGGTCGGGTGGTGGATGAATGGTTGGCGGGTGAAAGCGGATTGAGCTCCACCCGATCCATCTCCGATCCATTGCCAGCCCTAATCATACGCGAATAGCGGGTAAATTTACTAGTGAAACTAATAATCCTCAGTTGGTTTGCTTGGCAAGAAGCACTTTTCAGTAAAAAGTAGTAACTGAAAAAACCTTAAAGCTATTAAGAAAAATATTAATTTAAAAGTATTTTTACATGAAAAATTATAAATGACAGAAATGATTATGTAAATGTAGTTAGAGATTTTGTTTAGAAAAAAGTGTTTCAAGAATTACAAAAATATTAGGATTAAAATAGCAAAAAGTTTAGTCAAATCAAATGATTCAAAACTATATTTTAAACGATTCTTGAGGATAGTTCTCCAACCCAATTTGATTATAACACGAAAAAAAATGAAGATATTATTGTCTTATGTGGAGTAATTAAAAATTAAATTTTTATGTGAATTTGTCTATCGTAAGAGGAAGAAAGGCGGTCATACATTAGCCTCTTATGTGGAGTGACCTAAAATCAATCAAAATCACGGAAAAAGTTTTGAAAAAATGAATGAAGATTTAGATGATTCCATATCTTTTCGCTATCTAAGGAGACACCTATTTATATGGAAAAGATCTATCTAATACTTTGTGATTTATTTTATTCATTAAGTTGTGTTTCACATTTTTCCTATTTAATGTCGCAGTTACTCAATCAAACGTTTTAGTCATAATTAGGGGTGTTCATGGTCCGATTTGATTCGGTTTTAGGTTAAAATCAAACCAATTAAGTCGGGTCTTTTTTAATATTCAAACCAAACCAAAAAATTATAGTATAAATTATATCGATTCCGATTTAGTCGGTTAGGTTCGATTTTTATCGGTTTAAGAACATATTTTATAATACAAAGAATCTTTGAATCAAAGGGTAACTAAATACAACTTTGACCATGATCCATTCAAATTTAATCATCTTTTTAATTGATTCATTAATTTTATTCAGGTATAGGCATATGACTATGGGTATAACATGAATTACAAAAATATAGCATCTACTTTCCATGATTTTAGTTTCTTCCCTACTTATGGCCTTTTGATATTATGCAGCCTCTTCAGAGTTCTTACAATCTCGACTCATCGAGTTTTTGAAGCACTAAGAAGAAAGCGCAGAAGTTAAAACTGAAAATAATAAACAGAAAGACAAAGTCATCAACCAATTTTTAAAATTTCAATTGTCATTTTCTTTTCTTTTATTTGTTACAGATAAAATGATAACTTAGTAATTCAGATGACATAATTTAATAATAAAGGAAAAATACTACAGCAGATAGAAGTTTGTGCTGTCAAAATTTGTCTTTAGCAAGTTTTTACCTTTAGCAATTCTTTTATTTTACCTTAAACTTAAATGGACTAGGGAGAATGGGCCAGACATTTCTTTCATTACTTGAATTTATATATATATATATATATATATATATATATATATATTATCGTAATACCAAACCAAATATTATTGGTTTTTAAAACTTAAAACCAAACCAAATTAAATCAAGTTGATTTTCAGTTTATTAAGTAGGTTTAACTCAGTTTACCGGTTCGGATCGATTTTTCGATCTCATTTGAACACCCTTAGTCATAATAGCATGTTTTAAATGTTATAATAACTATTTTCGCGATTTCAATGGTGTTTGCAAAAGAAATACTAAAAAAATGGTTAACTGTCAAATTCTTATGTATTAGGGGGGGGGGGGGTAAATAAAAAACAATCCTTAAATCCACTATTTTTTTTTAAATTAAAACAATCAGCATTAGCTGATTGTACTTTATTCAAAACCAAAAAATAGTTCAAACTGTACAGAATAAAAAAGAACAAAGAACAGAATGAAACAATACAAAAAATAGGTCAAAAGTGCCTTGAAACTTTGCTAGAAACTGCAGCAAAATAAACTGGAAAATAACCAAAGCAGAAATTGTCCAAGTCTTGGGTTGATGCCATCATAAGCCACCTCAAAGCTCTCACAATGGGCTATGAAATCAAATACCAAAAGAAGAATCCTTCATACTTGAACTTATCTGTGTTGTAATTTCCAGTTTCATGTAGCAGCTTCTATCTTATATGATCTTCAGTGTTACATGGTTGAACACTCACAACATGAACCAAACTGCTAATGAGACTCTACCTATAGGCTAAACCATATGTTAATACCACACATTGGATAGAGTTTCTTTAGCAACTAAGTCATGTGTAAGAGTTTCTATTTTCTAACTGGAATTTCAAATTCTGTAGTAGAAGTTGCAATCCTACTACTACTCTCCTTAGCAATCACTCTGGCTCTCTTGTTTATATAATTTTGAACCTAAGATTTGATAATTGCATCTTGTCACAGTTCAAAATTCTCCTAGCCTCAACTGGTAGTTCATGAAAATATGAGAACTGCAAAGGTGTACCTGCAAAATGTGCAAACAAGTTAGTTAAACAATCTGCAAGTTGATTTTCTTCTCTGTACACATGTTCAACTTGTGTCTGCCCTTTTGTCCTCTAATATTTGATCATCTTAACCTCCATATTGATACACCATTATGTAGCCCATTCCTCCTCAATCACCTTTTTCATTATCATAGAGTCTGTTTTCACCAGTAATGGTAGTAACTGATTAGAAACACAATAAGAGATTCCCTCCAGTATTGTTCTTACTTCAGCAATCAAACTAGACCCAACCTCAATTTTAGTAGCCCATGCATATGCTAGATTACTATTAGTGTTTCTCACACAAAATGCAGAAGAACACTCTCATGTACCACCTTTATAAGCCTCATCTGTATTACATTTATACCATCAAAGAGGCGATAATCTCCACCTAACTATTTTGCATGATATTTGAGGCCTATACTCTTCAAAATACTGCACCATCATAGGCCAATAAGTAGGAATTGTTAGCCAAGAAAATCTGAGACAAGCAAACAAATATAAGTTCAAGTTTATATCATAAATCACTATTCCCCTTGTCATACTTCCTCCATGCAGAATGGTGTTTCTTTTCTTCCATAAGAACCATAGAATAATAGCAGGAGCAACTTGATTAATAGGCTTTAGTTTAATAGCAAATGTAGCAGTCCACTATTTAGCCACTACCTGATTTATCTAAATAAAATGATCCTGAATTTTTGTTGCTAAAGTAAAAACATGTCAAATACCTGCTATAAATTCACCTGTAAGAAATAGATGAGCCATAGTTTCTTGTTGTGGAAAAGTACAACACCTACAGATAGAAACATTATTAATATTAATGCTAGTCAAAACATCATCCACTAGTAACTTCTAATGTCAATACTCTCCATAACATAAATGATTTCTTATATGGAAGTCCCTTTATCCACATCAATTTGGAAAACCAAGTTTGTTATGTTTTCTATCTCACTATGTCCCAAGAACTACTCACAGTAAATGAATCAGTACTTGAGGCCATCCATCATGTCTTGTCACATTGACTATCCTCTTCCTTAATCAGTAATTTAGTCTTGAGGTGATCAACAATATCTGCAGAAAGAGCACTCTGAAGAGCCTGATAGTTCCATGTCCCATTCAACATCACCTCCTGCACATCCTCTATACTTTCATCAATAGCAAATTCTTCAGGAACCATATGTGTCAATGGACGAAGCTTTGTCCAGTTATCAAACAAAAAGTTTGACTAGTCATTCTTTATTTTCCACCATATTTCTTGTTATATAGCATCCCTTGCTTCTAGTATTTTCTTCCACGGTTGGGATCCATCTTTCCATTGAACAAGTGTAGGTATTTGCTTCTTATAATATTTATTCTACATGAAAGTGGACCACAATGTACACGAAGTCCTGAACCTCCATCACAGCTTAGCAAATAAGGCTTTAGACACATCAAACAAAGATTTGAATCTCATTCCCCTTCTTCCTTAAGTAAACACATGTGTAGCCAAGAAGCCCAGTTCCTGCTTTTCCTTTCTTCTATGTTGCTCCAATAAAATCTAGCAAAAATTCTATGCAACTCCTCTATTGTGTATTTTGTAGGAACCATAGCAGACAGTAAATATAGAGACATGCTTTGAAGTACACTATTTATCAGTACAACTTTACCTCCAAATGACATAGGTTTATCTTTCCAATTCTACAACTTATCTTTCATCTTCTTCATTAGCTCATTATGGTAAACCTTAATTTTTCTTGTGTGAAAAATGGGACACCTAAGATATTTGAAAGGAAAACTACCTCTTGCGGATCTAGTGATATCAGTAACCTCCTGTACAATGCTAGCTGCACTATTTTGATGCATGTAGAATCAACTCTTGTCCCTATTCATCAGTTGTCCAGAAATCTTTTCATAATTCTGCAGCACATTCATAATCAGCTGAAGTGAATACTTGTCTACCCTTTTGCCTCCAAAACGTCTCTTCAAATGAGTTCTGCTTGATCTTGTTCATGGACCAATCATTTAAGAGAAGAAGGGTCCTCTTCAAATAAATTTTCTTTAATTCTCACTATCTTTTCCCTAATAATCAATTGTTTAAAGATGTCTCCAAAAACTTTCATACTCCATGTATAAAGAACACAATTGATATGCTTCAACTTCTGTTTGAATAGAATAAAAGGATTACCATTAGTTTCTGCAGACCAATTAGCCTTCACTGTCTCTAAAAAATCTTTATGTTCAATCCAAAACTTGATAAATCTAAATGGTCTAATAAAATCCTTCTTTTGATCCCCCAAGGAAATAAGTCGTGGTGTATGATCAGATCATGTTCTAGATAGGTGCTCCACCTCAATATTTTCAAACTATTATTGACATTGAAAGTTTAAAATAGTATGTTTAATCTTTCAAAAATGCAGTCCTCTCCAGCTCTACCATTCCACCAAGTGAATGGACTCCCATTAAAATTGAATTCAATACGTTCACATGAATTAACACAAAATGCAAAATCTTTAACATCCTAATGCTGAATAGGAATGACTCATATCTTCTCATCTTCATGCATAACAACATTAAAATCTCCTCTTAACAATCAATGCATATTCATATTATGGCTCACTTGATAAATATTATCCCACAACTGAAGCCTATCGACATCATTACATTTTGCATATACAAGAGTAACCATCATGAATCTATTCTGATTATGAAGGAATAACTTCAAAGTAATATATTATGGAGTGTCTAGAATAACATTTATATCCACATTATCCTCCACAAAGTACCAAATCTTACCAGAATAATTAGCACAGTCTGATTCATTCCCAACTTCCTTCTATATATGTCAATGTATCTAGTCTGTTGGAAAGGTTCCATCATAGCTATAAAGCAAAATTTGTGGAGTCTATATAGCATCTGAAGTCTATGAAAAGCTTGTTGGGTCCTAACAGACTTGATATTCTATATAAAGGCTTTGATCATGACTTAAATATTGGTTTAGTACCAGCTCTCTTTGGCACTACCTTTGTAGGTAATTGAGGTTCAGAATTTTCTTGTTTCCTTCCCTTCTTAGTCCCTTTGACAGAAACTGGAGAAACATCAGCATTTCTTGCCACATGCTTCATTTTGTCCATCATCAGCTCATTATGAACCACCAAAATTGTTTCATGCTATTCTTCTATATGCTTTGTACCATCATTCTCAGGAATATTGTGAGACACCAGATCATGTAAACTCATCATTGGAAAATTATTCTTTAATAAAGTGACAGATGCATAAGTAATCATAATGCACATTACTGTCAATGCATCTTCTGCCGCTTTATCACCAACTCTCTCCACCTCATCAAAACTAGTCTCAGCTTCCTAAGCTTCATCCTATTCTATGACATGTTGAGAACTTGCACAAGATATTTCTTGTGGGAAAAATATGGTAATATAAAAGTATCTACTTCCACATTTACATCTGCTTCTATCTCATCATGATTATTGTAGCCATCCTTATAAACTTTTTTTTCCACAGACTTTGGAGATGCAAGTTCTCCCAAGTCCATAATATTATGACCTTCCTAACACCACAACATCACCATTTGCTACCGAGAACAATTCCTCTTGAATAGCTGGAGTCATATCATCTTTGACTTCTACATCCTTATTCTCCATCCTTAAAACAATATCCTTCTCCAAAATAGGAGAAGTATCCCCCTCTACCAAATTTTGCTGCACTTCCTTATTATTACTAGGATCAAACTCTGTATGAACAGGATCATTATTGTCCAGGGAAGGTGTATCTATAACAACTGCAACCTCATCACTAATATCACCCTCCTCTAAAGCAATATCAGCCTCTATATCCACTCTATCACCCCATTTAACAGATGGAAAGCCATGTACCCTTCCTTCACATCAGACTCCTTTAATCCTAAAGTAACATCAGGATCCTCTACCGTCTTCTACTCTACATTTTCTTGAGCCAAGGAAACCTATAGCTCCTCAGTCTTGTTAACATTATCACTTTCCTCATCTACAAGACTTTCTTCTTCTAATGCATCAAATTTATTTTGACCAAGAATTTCCTTTTCTGCAATAACTCCATTGATAGGCTTACCATCTATAAATTTGTTGGGATTCTTCTCCATTGTAAAAACTCTTCTACCCGGCCTGATCCGACCCGACCCTAGCCCGTCAAAAAATTCCGATAGGTCAGGGCCGATCCGTGACCCGTAGGGTCCCCGAAGGGTCAGGGCCAGGGTTGGAATTTTTTTAAAAAAATAAGATTAGGATCGGGCAAGCAGAAAAAAAAAAGTCACCCGACCCGACCTTTGGACCGATCTAGTTTGCACAATGGAAATCTGTTGATATAATTAATACGGAACGGAAACCTAGTACGTAATATCATAGGAGATCTTTCTTTTGTCATTTAAAAGGAAACAAATGTCAAGAAAAGAAAGAAAAGTTATCGGTCCAAGCGAATTAATTATTTGATTCAAAACTTCAATTTAATTTGTATTTACAGTTATTTATATTGATACGAGTCTAGAGAAGAAGATATAATGAGTTTCGACTTCTTGATTCTCTCTCCTTCTCTCCCCCAATATCCCCTTCCGTATTTTTTTACTAGAAGAAATCCTCTAGCAACCAAAGGGTTCAATTTCATCCAAGGTAAGTTTTAATTCTGCTTGATAATTTATTTAATTTTTGTCTTTAACTTGATCTTAAATTCAATGTTTACTTGCACTTAGTCCCATGCCGAGGCAAGATTTGAACTTTATGTGCTCTAAATGGTGTTAGTAACTATGTGTTCGGAATTTATTTTTGTACATATTTAGTGAATTTCTTAATACAAATATAAGATTTGAACTACAACTATTGAGTCGGCCGAACTTGTACGATCAGCTTAAACATTTTTTTATGGATTTCTTCAACTATTTGTTAGTATAATCGATTAAATTGATTTTGGGGTTTCAGAATCAGTTTTGACACTTCGGTGTGTTTGGTACGAAGGAAAATGTTTTCCATGAAAAATATTTTCTTGGAAAATAAGTGAAATTCTTACTTATTTTCTAGTGTTTGGTAACTATGTAAAAAAAAATTATTCCAAGAGCAATTATATGTAATCTCGCAAAATACTACAGGGTGGTATGGGGTGGGGAGTGGGGGTTTGGGGGTTGCAGGGAGTGTGATTGTAAAGAGGCGGGCATTGGGAGGGTGGGGAGGAGACAATGAACTTGGAATGTTACATATGAAACTTGTTTTTCCTACTTCCATTAGGGAAATCATTTTCCTCATTTTTAAGAAACTTGTTTTCCTAAAAAAAATATTTTCCAAATATTTTGACCAACCGAAGATGAGAAAATACGAAAACATTCCTCCCTACCAAACACACCCTTCGTTAGGTTGATTTTATGTGGAAAAAGATTTTGAACATGTTTTGGTGGGAACAAGTGATGTTTTGAACTAGTATGGTTTATTTTATTTTTATTTTTTAAAGTAGCCATGTAACAAGCACTACATTGATTCGATAATAAATTCTATCGAATTTAATCAGTATTGTTTTCTTAATCTATTAACGCTATCATATTCTCAAAATTTGATTTTTAGAATCCGGCTATTGGCAGATTCAAATTTCTGAAGAAGATAAGTATAAAACTATTTTTAATGTTCCAATGGGGCAATTCGAATGAATGTAATGCAATTTGGATTGAAAAATGCTCCATCTGAATTTCAAAAAATCATGAATGATATTTTCATGCACTATCGTAATTTTACTATTGTATACATAGATGATATTCTAGTATTTTTTGAGAATATAGAAAATCATTTTAAGCATCTTAATATTTTCAAAATGATTATTATTCAATACGGTTTAATTATATCCAAACAAAAAAAATGGCACTTTTTTCAAACAAAAGTCAGATTTTTAGGTCATAACATTGAAAAAGGAAAAATTATTCCCATTAATAGAAGTATTGAATTTGCATCCAAATTCCCAGATATAATTACTGATAAAACCCAACTATAAAGATTTTTAGGTAGTTTAAATTGTATATCTCCTTTTATAAAGGATTTGACCAAAGACACAACTATTTTATATGATAGACTGAAAAAGATTCCCAAGCTTTGGACAGATGATCATACTTAGGCTGTCAAAAGAATTAAAGAAAATATTCATAACCTTCCATGTCTCACTTTAGTCAATCATACATGACAAAAAATTTTAGAAACATATGCTTCAGAGATTGGTTACAGAGGCATTCTCAAACAACACTCTCCAGTTGATAAACAGGAGTATCTAGTACAATTCTATTCTGGCAAATGGAATACCAGTCAGAATAATTACTCCACAATGGCAAAAGAAATACTTGGCATTGTCAAATGTGTTCTTAAATTCCAGAGTGATTTATACAATCAAAAGTTTTTAATAAAAACTGATTGCCAATCAGGCAGATATATGTTTAATAAAGATTGCAAGCATGATGTTTCTAAACAAATGTTTGCTAGGTGGCAAGCCTTATTGGCACCATTTGATTTTGAGATCCAATACAAGAAAGGGACAAATAATAGTCTTTCTGATATTCTGACAAGAGAATATTTGAGTTCATAACTCTATTATTATGTTTATTTGCATAAGGATGAGGCCCACATGGCGAGGCAACCCCAACCATTATAGAGGAAGGGAAGGAAGAAGTCGTGGAATTGGATGTGGTAATACCCTAGTCCAAATAGGAAACAAGAAGCTTATAGCTGAAAATATTGCAAGACCTTCTATACAAAGAGAGTCCTTTATATCAACAGTTTATGGATTTCATAAAATCCAAGGAGAAGGATGTTAATACACCACCTTTTTATTCAGAAGTTATAAATGATGATCAAGGGGGAAATGATGCCTATGAGCAACATGAGGACAAAGAAGTATTACTTCTTCTGGATTATAAAGACCTTTAATGGAAGGAAGAATCATGAAAATTAATGGAACGATATCCGGAAATTGGGTCATATCCCATTCTTACTTATAAATCCAGAATGCATTATGAGACCATACTCTCAACCACCGGATCAGATGATATTCAACACTATTATCCGATGAATATCAGTAAAGTTTATAACTTTTCTAAGATCATAATTAAGAAGGTATTCACCCAAAAGAATGGGGATTCAATACCATGAAAGAAAGAGAATATTTCCACCCTGAACAGAAAGTCCAGGTAAAATATAATTATTAGGATTATGTGGATAGTTTTCATAAAACTTTTCTCTATGAAAATCCTAATAAGAAACATTCCTGGTTTATAAAAAAATGTTCAAATGTTTATAAGAAAAATATTCCTAATTTGGTTCTAGCAATGGTGGATTAATTATGGTCCATCTGTAAATATTTTACCACAACCATTCAAAAGTCTATATATTGAATGGATTGATGTATCTCCCAAAATTATAGATTGGAAAAATAATAATACAATAATAAAAGGAGTTGCTAATATGCATTTCTTTGTTGAGTTTTTCATCCCATGGATCATGAGATAGTCGATAGAAGTGGGTTATACCCAGCAGCATATTCCTTGTCTTCAGAGAACCTTTTATACAAGGTTTTGAAAAAAATTACTACAGAAGATCAAAGATGGTTTCTTACATGGAGAAGAACTTATAGACTTGGTGACTACTACCACTTCAAATTATAAAGAACTAAAACAGAAGGAACAACAGTCAGAAAATAGTAGTCCATTCAAGCATATTGCCAGGAAACTACAACTTACAAAAGGAGTAGTCTCAAAAGCAGATATCATAGCCTCTTTTATTGCTGAAGTAAAGAAAGATTTAATAAAAAATCTAGATGAAGAATTTCCTTCATATACATCTATGGCAGAAGTCCATACGGAAGAGGAAGATAATATTCAAGACTCTCAAGATCCATATGATACTGATTCTTACATTGATGAATATCTCAAGAAGTTTCAGGACAAAATAAGGATATCCTCCACTTCCGATAAAACCAAGGGAAAAGAAAAAGTTTGATAGGAAAAAGCAGTCGGACCCATCATAAAGAAGCCGGACAAGAGGAATCTACTTTAATAAAGTATATGTATTATTAGGCGCATTATTGTACTATTTGGGCCCCATGTATTTTGGCCATTTTTTATCTTTTCTTTTCCGATCACATGTGGTGGAGCCTAATGTCGGCCACGTTTTGATCGTTTGTTTTGTTTTCTAGAATTAATTCTCTATAAAAGGATCTTTCATTCTTAGTTAGAGGCAGACTTTTGTCAACCACTCTCCCTACTTTGTAAAAACTCTCTTAATAAAAGTTTAAAGTTTGTTGTACATATTCCTCATATGAGCACAACCTCAGGAACTTAGGTAATTTTACATTTTGTTTTATTTTTAATTTTACATTCATATATAGCCTAAATGAAAGGCAAAACACCTTGTGTTGAACTATGTTGCACTAGACTACAGAGAATCATGCTACTAATGCTTTAATTAAGCAGAAAATCATGTGAGAAAATACTGAGGTTGGGTAGAGAATACACATGCAGAATATTTGAAGCTCAGACTGATGATCATATTCAAGCCCGCTAAGTTGTGGTTGTGTTAGGGCGTTTTGGGTCTGTCTTGAGTTAAGGTAGCATCTGTCAGGGTTGTTAACCTGTAATAGTGTACCTCAAGTCTCCTTTGTGGTCCATTCCGCCAAAAGTGGTATCAAAGCCATGTAATTAATGTAGTAATAGGTAACATAAGTTCAACACAAACATCTTTTACAATGATGAATATCATCAGAAATAAGAATACTGTTAAAAATAGTAAGACATAGGACTATGATATACCTCAACATCTAGATCTGATTAATAAGTGGACTATCCCAAAAATCAAATCCAGATTAATATATCAAATGGGCACCTTTAAAAAATTAGGCGTAACACAAGTTGTTAAAACAACTGAAGAAACTATCACTATAGATAGCGATCATGCTACCTTTAAATTATTAAAATGCTACCTTTAAATTATTAAATGATAGTGATCTTGCTCCTTATAGGGAAACTCATCGTTTTATGCACATTGGGTTAGTCCAGGTTGCATTTTTAAGCCACTTACTTTAATAGGCTTACCAGCTCTAAGAGATGGTAGAAATCGTAATTGGAAAAAGTCTCTTATAGAAACTGTGCAAACCTCTTTAAATGCTTTAATACTTAGCACAAAATTACATGGTTACGATTATATGCCACATACAGAAGTTATATGTATTTGTTATAAAATTTATTTCAAACCATTATACACTATGAATCCTATGTGTAAAATGATGGATTTCAAAAATGAAATGATATTAATAGAAATAAATTTTGGTAAATCCAAAATAACAACCATAAGACCTATAAAGTGGGATGAAATTGATTTTCCCACTGAATGGATAATTGAGGGGGAAACAACACCTCAAAATGATTTTAATACTGATATTACTCATGTTGAGCAGACACCAGATGATACTGTCAAGTTAAAGTTTTCTGAATCAAACTACTTGACTGACAAAATTGAGCGGCATAGCCTTAGCTCCAGATCTTATAGATCTACTTCTTGTTCTTATATTGATCAAATTGATTATTTTGTGAGATCTCCTTCAAGATCCCCACTTCTCAAATTCGGGAAGTTGATATTAATAATAATAGAGTTGATAAGATTATAATTGAAAAAAACATTATTGCCAATGGTATTAAAGAAGACCCAATTATAACCGAGTCAGATATGGATTTTCCATCTATTTAATGAATCAAATTACAAAAATTGATTTTAGTCGGGGATCACCCGCAAGAAAAAAGATCATTGATGATTTATTTAAACCCAGATGGGAACCATTTAAAAATGGTTTTTTGAAAATTTTGATAAAAAAGAAAGAACATTTCTTCAAGAAGAATTTTATAAAGATCTTTCTGAAGCTAATAAGATTATATCTTTTGTCCCTTGGTTTATGACCAAAATATGTAGGAGATTATATCTCTGTTTTAGAAAGTTAAAAGCCTAATTGAGACAAATCAACTCTTACTGTTCTCCGATCTTTACTCTTGAAGATTCGCTCTTGAGATTTGAATAGTTTAGAAAGCTATTCCTACAAGGAAAGGCCTCATATGCAAATGGCATGATAACAGATGCTCATGTATGATAGGAATTCGCTAAACCTAAACTCACGCTTTTGATTACTGACGTTGGGCTTCTAGGGGGCATCTAGGATCGAGGACTCCAGGTGAACAACCACTGGTGCCATTCGTATCAGCAAGGCGGAAGCCTCCTAAGAATATAAACTTTATAACGAGGAAATTATTAATACAATTTTACCTCCCCAACAACCCTTCCAAATTGAAAAGGATAATAAGGTTCTTAATTTTGCGGTAAACTTTTTTAAAATGATACTACTTTAGTTACAACCGCGCATATTAATACTATGTTAAAGCGGAATAATTATACAAATGTTTATTTGAATATATTGGGAGAACAAGTTGTTCTTTTACATGATAGAGTAGAAAAATTGACTTCTGAAATCAGAAAATTGCACCCTTCTACTGTTTCTCATACGACTATAGCCACTCCTACTGTGCAACCTCCCCTTGAAATCAAACACTTCAAGTTAAGAGCTTATACAGAACTTGAACAATTGTTTGATGAAAAATTTAAGGGATTAAAAACTAGTCCCTTGATAGGAGAAAAAGGGGATGATTATGATTTCGACATGCCTGGAGATGATTATAGACAAAAGGTTTCTGATGAGGTCAATAAACTGACCAACTATTCTAGCAAATATGCTAGAATTTTTTTTTCAAATGATGTACTATTATCCTAGACCCACTTCTCATGATGTTTTGTTTGAGGAACTACATATCGTTGATAACAATAGGTAGAATGGAACAAATATTTATGAATGGAATATAGATGATTATACTAAGAGACAATGTTATAATACTATACATAAAATGCTCATGTACTGCACTATATGCAAGGCTTAATAATCTCAAGGTTTACTGGCCAACTAAAAGGTTGGTGGGATAATTATTTAACCCAAGAGCAAAGAAGTACCATTTTAGTTGCGGTAAAAATCAAACCAGGTTTAGAACCACAGGAAAATATTGTTATACCCTATGTTTGAATATCATAGAACATTTCACTGGTCGATGGTCAGATGACAGTGAAAATATAAGGACTATGCTTCAAAACCTTAGATGTAAAACTTTAACCTCTTTAGGTGGTATAAGGATGTCTTTCTGAGCAGGGTTATGGAACTGCCAGAATGTAATAACTCTCATTGAAAATCCAAATTTATATATGGGTTACCCTCTCTCTTTGCTGAAAGAGTTAGAAAGAACCTTAGACAAAGAGAAATACAAATCAATTATGATAATTATACTTATGGAAAACTTATAGGAACCTGCATCCAAGAAGGTTTAGCCTTATGTAATGAGATTAAGCTAAACCAACAAATCATCAAACAAGGTCTCAATGAAAGACAACAACTTGGTGAATTTTGCACTCAGTTTGGGATGGACACACCCAAAACTAAAGAATTGTCTCATAGACGTATGAAGCATAGTAAAAAGAATTTCCAGGAATGGAAGGAAAAAATGCCTGGAAAAGAGATCTAGAAGAAAAAAGGAGTTTACAACTCGGAAGAACTTTATAAAGTCAAAAAATTCAAAAACCAGTTGGAAATGTGGAAGGACGGGCCATTATTATAAGGATTGTAAAGTTAAGGAGAAGATCAAGGCCCTTAACATAGACGAGGATATAAAGGAATCATTATACAAATTGTTATTAAATTCTGAACTAGAAGATTCAGGGTTAAAGACGAATAATACAACAGACTCTTCGGAGGAAGATATTCACATATTGAATCATGAAGATTATATGTCCTCAGATACAGAAGAGGATTGTATGCCTTGTCAATTAGGACAAACTTGTTCCAATAATATAAACAAGCAGGATGATGAGTTTTATAACATATTCTCCAAATTTAAGGATATGAATGTTAATGTCCTTGAAGGTAATCACCTCGTAGAATTATTAAAAATTATAAAGGATCCATAAATGAGATCCAGGATCATAGATCAAATTCCGAAAAACCAGAAACCTCAAGAGGGCAGAAAATTCTGGAAAAATCAAGTGCTTATACCATGTCGGAACTGAAGAAAATGATTCAGCACAATAAGGGGGTAACGAGGATTCCTAGTACTACCATGTAATTAGAAAAGGAGATGGATAATCTCAAAAGAGAAATTGCAGAATGGAAAAGCAGTAATACTTTACGAGATTACCGAATTTCTAATCTCGAAGGAAAAGGTAAACAACCTATCATAGAAGATGTTGATAATCTTAACTGGAATGATATCAACACCACAAGTACGGAAACATGTGATATAGGATATTTTTTACAAGCCCTTGAGGTAATTACTTCTCAAAATATTTATGTAAAAATTATCCTCTTAATAGATTACAACTGTAAAAAAGAATTTACAGCTCTTATTGATAGTGAGTGGATGTAAATTGTATACAAGAAGGAATTATACTTTCTAAATATTTTCATAAAACTACACATAGTGTAAGATCTACTAATGGGCAGAAACTACAAATAGCTTTTAAATTACCAAAAGCTTATATTTGCCAAAATAAGGTATGTATACCAAATAGTTTTGTCCTGGTAAAAGATATTTCAAGCCAAATTATATTAGGCACTCCATTTATTAATAAAATATTTTCTATTTCAAGAATTGATGCAAATGGTATCATCGGAACTTTTGATAAAAGAGAAGTGGTATTTCAATTTATAACTGAGCCATTTTCTAGAGTATTAAACCAAATAAAAGATCATTTGAAATATAAACATCAACAGATCAATTTGCTTAAACAAGAAATTTATATTCTTAATATAGAAGAACTTTTGCAAAAACCAAAGTTACAGCAAAAGATTGATTTTATAAAAACCCAGTTTTCATTACAAATATGTAGTGACCACCCAAATGCTTTCTGGGATAGGAAAAAACATGTTGTTACTCTTCCATATGAAGAGATTTTCAATGAAAAGGATATTCCTACTAAAGCTCGTCCATGCCAAATTAATTTTGAATATTTGGAATTATGCAAAACTAAGATTTCTACTCTTTTACAAAAAGGTTTAATAAGACCTTCAAAGTCACCATGTGTAACATCCCGTACTTTCAGGTTACGGTTTAAATTGCTAAGCGTATATAAAATCACTAGGCATGTGTAAATAGACCCGAGCGTTGGGAAATTTTGTTATATTTACATATGCTAATAAGAGATTAGTATATAAATAGATGAAGTTCCGAAATAATTTTGGAAGTAACAAGTGTGACGACGGGGATCGCGAATAAATTTAGTGTGTGCATAAAGAGGTTATGGACTAATGTCATAATACAAGAATTATGACATGGAGTATAAAAAGAAATCTTTAAGATTTAAGTGAATTGGGATCACAAAATTAGTGATGTGTGTAATTAATTATTTATGTGTGTGATTGATAAATTACACGGAGGCAGGTCACTTAATTTAATTAAGTGATCGTGCTTGTGCAATGTAGCAGCACGGGAGGGTCTCTGTCTCCACCGCCAAGACCACATCTTGAGATTCTCTAAATGCCAATTTAAGGAATTTTATTCCAATGCCTTATCCATTCACTTTGGATGCAAAATTTGCTTAGGAAACAACAATTTTCCTTTCATGCATAGGCTGATGCTCTTATGGTCATCCACAGTTTCCTCTATATTTCACACTGTTTTTTTTTTACACGAGCCTTTCGGTTAAAAGCTCTCTTGTTGGATTAGCCCAGAATTGCGAGGTATGTTAAGGCAAATTATTTCTTTCTTTTGACATGTTTCATGTAACGAAATATAACTGTGATATTGCTCTATAATTTATTCTATTCCTAGTGGTTAAGAATATTCAGGTTATTGATTCTAGGTTGAAAGCATGTCTAAATACGTTCCTAAATCCTTATTGAGGCATACATAAAAGATGTTGATATTCACAGTGTAAGCCGAAGGTACAAGGATATTATGTCATCCGGTAAATTCATAAAATGTTTTATTGTCATTCATGCATTTTCACTTGCATTATATTCATATATTACCCTGGACCACTTGTGCTATGCATACTACTATATGGTAAATATTATATATATGTAGGGGATATGGGAAAGGGAAAGTCGTTATATACGCACACCACATGCAGCTGGTACAAACTATCACAAAAGAGCCCGAAGAGGCCAATATGTTGTGATGATGTGATGTGATGTGATGCCTGTATGGCTTATTGGGACGGGTTGCACGATCCGCAACACAAACATATATTGGGACGGGTTGCACGATCCGCAACACTAACATATATATACCGCATTTGCATCATGCATACATTCGTTAACCATTACATGGTATGATGCCCACAGAGGTTGTCATGGTAAGGAAATTGCCTGATGCGTTCAATGAATATTTTCACTACATTGTGGATAACATGTAGGCAAGTGTATTAGGGCCTTTAGAGGCAGTTACTGTTGGTCAGTTGTTTATAGTTCAGTTATTGGTATATTCCTGTTATGCTGTTATTTATGCCTGACATACTCAGTACATAAGTCGTACTGACGTCCCTTTTGTCAGATGACGCTGTGTTTCATGCCCGTACGTTCGCATAGGCAAGGCGACGGCCCACGTGAATAGGTTGCAGATTTTAGCGGATTTTTGGAAGCGATCCTCTTTTCCCGGAGTGTCGGCCTAATTTTGGTATGATACATTTTTGCATGTCTATATAGGTATGGCGGGGCCTTTTCTCGACCTGTCTATATAGGTATGGCGGGGACTTGTCCCGACCTATTGATGTTGTACACTCTTTATAGGCTTGTAGACAAGTGTCCTGTGTATAGTAGTTTTGTATGGCATGGTCGGCCTTGGCGTGGGTATGTACATATATGAGTCAGTTTTCTAGTTAAGAATTTTCATAATCTTTTTCGGCATAGGCCGTACTTATTTGTGATTATACGTTGATGGTGTTATTTGGGGTACCGATGGATGGGATCCGGGTGCCCGTCGCGGCCCTCAGGTTTGGATCATGACAAACTTGGTATCAGAGCATGTCTGTCCTAGGGAGTCTACAAGCCGTGTCTAGTAGAATATTGTTTATGGGTATGTTGTGCACCATATTTATAAGTAGGAGGCTGCCTAACATATAAGGATGTTTTCTATTCTTTCATCTCATAAATCGTGTAATAGAGCTGAGTTATAAATATTTCACTCCTAATCCATCTCGTTTTTATAATTCCAGTGATGCCTATAGTAAGCAAAAAGTCCAAGAGTATGAGGGCATTAAATATGGCTACGGGCGAACGAACCAGGCGATTGCCACCTATTAGCGAGGGCCAGAGTGAGACCCTCGGTATGACTAATTCATACGATTCTCCCAGTCGAAGGAGATTGGTAGGGCTGCAGTACCCCCAGTCTCTCCACCTGATACTCCAGCCGAGGATCTTGATATACGGTGTGCGGTACAGTGACTGACACGATTGGTAGCCGCTCAGGCCCAACGTCAGGTTCCCAGTCCTTCAGATAGAGCTGCTAGTGTGAGAGCTCGGGAGTTTATTAATCTAGATCCTCTAGTATTTACGGGGTCAGACTTGTACATGGATCCGCATAATTTTATTGATCAAGTACAGCGTACTTTGCGGGTGATAGATGCTACCGATATTGAGTTGGTAAAGTTTGCTTCTTATAGACTGCGGGATGTCACAGTGACTTGGTATGAGACATGGGAGCAATCCAGAGGACCTTGTGCTCCACCAGCACGATGGAGAGAATTTTCGGAGGCCTTTTTACAATATTTTTTGCCAGTCGAGCTTCGATGGCCAGACAGGACAGGTTCCTACGTCTTGAAAAAGGCAGCATGAGCGTTCGAGAATATAGCTTGCAGTTTAATTCCTTGGCTCGATATGTTCCTACAATTATAACTGATATGAGCGATTGGGTACACAGGTTCGTTACTGGCTTGGGGCCACACTTGGTCAACGAGTGTACTACGACGTCTTTGAATCCGGATATAGATATTGCTCACATCCAGGCTTATACACAGAACCTGGAGGATCGCAAGAGGCAACAACGGGTCGATCGAGAGAGTATTAGGGGCTAGCATAAAAGGGATCGGTCTGTAAGTGGTGTGAGGGACTTTGGAAGCGGGCCCAGACCATAGCCTTATAGACGACCATCTTATGCAGCAGCCAGTGCATCATTGCCGTCTTCAGGATCGAGGGTTGTTTGGTATATTCAAACGGGACCAGGCCAGAGTTCACGAGCACCAGGATCTTATTAGATAGGGAATTCTATGCAGATGAGGCCGTCATTGGCTCGATGTGGGTAGTGTGGTGGGACCCATATAGGTTTGTTCCAACAAGAGGAAAGAGTATGCTATTCTTGCGGGGAGCATGGTCATATAGTGCAAGATTGTCCGATAAAAGGTGAAGGTGTTAGAGCCTAGTCGGTCGAATCTGCAGCAGCTTTATCCCAAGCAGTACGCCCGTTGGGGCAGAGTCAACAGACGTTATCTAATCTAGACAGAGGAAGGGGCCAGAACCGTACTTATGCACTGATGAGACGACATGATCAGGAATCCCCACCTAATGTCATTACAGGTACATTATCGGTCCTTTCACATAATATGTACGCGTTGTTAGATCCAGGCTTAAATTTATCATATATTACTCATTTTGTTGCCTGTAAATTTGGTATGGATCCTGAGTTGATAAGGGATCCATTTGTGGTATCTACACCGGTTGGTGAATCGGTAATCGCTAGACGGGTCTGTCAGAATTGTGCAGTATTAGCTTGTAGTCATCAGACCCTAGCAGATTTAGTAGAATTAGAAATGGTTGACTTTGATGTTATTATGGGCATGTATTGGCTAGCGTCATGCTATGCTAATGTTGACTACCGAACAAAGATTGTTAGATTCTAATTCCCAGGCGAGCTAGTCCTTGAATGGAAAGGTAATACGGCAACGCCAAAAGGTAGGTTTATTTCAGACCTTAAGGCAAGAAAGATGATCTCCAAAGGGTGTATATACCATCTTGTTCGGGCAAGAGATGTCGATGTTGAACCACCTAGTTCTCAATCAATTTTGGTGGTAAATGAAAATCTTGATGTATTCCCAGACGAATTTCCAAGCCTTCCTTCTAAAAGGGAAATTGAGTTCGGTGTAGATGTGTTGCCAGACACTCAACCGACATATATTCCTCCTTATAGAATGGGTCCAGCTGAATTGAAGAAGCAATTAAAGGATTTGCTCGAGAAAGGCTTTATTAGGCTTAGCATATCTCCTTGGGGCGCGCCGGTATTGTTCGTACGAAAGAAAGATGGCTCGTTACGGATGTGTATCGACAGCTAAATAAAGTTACTATCAAGAACAAGTATCCTCTTCCCCGAATTGATGATTTTTTTATCAGTTAGATGGTGCGAGATGTTTCTCAAAAATTGACCTAAGGTCGGGGTACCATCAGCTAAAGGTTAAGGAGAAGGATATTCTGAAGACGGTCTTCGGGACAAGGTATGGGCACTTCGAGTTTCTAGTAATGTCATTTGGACTTACAAATGCACCAGTAGCATTTATAGATCTAATGAACAACATGTTCAGCCCATTCTTGGACGTATTTGTGATAGTATTTATAGATGATATTCTGGTTTACTCTCACTCAGAAGCAGAGCATGTGGATCACTTGATGATAATACTACAAACGCTCCGGGACCATAAGTTGTATGCAAAGCTCTCCAAATGTGAGTTTTGGCTGAAGTCAGTGGCTTTTCTTGGTCATATAGTGTCAGACGAGGGTATAAGAGTTGACACTCAGAAGATTGAAGCGGTGAAGAATTTGTCGAGGCCTACGACTCCAACAGAGGTTCGTAGCTTTTTAGGCTTAGCCGGCTATTATAGAAGGTTTGTAGAAGGGTTTTCTACCGTATCAGCACCATTGACGAAGTTGACACAAAAGGCCATGAAATTCCAGTGGTCCGATGCTTGTGAGCAGAGTTTCTAAGAGCTGAAAGATAGATTAACATCGGCACTAGTCCTTACTCTCCCAGAGGGTCCAGAAGGTTATATTGTGTATTATGATGCCTCGGGAGCAGGTTTAGGATGCGTGCTAATGCAGCATGGTAAAGTGATTACCTATGCTTCAAGGCAATTGAGGAAACATGAGAAAAACTATCTGACACATGATTTAGAGTTGGCCGCAGTAGTCTATGCACTAAAGATTTGGCGGCACTATTTATATGATGTTCATGTAGACATTTTTACAGATCACAAGAGTCTGCAATACATATTCAAACAAAATAAGCTGAATTTGAGACAAAGAAGATAACTTGAATTATTGAAGGATTATGATGTGGACATCTTATCCTGGCAAAGCTAATGTTGTAGCAGACGCGCTCAGCCGTAAGTCAATGGTCAGTTCGATGCCAGTGCAAGTCAAAAGGAATGAATTGGTAAGAGAGCTTCATCAGTTATCTGGTTTGGGAGTCCAACTAGTGAATTCGGAGGATGGTGGGTTTATGGTCCAGAATGTGTCAAAATCATCCCTTATACCAGAAATTAAGGAACGTCAATAGGAAGACCCTAGTTTGAATCAGATAAGATAGAGCATTCAACAGAAGAAGACCACGACCTTTGAGATTGGCGAACAGGGAACTCTCAGGCACCAGGGTTGTCTATGTGTTCCAAATATAGCAGGATTGTGGGATAGAATTATGATGGAGATTCATTATACACGGTATTCCATTCATCTAGGATCAACTAAAATGTATCATGATCACAAGAGTATTTATTGGTGGAATGACATGAAGAAGAGCGTGGCAGATTTTGTAGCTCAGTGCCCCAATTGTCAGCAGGTAAAAATAGAACACCAAAAGCCTGGTAGCTTGACTCAGAACATCGAGATTCCGATATGGAAATGGGAAAAGATTAATATGGACTTCATTATGGGATTACCTCATTCCTATCAGAAGTTTGATTCTATCTGGGTAATTGTTGACAGACTGACCAAATCAGCTCATTTCCTGCCAGTCAAAATGACCTACACAGCCAAGGACTACGCGAAATTGTATGTGAAGGAGATTGTTCGACTTCATGGTGTGCCTGTTTCTATTATATCAGACCGAGGTGCTCAGTTTACAGCTAACTTCTGGAAATCATTTCAGAAAGGATTAGGCACCCGAGTTAATTTAAGTACGGCTTTCCATCCTCAGACAGACGGTCAGGCCGAGCGAACGATTCAGACGCTCGAAGACATATTACAAGCTTGTGTGTTGGACTTCAAGGGAAGTTGGGATAATCACTTACCCCTTATTGAGTTTGCGTACAACAATAACTATCACGCTAGTATTTAAATGGCTCCATATGAGGCTTTGTACAGACGGAAATGTAGATCTCCTATTGGATGGTTCGAGGTAGGCGAGTTAGAGTTATTTGGGCTTGACTTAGTACATCAAGCCATAGAAAAGGTGAAGTTTATCCAAGAGTGACTGTTAACGGCTTAGAGTCGTCAGAAGCCATATTCAGATGTGCGACGGCGAGACTTAGAATTTCATGTAGATGATTGGGTATTCTTGAATATCTCGCCTATATAGGGAGTAATGAGGTTCAGAAGGAAGGGAAAGCTCAGTCTAAGATATATTGGACCATATCGTATAATTCGAAGAATCGGCCAAGTAGCATATGAATTGGACTTACCTTAAGAATTGGAGTTTGTTCTTCCAGTCTTCCATGTTTCCATGTTGAGAGCATGTATTGGAGATCCTTCTCGAATTGTATCAATTGAGGATGTGCAGGTTACAGAAGATCTGTCATGTTAAGAAATTCCTATTGATATCCTAGATCGACAAGTCCATAAATTAAGGACTAAGGAAGTAGCTTCTGTAAAGGTTCTGTGGCAAAATAGGAACATGGAAGATATGACATGGGAAGCGGAAGAGGAAATGACGTGCAAATATCCACAACTATTCCAGACTAATGTCGAGATTTCAAGAGGAGCCTAAAGTAAATTCCAATTCCTGTCATGATGTTTAACGATTGTGTATTCGAACTACGTAATGGGGATTAAATATGTTACCCCAATATTCGAGGATGAAAGTTTCTAAGGGGGAAAGATGTAACATCCTGTACTTTCGAGTTACGGTTTAAATCGCTAAGCATATATAAAATCATTAGACATGTATAAATAGACCCGAGCGTTGGAAAATTTTTGTTATATTTACATATGCAAATAAGACATTAGTATATAAATAGATGAAGTCCCGAAATAATTTTGGAAGTAACAAGTGTGACGACGGGGAATGGGAATAAATTTGGTGTGCGCATAAATAGGTTATGGACTAATGTCATAATACAAGAATTATGACTTGGAGTATAAAAATATTTTATAAATCTTTAAGATTTAAGTGAATTGAGATCACGAAATTATTTATGTGCGTGATTAATTATTTATGTGTGTGATTGATAAATTACACGGAGGCAGATTACTTAATTAAATTAAGTGACCGTGCTTGTGCAATGTGGCAGCACGGGAGGGTCTCTGTCTCCACCGCCAAGACCACATCTTGAGATTCTCTAAATGCCAATTTAAGGCATTTTCTTCCAATGCCTTATCCATTCACTTTGGATGCAAAATTTTCTTAGGAAACAACAACTTTCCTTTCATGCTTAGGCTGATGCTCTTATGGTCATCCACAGTTTCCTCTATATTTCACACTGTTTGTTTTTTTTACACGAGCCTTTCGGTTAAAAGATCTCTTGTTGGATTAACCCAGAATTACGAGGTATGTTAAGGCAAATTATTTCTTTCTTTTGGCATGTTCTATGTAACGAAATATAACTGTGATATTGCTCTATAATTTATTCTACTCCTAGTGGTTTATAATATTCATGTTATTGATTTCTATGTTAAAAATATGTCTCAATATGTTCCTAAGTCTTTATTGAGGCATACAGAAAAGATGTTGATATTCACAGTGTTATCCGAAGGTACAAGGATATTATGTCATCTGGTAAATTCAGAAAATGTTTTATTGTCATTCATGCATTTTCACTTGCATTATATTCATATATTACCCTGGACCACTTGAGCTATGCACACTACTATAAGGTAAATATTGTATATATGTAGGGGATATGGGGAAAGGGAAAGGCGTTATATATGCACACCACCTGCAGCTGGTACATACTATCACAAAAGAGCCCGAAGAGGCCAATATGATGTGATGATGTGATGTGATGCATGTATGGCTTATTGGGACGGGTTGCACGATCCGCAACACTAACATATATTGGGACGGGTTGCACGATCCGCAACACTAACATATATATACCGCATTTGCATCATGCATACATTCGTTAACCATTACATGGTATGATGCCCACATAGGCTGTCATAGTAAGGAAATTGCCCGATGAGGCCAATGAATATGGACACTGCATTGTGCATAACATGTAGACAAGTGTATTAGGACCCTCAGAGGCAGTTATTGTTGGTCAGTTGTTTATGTTTCAATTATTGGTATATTCCTGCTATGCTGTTATTTATGTCTGACATACTCAGTACACAAGTCGTACTGACGTCCCTTTTGTCGGGGGACGCTGCGTTTCATGCCCGCAGGTTCGCATAGGCAAGGCGACGGCCCATGTGAATAGGTTGCAGATTTCAGCGGATTTTTGGAAGCACTCCTCTCTTTCTAAAGTGTCACTCTAATTTTGGTATGATACATTTTTGCGTGTCTATATGGGTATGGCGGGGCCTTGTCCCGACCTATTGATGTTGTACACTCTTTAGAGGCTTGTAGACAGGTGTCATGTGTATAGTAGTTTTGTATGGCCTGGTCGGCCTTAATGTGGGTATGTACATATATGAGTCGATTTTCTAGTTAAGAGTTTTCATAATCTTTTTCGGCTTAGTCCATGCTTATTTGTGATTATACGTTGATGGTGTGATTTGGTGTACCGACGGGTGGGATCCGGGTGCCCGTCGCGGCCCTTAGGTTTGGGTTATGATAAACTTGGTATCAGAGCATGTCTGTCCTAGGGAGTCTACAAGCTGTGTCTAGTAGAGTCTTGTTTATGGGTATGTTGTGCACCATACTTATAAGCAGGGGGCTACCTAACATTTAAGGATGTTTTCTATTCTTTCATCTCATAAATCGTGCAATAGAGATGAGTTATAAGTATTTCACTCCTAATCCGTCTCGTTTTTATAATTCCAACGATGCCTACAGCAAGGGAAAAGTCCAAGAGTATAAGGGCATTAAATATGGATGCAAGCGAACGAACTAGGCGATTGCCACCTATTAGCGAGGGCCATAGTGAGACCCTCGGTACGACTCATTCGTACGATTCTCCTAGTATACCACCATCGAAGGAGATTGGTAGGGCTGCAGTACCCCCAGTCCCTCCACCTGATACTCCAGCCGAGGATCTTGATATGCGGTGTGTGGTACAGTTACTGACACGATTGGTAGCCGCTCAGACCCAACTTCAGGTTCCCAGTCCTTCAGATAGAGCTGTTAGAAAGGGGAGTATCCAGATTTGTCATAAATTATAAACCCCTTAACAAGGTTCTAAAATGAATTAGAAGCCAGATCCCTCATAAAAGGATTTATTGGATAGAATTTATAACAGTATCATATTCTCAAATTTTGATTTAAAATCTGGCTATTGGCAGATTCAAATTTCTGAAGCATATAAATATAAGACTGTTTTTAATGTTCCAATGGGGCAATTAGAATGGAATGTAATGTCATTTGGATTGAAAAATGCTCTATTTGAATTTCAAAAACTCATGAATGATATTTTATGCCCTATAGTAATTTTACCATTGTATACATAGATGATATTCTAGTATTTTCTGAGAATATAGAAAATCATTTTATGCATCTTAATATTTTCAAAACGATTATTATTCAAAACGGTTTAGTTATATCCAAACCAAAAATGTCACTTTTTCAAACAAAAGTCAAATTTTTAGGTCATAACATTGAAAAAGGGAAAATTATTTCCATTAATAGAAGTATTGAATTTGCATCCAAATTCCCAGATATAATTACTGATAAAATCCAACTACAAAGGTTTTTAGGTAGTTTAAATTATATATCTCCTTTTATAAAGGAATTGGCCAAAGACACGACTATTTTATATGATAAACTGAAAAAGATTCCCAAGCCTTGGACAAATAATCATACCTAGGCTGTCAAAAGAATTAAAGAAAATGTTCATAACCTTCCATGTCTCACTTTAGCCAATCATACCTGGCAAAAAATTATAGAAACAGATGCTTCAGAGATTGGTTACGGAAGCTTTTGCCAACCACTCTCCCTACTTTGTAAAAAACTCTCTTAATAAAAGTTTAAAGTTAGTTGTACATATTCCTCATCTGAGCACAACCTCAGGAACTTAGGTAATTTTACATTTTATTTTGTGTTATTTTTAACAAAACAAACAATCAAAATGTGGAATCGATGGCACCGCCTGTTTACTTAACCAGTCAAATTACTATTAACTTCAACACCTCAAATTTTTATTCCTTCATAATCGAAATTTCTTTCACAGCTGATTCGAATGTAAGAACTGACTCTACTCGAAATCCCTGATTTGATCACAACTATACCTCTTTACGTATCCGATTGAATTTGCAACTATCACGACGATCTACATCATCCTTTAGTTATAGCTACAACCACAGTCCAACCTGTGGTGATAACATAGTTTGATATTACTAGTCTTCCTTTTCACTATCAATGACATCCTTCGCACCAAAGTTCCTTAGAACACATAACCACACATCACAAGCCCAATTTTTCTCAAATCTCCAAATCACCTTACTATAAGCCTACCTATTGATTACCCTGATGTGCTAAATCCGTAGAAAATCAACTGTACAATTTAACGACTTCCCATTACAATTTGTACCTCCTAAATACATACCACGTAACCGTACAAACCATTAAAACTATCTGACTTGTTGTCATATGAAGAATATCATCAATCTTATTTGCAATTTCAATGAGAACCGGTAACACTATCATACCTATTTTTTTAATTGAAATCCATCGAATCTGGGTCGGTGGTTTAATAGAATACCATAAGTCCCCCACGCAATAGAAACACAAGCCACCCGGTCTCAACTGAACAACTCTGACCCAGAATAAAATGCTCAATATCTAACTCATCGATAACCGCACGAACTGATTCCAAATTAGCTAGTAATCTTTCTATAATCATGTTATGGCCTCTTCCATCTCTTTTCTTATAAACAATCAATCATGTGCCATCACCCACAACTTCAAAAGCTAGATTCTCTCCAAGTCATCAACTTAGTACCGAAGATCTATACCTTTGATTGTAACCTTCATATTTATCAACTTCCATATGATATGCAAGTCTTATAGAACCCCATGAACTCTAAATACATCAAATCCTTGTATACGCTCTCTTAACTCGCTCACCCTGGACACCTTATGGAACCTCTATTTGTCATGTCTCGCTATTTACTAGCCTTCTCAAATAATTTCACCCAGACTGAAATATACAAAAATAATACCACCATAATCTACATCTAACCCAAAAATTTCCATTGTTTCAAATCCGAATCCTTTCCTATCTTGAAGATGCGCCTTACTTAATCCAAATTATATCAACCCACACATTTATCAAATTTCTTAAATTTCCACCATTCATTCCAATCATGTTCATCACTAACAACCGATCATTACTCAAACCTTTAAACATGGAAGCTACTCCCAAAAATCTGGCACATTCTATGTACCATCCTTTATGAAATTCCTCAATCGGAGAAGACATCAACCTACTCTGGTTACTCTGACCAACAATTATTTAGTACCCAAACAATAACCCGAACCATCACTGAACCAAACCATAATTCGGAAGTGATCCCTAATTACCGAACATACCCTCCTGCTAACATCCTCATATAGTTTCGTCGAAATACCCTTACCAAAAATCCTTGACCGAAATGTTCCTATTTCCATACCAGTCCATGTGTTTGATGACCCGATCATCAATACTCAAAGCCTTTCATAACTAGAATTAAATCAAACCATCGTCAACTCGTTACCATGAATATTCCCATTTACCAACACCTTATTCGAGAGTATGTACGATATTTGTCTGCAAAAACCCAATCTTTACCTTATTTTGCCAAACCAACCGTAACATATCCAACTAACCTGCAATTTCCCTGTCATTCAGTCACCTCTAAAGTCATTGTACCATTAACTAAAGGACTTCCCAAGTATTATACCCATAAATCTTATCCAAGAACTAATGCAACACCCGATAACCCCTCATTAGAACCTCACATCATCCAGCGCTAAAGTCCTCCCCATTAGTCGATCACTGGCTCCAATTAGCCTATGACTTGTCCAACATACCAATGCATATACGACTTCTTACACTTACTCAATACTAAACAAATGCGAATTATACGACTTCTTACACTCACTCAAAAATCGATAATATTTTGGTTTAAACAATCCCCTACCATCACTAACCTTGAAATACCAAGTGAACCCACGAACACACTCTTTAGGTGAATAAACGAGACTGTCTATTCCACTAAACTTCACTCATCACAAGTAATATTGCCACCTGATCTCAAACAGAAAACCATTTACTGAAAGAACTCACAATCACTAATTCTACTCTGCTACCACAATACTGTGAAATTGAAGTCAACTCAACACTCTATAGCCTATTCGACATCCACCCTCATACACCTTGCAACTTGTCCCAACAAACACGTCAGCTACCAATGTTTCCCTTCGTATAGCAGAGATTGATCCATTCAAATTCTTTCTGTTGCATATATGAATTGTCATTCCCCTTTTTTAAAGATACCACCGAACTAAAGAGTCACAAACTTAACCCAATCAACCGTATCCTCAAATCATCACCAGAGACTAAGCCTGGTCACGCGCCCATATCATGGTAGCACAACTCATATCCTACCTCGCGACATCATATCAAACCACTCACGCACGAATTTAAGAGTGTGTTACCACCATCAGTGATAGAATATGAGGAAGAATTTTAGATACCAATTTGATTCAACTCAGCATGAAAGGAATGAAGAAAGTAGAATTTCCTAAATATCTCATAACCTCTCAAAATAAGTACAGACGTCTCTACATCAATCCACCAAGACTCTACTAAACATTGTGCTTGTATTTAAGACCATTTAACTTAAAGCTCTGATAACAACTTTGTCACGACCCCTTTTCAAGAATCGCGGTGGCACCTACATTTACCACTGGTAGGCAAATCACTACCAATCTCAGAAATATAAGATATATGAATAAATGCGGAAGAATAGTAAATAATGTAAAGCCTCGTCTATCATAATAAGAAAATGCGAAACATAAGTCATATGATCGATACAAAAACACCCAAAATTTGGTCTGTGATACAAGAGCACTAATGCAGATATAAGTCTGAATGAAATTGTCTAACTACATCTTTCAAATCCAAATGTAGAGACGGAGTAAGAGAATAAGCATACAAGGCATGCCGGAAAAAGCATCCTCACTCTGGAATGCCGAAATCCACCTGCTCGGACTCACACTCGAGTTCGCAAAGAAGTGGAGGGACCTGTATCAACGTCATAAAAGATGCAGCAAGTGTAGAATGAGTACACAACGTACCCTCGTAGACATCATAGGCCGACAATGTTGGAAGATACGTAATAGAGATAAATATCAAGTTGATGCCAAATAAGTCCTTACTAGATAGTTCAATAGCCTATATAAATCACGGTGTGCATATATCAATTCACTGATTCAACAAGTCACATTATTAACATAAGGTTCCAATCACAGTCAAGTACAATCAATCCATACACATATACATGGATCTTACTATCATAATACCTACCGACGAGTACTCTCTTGACCAAGTCATATTCAAGCTTAACACTTACCCAACTTAACATATCAAATAAACAAGTCAACACTTAGATCACAATAACCCTTTTAAAATGCTATCTATGAGTATTACACTTAAGCTAATCAAGATGACATTAACTTCTTTATCATTCTTGACCTTAGACTTAGTTAGGTCTCTATACAATTACGTTCTGACACACATAGATCATCCAATGTCTACCTTCCCAATAGTAACACCTATCACATGTTCTTTATTAGACTCGTTACCAGTCACACAATCGATTATCAGACAACACACATATGCACATAGTTCCTTGGATCTAGATAATAGTACTGACCCATTCAAATTTTTTACCATAATAGCAATCGATATCAAACCCTTTGACTTACAATTATTAAAACCACAAAGACCCATACACAAGGAAGCAAGCCATATACGACAACCGAATCAATTCAACCATTTATCCAAATGTTCATAAAGACCAGCCTAATCATGGCAATTCACCAGATTCAATAGAATCAATCCAATTTCCAAGTATTCAGCAAGACAATCCCAATCATGGAAACCAATCCACATTATCAATCAACAAATAATCAATACAATGAGATATGTATGATATAAATGCAATGAATATGCCAAGTGCCTTTCTTTTCCCGTATACAGACACTCAAATTCTATGAGCAGCACACCCATGGGGGACCCGCAAAGTCCATCTGTAATGTTATCATTATCTCAATGTTGCCACTAATCTCATAAGTACCTTGTCTTTCTGGTCTCTTAGACCCACAACATTTTCATACCGCTCTCATATCCATATCATCATAATCATAAGTGTATGAATGTAAATGATAATACAAGGCAAGAAATCAGAATGTATGAGATGCAACCAAGTATAGGAGATGAATAACATATGCTTTCAGAATTCAAAAAGTAACCCAAGTATATTTCGGATATCATATCAACAGTCTATCCATAATAATTCAAGTGCTATCATGATATCATACCAAACAGTCCAACCATAATGATCCAGGTACACTCAGCATATCATACAAACCAGTCCAACCACAATAATCCAAGTATAATTAGGATATCATATCAAAGCATATGTGATGAATAAACACGATAATATAAAATATGGAGATCAACCCAGATAATGGCGACAAGCCCACATAATAGTAGTCAGAATCAGCTTAAGGATGATTCCCCAAATTATCAATCAACATAATTTAACATCGGTACTCACTCAAACGTTTATCACAACCGTTTGAGTGGGACTCCTAAATACACCCAATACCCCTCAACATCAAATCATACTTAGTCACATAACCGAGCTAAGTATTCCATCCCAACTCCATACCTGAAGGCTTATATGCTTTCTCCAACAGAATCTAACTACACATACATTCCGCTAATCGATGTCTAACAAGAACTTAAGCCATAACCTACCTGGAAAGCCGAGCGGGAGTCACACAATCACACTTATGCCTTGATCTTTCATGGATCACGATCGTACTTGAAGTCTAGTATTATCAAAGTCTAAGTTAGAATAAGGAATTCACAACACCCATATCATTACACTAGCCCTTTGGTTCCAAATCGATTGGTAAAGAAGAGGGAAACGAGCCATTAGGAGTAAAATAATCATTTTAAAGGAGAACTATGGAATTTAACATTTTAGGAGTCCAATACTACCCAATAATTACTAAATCAACTCAAGATTAGTCTAATTTCACCTTATAAGAAAAAAAAACCAATTTGGGTATGAACCCTAGTTTCCAATATTCAAATCTAACAATATTAATGGAAGATTTAACTTAACTAGTACCAAATAATAATTCAGCATGCTTAGATTAATAAAATCCACTAATCAATTTACACATTTAAGCTTAGCAATTTCATAAATCCTAATTTGATTGAACTCTTCTTCCCCAATTAGTTTCTAGGTCAAGACCACCATTAAATTAATATAATGAAGCTAAGTAAAGGTAATACAAGGTAAACGAAGGTTACCTCAAGAATAAATCTCTTGGAAAAGCTTGCGATTCGCCCTAATGGTGTTTGGGAAGTGTGTTTTCGAAATGAGGGGAAGTTAGGATTTTGAAGAAACTTTAATGATTCTGAAAATTCCCGACGTCCAATACAGCGGACCCAGTCCCGCTATAGAGGATTCGCGCCCGCCGACCCTCTCCGCACTTGCGGTCCATTATGAAAACTCAAAAAGCTCATCGCAGCAGATCATCGTCTGTTATGGCGAACTCCATCCACTGGGGCGCAATGAAGCTCGCCCCATCGAGTACACCAGCAACCAAAAAATCAAGTCTTATGCAAAATTTTAATTCAGAATCCAACAATCACTCGAGACTCTCCCGACACAAACCAAATATGTACACAATGTAAAATCACGCTACGGACTCACTAGTGGATTCGAAATTTCAATCGGAGGTCTATTTCTACAAGTCAGCCCTCAACAGGCTAAACTAGTTCCTAAATCAATAACCAAAAATGCTCCTGAGGGCATAGGAAACCGAATTAACTATCCCACTAAGTCATAAATGACTCTCCATACCTCATGAAATCGACGAAATTCAGAAAAAGGCTTGTTTACACAAAAGTTAACTTTCGGTCAAAGCTTTCATATTTCAAGGTTCTAATTTCTCAACTTCTACTAGAATTGCCCAATAACTTCAGGATCCGGGTCAACAAGGGTAAAATGGTCAAAATACAAGTAATGACGGAACATGTCATTACAATTATACTCGCACAATCTTTGTCGTTATCGCGGTTTTGCGTTAAGAGATCATGCGCGTGTCCTGATATTCATGAGTGTTCTAGAAATCTGTCACAATTTCATAGAAGCGGTACCACTTCACACTCATATAGGTCCACCCATCAAGTGTATTCTGCAAAGCAATACACCACCTATAATTGATATGGTAATGGATAAAGAGTTTATAACTCAGACTTACTTTGCCTTGCAGAATTGCACTATATTCACACACCATTGGAAGAGATATAATTTAATAGTGCATACATGATCATCTAATGACTTGTTATTACCCATATGAACCTAATTCATGGGATCTCCAATCACATAGGTTGGATTACCATCATTGTTGATCTTCTCAATTTGACAAAATAAAAGTCTCATTCCCCTTTTTTAGTCTGTGAATTGATCAAGTTCACCTCTGACTTCACATAATTTATTTACGTAAATAATTTCATCTCACAACAACTGTTTTATCACATTATATCTCAAATAAATGTGTCTTTTTTGTCAATAAAAAAATTATTTTCACTACAGCTATTGCTGCTTGGAAACCACAATATATAAACACAAAAGATGTTGGTACTATCTAGTTGAAATATTCGCTAATAGGTCTCTTAACCACTCAGCCTCAATACCAACTAACTCCAAAATAACAAAACTCAGTTTAGCTAATTTTGATGTTATGACACCCCCATCGAGGATAAACTCATAACCACCTTATGGATTTTGAGATCCACGTAGTATTATTGTATCCCTCTAGTATTGTGGTAGCTCTTAATTTCTTTTCAAATCGTGTAGCATAACATTACAAGACACTCCCACACTTTTAAATATTTCAGTCTAAGAGATAATCTTTCCACAATTCAAAGGGAATTTTTCAATCTCATAAGATATTCTATTTTGTATGTGACGTATACACTAATTAATACATCAAAAATAAAATAGTGAAAGAAACGTGCCTCTTAGTTTCTTCACTATGTGAACATGAAAACATACAAATATGTATAGGCTCTATAATTTTTGAAGATTTATTATCACATTTTAAAAGACTTTGTGTCTATTCAAGACTACCAATATTTTATAATGATGTGTTGCAATTAAAGGCAATTCAATTTATCAGATACACTTTTCCACAAATGAAGTTTAGAGCTAACGTTAGAATGCTAAATAATCAGATATCAAATGACAGTTTCAATCATTAAAACCACCTGATAAGTATTCAAGGTATTGAATTAATTAAAACCACCTAATGTCTCATTACATATCACAAAACAGACGCTGAAAACCTGTTTAAGAAATAATTATCAGATTAAAATTTATTTTAAAATAGCAGGGCACACAAATAAATCATAACTACAATACTCATCGTCCACGAAAACGTAATTTTTGTTAACACCTTATCAATTTCAAATAACACCCTCACTCTACTTTTCCTTATAATCCCTCATAACCAAGTTGGTTCGCATTTCAGTAGTATGCCACCTCCGTTGATGTCAATAATTTTCATATGTGAATTTTAAAAAAACTTTTTCATTCCAAGAACTTGAGTAGTTCTAAAATCACCAATATAAATTTAAAAAAATCTCGTTCTTCAACTTGATTGTAGAACACAAAATAATTTTGTTAGCACAAATCTGCTTAGCAACACCAAAGTCTAACAACAAACCCCTCAAATCAGCCACAAGATTCATTTGAGAAATGACCACCACAATTATATCATCCGCTTAATCAAATTTAGTTAGCGTGATTATCATTTCTCTTAATCTTCTTTTAGGGATATGTTGGATTAATTTGCCACACACAAATCCATTAAACATATAAACATATAGTATCGTCACATACCTTATTAGCGTGAATACAACAATTTACTTGTCCTTTGTAGTGTTGACTTTCGTAGTAAATGTTGGATATAAATGCAGTACGGGAAGTAAATAAATATTACAAGTGTTTGAAAGGATGAACAAACAACCAAAATTGAGAACTGCCGCAAGTTTGTTGAGTCTTGAATCTTGATAACCTGAAATCAAGAAACACTAAATCTGAATTGTTACAATTATGGCTGAGTCAAGAGATAGCTCTAAGAAAACGAACACGAAACGACTACAAAGCAAATAGGTTGATTCTGATTTTGACTTGATTCTGTTGCTCAGTTTTTGGACAGATTTTGACTTATTTTTTGTCCTCTCTTCTCTATATTATGTACCTCAAATCTATTTCAGAAGTTTATCCAGTGACCAGTGACCCGCGACCGGTGACCGGTGACCGGATGGGCGGCATCGCGCGTGTGGGCTTAGCCTCGAACCCAAGCACACCTAGGTCCTCCCTCCTTCAAACATATGGGTTACCCCTTGGGGTCCCAAACCCTTATTCATTTTTTAGACTTATAAAGAGAATAATTCTTCATTTTCCCATTGATGTGGTAGATTTGTCCCACACCATATTTCCATGTCTCAAACACCTTACTTCGTGGACCAATATCTCTTTCATTTCTTAACGAAATTTGACGATCCTTGGCCCTACGATCATCTACTCACTTAGTATATTATGCACGTGTGAAGAGACAAAGCCTCCAACATGCGAAACCCTAGTGTTTAAGTCATTAAACATGGGTGGACGCAACCTCCCCACTGTTGAGAATATAATCAAATATTAAAAGTGTGTTCTATCTAACAGCTTAAGCTTTTAGATCAGATGGTCACACACTTCAATATGGTATCAAAGCAGGCTGAAGGTCCTGTGATCGAACATCACCGCCACCCATTCTCAAAAAGAATTTCCACATGCTTGGACCATGAAAAAAAATCAGGACAGCACGTGAGGGGGCGTATTGAGAATATAATCAATTATTAAAATTGTATTCTATCTAACAGCTTAAGCTTAAAGATCAGATGGTCACACACTTCAATACCCACCAAAGGCAAATTTCCAACAGTAAATTCTCTCCTTTGTTAGCTCTTATTCCATTTGAAATTGTTTGTGAGCAACAATTTTATTTTTGCTAGTGACTTGAACCACCTCTTCATCCTCAACCAAAAATGGTCGCACCTCCAAATGCTTGGCATGTTAGAGCCATTCTGAAAAATTAGAAAAGTGAAACAAAGTAATTAAACACTAACAAGAAATAAGTAGAATTATAAGAAACCTTCCCTGTAATTGCACGAATTCTTGAACGCAAATTTAAATAGATAATGTTATCTTCAAGAAACCAATACTAGCATGCACTTGTCTTCATGTACCCGTCATTCTGGTATTCTTTATAATTGGTATTTTCCATAACAACATATAATATATATATATATATATTGGAAATCTTACGAAAAATACTTGTAGAGAATTCTTGAAAGTTTGAGGAGTGTCAAAAGACACCGTCCTTAATGATATTTCACTTGGTATGAGTGTATCCTCCAGGATTCAACAAGTTCTTCTAGTATAAAACTATGAGTGATAATCTAACAAAGATTTTATAAGAAAGAAAATCCAACACACCAATAGAATAAGAGAAAAGAACTTAAGTTAATCTTTGTCCAGATGAACACATGAGAATACATATATATATATATATATATAGGTAAACAAACATATAGTGAAGATGCTCCAACAGATTAAAAGATTAATAGCCATTAAGACTATTCAATGGTTGAGACTAATGTAGTATTTGTAATTAAAAATATGTAATGAAGGATAATAATGGCTAATATTCTGTTACAATTGGTAAAAGAAAACGTTCTATAACAGCCACATAATGAGAGCTCTTCAAGACATTCAATGGTCAAACAATTTACCCAAAATCTAATGTTAGTAATTTAATAGTTATTTTTGAGATTGAAGGAAAATGCAATAATCCAAGAACACATAGTTCTCCCAAAATTCATATTTTTGTTTCACTAGTTGACAGTATAATCACATGTATAAACACGAACTATACCGTAAAGTTCACAGTCTAAGTCGTACTTGAATTAAAGAGAATGCTCCAATAAACATCATAGAAGACAGCTTACGTCTCTATGGAATCCTCCGTAGAAGTTCTTCACATAAAGAAGAAGAGAATTTTCTATTTGTTGGGAGACGGAAGAAGAGGAAAAAAATCTGGAGATTTTTTCAATAGAAAGAGCAGATCCGAGTTCTTCCCGGTGGGAGTCACAAGGCTACCTACCTTTCTCAGTTGTTGACTGCTCCCACTTCGAATCAACTAACTAGAAAGTGAAATGGAGCAGACGAAGTCCTGTCAAGAAGAAGGAGTCGATCGGCCTCCTTTTACATGTTGAATCTCTCTCGTAGTCAAGTCAGGCAGCTAACAAAGCGAAAGAAGAGAACGCCCGAAAAGAAGAGAACGCCCGGAAAGAAGTCAAGGTGAAGTGTGATTCCTGGTCGCAGAATTAAATTGAGATTTTTCCTAATAGAAACTTATTTATAATTCTTCAAGTGACATAACTATTCATAATTTTTCTCAATAGTTGTGACTCTTCTCTTTTCTTTTCTATTAATAATATAATACATATATAAGTCATATATATTTATATATTAAGACATGAATCCGTATTTACCCACGTGGGTTACCCGAATTTAATTTCCAACAGAGATACCAAATTATTTTTATAACAGTTTCTCTGTTACTCTTCTATATCTTGGTTGTATTGTGTCTACCGCATCATTAAGTGTACGTAGTAGTGTAAACAATTGCATGAATAAAATGCTAAATAAATTCCTTAAAAATGTATTCAGAGTAATAGGACTCCCGTAACGATTAGGTGTTACATCGAATTCGGACAAAGAATAAAGTATATTTTAAACATTTTCCGTATAAAATATCAATGGCTATTCATGAGTTCGTCATTATTGAAAATCCTTTAATACGACACACGTTCATATTCATCTTTTATCTTTTTATATTTTCACAAATTCCCAATTTTTATATAGTTAATGATCTCTTATGCAATCAACTAATGTTGAATGGGTTTAACAGAAATTTCATTAACCAAAATTTTCCTTTATAATGAAAAAAAGTATCAAAATCGATATAGATGGGAAAAAATATCGTGTCTCTAAAAATATGTTTTTAAATATACTTACAAGATGTAGATTGATGAAATTTGTCATTTCTAAAATATTTCAGGATTTAATTTGTCAAAAAAATAAACGTTTCATGATTTACTGTAAGGAGGGTGTTATTTTGCAAATTATAAGATTGGCGATGAGTTTGAGTATGCTAAAATAATACTATATAAATGCATAAGCAGCTACCTAAAGTTGCCATAATTTTTCATTTAAACACTTAAAGTTAGAGGGGGGTTTGAATTGACTTTTAAAAAGTATCTTATAACCTAAAAGCCAAAAGTCATAAGATTTTAATAGCCATTTTTTTTACTTTTGACTATTTTGTATTTTTCATGCATAAAAGTAAGGGGTTATTTTCATTATCAAACACCACCAAAACTAGAAAAGTACTTAAAAAACTAATAAACATTTAAAATAAGTCAATACAAACAACCTCTTAGTCTTGTTCTTATTAGACACTCCAACATCATCTAAAGTGTGCCAAATAAACACAATTTGCTGATAGGGGTGGGCGTATATCGGTGGATAGGGGTGGGCGTATATCGGTTCGGTTTGGTTTTGTATCAGAAAAATAGTAACCAAATAAAAATCGGTTTTTTTTTTACCGAATACAACTTTTTTTAAAAAAAATGATATGTTCGGTTTATATGCCGAACATATCGGATTATATCGGTTTTCTCTAGTGGGTCGGGCTGCGTAGGGTCGGGTTTTTTTTTTTTAAAAAAATGAATTTTCAAAACAGAAATTGACATTCACACCTACACTATCATGAAATTTCGACGTTGAAATCTATTGTGTATCGGGAAATGTTTACTAAAGAAAAAGGAAAATTAGAACTCGATTTGGGGGAAAACACAAATTGGATTGGGAAAACAGATGTTTTTCTAAAAATTGGCTACGCCAAACCGCCTTTTGGCCGTTTGACCGACCCCGTCTCGAAAAAATACGCAAAATCAAAATAAAAATCGGGTAAAACGGACATCCGAGCGCAGAGTTATGACCATTTAAGGTTTTATCAATTTACAACTACTTTTTCTCCCTACATTTTATGCCAATGCTTCCGTGATATGTTAATCAAGTGCATGCCGCATGCGACTTCCATAAAAGCTTCATAGATTAACTTCAATGTCTATGATTCAAGAGATAGTAGTAGCCTAAAATAATTTTTTTTAAAAAAATTAATTCGGTTTTTCGGTTCGGTTTGTATCCAAAATTAAAAAACCGAACCGAATCACTAAATCCTGATTCGGTTCGGTTTTTAAAAAAAAATGAGAAAAAACCGAACCAAATTTCGGATCGGTTCGATTTTTCGATTCTCCGAGTTTTTTGCCCACCCCTATTTGCTGACATGTCACCTAGAGTGACTTTCACTCACAGGAAGCGCGTGAAGTAATTGTTTTTTGTGCTGGCCTGGATGCCTCTAACAGTAACTTTTCGATCCATTTTACATGACCATTCCCCAAACCCTAATATTACCAAGTCTTCACTGGAAAAAAGCCCTTGTCTTCTCTAACAACTGGATTGAAGGTTCCACTCAAAATTTCTCCCTCTTTTTTTCTCTTGTTTCATATCAATATTTGAAGAGAGGAACATTTGAGTTATTATCATCTGTTCCTTACTTTATATTTTCTTCAGTAGAGGTTAGCATCCAGCCTTTCATCTTTTAAGGCCTTCTAAAATTTTGATTTTGTGAAGCTTTAGCCTCCGTTTAAATCGATATCACAAAGTACTACGTATTCTGATAATGAACTAATTATTTGTTACTGTCGGATCAATATGAAATTATGACGAAAATAAAAGGCTATCATCAACTTGCAACAAACACCACAATCGAACACCCACTTAACAATCAACAATACATCAAAAATATCAAAGAAATAGTGTTTAAAAATTAATTTCCGCCTTAAACGAACAAGAATTCACGTTGAATCAGTGGATTTTACAGGAAGAGTTTAGGTATAAATTTGGGTTGAGTGATTTGAACAGAAGAGGGAAAAGGAATCGGGCGTATCAGGTTTTGGCAAAGGGTGGGTAGTTTTGTTTTAACCCAAGTTAGCTTGTGTGGACAAAAAAATACACATGGCGGATTTTTTATCTGTAAGTTATTACACATAGGAAGCGTTTACACACTGTTACCGTCGAAGTGTTTGCCGTTTTATTGGCTGATAAAATCGGATGACAAATTGATTCCTTAACTAAGCGATTTGGACCGGAAGCGAAACTCTAACTTCCGGCAATGGGTTCCCAACTACTCCAGAACGCGTTAGGATGGTGAGTGAATAAACTAGATGGTAAGAAACATAAATATAGCTAGAGTGCAATAAAAGCGGTAAAGGTAGAATGAAAATAAATAAGAATCAATTTTTTGATTGATTGTGTGTGTGTCCTCTATACAATTGATTCCTATATTTATAGTACAAAAAGAATAAACGTGACCCCCTATGTTAGCCATCGAACTACCCACGAAATTCACTAGCCAACTATAAGGAGGTGGTGCCGAATTTTTCGCATGGACCCCTAGCACGATCGGCGGGACTCCCTTCATGCTGTTGTTGGTTGCTACCTTTTCTAGAAGGTCCTTTGACTTGGTCTTCAAGGCGTCCGAGTGTGTGTGGGTCTCAGCCTTTTTTGAAATTATGATTCAGCCAGACTACTGTAATAGCCGATGATGTTTTTCTAGCCGAGGGTAGGGACTAACGGATTCGGCTATGATTCCGCTCAGTTACCGATTTAGAATCATTTTCCTCCTTTGACTAAACACTTTTGAGTGTTAACAATTTCCCCCTACATTAACTTGAGTGTGGCTGTCGAGTTGATGTATTCCAAAATGGTCGTCGTTTCTTGTGGTAGTCGTAGATGTCATTTCAATCACTTTTGCCCTAAATGCATGCAATGATGGTCTTTAAAAAGGTTATTTTTCCTTCCACAGAGACGTCTCGTCTTCCATAATTAGTTTCTGACAGGTTTTAAGCAGCACGTTTTGGCGACACGACTCCCAACTATGTCAATCATATCTCCAAGAAAAAGAAAATATTTAAGAGAAACATCCCTCCACCAAAAAGTGTTTCTCATTCAATCTTCTCGGCCATTCCCAAATTTCTTGCCTTCTTCAAAAAATCTTATTTCTTCATCAGAAAAAGAAAAAACTATGTCTTCATCTTCTTCTCTATCTCTAGGATCGGATAGCACCGGTTTGTCTGCTGGTGACCTAATCCCCACTTTTGCCTTCATAGATGGGCAACTGGTTCTTTCCCATTTTTGGAACATCTGAACAAGGTGACCTCCTTCTTTCTCAGCATCTAAGCCCGATGAACTACGACCTTCCGATTACCTGTGAATGGTTCACCGACGATCGTTTCCGGCTAGTCTGCGCACCTGGCCGACAAAGATTGCCAACTATTATGCTTGGTTGGGCCGAGTAAAATCGGCCAAATAAGCAGAATGGAAGCACATTGGTCTCTATAACGCCATTGTGCTATCGAAGTTTGACTCCCCCTGCAACATCGGTCTTATATATGCCTTTCTTAATTACTGGTCGACCGCTGCAAATGCCTTTGTTTTCCCTTAGGGAATGATAACCCCCACACTGCTTGATGTGACGGCGATACTTGGCCTTCCGATTCTGGGAGCTGAAGCGCCTGTGCTAAGCGATATAGATATTGCCGATTTAGGCGTCAAAGTCTTAAAGACTTCTTTAGGCTACAACCAGTTTATAACCAACAACCACCGAATATCGCCTCTTCTAGTCGATGATGCCGAGAATCATGCTTTTTTGCTATTTTGGTTTAGCCGATACTTTGTCTGTGCGGGCTCTTGTGCAGTTGTAAAAGAGCAGGAAATTTATGCGGCGTTAGCCATTTCGGGGAGGGATGTTAGCTGGGCATCTCTCTTCTTGACCTATCTTTACATGGCTCTAGGTGATGCCCAGGTGAGGTTAAGGGATTCCAGAAACCTGGATATCTTGGCATGTCCCCTATGGTTCCTTCAGTTATGGATTACCCTCTATTTTCTATGTTTATCCCTGATAGATTTGATGACCATCGCTTTCCATTAAACCCGCTAGTATTAGCCGATACCCTTCGGAGAACACCTCTTGTGCCTCAAGATGCTTTTGCCGCAGTCTCCACCTTGCATGGTCTGTCTAGAGACCATTATACAGATTGGCAACCGGTCATAGAGAGATAGGCCACCCTTAGTGGGTCCGTCAAGTAGCTGATGAGGACCTTACTTTCTCTCAACGGAGGATTATGGTTCTCATGTGGGGGCGGATTCTCACGGCCAAGGACTTGTTGGGTGGTTTAAAGCCCACTTCTAGGAATAATAATTAACCACGGAGCCATATCAGCCAAACTTTGTAGCAAGGTAATTCGGCCTTACTCAGCCCGTGTCGTGGCCCCATCGTAGTATTGTCAGTTCAACTCAACACTGCATTCTGGATGCAGAACAAGCCAAAAAGTTAGCCGATCATAATCTTGACAAGCTCGCCCTGTTTGACTGGCAGTCATTTCCTCTGAGAGCGAATACTACCGTCGCTTTTGATGATTGGTGGGATACGGCTAAGGAGAAGTTTTTTCAATCTCCTTTAGATATTTATTGTGATCGGCTGATTCTGTCGAGAAAAAAGAAGAACCCGAAAACCTCTAAACCGTGGCCAAATGAAGCCACTCTGAAAGCTGCTCCCCCTAAATCGGCTAGGCCTGTTGGCTCAAGGTCTTCTGTCCGGTTGCGGCAGACGGCGAGAAAAGGTAAATTGTATGCTATATATGTGTCAGCCAGATTGTTCTTGTGAATTTTTGGCTAACATCTCTTATGCATCTTTCAACAACTCTATCTCCTCCAGTGTTTGTTGATTTGGAGACTACTTTTGACACCGAGTCCCCATCACCCAGGAAACCAGTGTCCAAGCAATCCCGACGAAGCGGAGGGGTTGTTATTTGAGATTATAGTGAGAAAGGCCCCCATAGACATGGAGTTCCTGTTTCTTCCGAAGAGGAGGAAGAAATTGAGGTATATTACTCGGCTGGCTAAAACACCTTCGCATCGGCTACTAAGTTTTCTGTTTGCTCTCCAGGGACAACAACTGATAAGGCACAGATGGCTGCATAAAACGTCTGATGTTCCCCTTCATATTGGTGGATCATCTTCGCAGGACCCATCATCGGTTGCCCTCAAAACCACAGTTTCTCCTGCCAAGGCAGCCGAGGCTTCGGATGTTAGGGTAACTGTAGAGGTATACCTTTCCCATATGCTTGACCTTTCACTACCTCTGGGCACTTGTCTCTATATTGAATCTATCTTTTTTGTATAGGAGACCGTTGGAGATAATCCTTCAGATGAAGCCCACCGAACTAACGACTCAGAGGTACCAACCAAAATCATTCCGGAAGATGTGCTTTTGCGTTACTTTGGCTCAGTCGACACTGCATCTACACCAGCTTCGCCTGTTGGTATCCATCGAGACCGAGTCGAGGAGTTTCTTGCCAGGAGAATTCCAACTAACAAAGAAGAGTTACATGTTGTGAGGGCCTCTTTACTCCGATTGTCAAAAGAAATGACGGATTCCCCGGTTCTGGCCACCACTTACAATGACATGGCTTTGGCTATGAATGATTTATTTTCTTTACATAGAACAGGCAAAGATAGCCATGATGAGGTTGGCGCTGCTCTGCAACATTTGGGGCTCTTTAGCAAGAGAAAAACCACATTCAGACTTCTTTCAACGAGGTGAATGCAGAAAGGCAATGAAATGTCAACCGAATGAATGACTTGCAGGAACATCTGTCCAAACTGCGAGTTGAGTTGGAGCGGATCCAGGCAGAGATTGGGGCTACTATTCCGGTTATAGGTGCCTTGGACTCGGCTATTGGTGCCCACGACTCCTCCTGTTCTTCTTTGTTTCGACAGAGATTTCAATTGGATAACAAAATCTGGGAACTCGATAACCAACAGGCGGTTTGGGAAATGGATTAGAGAGCTGATAGCGAATGGCTGGCCAAACTGGAGAATGAATGGACTGAATGGAAAAGCCGTCTGGTTCAAGCAATGCCGAAAATCACTACCCCCTTGCCAACTGATCCTGTTGCTGAGTTGTCAGCCGATACCCTTATGGATTTGCAATCCGAAGCCATCGTTGCTTCTGTTGTTCAAGAGGTATCGACCGATACTTAGGCTTTTACCGAGGTCCAATCAATTGGTGTGGCTGAGATCGCAAAGGGGGTAGGAGTGGGAATCCTCGAAGAGCTAGAGGTAGTTGAGGTAGTAGCCATTGGTGCGGCTGGTGATGAGGAACAAACTATAGCAATTCGGGAAGACCAAGCAACCGTTGATTCAGCTGATCCTGAGACTTCAATAGTTGATAATGTAGTGTAGTCTTCGATTGGTTCAAGGCCGACCAATTCGGCTTCTTAGTTGTATCGACCCCAAATTGAAGGGTCTGTTATTGTGACCAGACAACCTGTTTGTGGCTATCGTTTGCCTGTACATTCCCCAAATCGAAGGGAAGTTAGCCTCTTTCGCTATCAGGCAGTTGGTTTGTGGCTATTGATTACTTATGCATGCCCCAAAATCAATGGGTAATATTTTTCCAAAATGTCTACTGTTTACATTTATTTTCCATGCATGTTTATCGCTTGATCTATATTGCCGACAATCGAGTGTCTCGAGAACCGAACTAACTATCCCACCAATTCCTAATTGACTCTACGGACTTCACAGAATCGATGGAATTCTGAAAAAGGTCTGTTTACACAAAAGTCAACTATAGATCAACATTTACACTATTTAAGGTCCTAATTTCTCAACTTCTACTAAAATCGTCCGATATTTTCGGGAATCGAGTTGATAGGGGTAAAATAGTCAAAATACACGTAACGATTAAACATGTCGTTACAATATGTGTATAATGGTGTATAATTAATATATAATTTATGTATATTAACTAGAAAAAATAACAATAAATTCGGTCGGCTATTTGTGTAAGATAATTCTAATTTTTGTCCTTGTGAATATTCATGTAGTTAAACCTAAATTAATATTCATTTTTGTTAACAATTCGCTTCCTTTTGATGTGGTCTTAAGCCCAATGACCAGACAATATGTTTGCCCCGTCAACACATGTTTTTCCCTTCAAATGGGCTGGTCTTTAATTTTTGTCTTTTGACATAAATTCTTTAGGTACGCGAGAAAATATAATATTATGTTCTGTGAAAAAGTTATTTATTATGAAGGGAAAAAATTAAGGACAAGCACAAAATAGGGAAAAAAATTCAAATGATCCATTAATAACATATATAAAGACCCATATTTCCTTCCTTTTGATGTGGAGCAATTCACACGGTTGCCCCTATTTTAGGCTGATCTTTAATTTTTTCTCCTCAAATTTGTGGTCTTTAATTTTTTCCGTTTGTCAAAAGAAACAATTGAAAATATCCTTGAGGTTGTGGGTTCGAATCCCAACAGAGTTAAAAAGAAAAAAATTTGCAAGACAATATTTCATAGAAATTATGCCTATTCGGCCAAAGTTATATAGAGATTATGCCTTAAGGGCATAATTTCTATGTAACTATGCTTGAAGGCAAAGTTTAATTGAAAAATTAAGATTATGCCTTGTCCGGCTATGCATAATTTATATGAAAATCTAGTCTTACATTCCGTGCTTTTAACCCAACTCAAGCCGAAGAAACTTATTCAATGGTCACCGCTAACCGCTTTTGGTCCCAAATCTTTGGAGTTGTTTTTTTCAATAAACGTTGTTTTTTTCCTCAGCTGGGATTCGAACCCAGAATATCTAATTTAGTAGACCCACAAAATAAATGGTACTTTGGCCCACAAAATTTTATTAAATGAGAAGTAGGGGCAAAAATTAAAGATAAGTAATTTCAGAGGCAAAATTTAAAAACAAGTCCGTAGGAAGGTCAAAAAAAGTTTGATGTGGTCTTAAGCCCAATAACGAGACAATCTGTATGGCCCATTATCACTAAATATTCCAGAAACCCGAAAGCCTCTTGAAAGACCGAAATACCCATCCCATATATCGTATTCTCAGTTATCTCAAATGAGAGCAGAGAAAACCCCTTCCCTTGTGTCTCGCCAGTTCAGGAAAACTTCAAAGCATTCTTGATTCTTCATTAATGAAGGGGAGTACGACTAAGGAATAGCCAATTGATCCAACGGCTATAATTTTCCCTCATTCCCTAACGTTGCTATCTAATCTGGAACCCTAATTTGGAGCCGTATAGTTTGTAGCCTTCGCTTTCAAGCTTTTTTGCTCTTAAACCATTACTATTTTACTTTAGCTGAATAGTTACTCTTTCTTGTCAACTACTTCAAGTTAGAGAATGCAGACCCAGTTCTTGGATGGTTAGATTCTAGAAACCAGTTTCGTGATACCCGTACAATTGTTAAATGTTAGTACAATTTTTCTGTACTACTTTTGTTAGCCATCAAAATGCCGACTTGAATGTCAATAGTTTTCACAGATGTTTTTTTTTTGCTTTAAGGTTGAAGTTAGAGAGGTGTAGTAGTTAGTTTTAAGTTGTATTTGGGGTTGATTTGTTTTGAGAATATAGATCATGTGTTGGCTAGTAATCTTGACTAGAAAATAGTAAGATTCTTTTTATAGTTTTCTGTAGTGGATGACTTCGAGAATCTTTAGTTCTGTCTGTTAAGCAAGGTATATACCTGTGATATACACTTGATATACATGGTGTATATCACGGGTGCTTTTGGATACAGCCCAACATGGTAGAAGGTAGAAAGCCCCATCTCGGGTTGGCCCATCACGGGTTGTGTATATTGGTTGTATATATTGTTGTAATATTATAGTGTAAAAGTTACCTTAATTAGTCTTGTACATTTACCATAATTGTATATTTAGAATCCAAGTAGAATAAGGCTTTATGAGTAGAATAGGATAGGATTCTCCTATTATGGAAATATGTAACTTGTATATATAGTCTTTCAATTAGTGAAAATAATCAAGGGATTATTTCTTTCATGGTATCAGATCTCTAGGTCTTAAAATCCTCTCCCCCTTTTTCTTCCTCTTGGTTATCGACCACCAGTGCACAAAATCGAGACCAAAGTTTTTCCGCAACTTGTTCTCGGATAGGTTGATTCCGACGGTACCTCTACTTCCCAAATTTTTTCTCCCAAAATCCATCAATCACATATTTTTATATCAATATGTCTACATCCCGGAATACGTTTCATCCTGCCCTTACAGTTTCTAACATCAAGAATAACATCCCTCTTGTTCTTGAAATAGAAAACATCCAATATGCGACGTGGGCCGAACTGTTCAAAATTCACGCATGATCGCATCAAGTCATCCATCACATAATCCCCGCAGCTCCTGAGGATACGGAGGTGCCAAAACGCGAGGATGATCCTAAGTTATGAACGAAAAAGACATCAGTACAAAAAAGACATCAGTACGAAACAATGTACCGAGTATATAAAGCATGAATAACAATATGAATCAGTAAGCTGTAAAGAAAGCATATAAGCAATGTGAAGCAATAGCTGTAAGGGAAAACATAAGCAACCTGGGGGCCACATGGGGTGAATAATGAAACTCTGAAACCTAATATAACCTGTCTGGATAGACTTTTACTATATAAACTATCCTCGTCTTATTGTGCGAGATATAACATGTCCTTGATTCTAGGTATATGTATAAAATACAATGCAATATGCACCCTAGTTCATATATGTGTTGCGGAATGCGCAACCCGATCCATCATATGTATATGTTTCAGAATGTGCAACCCGATCCAATATATGTATATGTTGCAGAACGTGTAACCCGATCCTCTATATGTATTTGTTGCGGAGCGTGCAATACGATCCTCTATATGATCATGATTGTATGCATGATATCAATGCCAATAAAAACTATATTAATACCAAAGAGAACTCGAGGTGTGAATAACAGACTATGATAACGACGACTCTTTGTCCCTTTTTGTAACTCATAAACTCTTTGACTTTACTCTTAGAGCGACTCTATGGTCGACTTGACAACTATATCTTAGAAAGCTTCCTTTCGAAGAATTATGATATGGCAAGTAACCAACAATGAGGATCGTAAGAACTTTAATAACAATGAATACTTCTCAATATGAAACTTCAATAGACAATAGAATGGAGTTCTCAACGTTTCTTTTTTGAAAACGACAATCTTTTAGATTTCATACTTTTGAAAGAAATGGATATCCTTACATACCTTATCCACAAAGATATACATCGTGCTATAAGCTCTCGTACTCCTCACGACTGTTTATCTAAGAAAAATAAAGGATCGATATCAACATCTAATCCATATTCAATAAGAAACCTTACTTAGGTATCTTAGCGATTGCCTTAACTTAAAAAGGTTCTTAGTCCTGTTTAACAAAAAGGGTATTTATATAATTTGGCCCCACAATTCTCTGAAACATATACTCTTAGGTTTATAATACCACCAATCAATATATATTAATCAATATCAACTCATAATTTTAATAAAATAGCCCACGACTCAATATATCACAACTTCATATGTTTACGGGTTTTTGTTACAAAAATCCCTTTACAGTTTATCCCAAATCATCAATTAATCGTAATTATAAATGGAGAAGGATAAACTTTACTGCGATGCATCAAAACCTCCTCAAATCCGCAACTTGCCCCAATTCCTAGGGTTTTCAAACCCAATTAAATACGGAGAGATGATTTCTTCGATTACCACAAGAATTATTACATAAATCCTGCGTGATTTGGCTTAGTTTTGACCTTGGGATGTTATACTATGATTGAGAGGGTTAGAGAGAGTCTATGAACTAAGTTTTGGGGGAAATGAAGAAGAAAATGTCAAGACCCGTATTTAAACCTGAAAAAAATTCTCCACCGCCGTACTTCAATGGTGGGATCGATGGTCCGTCAATCCTGACAGCCATTTTTCCACATGAGATTAGAATTTATCAGGTAATTTGATGGCTCCCCGTGGAAGTTTGACAGTACATCAATCCATTATAGTCCGTCAGCTGTCCCGTCAAACTTCCATTGTCCCTGATTTTGTCAAAATGTATTTTCTTTGATCCGTTAATTTTCTTTTGTCAAACAAGATATAAACCTTATTTATCCTTTCATAAGGTCGTACATCTTCTCGGGACTCAAGTATCAATCGACGACGTGACGGAATACGAACCTACAGTGTGTAACAATTTATTTCCAAAAATCTGATAGTGTTACTTTGGGTTCCATTCCCTTTTCGTGACTTAAAAAGAGGTCTACTTGTCATGCATATCTCTTTGTTTATCGCCCTGGTAATATATCACTTTAGTAGTCATCGATCCTTGTTCTGGACTCTCTCCAAGTTCCATACATTCACTTAGGCGTAAATATTCTGAACCTGAATAGTTTCCAATGATAATGTAATAGTCCATAATGATCTTCGGATCACTCAATAGTCCTTATGTAATAATTCAATTTCAAGGGCAAATCATCTTTAGTGTTGTTAATCGATATTCTTAATATTTGGATCCTAATAAGGCTTTCATTATGGCTGGCCACTTGTTACTTCTTTAGGACAATTCCTTCTAGTAACTCCCTTAATGACTCTTGTTTTAACAGTACGTGACTCTATGGTCCATTATCGTCCCATTTATTACATCAGGACTTCCTACCATTCATAACGTCTCAAATTTGTATACTTCCTTGCTGATGCTGTATATTCCCAAGATAGGTTCATCATTCCTTAGTTGTACTCAATATTTTCACGAGTATCCTTTCTCGATCTGCATCATTACCTGATTAATTTCTTTATCTTCCCTTTTCCATTAAATACTGAAAGTAAGGCATTCTTTCCTGTCCCTCATTGTTTCTTCTTTTGTTGACTTTATTTATTGAGGGTCTGCCCTATTTACTGGCCCCAGACTTAGGATCTTTCATAATTAACATTCCCTTTAATGTAGGAGCGCACACTGACTTTTCATAACTCTGAGATTCTTATAGTCCTTCATTTTTTAAGTATTTCTTGTGCACTTGTTTCCTCAAAGAAAACCTTGACGTATTCATGTTATCTTCCAATATCATTCATGCTAGCAGTCATCCCTCCTCCCTTTTCACTGAAGACTTTTCTATTGTAAGGTGTTGATCTACTAGATTTTCTTTGTATTTACCATACTTGAATCAACGTTGTCGTCTTTATTCCTTGATTTGGCTTCCTATGTACTGACATTCTTAATTTTATGATCATATTATTATTATTCTTGTGAGTACTCTAGTTCATTCGACACTCGAAATCTTTGTCATCACTTATCCGTTCATCTCTTGCTTCCTTATTCTTATTCCTTAGTTCTTTCCCTTACTGCTTGTCTTAGACCATTCTTTATTATCTCATCATATACTCACGTCGTTCTTCATTTGTCCTTACTTCTACTCGTGTGTCTTTAAGCACCTTATTAATGTTCGCAGCAAAACTGATGCTTCAACTCGTGACTGGGTTCAATCTTATTGCTGATTTGAGATTCTTTCCCTTAACTGGTGTTAGAATGTTTCTCTACTCGTCGTCCAGTTAACACATTGGTATATTACCAGTTTGAATCCATTTAAAGATTTCATATCTTAGTATGCTTCTAGTGCTTTTATTTATGGACGTTATAAATTACATCTTTGGCTCGGAAAGCTTGAGTACAATCTCTTGACTAATGTTCTTATCTAGTAGTGGTAGCCTTGTTGCTTAGAGTTTCACTCTAATCCCATTATGGATATTCTTACCATTACCAGTTTTCCCATCGATCTTTTTGTGAGATGTATTCTCTGACTTTGTTAAGTTGACATAACACATTTACTTGTGTTTACCAACTACCCATTTATCATTTATCACTTTCATTACAAATTATCTCCAACTAGCCGTTCTAATCTGACTGATTTGTACAACTATGTTATAGAATTCGAAACCTCCTCACTTAATGTCGAGAATCTGGCCATTTTTCACGGTGAAGAAAATATATCACTTGCCTTCAATTGACGGAATTCATCATGTTTCACAGTCTTCTTACATAGTTTGTCCCTCATGGAGGAATTGGGATTTCTGGTTTAGGTATAACCTCCTGCATCCCTTTTTCTTCTTACTATTTTTTGAATAAACCTCCAGGTAGTCTATTTCTAGGACCTCTTTTTCCTTTATCACGCGTCCGAGGTTTCTCATCATCATTTGGACTCGTGAATCTCCTTCGATCGCATGTCTATGGATCTGTGTTCCAGTATTACTCATGCTACAGAACCTAAGGGTGTTGGATACGTCTATAGTCAATAAATGGTTGATCCTAAATCATCTTGCCTAGATCTTTAAACAAAATGGTAATTTTGCTTACCGTCTTCTCTTTCTATTATCCATTTACGATCTCTATATGTCTATATGACACACTGCCCATATCAATGATAGCTGATCGATCATAGGAATACACACAACTATTCTTAATAAAATTATCAACTTACTTGATTACTTGAACAATTATAAGTAACATCGGGACCGACTATTCTCCCTGACTCAACCTCAGGCATCTATAAACTATGGCTTCTGCTCCCACAACAATAACATCCCTCGAGATCACTTGGGCATTGTCCATAATGCACCTCTCCACACTAATGGCACAACGACTGAAATCGCTCGGGACATTCTCTGGCTCTGTGGCCCAAGGCTCCACATCCAGAACATAGCTCGATATTGGATAAGCATGCCCCATCATGCCTCTCCCCGAATTGCTGACAACGTGGTATACTACTTCCAACATTTTCTCGTGCTTGCCTAATTGCTACCCAAGAGCTTAGATATGACGCCTCTCTCAATATCAATTCTTCAGCACCTGCATCCATCCCAAACCTTTCGGTTTGTTTATTGGTTACTTCTTCCTCGCTTTTACTTGTTAGGACGAACCTTGGTTAATTGACGTCTATGATAATTGGCTTCTCAGTCTCTCAAAAAATCTATCATGTGGGGGGTATCGGAACATGATCCTATTCCGGGAAGATAACTGGGGATGTTGTTGCATACACATGACCACCAACCCAAATGGAAATGACTGCCGCGCTGATAGCCTCTATATTGTGCGGGCCTTCCTATAATCTAGCAATATCACTAGAATCGATGGAACTCGGTGATTCCTCTGGGATCTCAGATGGGTCCTCCTTCATAGAAGGATCCTTAGATGGATCTTTCTCCATATATAGATCTTCGTCCATGGATGTATCTTCTTCTATTGAATAACTCATATTTCCGTCTGGTGACCTTATATTCCTTGAATTCATACTAACGGGTGGTTGTCATCTAGTACCTTCTCCCGCATTCATGACCCAATTCTTGCTATCAATACTTCCCTTGGATCTCGGCATTACCGGAAAGGAAGATCATGATGAAAAGATAGGAAGTTAGTGACTTACGACCTTGCTGCTAACACACGATGTAGATTTTCAAGAAAGGTAAAATCCTAAATGCCCTGTAGCTTCCTGTTTATAAGTGTGATGCACAACACACCCATAGGCAAGACTCTACTAAACACGACTTGTAGACAATCCTAGGACTGACCTGTTCTGATACCACTTTGTCACACCCCAACCTTTGGGGTGTGGCCGGCACCCGACGTCCTAAGTCCTGAGCGTACCGATCCTGATACCTGAGAGATACAACAACTCACGGGCGAACAAGGCCTTTGACACATACTCAAATGAATAAGGACATAGTCACATGCACTCAGAAAAAATCCCAAACCATATAATATATATATATATATATATATAATAAGGCCGACAATGCTGACATAAGCATAATAATTTTACTGCAGAGGTCGATAAGGCCACACACGACTACCACACATAACACATTGTCTACAAGCCTCTATAGAGTATACTGACAACAACTAGTTGGGACAGGGCCCCGTCATACCCAACTATATACACATGCATATCCATCATACCTATTAGCTTACTATACAACTCCGGAAGAATAGAGCATGCCTACCTCCAGCTGAGTCGAGTTCTACTTTGAGGAACTTATCTACATCTCTATCCGTACATGCGAGCATGAAATAAAGTGTCCCTAGAAAGGGACATTAGTATGAAAGATGTACTGAATATGTAAGACAAATAACCAATATAGACAGAAGACATATCATAAGAGATAAGGGTATATAAGTCAACTTGAAACTCATAACAAGCCTCTGAGGGTCTACCTATCACAATCATGAAAATGTATGCATGTCTGTAAAAATCAAGCCACTCAGTGGGGTCAAATAATGTAATATCCAGCCTCTATGTGGGATAAATCATATCATAAAACATATGTATCGTACCCGGCCTCGATGAGGACTCGGTCGTACTTGACCCAAAAATGAGACTCGATAATATCAAAACCAACTGTAGCTGGGTATACATCTATGTACCGTACCCGGTCGACTATAGAAAGGCTCGTTAAGAAAATAGCTACATATATATAAGTGCAATGCAAGACAAACTTTGAATGACCTTATGAAACTAATCGGAGTGACTTAAGGTCGTTATCCGCCGATTATCATTATGTAGTTATGTCTGTATCACTAACTAAGAGTCATCAATAATCATGAGAAAAGGTTCAAGAGACTATCAAGTCGGGAAAATACTTCCGAAGATAAACAACAAGAGTTATGAATCGTAACAACATGATGCGAAAGTAATTGCAAGCTTTAAATTTGAGAGTAGAGTTTCTTTTGAAGAGAAGTCGTTATGATTATACTTATTCGTCGATCATACCAAAAAGTAAAAGAGTATGCGTTAACATACCTGGTCCTTGTCACTACAATCGTTCTATAATCCCTCGCTCCTTTTATGGGTAATCATCTACATCACATAACAAGTTTACATCAATATCGAATTTAAATTCCATAGAGAAACTTCACTTAGGCATCTTATCACAAATATTTACCATCTCCGGTCCTTAGATTCTTTTACAAGGAATGCTTATGTAATTCAATCCCGTGGTTCAATCAAATATACAATTTCCATAAAAACTTATGTAGGTGTTCTTCGAAAATGTTAGCATATATGATTCCTTAGGCTTTTCTTATATGGAAAGTCTTATGTGACTTAATCCCAAAATCCTTCAAACCATATCCTCCTTAATCCATAAAGTACATAATCAATCCAATTATCCAATTTAAACCATACATAGAGTAAAACAACCCAACGATTCTTACCACGGAAATTCCATAGGTTTGACAAGTTTTGATTATGAAAACTCTTTCATAACTTTCTCCAAATCATTAATTAATTACAAATATAGATAGAGGATAAATTTTACCTCGATGCGTCGAAACCCTCTCAAAATAGCAACTTTCCCCAATTTCAAGGGTTTCCAAACCCGATTCAATATGGAGAATTTTTGCGACGTTTTGTTTTATAAAGAATTTTCAAATTAAAGGATTAATATTCCGCTCCGTCAAATTCAAAAAATTATTAATTAAATACGATAAGGGAATTATGTTGTAATTTTAAGTCAATGTTTTAATTTAAAAGACGTTTGCGTGATTTTAATTTCTTTAGTCCTAAATAGTGTCAAATTAGACTAAAAGCCTATCAAAATCATTTGGGCCATGTCATTTTTCAATAAATTAGCTGAGCCCAGGCCAATTTAGGCGCAAGCTCATGTTCGTTAAAAGCAATGGAAAAGGGAATATGGCCTCAACTCCTTTTATTTTACGCCTTGTTCCCAAAGGCAACCCTAGCCGCGCCTTTTCACGCCTATCAACTTGACAAAAATGGTGAAGATGACAGAGTACCAAGGTCGTGTACCAATAGCTGATCGCCTTAAAGAGGTAAAGGCATTAAATGCCTTCTTCTTCTTTCACCAACATGCCACCTTACCCACCCCCAAACCCAGGTAAGGTTGCCTCTTTTTCTAATTTTTAAGCGAGCATTTAATGGTCTCTTATCCTATTACAATTCAAACTCTTCGATTTCATTGGTTGAGAATCAATTGGAGGAAAATCTCCCCCTATTTTTTTTCTTCCACATCGGTTTAATCCGAAAACCTAGAGTTCAAGGGGTTGTATAAATAGATCCCCACCCCCATTGTTCAACATGTTTTCAAAGGTCAGAAACTCGATTCTTTTCTTTTACATTGATTAAGAGCTGAATCAAGTTAAATTTGATTAATTATCACTTAAGTTGGGATCCAACCCTTTGGCGGAACCCAGAGTTAGGGTAATTGGTCTTTCCGTCATTGAAACCCCTCCCCTTTTGTGTGTTTGTGAGTTTGAGATCGTCGGAGTGAAGAACAAGCTCAACTTCGATCTTTAGGCTGCCTCCACACAAGGTAAATACTTTCCCTTTTAATTTTTTTATTTAAATAGCCCAGTATAATCTGTATTATGTGTTGTGTGTTATTAAGCATGTTTAGTTAGATTATGACTATTTAAGATCATTACGTTAGTTATTAAGCATGTTTAGTTAGATTAGATATTGTTAGTTCTCATTAATATGACTATTTTTGTTCACTGTGTTGATATCCAACATGTTTGATTAGTTATAATCACTGTTAAAATGTGTTATTTATATGATTAAGTGCTTACCGTGTTAGATTAAGGTGGTTTATGCAACATTATGATTAGGTTGTTCATAGGCTAGTTTGGTATGTTTAATTGGCTTTATTCACTATTTATTGACTGTTTGTGTGTGATTAGGTAGATAAATGCCTAATATGTTAGTTTAAAACTAGTCCTATGCATATACAAGCCATTTAGTTAGCTTAACACCTAGCTTAAGGTTTTTTAATCCCATGTAACCTGTTTAAATAACCCTAAAATGATCAATATGTTAATTACAGTCTGTTTTAACCATTTTTTGTTAGTTGTCTAGTTAATGAGGTGTTCAAAATGCTGGTTTCGGACCTGTCTAACTAAGTGAACTGGTTTGAGGTGTTGCTGTAGTGGTCTGAGAAGCATGCTTAACCTCTTAGAGAATGTGTTTGGTAAATCCATGTCTCTCTGTGCTTGTTAGGTCATTTAACCTCAGTTTGAGCTACAAATGAACTATTAAAGTTAGTGTGTTCTTGCAAAATGGCTATGTTGGTTTATGAGGGTCATGCTTAGTCTGGACATATGTTAAGTGCTATAGTGTGTTAGTTAGTCTCTGCTTAGACTAAGAATGACCTATTAATGCTTGATATTTGGTTAGTTGGTCTATTTAATCTAAGGTAACCAAGACATAACAAGAGAATGTTGTTATAATTAAGATAGGATAACCTAATGACTTTGAAATGGATGTGTGTCTTGTTTAAGTTATTGCCATGATCTGAATGATAGTTAGGAGTTTACTTAGTGATGAATGTCATGTTTTATACTAATGTGTATGCCACATGAGATCTGTAAACCTAAATACCTATGTTAATTACATGCCTAGGTGAGAATAAATAATTATGAACTACCATGTAGGCTGCTAAGTGTTTTAGTCTATCATCCCTACCCTTGGCATGACCAAATTAGCCTTTCATATGCTTTAATGAGCTGTTTCTTGTCTATATGTTGATTATATGAGCTTGTATTTTCCTATCTTGGTTTGAATATAAAAAATATCTCACCTTCTGCACTCAGTTGACACTAATCTGTTCCTGTAACATGTTCCATGGTCTTGACTGTATTTGCTTGTCTATACTGCCTAGCTTTAGAAAAGAAATGTACGCTAGGAATGAGATTTCTAGGATTTGATGGTCATGGTCTTCTAGTTGTCCACTTTGTGAGTTTGCTTTTGAGTCGTGTATGCTTATGTGCCCTCTCTTCCATATACATGTACTACTTTTATATGCTCGCATGCCTAGCTCTTACTTAGTTCATACATTTCTAGGAGGTTCACTTCTGCTTTCATATTACAATGCATAGAAAGTAGTCTACCTATTTTAACACTTGTTTATAGAACCATGCTGGTATACCACAAGGTATATGGACTGTATACCCAGTATACAGATCCCATATATCAAGTGTATACTGACATGAAATCCTGTAGGCCACTCATGTTTGCCACGTTGAAGCTATCTGTTAGGCCTGGCCTATTCCTGTTATTTCATCTACCCTCTTTGCATTCTCATAATGATTTTGGGCCTAGCCCACTGCCTGTGTCCTCTCCACTTCTTACTTTGCTGATTAAAAGTTTGGAGCCCATAGATTTCCTTGCTTATTTCATTGTAATTATGAGTTGTTAGTTTAGTTAATCTTTACTTGCATTAGATAATTTTGGGTACGTCTAACTTGGGCCTTTGTTTTCCCCCTTGTGTGTTTCTGCTGCATTACAGTGAGATGGGCCTTTACTAGGCCTATCATCCTATTCAGACGAGTCTAATGCATTCCATACTTAGCCGATTGGGCTGAGGCACAATCAGCTCTGATTTGACCGAAATATATGCAAGGGTAGCTAATATTTGCTTGAAGGCCCAGCTATGGTTAAAAATATCTAGTTGGTGGGCTTCGGTAGGTGCACCAACCTAAACCCTTCTCCTTTTCAATTTTATATCATTGTGTATATATGTATTTGTTGTAATAAACTACTTTGATATAAATGTTAGAACTTTTACCTATGGTTTGAATCTAGGATAGGCAAACGATACGTAGCTCGTTTAGCTAGATAGCCAAATAATTTTCAACACTTTTTTTTTTAATCTGGAGAAAAAAAAAATACTGTTTGGACGTCAAAACTGAAACGAAATGGATTTTGTTTTCAACTATGTGTTAGCTTTATGGACCCTAATGGGCCTGAGTGACTTGAAATGTAATAAATGGGATACTGAAAATCAGATTCAAAATGGGCTGAAATTGAGACTTTGTTTAAACATGGGTTAAGCCCAATTAGATAGTTAATTTTGACAAATAAAACCTTATCTTGGATTTGACCTTAAGTTTAAGGTTTTGGAATTAGAATATGAATTGAATCTTGGGAAGTATAGCATCCAAAAAGGAATAAAAACCATTTTCTTACTATCTCTTTTCCAAAAATCGAACTTGTCTTTTCTAAATGGTTATATCATTTTCAAAACTTGGAAAGGATTTTAAAAGATGCAAGTGTGAAATTAGTCAATATAGATGGATTAAATGTGGTGTTCTATTGAAACTCACATTTGAGTGTTCTTTATCCGAAAATGAAATTGACTAAACTACCCCCTACATACTATTTTTGGCGAAAGTTTTAACTCTTTGTTTTAAAATAAAATCTTGAGTTTGAATAAATGAAATGACAAGTTACTTTATGGATTTTAAACACTCAAGCAATTTAAATAATTTTTGAAGCATTCCCTGGGGATCACCAGAACCCTTACCTTAACTTTAGTATAGATAACATTTTTCAATGAATTTGAATAAATCCTTTCACAATGGTTTTACTAATTTATCTATAAATTAGGTGGCGACTCTAAAACATATTATCCAACTTAGAGCATCATCTAAATTCTTAGTAGCTCTTTATGCGCTCATCCGCGTAAAAAAGCAAACTGTAACAGATGTCAACTCTGTTGGGGATAAACCTAGGTTCTAACCATAAGGGTTTTAATACAACATGTGTTTAAATGATATAAATTGCTTATGTGTTTAAATACTGCAATTATAACTGTCATTCATTAACTTCGCCAAATGGCATGCATACACATTTGTATCAGTGCACAAATGTGATAATGTGAATTTCGCAACCACCCTCCAATATAAAAACCAAAAACCTTTCTTGGGAACATATTGAAGAGGGAGTTGATACGCTAGAGTTCCAACATTCGACAACGGTTCACCCTGGGTCGTCCACTCGGGTCCCTAAAGTGATTTGCTAAACCACCCTAGTATGGCTACGATAGAGCGAAGCTAAATTCTTATTGAACTAGCACATGCTGATTTAGACGGGTTCAGGTATCTCAGACCTACCTGGACCTGATAGGCTAACTCCCTCATGTCCTAACGGTCTCTGACCTGAAGGCACTACATCCAACTACTTGCTATGTGGAAACATTTAATGTGCCTTATGTGATGAACCATTGCTCTTTAGAGGAGGGGGGGGGGGGGGAAGGGGGAACTAACCGTGTTCTATTTTGTAGATGCCTACAAACTTGAAATTCGACATGGTTACTGAAGCACCCGAGATGTTGAAAATTTGGTGGTCATGGCTATGTTCCCCATGACTAATGGAAGTAATGAACTGTCTAGGACACCTACCCTCTCTTATGACCATGAAAGGAAATACCGATCTCTCTTAGAAGTCCTTACCGGGTATTGGGATAACAAGAGAATGGTCTTTAGGTTTGGTGACTTTGAAATAACCCCGACCTTAGAGAAGAGATCTGATACTACATAGACAACATAGGTATCTGTATGACACGAAGAAAGAAACCTAACCGCAACCTTCTAGTGTCCCATAAGCTGACTCCCGGTGAAATCCTCAAGATGTTGTACTTAGCTACAGCCGATTGGATATTCAGCCCGATTGCAGATTATAGGGACCTCCATACCCGGTTTGGTCTACCCAGGGTTGCGTATAGAACTCTGTAGAGTTCCATTCTTTTGCTGCTTGGGAAGCTACCCGACCCCTAGACTTCGCCATATGTCTCTTAGGAACCATGGTGTTTCCCAGACACTGTTACCAAACCATAGATACCTGGGTCATCTTTGTCACACATGCTATCTTTCATGGCATAGCTACTAACCGGGAAACAAAATACTATGACTTAGTCTTAGTCATCCTGTATTTACTGAGCCTTAGGTCAATGCCGAAACCTGCATAAGTACTTCCAAGGTTGTAACCTCTTAGTCGAATGGTGGATCATTAAGCACATCCACACAATTGAGGTTCTATCATACCGAGACCCCGAGCATAGAGAAGAAAACCTCAAAGTCACTTATCCAAAATTCGGGACCCAATCCAATGAGGGGTGGGCTTTCATCTTGTCTAGGCTCTGTGGGGACAATATCCAATGGAGATTTCCCAACTTCATATCCGAGACCATAGTCCTGAGGGGTAGAAAATGTCCTTTCCTACCACTTATGGGGTCTGGGAAATTCAACCATACATACATCTTAGGGTCCTAAGACAGTTTGGAAAGAAACAAGTAATTCCCTAAGTAGGGAACATGAGGGAATATGTGATTGACTATGAAGGCGACAAGATCAGAAGAGTTGCCGACATTATTCGAGAATGGAATGGCCGAATCAAGTGGGGTCCAGAGACTTTAGCTGATGATCATCTTCGCCCGGGTCATGCCGAAGACTATATAGATTGGTTGAGAGCACATTTGCAAGGTACCATCACACCGGGGCCTAATCTCTATAAAACCAAACAGGATTGGGATTCAAAGGTCGAGATAATATCCCGCTACATTCAAATACAAGCGGATGATTGAGATGCCCGATACCAAGGAAGATACAGTATGATTGGACTATCATAGCCAACTTGATCGAAGAGCTAGACTTCACTCACGAGTGTCTAGAGTACTTAGACTCTTGTATAAAAGAAGCTATGGATGATGTTACACAGATGACCCCCACAGAGAAAGGTCAGTGGGTTAGTTCATTTCTGGTATCTACTCATCTCAGGATCCAGTCCGCCCTTTGAATGGCCAAGAGAGCTCGAACTGACAGAGCCTCGTCATCAGCCATTAGAGGAGACTTCTTCTGATTTTTACTACTTTTCATTTATGCTTTGTATCCCCATCGGGGAAGAAATTATTATGGGGTAATGGTTTTAGTCAACATTTAGCACATTTATGCTTCAAACTATTAGAAATCCTTAGAGTAACGAGGTATAGGAACATGAATATTATAACTGCTTATGTGGTTTTGTGATATAAAATGTTTATGTGCTTTCATGTGTTCCGTTTGAACTCTTGATTGGTCCCGCATTCCGGACCTCACCCAAAAGAAAAACACAAGAAAATACCAAAAGCTGACTAAAATCACCTCTTCTAAAAGGGTTGATTTGCTACTAATGAAAACTCCAGACATCTTGAGTGCCATATCACCAGTCCTTGACCTAATTAGCAATGAAGAGGCCGATGAGCCGCATCAGGCCATGATTCGCAGGATAGATGCGAAGATTGAGTTAGCAAGAGCCAAATTGAAGGAAGTTGACTATAAGACTGACTTGGCAAATGCCAAAATGAAAGAGGTTGACCAGATCATAGACTTCGTGGAAACATTGAGTGAAAAGTCCCCCAACTGAAAACCATAATACCACAACCTCCTTGAAAAGGTTAACACTATGGTGGACGTCTAAGTCCCTCTGATGTATCTACCAGAAAAATGACTCGATACCATATAGGGAAACAAGTGGGGGACCCAAAAGAATCACCCTAGTCATGGATGAAGCTTCTAATCACTATAGGATGCCACAAAGGCCTCCCCGCAGATCATCTCCAATGTGGTGGGCAATTTCCCTCAAAGCCCGTGGTTCTCATTTCAAAGTCGCACCAAGTGAAGTGCGAAAAATTGAGGTATTTAATGGGTAAAAGCTGTCGAATTGGCACACACTAGCTCCCATATCCTCCCGACCTGCGCACCTCTTTTTGCTCACAAAAGGTGCCTGTACCACAGAAGCTAGCATGTCCATGACACTGATGGATGTGTGGCCTTCGAAAGAAGAGCCATCCGACTAATTGACAAGAAAGTCATTCGCATCCTATGGGGACCTTACTCCATACTAGTCTATGATTCCATTATGCCTAGTAGAGGAATCACTATAGACACACGACTCTAGCGCTATGACTTCACTGCCTTTGAAAATCGTACACCGACATCTTCTCACTCTTATGCCGCATCGACAAGGTTCGTCCACTTAAGACCACCTGGAAAATCTTCGCAAGCACTTTAAGGACGAATATATGCTTGTACCATTCAGGGCTCATGGACATGACATCGAAGATTGTTAAACCTTCAAATTTGAGCTGAAGCACTTGGTTAACACCGGCCAAATTTGGTCCATGATACAAAGCCTCTTTTAGGAAAGTCGGCGGGAAATGCGTGGTCGTAAAGATGATGACCCGCCATAGCTTCGAGAAGTCATCTTTTGGGTATTTTAGGCGTCCCCTTTTCTATCTTTCAATCAAATGATATCCCCCTCCAACATTTTGTAAATGAAACCACATTCGACCTGATGTCCCAAGGAGGGATACGTGTGAAGCCCATATCGGGCCTGGTTAGGGTAAACTTAAGATTCAGGTAGAAGAAATTAGGATATAATTTCTATGTAACCCAAACTACAGAAAGACTTGATTTTTAGGAGGGATACGTAGGCAGTCTATATAAGACTCAACCCCCATATTATATAAATTATAGGACAGTTTCTGGTTCAGCAATGACGTGGTGGCAAATCAACCACGAACCTTCAATCTGAAACCCTAAAAACCAAATTGGCCAAAATGACCAAAAGACCCCTGGAATGGAAAATTCAATCAAGAGTTCTCATCGAAGTCATGAGTCTATGTGCTTTGTTTTAAACTTATGTGCGATATCTTGTATTTATGATTTCCTACTAATGTACTAACGTCATTTTCTTTTGAGTTATTTTTATTCATTTAGAAAAGGGTCGATCTGTTGTGATACACTAAGCATACTTCACCAGATCTAAAGTCGCGACAACACCCCTAAACCAAAAAAACATGACTAGTACTCATGAGGACACTCGCAAAAAGAATGCTCTGATTTAGGATGTTGTGCCTCAAGACCTCCAAAATGCCTCGAACTCCGAAGACGTAATCACTTTGTTGTTCAAGAAAGTCACTGACCTACAAGAATAGGTTGCGAGAAATGAGGCCATTAATGTTTCCAGAGAAGTAGCTATTACTGAGGCAAGAAGGCCTCCACCACCCTTTACATCTCTGAATTCACCCGTAACCGAACATTTCTCGAATACCTACATTGGTACTTCATACCAAACACCACCTCCACTAAATGCCACCCACATAGTTGGGACCTCCCAATCTGCACCCACTTTTCAGGTGCCACCAGCTCATGCTAATCCTAGCATCCACCAAAACACTACTACCACCTCCAGAGCTGCAGGCACTCCCAAAAGTCACCATGCGCAACTGACTTTATTCTTCAATACTCCAATTGCTCCCAGCGACTCCTCGCCAGAATTGGATCACTATGAGGAGATAGAAAAGGCATGGAGGTCCGAGCACCACCGAAGGGACAAATAGATGGAACATAAAATGATAGATTTGTTTGAAAAGGCTAACAAGGGCTCTCGTAAAGCGACAATACTAAGATACGATGAATTTTGCATGCATCTAGATTCAGACTTGCTAGAGGGCTTTAAAGTGCCCAAATTTGAACTAATTAATGGCGCGGGAAACCTCAAAGCCCATCTGATAGCTTATTGTGACCAACTGGTCAACGCCAAAGGAAATGAGACACTGATAATGAGGCTCTTCAGCCAATCCTCACAGGCTAATCATCTGAATGGTTCATATTGCAAGATATTATCCGCTGAGACTCATGAGAAGAAATGGCGAAAGCCTTCATGGATAGATTCTGCTTCAACGTTGAAAACGTGCCCGATCGCTACTCTTTGGAAACGATTAGGCAAAAGTCAATAGAAACCTACCATGAATATGAAAATAGGTGGATGGCTAAAGCCGCCTAAGTGTAGCCTTCAATGAGTGAGAAAGAGCTGGTTTCAGCCTTCATCCGATCTCAGGAGTTGGACTACTATGACCGAATGTTGGCTATGGCTGGAAGACCATTCACCGATTTAGTTAGAATGGGAGAGGCCATAGATGATGGTCTCGAGACTGGAAAGATTGTCAGCATTGTCAACAAAGTTGGCACAACAAGCTCTACCGGATCAACAAGGAAAACAGAGGATATGGCAAACGTCTCTTACACCTCCAGCCCGAGGAGTCGTAGAAGAGAATGATCATAGTCATCTTTCAATGTATACCAATCTCCTCCTCCGAGCAATTACATGTCATCACCCTATAGACTTGTGCCAGTATATTACGCACAGCCGAACTACCAAACTCTACCAACAAACTACAAAACACCTATACCTACCAAGTTTCATCTCCAAATTATCATGTTCCTGCACATGCGTATCAAGCGCCCCAAAACCAACAAAACCACTATAATAGGCCGCATCCGGCTACATACAACCTGCCACATCCAAACTTTGAGAAAAAGCCTCCTCGTATGTTCACTCTACTTAAAAAAATGTGAACCAGTCTGTTTGCCAAATTAAACGTCGTCGGTCAAAATTGTGTCACCAAAGCCTGCAAACCTAGGAAGTCGCTTTAATAGACCCAACCAAATGTGTGCTTACCGTTTCGGGGAGAAGTGTGCACAACGGAAGATTGAATAAATCTAAAGCACAAGTTGCAATATTTAATTGACAAACGTGAGATCATTCTGGAGGCTGCAACACCTAATGTAAATACAAACCCTCTCTCGAATCATAGTACCAACCATATCCACATGATAGAATGAGAGGAAGATTAGGCAGTATGCCAACTATTGGTGCAAGAGGGTATTGAAATCCTAGAGCGCACGATCGCCTCCCTCACACATCACTAAAGTCTTATTTTTAAGATATTGATCCTAGCTCCAAAGAAGCCATTTGTGATACTGGTACCACAAGTAGTCATTCCGACTCCCGATAAGGAAATTATAGTCGTCGCTCAAGGAATGACAAGATCAGTGAGATGATACACGCTTGAAGAATTGGCGCAAGGACCGCCCTGGAAAGAAACTAGTCAAAGAAGGTCCATTACCGATGGGGAAGCCGAAGACTTTTGGCACATGATGCAACCAAAATATTACTTTATTGTGGAACACTTGTAGATAACAGTAGCCAGATTTCGGTGATTTCACTGCTTATGGGTTCCACACAACATCATCAAGACTTGATGAAGGCACTAGATGAAGTCCACGTCCCAGTAGGAATAAGTAGTGAAACATTGGTCGACATAGTAGACCACATCATCAGGGTATATCAGAGTTCATTCATTACAAATGAATTGCCAAGAGAAGGAACGACTCATAACAATGCCCTCTATATCACAATCAAGTGCCAAGGCAAGGTGATCTCTCGAGTATTTGTTGATAATGGGGCTAGGCTTAATATATGCCCCGAGTCCACATTGAAGCAACTAGGCTATGACATTGAAAAAATACGCCAGAGTCAGACCAATGTAAGAGCCTTTGATGGTGCACAACATGATCCCACAGGGGATGTAGACCTCAACATACAAATGGGCAAGCCGAGTTCACCACAACATTCCACGTTATGGATATCAGTGCCAATTACAATCTCCTACTGGGGAGACCATGTATCCATATAGCCGGAGTTGTGCCATCATCTCTCTACCAATCATTGAAGTTTGTCTTGGAGGACCACGAGGTCGTAATCTATGGAGCGGGTAGTATTTACAACTATCCCAACAACTCTGTTATTTTAATACAAGCAATCTCGATAGATACGGATTTCCACGTAGTGGAACTTGTGGGATCTTCCCACCGAGGGGACGATGAAAAAATCTAGATGCCATCGGCCTACAAGATGGTCACTGCAACTATGCTCCAAAATGGGTTTGAGCCTGGCAAAGGCCTAGGACGAGATCTCCAAGGCATTCGAGAACTAGTGTAATTTTGGGAAACAAGTATCGCTTCGGCCTTAGATACATACCAAGCTCCGCAAAAGCCTTTGACGCTAAACAGAAAAAGAGAGGTCCTCCAAAGATGAGAAAGCCTTTCCCGAGTTTGTACCAGTAATTTTCGATCTGCATCCCCATGTATAGCGGCGGGTACCAAAAAGAAGGTTTAGGGATACTGTTCCAAGAGGAAGAGTGTGCTCCTATACTAGAGGAATGCTTCGAAGCACCCGCGATCCGCGATGCTGACCCAGATAACCAGCTGACGAATTGGACCTCTACACCACTTTTCGTTTCTCGATAGTGAAAATTTTAAATTTTGTTTTCCAAAAGTCACTGAAAATCGGCTTGAGGCTCGAACATTTACCATTAATGTCTTTACCTTCTCATGTATTGTCCAAAAAATGAAAATGAATCGACATTGATCTGAGTCAGGACCACAATTTGTACTTTTAATTAAATCAATGCAATCCTCAGTTTACACAAAAACAATCTCTTTTATTTATATATACATATATAACATGTTTTTACATACTAACAATGCTTTGCCTTGTTTTTTAGAAATAGTATTAAAATAACTCATAATGTTATGACATGTCGTGAGATGAGCGAGTTGAGTGATATAGACGACAAAGAATATGATGAAGAGTCAGAGTTAACAGAAGACCTCGTAGACGAGAAAGATCAGTATGAGAATAGCCCCTAATTTGGATGAAACAGAAGCGATCAACCTCAGAGATGAGGAAACAATTAAAGAAACCAGGGTAAGTGCTCACATAGACACGCCCATAAAAGAATAATTAGTAAATTTCGCTAAGAGAGCATTTCGATGTATTCGCGTGGTCATACGGGGATATGCCCGGATTGAGCACAGGAATCATAGCCCACAACCTACCTATCAACGAAGGATTCCCTTCGGTCAAGCAGAAAGTTCGACAGTTCAAGCCTGATCTCAATATAAGAATCAAGGATGAAGTTGAAAAATAGGTAAAGTTAGGGGTGGTGGAAGTGACTACATACCCCACGTGGTTGGAAAACATTGTGCCAGTGCCAAAAAGGATGAAAAAATTAGAATCTGTATTGACTACCGAGATCTCAACCGAGCTAGTCCTAAGGATAACTTCGCACTTCCAAATATCCACACACTCATCGATAACTATGCAAAACACAAATTGCAGTCATTTGTGGATTGCTTCGCCGGTTACCATCAAATTTTGATGAGCGAAGAAGATGCTCCAAAAATGGCATTCATCACTCCATGGGGAGTATGCCACTACCGTGTGATGCCGTTCGGCCTCAAGAACGTTGGTACCACTTACATGAGGGAGATGACTGACATCTTCCATGACATGATGCATAAAGAAATTAAGGTCTATATGGATGACATCATAATCAAGTCAGAGAAGGCTCCGATAATATCGTACACTTGCAAGAGTTCTTTGACAAGCTCCACAAGTTTAATCTAAAACTGAATCTGGCCAAGTGCGTGTTCGGAGTACCTGCCAAAAAATTATTGGGGTTCATATTCAGTCGCAGGGGTATAGAACTAGATCCCACAAAGATTAAACCCATTCAAGAGCTACCACCGCCAGAAACGGGCACTTTATAGTGCAGTCTACAGTAATCATGGAACCCATCTTTAAGCTACTGAAAAAGGATGCGCCCACCAAATGGAGAGATGAGTGCCAAAAAGCCTTCGACACCCTCAAGAGATATCTTTCCAACCCGCTAGTTTTGGTCGCCCAGACTAGGGAGCCTACTGTTATTGGACTTGTCGGTGTCAGACAATGTGTTTGGATGCATGTTGGCACAGCAGGACGAAACAGGAAGGAAAGAACGAGCAATATACTATCTCAGCAAGAAGTTCACTGCCTGTGAGTCAAGGTACACTCTGGTGGAAAAGACATGTTGTCCGCTAATATGGATAGCGCAAAAGTTGAGACATTACATGTCAGTGTACATTACTCACCTGATATCCAAGATAGATCCCTTGAAGTACATTTTTCGCCAGCCCCATGCCTATAGGAAAACTTTCCAAATAGAAAATGCTTCTGAGTGAGTTCGACATCAAATATGTGGTCTAGAAAGCCTTCAAGGGACATGCATTGACCTATTTGCTACCAGAAAGTCGGATCGACAAAGAGTTTGCACCATTAAGGATGTATTTCCCAAACAAGGAAATAATGGCAATTGAAGAAGAGATGGTCAAAGCCTACTCGGGATGGAGAATGTTCTTCGACGGTACTGTCAACTACAAAGGCTCAGGGATCGGAGCGATTTTGGTTTCAGAAATGGGTCAACATTACCCGATGGCAGCCAAACTCAACTTCCAATGCACAAACAATATGGCAGAATACGAGGCCTGAATTCAAGGTTTTCGTATGACCATCAACATAAATATACAAGAACTCTTGGTAATAGAAGACTCAGATCTACTAATTCACTAGGTCCGAGGAGAATGGGCCACCAAGAACGAGAAAATCCTGCCATATGTCAACCTTGCACATAGATTGTGCAACATATTCAAAAAGTTAGAACTTAGGCACATGCCATGGGCTCAGAATGAGTTCGCTGATGCTCTTGCAACCATAGCATCCATGATACAACACCCTGAAAGTAGTCACATCAACCCGCTGAAGATCAGCATCAGGGAAGAACACGCTTATTGTTCCCATGTGTAAGCCGAACCCAATGGTAAACCATGGTATGTCGACATAAGCACATATCTAGAAAAGGGAGAGTATCCAAAAAATACCATAGCCAATCAAAATAAGACCATCAGGAGAATGGCTAACAGTTTCTTCCTAAACAAGGGAGTACTCTATAGGAGATACTCAGATGTGTCGATGCCGCAGAGACCCCAAAACTACTTCAGGAAGTACACGCCGGAACTTGAGGACTTCGCATAAATGGGTTCGTCTTGGCCAAGAATATTTTAAGAGCAGGCTACTACTGGATGACAATGAAAAGTGACTGTAGCCTATTCATGCAAAGATGCCATCAATGCCAAATCCATAGAGATATGATCAAGGTCCCACCAAATAAGCTTAATGTGATGAGCTTACCCTATCCATTTGTAGCCTGGGGCATGGAAGTTATTGGGCCCATGGAGCCATCAGCATCCAACAGACATCGCTTCATCCTGGTCGCCATAGACTACTTCATGAAATGGGTTAAAGCTACATCTCACAAGTTGAGATGAAAAGTCATGTTTGGAAGAGATGAATAAACATATGCCTCAATATCATCCATGTCACAACAATTTCAGATAATCAGTATGTCCATATTAAGAGGCATAGAGTAACGAGATAAATCAAAGCATACATAAAATAGAAGTCCACACATGACTATCATAGCCCATATAACAGCTGACAGAACCAACCTAAGTGTGATCATCACAAACACAATATATCGGTACCCACCCAAGTGCTCATCACAGTCACTAAGGTGGGACCTGTATCATTCCTAATACCCCTCAATGATTATAAGCTATACATGTTTCTATCGGAGTCTAAAATAATAAACTATAGCCTACCTCGAAGGGCGAACTGGTGTCACGAACCTCAAGCCAAACCCTTTCCCTTTAGAAGAGCCTCGAAACGATCAAGGTTGGAATAAGAATCTATGGACACCTATATTGCTTTACTTTTTAAACGAAGACAAAAAATGCAACCCAAAAAATGCAACCTGGGCCCACAAGGGAAAGATCTGAAATTTAAGTTAGAAACAATTTATCCATAATATAAATAGTCATAATCCTAAGTTTCATGAAATTCTAACCTCAATTGAGCCTTAAATTGCATGAATTTGTCCAAATCCACTTTGTGTCAAAAACCATAAATCGATTTTCTGAAAAATCCGTATTGAAATCAAAATTTATGGTAGAATTAGTTTACCCAAGGTTTAAACAGGCCAAAAACCTAGAATTTACTCAAATACAACCATAATTAACTGAAGAAAACTCAAATTTCAACTTAGGGTTTAAACCCCTAATTCCCCCAGCGAAACATGGCTAAAATCGATTAAAATGGAAATTATCATGAGGAAATATCAAAATTAAGGTTAGATACTTACCCCCATGCTAATATGAGAACAACGACGCAAAATTAACTCAATCAGAGCTCTAAAACCCAAGATATGCTAAAAATACTAAATGAACGTAGTCTGATTTTTTAATACACAATGATTTCTGCTTCATCGGACAAAAGGCCACACCTGCGGCCTGTCACTTGTTATTTTCGCACATGCGGACCATTGTTTCACCTATGGGGTCGCAGGTATGGACCCCACTTCGCAAGTGCGATGCACCAACACCAACACCAACACCAACAAGTTGTTCCAATACTAAAATGGGTATAACTCCCTCATACGATATCATAATTTAATGATTCTTTTTTATATGGATCTGTAATTACGATACATATCTGATGATTCAATAGAAACACCATTAGAAGCTCATTTACTCAATGTGGTACCCTTTATGTCCAATGATGAAAGGGAACTTACCCCAAAGGTGTAATAGCTTCAAAGTCTCTTGAAATTGCCTCTAATAGCTCTCTAGATCGATGTTGGGAAACATAAGATAATGATTTGGAAATGGGATAATAAATGCCACTGGTCCAGCAATTTCTGCCCCCGCGGAACCTGGTCTATGCCCGCACACTCTCCCCTTTTGTCCGCTGGGGAGAATTCCACTTAAGTCTACAATCCTCACTTCTGCGAGCCATGCCTCGTTGGGGTGGAATCATTGAGGTGGGAAAAGTCTTGCCGGGGTGAGAACATCAGAAACCAGAAAAATCTATTTTTCACAAGTTTCACCTGAAATCCTGACATCAACCCGAGGCCTCCCGGACACAAACCAGATATGCACACACACATAACACATACGCTATGAACTCAACCGCATCCTCATAATTCCCAACGGAGGTCCAATTAAGCAAGTCAACCCCAAACAACTTAAACCAATTATTTAACCAAAGACCTAAAATGCTCATGAGTGCCTCGGGAACCGAACCGAATACCCCACCAGTCATAACCGACCCTCCGGAACTCACAGAATAAATGAAATTCCAAAATGGTCAGTTTACTCAAAATTCAAATATTTTTCACTTAAAGGATCAAATTCTCAAAAGTCTCTTTAGAACTCACCCGATGACCTCGGGAATTGGGTCAATAAAGATAAAATAGTCAAAACACACATAACAACTAACATGTCATTACATTATATACCAATTAAATAATCGCTCATCCTAAAGCAAAGGAAAATAGTACAAAAGCAAACGGTAGCCAAGGAATCCTCAACATGACATCACGAAAGCATCCACGACATGAAGTACGCCAATCACTACTCGTCCACCTTATCAATAATAAATTCCTCTAACTTGGCTAAAAGGCCCAATTTCCATATTTCCATACTCAAATTTCTCTCGCCACCGATTCCCGAATATAAGAACTTCTTTTGCATGAATTATTTGATTCGATATATCCATACCTATGAACACGATTGATAGGTCTCACAAACATTCCTCAAAACAACACAGACCATTAGATATAGACACAATCATAGTCCACTCTGAAATGGTAAAATATTCTAATTCCGCTAACCTTTCTTTTGCCCTTCTACAACCGTCCTTCGCACCATGATTTCTTAGAAACACATAAGCATAAGCCCGACACCATGACTTATTCTTATCGAAAGAGAATTCTTGCTTTATCAGAGCAACTCTAAGCAATTCCATGAAACTGATCTTACTCATCGCTGACTTTGCTAGTTCTAAGTCTTCTTAAACTTTCAAATCACAATACGGAAAGCATACCACTAAATACCCCGCCGAGCCAAGTTCATAGGACACCATCTGATCACTCTAAAGACCTCTTGCAACCATAGTACCTCCTCAAATCATTACCATGTACCGACGTAACCTGATGCAAGAAAGACCACGGACTTGAACTCTCAACTTGAGTTAATAAGTGAGTTGTCGAAGATGCCAACAATGAACAATCAATCCACTGCTAGTTACCTAAAATGACATGGTTTATGGGGTGTCGTTGAGAACATCACATGAAGGTTAAAAAAGACATTTTATTTCGGCTTTGTATGTAGGTCTTGGCCAAAGACCATCTTGTTTCTTTTCAGCTTGTCTTTAATTCTTAGCTTATATTTTAGTTCTTATTAGGACATCATTAATAAGCCATATAATAGGAATGGATGACTAGGCCATGTAATAAGGTGACTAGGTCGAAAAGCCTTCCAAGAAGGTGACTAGGCCGAGGGTAAGAGGACAATGTGACAAAGGGACCAAAATAATCTAGAAGATGAGGTTTCCAAGAAGACAATTCATGAACCAACTAGTTCATAGATTGGGCTACCTAGAATACATCAAGTTCGGTCTAGGGGAGGAGAAGGGTTGGTCGAATGACTCATCCAAGCACATACAAATAATGGAAGCTACCAAACATATTCCAAGAAGATGAGATTTATGAAGAGCCAAGTTCATGCATGTAAAACACAAAAGAATGTCTTGGGAAACTCAAGAGATGGCCGAGAACACCCTTGGTCCCCAAGTTAACTCGGAACCTTTCCCATGTGGCTCAAAATCCAAATAGTTTTTGTCCTTTAACTTGTCTTCTAGTTACTATAAATAAGACCCTTAGGATGTTGTAAAAATTAGAGTTGATGAATAGAAAAACTTGAGTTTGACTCAATTGCTAAGTTATTAACCTTGTGTGTTGTCTACCTTAGTGGGTCCTTGTGTGGGCCTTCAGTTCTTGTGTGAACTAACTCCTTAGTGTAAGTTGAAGCTAGGACTTGTGTGACCTATTTAAACCCAAGCTAAGGTCCCTTCGTTGTAAGTCTTGGTTAGAACTTGTGTGATCTAATCAAACCCAAGCTTAAGTAACCCCCTTGGTGCGAGTGGACATTGAAACTTGTGTGATCCAACCAAACCCAAGCCTAGGGTCTATCATAAGATTACCGGCTATCTTACTTGGTTAGTACTCGAGCTTGTACTTAGCGACCTCAGTCTAGTCCTTTTCCAATTGGCAAAACTCATGTTGGTGTCGACTCGAGCATTAAAACCCTCGTGTCTCTATCATCGTTATATCGATCGTCCATCGCTTGGTTTGTACTCGGGTTTGCACCTAGCATCCCGTGTTCATTCCTTGACCAAACCACTTCATTATTTACACTATCATATTCGACAATACGTCCCTAACCTCCACATAAAAGGTCACCACCCGAAACAGTCCACAAATACCCATCCAATCCTGACAATACCAAAACAGTCCACAAAATACCCCTTACCGACAACCTCACTGTTCCATCCAGTTTCCGTCACGTTGAAACCACTCAACTACCAAACCCCGACCATCAATACACCTCTCAACGTGTATAGAAAAGCTCCACAAAACGCCTTAACCCAACTCCTTCCTAAACTACCCGTCCAAGTCTCACAACATCACACTGCCCGGCAGAAATCGAGAACTCGAGAACCCCTACTTTGAGTCCATTTTCGTGTCAACCCGCATCTACCCAAACTCCAACCCATTTACCCACCTACTTATATACATCAGATTGGTATCAGAGCAGGGTCATCCCATCTCACGCTTTGACGCTATAGCTCACGTAACAAAAGAGAGTCTAAGGAGGATCGTAAGTGACATTCTTGTAGAACGTGTGCAAGCCTTGAGAATGGATCTTGTAGAGTATAATGCAAGGAATAAATCTGAATCCATGGTTGTGAAAATCAACCCAAGACATGAAAGGTAAACCGAAATCGATTAGATTCTAGAGGAAAAACAAGGTCGTACCCTTTTCAGTAATCCATAGTATCATGTTGAATAAAAGGGCACTACCTCATTCATTAATACATTGTATGATCACGAAAATGTGGGGGAAGATAATGATCTTACGGAGGTGCGTGAAACTTTAGTTCTTCGACATGTGTTGAGTGTTCAACTTGAAGAACACGAGGATACACAAAGTGAACAATTCTTTTACACCCGATGCAAAGTAAAAGATAGTGTGCAACATGATCATTAATGGAGGAAGTTGTATCAACGCGGCTTTCGTAGAGATGGTGAACAAATTGGACGTACCTTCCCGCAACCATCCTACACCGTATACTCTCCAACGGCTAAACCAAGATGAAATGCTAGCATTAGAAAAACAAACTCTTGTTAGCTTTCAGATTTGAAAGTATGAAGATAAAATATGGTGTGACATCCTCCCTATGGATGTGTGTCATATTTATTGGGACGACCTTGGAAACTTTATCGGAAGGTGCACCATGATAAAGCAAAGAATACCTATTCTTTTCGAAAGGATGACAACAAAATCTGATTGGTGCCATTGTCACCGAGTAAGGTGAAAGAAATGAAATTCCGAAGTGCAATGAAACGCAAAGCCGAGGCTCTCTTACTTGATGCATGAAGGATAGAAGAATAATCAAAGAAGGGGAGTCCTATAGACGCATTGGTCTGCGAGGAGGAGAAGAACCCAGTAGGAGGTGCGGTTGTAAACGCCGATTTGAAGGCACTTTCAAATGACATTGAATCCGAAACACTACTGAAGGAAGGTAATGAAATTGTTCTTGATTTATTTTTAAGAAGGTCATTACCCAATCCAAAACCATGGATGCCATCCGGAAGAGACTAAAGAATTGCTAGGCGAAGGCTATGACCGAAAGGGCCTTAGTCCCGCCTTATTGATGCAAAAAAAGAATGGAACTTGGAACGTATGTATTGGTGGCCGAGCAATCTACAACGAGTCTCCTACACCAAGGATAGATGACCATTGGGGTAAGTTGAGTGGTGATAGGTTGCTTTAAAAAATGAAGTTGAATGACGGTTCCCAACTAATGAGAACCCGAGAGGGAATTGAAGGGGAGGTGATCTTCAAAATCCAATGTGGTGTGTACGAGTGGCTTATGGTGTCATTCGGAGTTTGTGACTCCCTAAATTATTCCATAAGTCTCATGCACAAGGGATGTTGGATCCAAGAATACAAGGTATTACCCGAGGGCCTCCATATTAATCCACCCACGGTCGCAACCATCTGAAATTATCCCGAGTGTACAAATGCAAGTGCGGTAAGAAGCTTACATGGTTCGGCTTCTTCCTATCCTCATACCATCCAAGACTATGGTTTTCTTATTGCCCCTCTTCTGAACCTTGAAGTTGAATATGATATTAGGGTCGTCTTACTTCAAGACCAAGAACCCATGGCCTCCTCTAGTGGACGATTGGTTGATACACGACTTCCTTATTCTACTTACGACACGAAATTTGATGTGGTGCAAAGGAAGTTGAATCCGAGGTTTGCTAAGTGGGTAGCATACTTGCAAACTACCATATTCACTACAAGACATGAAGATGACAAATCCATTATAGTGGTGGATATACTTCTTCGAAGGCGCATAATGTTGACCATGCTTAAACAAAGGTCGATGGAATTCGAAATGCTAAAGGAGTTCCATGAACAAAATCCCAAGTTCGAAGATGTAAAGGGAATAGTAATAAAGCATTCCATATACAAGGGGATAAAATATTATTCAACCAAGAATCATGCACTCCTTTGCCGGTCCCAAAGCAACCATGGAAAGATGTGAACTTGGATTTCATCCTTGATTCATCAAGAACACCATGGGGAAAAAACTTTATCATGCCATTGTGCAACTCTACAAGCTCTCCCGTGAGTCTCATGCACGAGATGCTATGACGATCCATGGACTACATCACGTCATCCGAAGGCATGTATGATAATCCAACTGCAGTGGTAACTTTCTGGAGTTGGCCCAAGTCCTTGAACATCGGGGTGCTGCTTGAAGGTGAATGTGATAATGGGACTAGTGTTGTTACCCTCTTACTTCGAGATAAGAAACTCGTTACTTTGTCTAGTGGAGAATTGAAGGGTATATGGTTCGACTATGCTACTTACGACAAGGACTTTGATATGGTAGGGTCCTTGGTCCAATGCGAGCACTACTTACAACCGAAATCCTTTGGCTTGAATGTGGATCCTTTTTACAAGGTGAAAATCTTGGGCGGATGTGGAAGTTCACGGTCTCATGGTGGAGACTTATCAATCCATATAAACAACGAGAAATTGAGGACAAATTCTTTTAAAGAATGGGAGATTGATGCAAGAGAGACCACATACTTGAACTCTCAACTTGAGTTGATAAGTGAGTTGCCGAAGATGCCAACAATGAACCATCAATCCACGGCTAGTTGCCTAAAATGGCATAGTTTATGGAGTGGAGTTGAGAACATCACGTGAAGGTTTAAGAAGACATTTTATTTCGGCTTTGTATGTAGGTCTTGCCCGAAGACAATCTTGTTTCTTTTCAGCTTGTCTTTAATTCATAGCTTAGCTTTTAGTTCTTATTAGGATATCATTAATAAGCCATGTATTAGGAAGGGATGACTAGGTTATGTAATAAGGTGACTAGGCCGAAAAGCCTTCCAAGAAGGTGACTAGGACCAGGGTAAGAAGACAAGGTGACAAAGGGATCAGAATGATCTAGAAGATGAGGTTTCCAAGAAGACAATTCATGAACTAACTAGTTCATGGATTTGTCTACCTAGAATACATCAAGTTTGGTATAGAGGAGGAGAAGGGTTGGTCGAATGACTTATCCAAGCACATACAAAGAATGGAAACTTTCAAACATATTCCAAGAAGATGAGATTTATGAAGAGCCAAGTTCATGCATACAAAACACAAAATAATGGTTTGGGAAACTTAAGAGGTGGCCGAGAACACCCTTGGTCCCCAAGTTAACCCGAAACCTTTCCCACTTGCTCCCATGTGGCCGAAAATCCAAGTAGTTTTTGTCCTTTAATTTGTCATCTAGAAAGGTCCATATATTACTATAAATAGGACCCTTAGGGTGTTGTAAAAATTAGAGTTGATGAATAGAAAAACTTGAGTTTTACTCAATTGCTAAGTTATTAACCTTGTGTGTTGTCTACCTTAGTTGGTCCTTGTGTGGGTCTTCAGTTCTTGTGTGAACCAACCACTTAGTGTAAGTTGAATATAGGACTTGTGTGACCTAGTTAAACCCAAGCTAAGGTCCCTTCAGTGTAATTAAGGAACTCCCTTGGTGAGAGTGGACGTTGGAACTTGTGTGATCCAACCAAAACCAAGCCTATGGTCTTATCATAAGGTTACCGGCCACCCTTACTTGGTTAGTACTCGAGCTTGTACTTAGAAACCTCATTCGAGTCCTTGTCCAATTGGCCAAACTCATCTTGGTGTGGACTCGAGCATTAAAACGCTCGTGTCTCTATCCTTGTTATATCAATCGTCCACCGCTTGGTTTGTACTCGGGTTAGCACCTAGCATCCCGTGTTCATTCCTTGACCAAACCTCTTCATTCTTTCCATCATCACATTCCACAATACGTCCTTAACCTCTACATTAAAGGTCACCACCCGAAATAGTCCACAAATACCCGTCCAATCCTGACAACACCAAAACAGTCCACAAAACACCCCTTCCCAATAACCTCACTGTTCCAGCCAGATGCCGTCACCTTGCCACCACCCAACTACCAAACCCCGACCATCGATACAACCCTCAACATAAATAGAACACCCCCACAAAATGCCTTAACCCAAATCCTCCCTAAACTTCCCGTCCAAGTCCCACAACATCCCACTGCCCGGCAGAAACCGAGAACCCAAGAACCCCTACTCTGAGTCCATTTTCATGTCAACCCGCCTCCACCTAAACTCTGACCCACTCACCCACTTCCACTACTCCTTATATACATCATAACCCATTACATCTATCCGAGTAGCTGCTCTCGGTAAAATATCGCCAGTCCACTCGCAATCCTGATAAAGCTTGGTGAACCTGCCATATCTCAAATCTGAACTGAAACTCATTGAATCCGTGACGGTGATTTACTAGTGAACCCATAAGTCCTCCTGGAAATATAAACATAGTCCATCAAGCTCTAATCGAACAATTCTGACCCGTAATGGATGCACAATCCCAGAATAATACCAATAGTCACTCGAACTGACTCCAACTTTCTGAAACCAATCACAGTCCTACCCCACATCTGTGGTGGCCAGTTCCAATCTCTTCCTCATGCATAATCAATCATGTCAGTCACCCTTGACTCCAAAAGCTGAGTCCTATCCAAGTTGCCAGCTTAGTTCCAAGGAACTATACCTTATGCTTGCAATGTTTATGTTTCTCAACTTCTACCCGATACGCAATTCTGATACAACCCTAAACATTTAGACGCAAAATCTATAGCCTCATATAATACCATTTCAACCATAAAATCTCCCATTATAACACCTTCATATGCCCATAACAATTTTGAAAGTATCAAATCTTACAACTACCACTCTAAATCTCATGCAACTACTCCCAAGTCCTTAATATCCAAAAGTGCTCACCCAAGTTGTCTAGTCAATATTACTTGCAACATAATGCACTACCACGAATACAGTCTCATCTGGAAAATATGACTCTAACCTCCACATAATAGGGATTTCCATAATTCAGTTCCCTTAAACCACACTAACTCATACACTAAAGAGTGTTAGGAAACTTCACACAGTGCACCACACAAGGCACTTCAATAAGCCTTAACATGTCGGTTACCTAAAATTTACAAATCGCTAGTCACTAATCACGAAACCCCACTAAACTACATCATATCACTTAGTCCAATTATATGGACTCCCTTCTTTAAGCATACCCAACAATCACACCTCATCGGAAATAAGAAAGACAACAACACCGCAACCCATAATGACCAAAGTAATCCCGAAGATGTGCCTTATTTTTACCGATTCTTGATCAACTATACTTTTCTTGCCTATTCAATTCCCCAATTTCAATCAAATCACAATTATCGTTACCGTCTAGCCATTTCTCGAACCCACTCAACCCTAACACTGAATACCATCTAAATTCAGTGTATCACATACACAGTCCTACTAATAGCCTCATATATCCTCACCAAACCAGCATTTTGAACACCCCATTAACTAGACAACTAACAAAAATGGTTAAACCAGACTGTAATTAACATACTAATCATTTTAGGGTCATTTAAACAGGTTACATAGGACCTTAAGCTAGGTGTTAAGCTAACTAGATGACTTGTATATGCATAGGACTAGTTTTAAACTAAAATGTTAGGCATTTATCTAATTAAACATACCAAACTAGCCTATGAACAACCTAATCATAATGTTGCATAGCTTCAAAGACTTGTACATGATTAAACCACCTTAAACCAATATGGTAAGCACTTAATCATATAAATAACACATTTCAACAGTGATTATAACTAATCAAACATGCTAGATATCAACACAGTGAGAAAAATAGCCATATTAATGAGAACTAACAATATCTAATCTAACTAAACATGCTTAATAACTAACGTAATGATCTTAAATAGTCATAATCTAACTAAACATGCTTAATAACACACAAAACACATAATACAGATTATACTGGGCTATTTAAATAGAAAAATTAAAAGGGAAAGTATTTGCCTTGTGTGGAGGCAGCCTAAAGATCGAAGTTGAGCTGGTTCTTCACTCCGATGATCTCAAACTTGCAAACACACGAAAAAATGGAGGGGTTTCAATGACTAATAGACCAATTACCCTAACTATGGGTTCCGCCAAAGGGCTGGATCCCAACTTAAGTGATAATTAATCAAATTTAAGTTGATTCAACTTTTAATCAATGTAAAAGCCAAGAATCGAGTTTCATACCTTTGAAAAAATGTTGAACAATGAGAGGGTGGGGATCTATTTATAGAGCCCCTTGACCTCTAGGTTTTCAGATTCAATTGATGTGTGAGAAAATAATTAGGGGGAGATTTCCCTCCAATTGGTTCTCAACTAATGAAATCGAAGAGTTTGAATTGTAATACGACAATGGAGCATTAAATGCTCTCAGAAAAATTAGAAAAGGGGGAAACCTTACCTGGGGTTTGGGGGTGGGTACGGTGGCGTGTTGGTGAAAGATGATGAATGCATTTAATGCCTTTATCTCTTTGAAGTGAGCATCTATTGGTACACGACCTTGGTACTCTGTCATCTTCGCCATTTTTGGTAATTTGCTTTAAAGGGGGTTGAGGGCTTATGCCATTTTCCCTTCCTTTAAATGAACATGAGCTTGTGCCTAGGCCTAAGCCTGGAATCAGCTAATTTTAATTGAAAAATGACATGGCCCAAACAATTTTGCTAGGCTTTGAGTAATAATAGAAACATTTTGCAAATGTGACTATCTTTTAAATTAAAAAGATGACCGAATAATTTCAAAAATAACCTAGTTAAACTAAAGGCTTCGTTTTAAGTCCGAATTTGACACTATTTAGGACTAAGGAAATTAAAATCATGCAAACATATTTTAAATTAAAACATTGACTTAAAATAAAGACGTGATTCCCTTATCTTATTTAATTAATAATTTTTCAAATTTGACAGAGCAGAACATTAATCCTTTAATTTGAAAGTTCTTTATCAAACAATGACATTTACAATTGTCGATTAAAAATTCAAAATTATGATTAGTCATCAAAATTGTATAAAATAAGGACATGATATACAATATGTATACCAACTGATATTTTGTCAAATGAAATGACAAAATACTACCAAAATAATTTTGTAAAATCATATTTGCTTTATGAAAAGTATTTATCACTCTGTCTGTGACCCGGAAACCTTGTATAATTAAATAAATTATTGAAGGATAAATATTAGGTGTCAACAATTTCCCTTCATTTTTTGTGGATGGATAGACCATCCTTGAGCAACGAAATTTAACTGACCTAGTTTTTAGCTGACTAATAGAAAATTACTTCTTATTTTTATGCAATTTTTTTTAAATTATGGTCAGACCCTGATTTTTTGGTTTCTTGCATATCTCAGGTTGCATGAGAATTCAGGACACTTGTAGTTTGACTCAATTAACTACTAAAATGCCAATAAAACAAAAATAGCAAACTATAAAATCCAGAGTGATTTTGTTGGAATGTGATTGATCCTCGGAGATTGAGTGGCCTACATATCCCTGATTTTTGGGAATCTGGTCATTTGTAATTCAACTCAATGGCCCGAAAAGGGTATCCCTTATGTGGGAATCCCTTTGACCCTTTTGGAATATGCCCGACCGATTACGCGGTTTTTTAAAAAGAATAAAAAACTTCATGATTTGCAAGAAAGGTCAGCGCGGAGTGATGTTCAAGCTCATGTGCAGAGACCTTGACTCCCGTTAACACATATTTTTGACCGGCTGCCCAAGCACAAATTTCACTTTTGCTCCACATGTATCTGGATATGGTCATTTTACTTTTCATCTCCGGTAGCTTTGACCTATTTCCATATGTTGAGACCTGCGTGATGATTATTTATATTTTTCATACCGTGTGTCTTTGTTTGTTTTACCCTCCTAGGTGATTTCTTTTGAGCGGGCACCTCCTCTAACACTATTTTTCTCCTATTGTTTGAGTTGATGTTGCCTACACTACCGTCTGGCTCTGTTGAATTATTTGACTTGAGCGGATGCCACTTGCGATATTGTCTGGCTTTGTTGACTTGCTGGGGAGTATTTGTTCAAGCGGATTTCACCTGACACCGTCTGACTCTACTGACTTGCTAGTGTGATGTTGTTGACCCTGTGATGTAGTTTGATTATTTGGGAACGAAGACTGCTGCTTTTGACCAAAATTACATCGTTCGGACTTTAGGGTGAAGACTGCGGTCTTTGGACTGGGATTACATCACCTGACACTTAGAGTGAAGACTGCAACCTTTCAAATAGAATTACATTACTCTTAACTTTTGAATGAAGACTGCACCCTTTCGACCGGAATTACATCACTCTGACCTTTGAATCAAGACTGCAACCTTTCAGACAAAATTACATCATTCTAAAACTTAGAGTGAAGAATGCAACCTTTCAACTGGAATTACATCACTCTGACCTTTGAATAAAAACTGCAGCCTTTCGATCGAAATTGCATCATTCATACCTTTGAATGAATATTGCAACCTTTCGATTGAAATTATATCATTATGACACTTGGAGAGAAGACTGCAGCCTTTTGACTAGAATAACATCACTCGGACCTTTGAATGAATAATGTAACCTTTCGACCGGAATTATATCATTCTGACACTTAGAGAGAATACTGCAGCCTTTCTACTGGAATTACATCACTTGGACCTTTGAAGAAAGACTGCATCCATTCAATCAGAATTACATAATTCCGATACTTAGAGTGAAGACTGCAGCCTTTCGACTATAATTACATCACTCGGACATTTGAATGAAGACTGCAACCTTTTTACTGGAATTACATCACTCGGACCTTTGAATGAAGATTACAACCTTTCGACCGGAATTACATCATTCAGACTTTTGGAATGAAGACTGCAACCTTTCAGCCAGAATTACATCATTCTGACACTTGGAGTAAAGATGGTAAAAACATAATTAAAGCCTTTCATATAGATATTAAAAATAATTTCTATCTATAAAATAATCTTAATAACAAACGTTCATTGATACTTGTCCTTTTTGGTAAAGCCTTTCGACTGGAATTACATCACTCGGACCTTTGAATGAAGACTGCAACCTTCTGACTGGAATTATATCATTCTAACACTTGGAGTGAAGACTGGAGCCTTTCGACTGAAATTACATCACTATGAATTTCGAATGAAGATTGCGGCCTTCATACCGGATTTACATCATTCTGACACCTAGAGTGAAGACCGAAACCACTCTGACTCTTGAATGAAGACTGCGGCCTTCCAACCGAAATTACATCATTCTGACTTTTAAATGAAAACTATAACCTTTTGACCGGAATTATATCATTCAGACTCTTGGAATTAAGACAACAACCATTCGACCAGAATTACAGCATTCCAACTCTTTAATACAACTCTTGTGGCTGGATTAATTTTCATCATTATTCTTTTGGACTCTCAGGTGAGGTTGTACCTTTTACTTTATTATCCTTTATGGAATTTTCCTCCAGCTGTAGCTCTTAGGTCCAGTGTTGTTTCTTTGCTTTGTCGGTGGCTCTCGAGGCTTAGCAATTGTCTTCCGATGTCGGAGTGACTTTTTGTTGTACCTGTTTCATTCATGAAAAAAAAAATTAGTAATAAAATTCGTCGTCCTCTCGAAGATATTCTGGTGACCTGCAATCACAGAAAGATTTGTTAGTTTCCTATGCGGTCGATCTGTGTTGCCGACTCCTGCTGTGTTTTTTCTCTGTCTTCCGGTCTCGACCCCTGTTTTAGTCCTGGTGTAATGAGAGAAAATATTTTGAGTAGAAATATTTGAAAATATTTTAGAAAGCAAAATTTCGACTAAAACATTTTATATATTTAAAATATTATGAACTCAATTTCATGACATATTCACTTTGAGTGAGGTTCTTGGACCGTCTTCGGCATTCTGCTTTTTGCTCCCCTCAGTGAAATTTTTAGGACCCCCTAAAAAAATTCCTAGTTGCATATTTGGATCTGTGGACTCCCGTGTTGATTTGCGTTTAAGGTATTTTGATACCCTCAAAATTCTGTCCCAATTTATGAGCATGGACTGGGCTGATCCTTTGAGCCGGGTTGTTGATTAAATTTTTGAGATGTTCTAAAATATTTTGCCCCAGTTTATGAGCTTGGATTGGTGGATCATTTGAGCCAGGTTGTTGATGGAATTTTTAACACCTGCTTAAAAGTTCTGCCCTAGTTTATATCGTGTGAGGCAATTCTTTGAATTCTTAATATCTGTAAGGCTTCCTAGTTCTTTCTTTGGGTGTTTTTGTTTGGTGCGATCGAGCTTGAAGAGAGCATACGTATCCCATCTCGGGAATCAGGTCAAAATGTAGTTAAGAATAAATGTGGTTGATTTTTGTAATAATGTGACCGAGCTCGAAGAGCACCTACGTATCCCTTTTTGGTTATCAAGTCATTGGGTAGTTCATACATGGAATTATGGGGCTTTGATTATAATGCGACTGAGTCCAAAATGGACGCCTACGTATCTCCTTTTTAGGAATTAGGTCTTCATGTAGTTCATTATAAATGTGATTGATTTTTTGTAATAATGCGATTGAGTTCGAATGGATGCCTACGTATCCCATTTTGGGAATTGGGTCCTCACATATTTTGTTACAAGGAATGATTTGGTTTTCCTAAAGCAATTACAAGCAAAGAAGTGTGATTATAAGCAAAAGAAGAATGTGATTATGAGTAAAAAATGCGATTACAAGTAAAACGTAATTACAACTGGGAGGAGCGTTTCTTCATGCGTAATACCGCTTGATTGCATCTGAATTGATTTCTTTGGGCCATTCTTGGCCATCCATCTCTGCGAGAACGATAGCTCCTCCTGATAGTACCTTGAGCACCATGTATGGCCCTTGCTAGTTGGGTGCGAATTTTCCTTTGTACTCATCTTGGTACGGAAACACGCGCTTGATTACCAATTGTCCTATTGGAAAGCTCCGAGCTCTTACCCTTTTTCGAAGGCTCGTTCCATTCTCTGTTGATACAGTTGACCATAACATACAACAACCATCCTTTTCTCATCGATTAGAGCCAGTTGCTCATATCTTTTTCTCACCTATTCTGCGTTGTCCATTTCTGTTTCATGTATGATCCTGAGCAAGGTTATGTCTACCTTAGCTGGTATCACCACTTCGGTTGAAGTCCGAGTGGTCATTTGGTATCCTAGCAATGCGTGAGGCAATTGTTTGTGCTAACATTTATAATTATCGGTCATTTTTCTTAGTATCATCTTGATGTTTTTGTTGGTTGCCTCTATGGCTCCGTTCATTTGTGTCGTATATGCGGTTGAATTATAATGAGTGATACAAAAAAATTTCACATATGTCTTTCATTAAATGGTTGTACAAATTTGCTCCATTGTCTATTATGATTGACTCTGGGATGACAAACCGACATATGATGTTATTGCGTATGAAGTCGGCTACCACTTTATTTGTTACCGACTTGTGAGAAGATACTACTATGATTAACTATCTTATTTACAGTTTGCATTCTTCCATATATATTGTCATTGATATTGAGATGGATCTGATATGGAATGTTGTTGGGTTTGATAAGGCCTGGAAATAAAGGTAAATGAGTTTGATATGAAATGAATGAGTCTGTGATTGATGCTATACCAATCTAATATTTCAACCACCCAACTCCAATACGGTATATGACATCATCATTAATCTCCCCGTCTCTTTGTATTATGGACCCAAGATACTTAAAGCTTCTTCTTTTGGATGTAGCTTGTGCCTCAATCTTCTCCACATATATCTCCTGCATCACATCACTGAACGTACACTCCATATACTCCGTCTTAGTCCTGCTTAACCTGAATTCTTTAGATTCTAAGGTCGTTCTCCAAACTTCCAAACTATCGTTAACCTCGGGGCACATCTCATCAATCAGAACTATGTCATTTACAAATAACATACACCATGACACCTCCTCTTGAATATGTTGAGTCAATTCATCCATCACTAAGGCAAACAGAAACATGCTAAGGGCTGATCCCTGATGCAACTCCATCACGACTGGAAAGTGTTCAGAGTCACCTCCTATAGTCCTAACCCTGGTCTTGACACCCTCGTACATGTCCTTAATTGCCCTAATGTAGGCGATCGACATACCTCTAGACTCCAAACATCTGTAAAGGACCTTACGAGGGACTTTATCGTATACCTTCTCTAGATCAATCAACATCATGTGTATGTCTGTCTTTTTGTCTATACTGCTCCATCAGTTTCATGACAAGATAAATAACCTCTGTTGTCATCACACTGACATGAATTCGAACTGGTTATTTGATATCAAAACAACCTTTCTTAGCCTCATCACGACCATCCTCTCCCAGAGTTTCATGGTGTGGCTTAACAGCTTGATACCCCTATAATTATTGCAATTCTGAATATCACTCATGTTCTTGTACAACGGGACCATTTTATTCCATCTCTATTTCTCTGGAATCTTAGCTATCCTAAATATGACGTTAAACAATCATGTTATCCACTCTGTACATGCCTCTCCGCGATCTTCCAAAAGTCTACCGGTATCTCATCTAGCCCGATTGCTCTTCCCTTCCTCATCTTACGAATATCCCTCTAACCTCAGCAACCTTTATGCACCTATAATAGCCGAAGTATCTACGACTCTCGGACTGCTCTAACTCCTCCAACACGATAGCCTTGTCCCTTACTTCATTCAAAAGCTTATGGAAGTACATTTGTCATCTTCGTCTAATGTGTGCCTCTTATGTCAATACTTCTCCATTCTCGTCCTTGATGCAATTCACTCGATCCAAGTCGCGAGTCTTTCTCTCTCTCATTTTGGCGAGCCTATACAACTTCCTATCCCCACCTTTGCATTCGAGCTCTTTATACAAGTGCTCAAAAGCTATTGTTTTAGCCGCTGTGACCGCTAGCTTCGCTTCCTTCTTCGTTTTCTTAAACCTCTCTTTATTCCTTCTTTTGTCCTCCTCATCCACGCTTTCCACTAAAGCCGCATAGGCAATCTTCTTGGCTTCTACTTTTGCTTGAACCTCGCTATTCCACCAACAATCCCCTCTTCGTCCACCTAAGTAGCCCCTCGAAACCCCTATCACCTCTATAGCAGCTTCCCTGATGCATTCGACTGTCCTAGTCGACTTACTATATGCGTCTCCACTACTCCCCCAAGCTCCCATAGCCACCAACTTCTCCTTCATCTCCTGAGCTTTGACCTCAGTTAGACCTCCCCATCTAATCCTTGGTCGGTCGTCCCCGACCTTCCTCTTCTTCTGTGTCTTGACCTCTAAGTCCATAACCATGAGCTTATGCTGGGTTGTAAGATTCTTGCTCGAAATAACCTTTCAATCCTATCATACACCTCTATCCCCCTTCCTAAGGAGCAAGTAATCTATTTGGGTTTTAGCCAATGCACTATGGTAGGTCACCAAGTGTTCCTCCCTCTTTCGGAAGTTTGAGTTAGCTATGACCAACTCAATAGCTTTCCCGAAGTCTAAAAGTGACACTCCACCCTCATTTTCATCCCCAAAGTCGAAACCGCCATGCACATCATCATATCCTCCTGTAGTACTTCTAATTTCAAAAGTAGGCATACAAATTAAATAGTCATCATGTTTCTTTATTCCACAACTAAAACACTGTTCTTATAAATTAATCTTGATATTATAAGAACAATTTTAAACAGTAGTAAAGTAAATAAAATTCAAACACGAAATTCACAAAGATAATTTTAATTTCTTCCAATCATATTGGAGCTTAAGAGCACCCACGTAGACTTCAGCAAGAACACACCAGTAAAAGGAATTGAACAAAAATATACATTGTCATGTTTTATTATCTTCTCGAGTCTCTGTTATGCAAACTATTCACCCACATTCTATATACAGTATAACCTTGATAAATGAATACCATCAGGACAAAAAAAATATTCGTTTAGTGAAGTTATTTATTTATCGATAAATGAATATTTATTCATTTAGATAGTATTTTTAGATTTTTTTTATTTTTTTCTTATGATTAGTGTTTTTACATTTAATGTACAAATGCACCTAGAGGGTAATGGTCAAAATTCTTATGAAAAACTTAATTACATTCATTTTCTTTTAGACTCTAGATTAGGAATACATGCACTATACGTGTGGACTAAGTACATTATATTGACATTCATGTACTAATAAGATTGTATGTATAGAATACTAGTCTAAGAAAATATACTTAACCTACACTATAAACTATATATTGTTCTAAAATCTTAGTTTGATAAAGAATTCATACTACTGTATCTTTCTTAATCTTCAATTTAATGGCTTCCAATCATCAGTCAAAATCAATAACAAAAACAACTTTAACCGACCAGATAAGGAGGCTCATATGTGAGCATAAGAAGGAACATCCAAGTATTAGCCAAAAAGATATGCAAGCATGAGTGAAATAAAAGTTTAATTTGGTTACTAGCCAAACCACAATATCAAATACTCTCAAAAGATCATCTGAATATTTGTCGGAGGAGATGAAAAATAGTGATGCTAAGAGGCACAAGTCAGCTAAGTACCCCGATTTAGAGAAAGCTTTATATGAATGGTTTCTTCAAAGACAAGAGAAAGTGAATATGTCAGGAGAAATGATCCAAAGTAAAGCAAAAGAGTTTTTGCAAAAAATGTATGGTGAAACAAATCCAGAATTCAGCTTTTCTAGTGGATGGTTAGAACGTTTCAAGGCAATTGCAAATTGTTTCCGGCATTGCAAGATTCGGTCTGAAGAAATTGATGTTCCTGAAGTAGAAGTTGGTCAATTAGAAGAAGATATCCAAGGATTAACTAATGTCATTTATAATTTACGCTATAGAAATGTGATGGACGTCGAACATCTTTTGAACTATCCTAACGAGAATGATGCAGTTATGGAATTGCCTACAGACGAAGAAATTATTGAGTCCATACTAAATGATGAGAATGATCCTGAACCAGATGATAGTAGCGTCATACCAAATGTGTCATCAAAAGAGGCCTTTCAAGCAGTAGTCACCATACAAAATTACTTGCTATAACACGAGGAAAATATAACAAAGTTGTACATGCATTACAAAAAATTAAGGATGTGATGCATTTTGGTGGAAGGAAAAAACAAACAACTTTAGATGCATTTTTTTTTTAGAACAAATGACTTCTTATATGAACATTGTTGATTGGATGAAATATTTTCGTTTATTATATATACATATTTTTTTTATGGAATTTAGTGCTTATTCATTTATGTTTACATTGGGCCTTTAAGAACTCAGAGTTTTTAATTTGTTAATGCATCTAGCGAAGTTATTCATTTAGCTTCTTTGCCCACGTCGGGGCCGGAGAAAATTATTCATTTGGCGAGATTATTCATTTATCGAGGTTATAATGTAGTTTTTAAAAATTCTTTAACTGTTACAAGCAAACGATTGGTAAACACTGGGAGATCTGACATATAAGAAACTCAAACGAGAAGATAAAATAATAGCCTCTCCAACTTCATATCATAAATTGAAACAATTAAATCTCATCAATTTAAGTGTCTAACTAACCTTTAGATGATAAAATATAAGAGAACATGCATTGCAATTAAAAGGCCAGTGATTCTTTGGACGAATTTTCATCTAACATAATATAACTCTATAATCCACAAATCGAAGAGCGTGAGTGTTATTATATATAAAACTAACCATACTGGTTTGACCAAAACGAGATTTGCATCATTATGAACACAATCTCGACACCAAACAACACGACTAAAGGTAGGCTCTGATGCCACATGTTGATTTTAAACGCATACACAGAGTCAACGCAGCGAAAAATTAAATATGAACTTACCTTCAGTCATAGTTGTTTATGTTAAATATACACACAATATACATGTGTATATTGTGTATATTAGTCTCGGCTTTGCTCTCGGGTTTGGCTAATTTGTACCGTGTAATTTATGGTAAATATTTAGTATCATAGTTTAAGTAATGTTGTAGTGTAATTAGTATTGTATACTTACATAATAATTGTATTATCATAAATGTATAGTTAGTATCCAAGTAGAATAAGGTTTTAGGAATAGAATAGGAATATGATTCTCCTTAAATATGTAACTTGTATATATAGTCTTTCAATTAATGAAAATAATCAAGAGATTATTTTTTTCATGGTATCAGAAGTCTAGGTCTTAAAATCCTCTCTCTAAACTCTTATTTTTCCGTCGACTCCCTTGGACTTCCGAGAACTTTTACTCTCGGTTTGTGTGCCGACGGGAACCCTCTTCTTCCCAATTTTTTCTCCAAAATCCCTCAATCACATATTGTTCTATCAATATGTCTACATCCCGGAACACGTTTCATCCTGCCCTTACAGTTTCTAACATCAAGAATAACATCCCTCTCGTTCTTGAAATAGAAAATGTTCAATATGCGACGTGGGCCGAACTGTTCAAAATTCACGCACGCACGCTCGCATCAAGTCATCCATCACATAATCTCCGCGGCTCCTGAGGATACGGAGGTGCCAAAACGCGAGGATGATCCTAAGTTGTGGACGACTCTTGATGCCACTGTCCTCCAGTGGATATATTCCACAATTTCTACTGACTTTTTGCAAACAATTATTGAGCCTGACGCCACGGCACAGGCGACTTGGGATAGACTGCGTGATATATTCTAAGATAATCAAAATTCTAGAGCCGTTACCCTTGAGCAGGATTTCTCCCACGTCAATATGGAAGATTTCACTAATGTTTCGGCTTATTGCAAAAGATTAAAGGAATTGGCAGACCAACTTCGCAACGTTAGCGCGCCAGTTTTGAACGATTGTTTGGTCCTCCAAATGGTTTCGGCCTCTTTGAGGTCTATAATGGTGTTGGAACTCTTCTTCGGCAAAGCAATCCGTTTCCGCAATTTATCAAGCCCCTTCTATGCTTACACCCGAAGAAGCAGGCATGACAAAAAGGGCGGCTACCGGTGCTAGTCCTGTAGTCATGATGACCGAGTCCACGGTGTATCCTATCGGTTCCAATAACTCGGTGGGGCAAAAAAGGTAGAAATAAGAAAAATAATGGTAAGAACCGCGGCGGCAACAACGGCGGCAACCGACAGAATGGTGGCGGCGGTGGGGGTCATCGCGGTGGTCAGCAGCAACAGCAGTTCTGGGGCCCACAGTTGGCCCCTATGCAGCGGCAGTTTCAGCCCAGCCACTTCTCGCCGAACTGGCAGTGGGCGGCCCAGCAGTAGTCTAGGCCCAATTCGTCCTGGTCCACATACAGTCAACATTCTGGGTCGACACCGCAAGCAGGGGTGCTTGGGCCTCGGCCCCCGCAGGCCCATCACGCAGCGGCACCCATGCCTACCGACATCAAAGCCGCAATGCACACGCTTGGTTTAAATCCTCCGGACCCAAATTGGTATATGGACACCGGTGCCACTACCCACATGACATCCGATTTAGGTACACTCTCGTCTTATTCTAATTTGAGCAACCCTCGCGGTATAATTGTTGGTAATGGTAATTCTATTCCAATTCGTGGTTATGATCATAAAACGTTATCTCCCCCTCATCCACCTCTTAGCTTGAAAAACACCCTACACGCCCCCAAATTGATTAAAAATTTAGTCTATGTCCGTAAATTCACTACTGACAATTCTATTTCTATTGAATTTGATCCATTTGGTTTCTCTGTGAAGGATTTCAAGACGGGGAGATCTTTATCCTATCACACCCAGTTCCGGTCCATCGAGTCAAGCCATGTCATCAGCCTTTGCAACCATTTCTCCTTCCTTGTGGCATGCTCGTCTTGGTCATCCGGGATCATCTATTTTGTCGTCTTTAGATAAAAAATAGTTTTATTCCATGTTAGGGTACGAGTAGTACTCCAAATTGTCAGTCTTGTTCTTTAGAAAAAATTTGATAAGTTGCCGTTTGTAGACTCAAATTCTCATACTTTAATGCCATTTGATTTTATTCATAGCGACTTATGGACATCTCCTGTTCTTAGTTCTGTGGGTCATCGGTATTATGTTCTCTTTTTGGATGATTATTCTAAGTTTTTATGGACATTTCCAATAACAAAAAAATCTCAAGTTTTTTCCGTCTTCTTAAAATTTAGAGCATTCATCAGAACACAATTCGACTGAGAAATCAAAAATATTTAGTGTGATAATGGAAAATAATATGACATTGGGGTGTTTCGGTAATTCTGTGCTAATAATGGGATCAATTTTCATTTTTCTTGTGCTCACACGTCTTCACAAAATGGAAAAGCCGAACGTAAAATTCGTTCCATAAATAACATTGTCCAAACTTTATTGATTCATGCTTCCATACCCCCATCTTTTTGGCATCATGCTCTTCAAATGGCTAACTTTCTCCTTAACATAATTCCTTCCAAAGGTTTGACATATTCTTCCCTCCTTCAAATTTTATATAATAAAATTCCTTCATATTCAAATCTTCGGGTTTTTGGGTGTTTTTGTTATCCGTTATTTCCGTCCACCACAATTAACAAACTTCAAGCTCGGTCTACTCCGTGTGTGTTTTTGGGGTTTCCATCTAATCATCGTGGCTACAAATGCTTTGATTTATCCTTTAATAAAATCATCATTAATCGCCATGTCATTTTTGATGAATCCCAATTTCCATTTGCTTAAAGTTAACACTCCCGTGCCTAGTTCGTATAATTTTTTGGATGATATATCTCATCGTATATTATTCAGCATTTTTCGGACGTTTCCTGCACCCAAATTTCTCCAGCGGGCACACTGCCCGCTGGCCCCACTGGTCTGTCACCCACTGCCGGTCCTAGTCCAGCCCAATTCTGGAACTGGTCCAGTTCCTGTTCCAGTTTACCGATTTGGGCCAGCAGGCCCACTGCCTGCTGGCCAGTCCGTCCCGAGAACCGAAAATTCCCAAAATACACCCGCCTCTGCCCCGAGTCAGGGACCAGTCACCCGTAGTAAACGGAGGATTTTTACACCAAAAAGACATTTTAATTTACATTCTAATGTTCTTAAATCACCCTTACCCCTAAATCATGTGTCTGCATTAAATGACCAGAATTGGAAAATTGTTATGACCGATGAATATAATGCTCTTATTGATAATAAGATGTGGGTGTTGGTACCCCGTCCATTTGGTATTAATATTATTAGGTCTATGTGGATTTTGCTCATAAGGAAAATTTAGATGGTTCATTTGCCCGACATAAGGTGCGGCTTGTGGGTGATGGTAAGACTCAGCATGTTGGTGTTGATTATGGTGAGACGTTTAGTCCGGTGGTCAAGCCGGCTACCATTCGCACTGTGTTTAGCTTGGCTCTTTTGAAGGCATGGCCTATTCATCAGTTGGATGTAAAGAATGCTTTTCCGGTGATCTCAAGGAAACAGTCTATATGCATCAGCCGTTGGGATTCAGGGATCCCAAACATCCTCATCATGTCTGTTTGTTGAAGAAGTCCTTATATGGGCTTAAGCAGTCTCCATCTCCATGGGCCTGGTATACGCGGTTTTCAAACTATGTTTCGACTATTGGGTTCACTCACAACATATCAGATAATTCATTGTTCATCTACCGTAGTGGTTCATCCGTGGCCTATATATGTGGATGATATTATTTTGACGGCCTTTTCCGATGCCTTACGCCAGTCTATCATGACAATGATCAGCTCTGAGTTTGCTATGAAAGACTTGGGGCCCTTGAGTTACTTTTTGGGGATTGCTGTCACTCATCATTTTGATGGGTTGTTCTTATCTCAACGGAAGTATGCAGTTGAGATCATCGAGAGGGCTGGGATGTCATCCCGTAAGTCCACTTCCACTCCAGTTGATACTAAGCCCAAGCTTAGTGCCACGACCGGCGTACCCTACGAGGATCCGACCCACTATTGCAGTCTTGCAAGGGCCCTTCAGTATCTTACCTTTACGAGACCAGATATTACATATGCTGTCCAGCAGGTGTGTTTGTTCATGCATGATTCCAAAATTGAGCACATGAATGTACTCAAACGCATCATTCAGTATATTCAAGGTACACTTGACTATGGTTTGCATTTATATCCTTCCTCGACGTCCACACTTGTCTCGTATACGGATGCTGATTGGAGTGGCTATCCCGACACCAGACGGTCTACGTCGGGCTAATGTATGTTTCTTGGCAACAACTTGGTCTCCTGGTCTGCAAAGCGTCAGTCGACTCTATCCCGCTCAAGTGCCGAGGCTGAATATCGAGGGGTAGCTAATGTGGTCTCGGAATCATGTTGGTTACGTAATTTTCTTTTGGAGCTTCATTGTCCCATTCAGAAGGCAACCTTGGTTTATTGCGATAATATTAGTGTCATCTACCTTTCTGGTAATCCGATTCAGCACCAACGCATTAAGCATATCGAGATGGACATTCACTTTGTCGGTGAAAAGGTTGCTCGGGGTCAGGTACGCGTCTGTCATGTCCCGTCAAGATATCAAATTGCAGACCACTTTACAAAGGGTATTCCCTCGGTCCTTTTTGAAGATTTTAGGGACAGTCTCAGCGTTCGAAGACCGCCCTCTATGACTGCGGGTGTGTGTTAAATATACACAATATACACACAATATACATGTGTATATTGTGTATATAAGTCTCGGCTTTGCTCTCGGGTTTGGCTAATTTGTACCGTGTAATTTATGGTAAATATCTAGTATCCTAGTTTAGGTAATGTTGTAATGTAATTAGTATTGTACACTTACCATAATAATTGTATTGTATAGTTAGTATCCAAATAGAATAAAGTTTTAGGAATAGAATAAGAATAAGATTCTCCTATTATGGAAATATGTAACTTGTATATATAGTCTTTCAATTAATGAAAATAATCAAGGGATTATTTCTTTTAGTTTAAGTGTCGTGGGAATCACATTCTTTTAGCACCGAAATTGTAACCCTAAGAATAGTAAAAACCCTATAGCCTTCTAGCCTATGCCTATCACAATTTCAGAAACTATTAACCCTAGGGACTTCTCCATAAAATATAGTTACCCTAGGAACTCCTAATAAAACATTTCCTCCCATCAAGAAAACTTCGGATATGCATAATCAAAAATTATTATCTGCTATAATTATTATTTACTTAGAATACAAAATAAATAATTTATTATCAAAATAGGTGAGCCACATTAAATGTCTCATAAAGAGACGTGTGATTCTTACCGCATTTGCATCGGACGAGTGATTTTACTGGAATACGGGGGAGGATCTCTATCAAGAGCTCTTCATTAGAAGCCACTTCATTCTTAGAATGATGATAAATGATTGATTTTTATCATCTTCGTTTTGTTTTTTGGCGGTTCGATTCTGTTTAGAGGTTGAACATGTGTTGTCATATAGTTTGCCAAATATTTAGCTTGCAAAGAACGTTTATTATCAAGTACTCCAAGGTAATTAATCTTCTCCCAATAAGTCAAAGCATTAGGTGATGCGAGGGTCGTTACTATATTATCGAATCCTTGGAAAATCATTTCTTTGGTTTAAGATCACAATGCAGTAACAAAGAATAGTATAAATCATGGGTTTAGTCTTTTAATTGTGAGGATGTTATGGTCGAATCTTTTTCTATCATTCATTCTGCATAGGGTTTATTAAACTATTTCTTCTAACATACTACTTCCCATTCCAATTTATGTGAAGTTGTTCACATTTTGATAGTCAAGTAAATTATTATTTGTCCGCAAATATTTTGAATGGTTAATTATTGTAATTTATATTAATATTTTTTATTTAGTTTTTAAATATGTAAATTTTATTTAAAAAAATTAAAAGATATTATGTCATGTGTACAAACGGTCAAAATTAAGAAGTTTGAATTTCAAAAGGCGAAAAATATCACACAAATTGAGACGGATATTAATTTATTCATTGCTACTCCATCCGTCCTAATTTATGTGAGAGTGTTTAATTGGATAGGAGAAAATAAAAAAAAAGACTTTTGAAATTTCTGATCTAAAATAAGCTATAGAAATTATATTATAAACATCTAATGAAGAATAATTATTTAAATCTACATTATTTTTATATATAGAAAAATATTATTCCTTTAGGAACAAACTAAAACAAAAAAAGTAACACCTAAATAGGGACAGACGAGTAGTAACCTTAGATCACGCACATACGCTTCTTTTGGTTGCAATAATTGCTTTTCTAAATTTTGTTTCGGTATCTTCTTATTTACGATTAAATTATTTTTCTACAGTTCGTGATTAATCAAATGATCGTCAACTCCTTCCCTGTCCCCCTATGTAAAGGAGAAAACTGTTTTTTTTTAAAAAAAAAAAAAATTGGCTGTCAAGTAAATACAAGGTCGAGGTATTGGCCAGTTATCTACCAGATGCCAGCGTATGTTGTGTTTAGCTGCTTGCTCATTATTTCAGTATTACTCCCTGCATCTCAAGATAATTGTCATGTTTCACTTTTCGAGAATCAACCTATACGAATTTTGATCAATATTTTAATTTTTTTACCATATTGATATGAAAAAAATTACAATTTATAATATTTTCTGAATAATTTTTGAATATCTAAATTGTTGTTTTAAAACAATAAATTAATCTAACTCAATTTAACTTCAAATATTAGTCACATTAACTCTCAAAGGATCAAACATGAAAATTAATATGAGACGAATGAAATATATTGTTTTATTTTTGAATGAAAACGGTAGTGCTGGGATAGGAGTGGTTTGAAGAAGAAGGGGTTGAGCCAACAAATAAATAATTCGCGTGTAATATTGATTTCAAACGATTGAAAGGGGACGTTTTAAATAAATTATGTACGTACAAAAACACACAACTTCCAATCTTAACTTCGCTGTGTTTGAATATTAATTTGTCTTCCCCTTTACCTCTCCCATACATATAAGAAGCTAACAAGGTTGTGGACTCATTAATCAAACTTGCTTAACAATTTCAAAGACCAGTAACTTTTTATATCGTCAGAAATATTCTGGGGAGCTCCTCAAGCTAGACAAAATGAATCACACCTTGATTTAGATAAGGTTGTTCCTCTTGATAAATAACTAAGTTTTTATCCAAGTGCACCATTAAGCCTTTTTGTAGCATGAGCGTCATCAGGTCATAATTGATCAATTATATATATATATATATATAATATCTAATTTTGCAGAAAGATCATGGGTTCACACGCCCAAAAAACTATACATAAATTCGCCCCGAAGGTTACCCCTAAATACAATAGAAAAGAATGTCCTCAATCCAAAGCAATTTTGGAGGTGAGAAGTGAGGTTTTGTTGGGAATTATAAATTATAAAGGGATATTCATAGGAAATTTGATTTCTTGCTAATTTTCCTGCTAAAAATAAATCCATTGAAAGAAACATTCATGTGTAATTAGTATTACTTATGAAATTTAATTTTCTATGGTGCAGTATATGTTGTTAAATGTTATGTTTTATTCTCTGCAAATATTGTGAACTGATATAGCCTATTCTCTTCCTAATAAAATGAAAGAATCTATTTTTAACCATGTATTTGTTGTCACAAAATTCCTAAGAAAGTGACACAATAGTGTCGGTGAAATCTCCATTATTGAGTTGTCGGTGGAAGCCGAGGAATGCGGAGGCAGCGGTGACGTGACTCCTTCCTATGGAAGTAGATGAGAAGGTTAATTGATCTATCAAGGACCTTTTAGCGATTTAATTGGTAACCATGATACATTTTTATGTTCTAACAAACTGCTCTTCTTAATATTTATCTTTTATCCGTTATATAGATGACACAACAAATAGCAAAATCATTACATTTTGCTTCATGACTTTTGTAGCCAATTACATAAAAAAAATTGAGTTCAAGAAGAAGAAAGACTCACGCCATTGATGTGTGCAAGTTGAAAATTATTTAAAAAAATGAAATCCACAAGCACAAATTTCTAGAACAGAAATTGAGGAGCAACTATTCTAAATTGCAGCAACAGAAGCAAGGAGGAGTGTTGGATTTTGCATTTGTTACTGTTACAGTTTTCTAGAATAATTAGTTGTTTAGTTGTAGGAGAACTCTAATAGTTAATTTAGTAGGATACTCAGTTTTTTTAATTTTAGTAAGAATCTAATATATTAGTTGTAGGAGTTTACTACTTTAAATATGTCTATATAACGACTTATGATTAATAATTTTTATATGAAACGATTTTCATTCATATTTTATATATGTTGTTTGCATCTCTGTCAAAAAAAATCATAACAAGAAGTTGAAAGAAATGTTTTATTGTATTGCTTTTTAGTTTACAGTAAAAACTCACTATTGCAACGATGAGGGACGCGGTACTAATATTACTTCTCATTGTGCTCGCTCTTGAATGTGTACCGTCGTCTGCCTTTTCAATTTGAATGGGTTGTTGTCTTTTTTAAAAATATGTATTGAAGTTGTTGGGTCCGGGGCTACGGATAAGCAAGAATATGTAAGAATGAAACAGTAACACGGGCAAATCTTTTCATCATCTAATAAACCTAAAGAGGATAGGATAATAGATGGTAGGTTGATAAAATATTCTCAGAGTCTATCAAATTTATCAAATAAAAAGCATGCAATAGGGTAGTGCGAAGTATTAACTCAAATTTCATTTTTTGAAATAAAGTCTATAATCTCTAATTAGTATGAGCATCATAATTGCAGAGACTAACATTTATCCAGATAATAATTAAGAACATACTAGTCTAGAAAACATACCTCTTAGTCAGAGTTTCAGATCACCGGAGATATCGACCTCACCCTAGCTCTGCCTCCCTTCTCCTTCCTCGGACTTGCGGGATAATTGGCCTAGATGCCTGGGAATTCTCGACGGAATATCCTCTGAGATTCTTACTAAGGTGTGAGTTTATAGACTGATATGATAATAATTATGATCTATCAAAGTGTTTTCTTCTCTGGTATTATGATAATCTCACCGATTTGGATTATAGACTATGGAAGAGTTTAGCTAGACATATGATTTCTTAATCGAAGAGTTGTATTGAAGTTCTCTCAAATTTCGAATGACCTTTCAAGTTACAAAGAGGTTCCTTATATAGATGACCTCGGCTATTCACTATTCATTACTTTTTTAAAGTAAACAGTAATAAATAGTAATTGCTACAGTTTGTCGGCTGCTTTTCCAAAAGTTGTTTTGTCTTTTTCTTCTTTTTCAAAAGATGGTTGTCTTCTTCTGCTTTTGCTTTTCCGTTTTTTCAAAAGGTTGTTTGTCTTCTTCTGCTTTTGCTTTCCAGGTGTCTTTTTTGGATAATGTCTTCTGCTGATAGTGTTTTCTGCTTTCCAGGTGATAATATTCTTTGTCTGGCTGAGTTTTTTCACCAGATTCTTTAATCAAAGTTATCGTTTGTTGGGCTGCAAGTAGTAAATACTACAGGCTCCCTATTCGAGATATTCATTTTTGGGCTGCAAGTAGTAAATACTATAGGCTCCCTGTTCGAGATATTCATTTTCGGCTGCAAGTAGTAAATACTACAGGCTCCCTGTTCGAGATATTCATTTTTGGGCTGCAAGTAGTAAATACTACAGGCTCCCAATGCTGTTGGATATCACATAGTGGACTACATGATCCTGATAATCTAATAATCAATAGGTTTTACATAGTAAACTACATGATTCTGATATTCTGATAATCAATATGATCCTTATGCAAAAGGATCAGAATTTCCTTCCTTTTTTGTCATATTAGTGGGAATGGCCGGCCTGGTGTTTATCACAGGTCTTTTATTCTGTCCGATTATCTTTTGATATTGCTCAATTGTTTCTCTAGCGTGATTATATTTTATATTGATTATTTTGTCATGCATATCATTTAGTCTTGTGGTATCCTGGGTCATAATGTCATTGTCATAGTACAAGGTAATAATTTCTTCAACTTCTCCTCCTCTTGAGTCTCCAATGATACATGCCTTTTTCGCTCTCAGCATGTATTCTATTCTGGTTTTCAAAGTGATTAATCTGAATGTCCTTTTCGCACTTAGCCATTCCTGGAATTTATCCAAGGTGCAGGGGATTTTCTTGTTCAGATTTTCATCATCTCCGCTGATTGTACTGTTTTTCCCTGTCTTGAATATCTGACAAATTATAATTGGTTTTCCAGTTAAATCAAAAGAGGCATCAAATACCTGTACTCTGTATATTCCCTTTCTGAATGACTCCATCATTAATCTGGTGGATTCCACAATAATACTGGGTAATCTCGCAATATTGCACATATTCTTATTGACTATCAATTTGTCAATGAATCCATAGGTGAATAGTTTTGACACTATTTCTGGATTCGCTTGTTCACTGCATATGAATCTTGGGTACATGCTCATTTTTGCACTTCGTATGATATGAGGGTTAGTCTTGTAATTATAAAACTTTTTAATCTTCTCATACGCTGTGATATACTCAGGCGTGTATTTCAGTTTATCTGCCATTGATATGGGTGATGAAGAAGATGGTATATTTGCTGGCATGGTTGCTAACTTTGACAAGAATGGTGTAGGGTTTTCTGGTTTTTTCAGTGTAATAGGAGGTGATTTGGATGATGATGTTTCGCTCTGTATATTCTTCACAGTTATCAAGTCTTTTATGGCTTCTCTGAGCTGGTTGACAGTGTTGGTATTTTCTTGTAATCTGGTTGTTAGGTTTTCATTTGTTTGTATAATGGATTGTAAGGCTTTGGTAGTATATTCTTCTATTTTGTCACTGTTGTTCGACATTGTATCTGCTAAGAAAGTCAGATAAAACATTTTTAGTTCCAGATATATTCTTAACAATAAAGTCAAAACAACAAAAGAAAGATTGCCATTTTCTCCTTTTATTCAATTCTGGTAAGGGATCTATTTTATTTGTAATAAAAGCCTTTACATGCGTGTTATCGGTTCTAACAATGAATTTTACCGGTAGTAAGTGGTAATGAAATCTCTTTATCCCAAATTTTACTGCTAATAATTCTTTTTCATTGATATGATAATTCTTTTCATTTGGTTTCCATGTTCCTCCTCTGTGTCCACAAATAAGTGGCTTTTCCTTATCTATATCCTCTTTATCATAGGCTATGAGAGCTGCTCACCATCCTATATCTCTTGCATCAGTAAAAAGTTCTAATTGATCCTTTTCAGTTGGTATTCTATGCTTTGGTAATGATTTTACCTTTTCTTTGATGTCTTTTATAGCCTTGGTATGCTCTTGCTTCCATTCAAAGGTTATATTTTTCTTTATCAATTCTTGTAATGGTTTTCTCAAGAGTGGTAAATCTTTTATGTGATCTGAAGCATAGTTTACTATTCCTAAGAATTGTTGTACTTCTTTTTTACTTTCTAATTTTTCCTTGAAGTTTTTTATCTTTGTTACTACATGTTCTTGTAGTTGTAATCCCTGGTTATCTATGATATATCCTAGATATTCAATACTGTTTTTAAATATTTTGGATTTCTTTTCTGATAATAGTATTCCGTGCTGTTTTATAGTTACTATAAATTTTTCTAGGTGTTTTATATGGTCATTTAGATTATCACTAATTATTAATATGTCATCGACATATACTATATAAAAATTTGTCAATGTTCTAAATACCTGGTCCATTCTTCTTTGGAATATCTGTGGAGCATTATTTAATCCAAAGGGTAATACATTCCATTCATAGTGTCCTTGAGGGGCACTAAAGACTCTTAAGGGTTTTGATTCTTTAGTCATTTTTATTTGCCAAAAACCGCTTTTACAATCGAATTTACTAAACCATTTTTTATTCCCTAATCTGTTAATGAGGTTTCTTTTATATGGTAAAAAATATCCGTCAAATATAGTTTTCTTGTTTAACTCCCTATAATCTATTACCATTCTGGCTTTTCCTCTTTTCTGTTCACTATGTTTTCTTACTAAAAAGGCTGGGCTACTATGTGGGCTTTTACTTTCTTGTATAAGTTTTAAATCTAATAATTCTTTTAGTTGGGCTTTAAATTCTTTTTGGTCTGTTGGGCTATATCTGATAGGTTTTGATCTTACTATTTCATCTTCGTTTATAGATTTTATTTCTGCATATATATTTTCTTTTTCCCATAGTTGGATCGGATTTTCTCCAAAGTTTGTTTTCAACGAATTCAAATATTTTTCTTTTAATAATTTCAGATTATTATTTCTATCCTTCTTTATAGTACATAATCTTAATGTATGTATAGGTAATATTCTTTTTAATACTATCCATTTATTACAGGGTGTTTGTAAGCTAAAAGTATTACTATCTATAACTTGTGTTTTAAAGTAATCTAGGAAGTTATTTCCTAACAACACTTGCTGTTTCATATTATCCAATTGATATATTATTGGTAATCTAAATATGGTTTTTCCTAATATTATTCTCATATTTTCTGCTATTATATCTAACTCTCTTGATTGCACATTAAATCCTGATACTTTTGCTCTATACGTTCTGGTTCTTTTCCATCTGTGTGATTCTAATATATCTTTTCTTGCTAAGCATAAGTCTGCTCCGCTGTCGATAAAGATTTTTTGTTTTATCATTTTATTAGGCTTATATTCTATATGTACTATACTCACTATCAAAGCATTTTTCATGATGTAAGTCTGTTTTTCGTCTTATAGCTAATATCGCTTCCTCGATCCTTAATAATCTATCGTTTTCGTCTCTATATCTTACCAAAACATGTTTAATCTCACGTCTTTTCCATAGTAATTTATTCATCATATTAACATTTCTAAGGCTTTGGGAATATATCTCTTCTGATAAGATTTTCCTTATTTTCTTTAGCTTCTGTTTTTTCTTAATTATCTCCAGTTGTATTTTCATACTTTGTTTATGAATCTGATTTTTCCTTGATCGTTTATTTCTATTCCGTTATTATTTATTTTATAGTTTATCATTGTTAAGAAATCACTTCCTATAAGTAATTCGTTGAAACTATCATATTCTATTACTCCTATGTTTATCTTATATTCTAGATCTTGGATTTTAAATCTTAAATTAATAATCTTAGTAATTATTATTTCTCTGTCATTCTCAGGGTAGTTATAAGTCTGATTGTGATAAAACAGTTATAAACCTTTATAGAGTAAATGCAGTGGAAAAGTAAAGAGACACAAGGTTTATATTTTCAAGGGTATATATTAATATATCCCTTGATGGTCAATGACCAAAGAATTGTATAAATTATATACAATTACAAATGAATTTCTTTTTACAAGATTGAACAATAAATGCGAAAAAGAAATTACAAACAAAAATGAAGTCGCAAGATGACTTAGCCTAAAGTTAAAAGATCTAAAAAGATAAATACAACATCTTCATTACTATTGCTTGAAATATAAGCTTGATCTAGAATCTGAGCAGCAGTAGTAATGTGGGACTAGATGTTGTTATACAACTTTAGGCTAAGTGTGTTGATCCAGTTTCTATGGTGAATATCTGAGAGTTCTCTTGGTAATTCTTCTCGTTCAATTCTGGATATCGATACTCTGATGTTCTCTTCTATTTATAGTGTGGAACTTCCCTTGAAATCCTCACTGGTTGGTTGCGGAGGCTGAGTAAAAGAAGGCTTCAGCTTGGACCGGTTCTTTCTCCTTCAAAAGATCAACGTTCTGGACTTGGTCTTCACGCTGCTTCCTCTCCAAGCTTTGACTGTTTCTTTTACCACATTCTAAACACAACATCATTGTTAGTTTGCCTAGGTCATTTTTTACTCACAGTAACACAACCTGTTTTGGCCGGAAGAATAGGAAAAATCGTTACAGGGATGTTATCAGGAATGTTGTCACAACATCGCAGGCAACATTCTTATTTTCATAAGATGTTGTCCTGAACATTTACAGATGTTGTCACAACATCCATCCAACATCAACAATCTCCCCCTTTTTGCCTTTCTTCACAAATCTCCATACGAAGCAAAAATGACTAGGATACTGATTCCCGATGTAGTCCTTACATTCCAAGAATTAGTAGGATCAGTGTTATGCTCCCCCTTAACCTGCAGTAGCAAATTTCAAGCAGTGTTGTATCAATGATTTAATCAGATAGGAGTTATGTTCTGTTAATCATGACTTACTTGTGGCAACTGCGTAATCAGTCTACAGTAACCATTCATAACAATCCACATCAGGCAAACATATATAAACAAACTTTTGAAAGCAGTCACAATGTCTGCAAGAACAGACCAAATGTCACAAAGTAAAAAAATACAAACACAAATAATATTCCAAATGTCAGTAATGTCAGTATAGTCCACTATTCAAATAAACATTCATCATTAAATCAACACTCCATCAGCATAATCATCCTTGACTAGAGTAATCAAGTCACAATAGCTTTCAGCCGCTTTTTGTGATCAATCACTCTGTGCAGCACCATCTTCATCTCCATGGCTTGAAGTAGTTAGCAATCAATCATCTCACCTCCTCTCCCCCGCATCATTACCAGCACCCTTATCAGTAGCAACTCCTCCTGTTTGTCTGCTTCCAGCAGCAGCATCAGCATCAGCATCATCTCCCCCTTTTTGTGAAGAAAGTAAGCCCATGTAATAGTTTCTGGCTCGCACTAGTTCTTGAATTTGTCTGTCAAGTTCAGCAATATGCTGTCATAGCCAGTCTTTGGACATTAGGACCTGTCCTTGAGCAATGTTGCCAGGAGTGTCGGCAACATCCTTTGATGTGTTAGTGTCCCATTAATCTTTCTTCCAAGGCAGGTCAATAACTCTGTCCCTGCTGTTAACAACTGCTCATTGTACTGAGTAAACCTCTAAGGCTGGACTCAACTTTTCTCCTTTTGGAGTCTTAAAACCTTGGTTGAGCAGGATTTGAAAAATCAATGAGGGGCATGGAAGGGCAGAGTTGTTTTGTTTTTCTGCCAAGTTGACAACATGGTTGAATATAAGTGTTCCTAGTCAACTTTCTGATTCTTTCCAATCTTAAAAAGTAGTGATGCTTGATCAAGGGTCACTACTGTCTCGTTGAGAGAGGGTAGCCAGTTGTATATAGCAAGTTTGTGCAAAGTGGCAAACAAGGCAGTGAGTTTCGACACAAGGCTGCGAGGAGCCCAAACAGTGATCAAATTCCCTGTAAGGTACTTGATCATTGAATTGAGTTCCTCCACAGTGGGGTTTGGTAGAGGTTCTCTTTTACTAATAATTATCCCAAGGGTGGAGTTGATGATATTAGGTGTAAAATTGTATACCTTGTTGTATAGGTACACTTTCCCAAATTTCTTTGAGGTTGTGTCCTTAACAACAAGCATTAGATTAGCATAGAACACCGTAATCACCTTCTCACAATAAGGATTCTTACCAGATACAGAGCTTAAGATGTTTCGACTACTTAAGAACTCAACTAAACCATTTTTGGAGAATGAAGTTAGGTCAATCACCTTCTCCCCTCTAACTCATCTATTCTTAAACCAATTCCAATTGCTGGAGCATGATTTAGTTTGAAACATGGAAGAGTAGAGAATTATCTCAGAATCTGTTTCAGATTCTGTGTATACTTGTTCGGATGAGGTGGCTGTAGGTGTTTCCTCCGATGTTGGGGCAACATAGTCTGGGTCCATTTTCTTGTCTGTTGCCTTTGATGTTGAGGCAACATATTTATTAAAATTCCAGTATGTTCTATGGACCCCTTTAGGAATGATGTTTCGTAGAGGTGTGTCATTAGACATCTCGTCTTCTTCGTTTTCCTTCTCAGATTCTGCTTGTGGAGTGGAAGTTGATGGAGTTCTGGAGGAACTGGGCACACTGAAATTGGTGTCAGTGTTGCTACTTATGGTAGTATCAACAGGGAAAGTCGACTCTTCCCTAGATCTTTTGGCCGACTGGTATTCACCGAATTGGTTTTTGAAAACCCTCTTTGACTTTTGCGTCAAAAATGTCGATTTTGAGGCAAGGTTCGAGAAATCAGATATTGCATCAACATCGATTGGGTTTTCATTATCGCCTGGGTAGCTCACCTGTAATGGCTTATCTGAACCAAGCAGGATCATTGCCTGTGTGCAGTCCTCTCCGACAGGTCTCAAGTCATTGATGGAAGTATAATGCTTGTAAACTTTGTCGTTATTTGCTGGACTAGTCGACATTGGAGAATAATCTTTGGTGTTTGTTGATTTTGGGGACACGGACATGGGAGAGGCTTTTGAAGGATTGGGCGTGTTAGAGAAGGTTTGGGTTTTGAGAAATGACGGTATTGTTTTGGGCTGCCATGGTTTAATGGGTTGGTAGTCGACTGATGTGACAATTCCAAGAAAAAAAATGGGAGGTTTTATTATGGCAAAGTATACTTACACTTAAACTCCTTTTCCTTAAATTTAGATTGTATAGAAGAATAAAACTCTTTACACACCTAAAATAGGATTGTCATAGCACATATCATCATTTAAAAAAAATGGTCATCCAGAATTTTTGGACTTCCAGTTAAAAACAGAGACGTTTTAAATACCAAAAACATGAATAAAATAAGATAAGCCAGTTTGATCAATTTACTGGAACACGATGTTGTTGATGATGTTGGCAACATTTCAAAGTTAAACAAGCATTATGAGACTCCAAGGATTTTCTGATTTGACAGATAATATTTCCGTACATGTTCCCTATGAGACTGATCGCTGGACTAATGTAACATTTTACCATTGTCCTTAATCAACTTAGTTGAACACATACAGATTAAAAAAAATATTGATGAAATTTTAACCTTTTTGAACATGTGGTACTCCTATAGAATAGGAACGATACCAAACTTAAAGCTTTGCTCTTTTTGTATACATCCAAATCTTTTAGTAGAGGCTTCGCCTTCATATCTTGTCCTTTTAGAGTCATGCTTGAATTTTATTTTTTTTTAAAAATGCAACATCACTACAACACTTATCCTGTATATTGACTCAACAGTAAATGTTACCCAGAATGTAAGGACAATATTTCGGATAATATCTACCTAGTCTGTCTTATTTTCAAAGAAAACAGAGACCAAGAGATTTTTTCAAGCTAGAAAATCTCTCATTATTTAAAGGTTTGGTAAAAATGTCAGCCAGTTGAAAAAGAGTATCAACATGTTCGATTTGAACTAGCTGTTTTCCCACTAAGTCTCTTAAAAATGATGTCTTATGTCTATGTGCTTTGTACGTGAATGCTGAACTGGGTTTTTGGAAATATTAATAGCACTTAGATTATCACAGTACAAAATCATGGAGTTATTAGATATGCCATAGTCATCTGGCATATGTTGTAACCAAATCAGTTGAGCACAATAACTTCCGGCTGCCACATATTCAGATTCGACAGTTGAGAGTGATACACAATTTTGTTTACGACTGTACCATGAGACTAGATTATTGCCAAGATAGAAACACCCACCACTAGTGCTTTTTCTATCATCTATATCACCGGCCCAATCCGAGTCACTATATCCTATTAGATTAGGATTAGTGTCTTTGGAGTACCAAATTCCCAAGTCACTTGTACCGGCAACGTATCGAATGATACATTTCACAGCATTAAAATGAGATACCTTGGGACTGGCTTGGAACCTGGCGCAAACACATACGCTAAACATGATATCGGGGCGACTGGCAGTAGGGTATAGAAGGCTACCTATCATAGATCGGTATAATGTTGGGTCAACATCTTGTCCAACATCGTCTTTACATACCTGTTATGCAGAGCCCATTGGAGTCTTCATGTGCTTAGAATTTTCCAGACCAAATCTCCTAACAAGATTCTTGGCGTATTTACTTTGAGATACAAAGATCCCATCTTCATTCTGTTTAATCTGCAAGCCTAAGAAAAATGTTAGTTCTCCAATCATGCTCATCTTAAATGTTGTCGACATTGCTTCGATAAAAGACTTTACTAGTGATTCTGTAGTCGAACCAAAAAACAATATCATCAACATAGATTTGAGCTATTATTACATCTACACCGTGTCTTTTAATGAATAATGTTCTGTCAGCTTCTCCACGGGAAGGAAGTTAGTTAGACGATCATACCATGCACGTGGTGCTTGTTTTAGTCTATACAAGGCTTTCTTGAGCTTGTACACATGATGTGGATGGTGAGGATCCTCAAATCCCTTTGGTTGTTCAACATAAACTTCTTTGTCCAATTATCCATTGAGAAAGGCATCTTTAACGTCCATTTGGTGCAAGGTAATCTTTAGATAGCAAGCAATAGCAAGAAGTAACCTTATTGACTCAATTCTAGCCACATGAGCGAAGGTCTCGTCATAGTCGATACCTTCTACTTCTGTATATCCTTGAGCAACAAGTCGAGCTTTGTTCCTAACAATCTTCCCTAACTCATCTGATTTGTTTTTGAATATCCACTTGGTCCCAATAACATTTGTGTTGTTGGGTGGTGGTACCAAGTCCCAAACCTCATTTCGGGCAAATTGTTCAAGCTCTTCTTGCATGACTTGAATCCAAAAATTATCTTTTAATGCTTCCCCAATATTTTTAGGTTCCAAAGTAGATGTAAGACAAGAGAGACTTACCTATTGATATATGGTGGACATGCACACATACCTTACCATTTCTCGGTAATTTACTGACTCTTTCCATCTTGTACGCCTCTCCTCAAAACTCCCCCTATCACCTGGTCGGGTGGATGGTTTCTAATCCTCGATGGAGGGTCTCTTCTCACTTGATCATTCAGTTCAGTAGAAGATTCCTCCTCGATTTCATCCCCTGTGTTCTCTTTTTGAGGTTCAGATGTTTCTTTTGATGTTGGGACAACATCTGTTTCTTCTGTGGGTTGCTCTTCTTCAACTGTAACCACAATGTTGTTTTCTGAAGATCTACCAGATATATCCAGCAGGTCATCAAAAATAACATTGACTAATTCTTGTATGGTCTTTGTCCGGAGATTGTATATTCGATAAGCATGGCTATTCTGAGAGTAGCCAACGAATATTCTCTTGTCACTCTTAGAGTCAAATTTGGCCAGTTTATCCCTGTCATTAAGAATATAGCACACACACCCAAAGACATGAAAGTACCGCACTATAGGTTTCTTTCCATTTAACAGTTCATAGGGTGTCATCTTGGTCCCTGGCCTTAAATAAATTCTATTAGTTATGTGACATGCCGTGTTCAAGGCTTCTGCCCAAAACCTTTTTGACAATTGCTTAGAACTTAACATAACTCTAGCCATTTCTTGTAGAGTTCTATTCTTTCTCTCGGCAACCCTATTTTGTTGTGGTGTTTTTGGTGCCGAAAATTCATCGAATATGCCTTTCTTTTCGCAGAATTTTGCAAAGATTTGATTTTCAAACTCCTTTTCATGATCAGATCTAATTCTGAAAATCGAAGAACAAAACAGATTTTTAATCCTAGAGTAAAGTGTTCTAAACATCTCAAAGGTTTGTGATTTTTCTTTTAAAAAATAGATCCAAGTGAATCTGGAAAAATCATCTACTATCACATAAGAATATCCCATTCCTCCTAAGCTATCTACCTCGATTGGACCCATAAGATCCATATGCAATAATTGAAAACAATGAGACATACCTGAATGTTGTCCGTCACGTTGGACAACATTATGAGAGACTCGGGTCTGCTTTCCTTTCAAACAATCTTCACACAGTGTTTTATCTTTTAGATCCAGTCTGGGAATGCCTCTGACAGCTTCAAATGAGATCAGCTTCTCTAAGGTGCCGTAGTTGACATGTCCCAACTTTTGATGGCAAAGTGTCAGGTCACCTACCTTTGCGGAGTTGCAAAACTCTTGTCTACAGACTAGATAACAATTATCTCCCGTTCGGGTTCCTGACATGACACATTTATCTGCAGAATCTGTAACCTTGCATCCAAGCTTGTTGAATTTCACCTCGAGATCATCATCACATAGTTGGCTTATGCTAAGAAGATTAGCAACCAAACCTTCTACATGATGAACATTTTTCAAGGCTGGTACATCCGGGACATTAAGAGTTCCTTTACCAATTATCTTACTCTTACTTCCTCCTCCAAAGGTCACATATCCTCCATTGAATGCTCCATACTCCTTCAATAGGCTTTTGGTACCTGTCATATGACGTGAGCAGCCACTATCGAAATACCAAGACCCTGTAATATTAGTACGCAAAGCAGTTATGCACACATTACATTTCAGATTCAATTTGGGTACCCATTCCTTTTTCTTCCTTCTGCTTTTAGGCAGGTTGCTTTGAATGTTGTCAGTGATGTTGGGCAACATTGCTGACGACATTTTAGGCAATATCTTGAGTGCGAGTTTTGAAGTTTGTAGCAGTAGGGCATAAGATGTCCTAACTTTTTACAGAAGCTACATACAAACTTCGATCCAATTTCAGTGATCTGAGAGTTGCTCGTATTTTCTTTGACAAATTTTATCCTCTCAGTTTGACTATGGATTCTAGAAGTATTTGTTTTTCTAGGAGATTGGTACCCAAGCCCAGCCCTTGTAGGATTATTGAAGTTTAATATTTCATCCAGTTTGGAGGTTCCCATGTTGATCCTTTGAAAGGTGGTCTCAGCTACGTTCAATCGTGCACGAATCTTACCAAGCTCTAGGTCCTTCTTAGTAAGTACCACCTCTAATCGGTTGATTGTGCCTTTCAGATTGCTATTCTCAAGAGCCAATAATTTTGCTTTTGAGTCTAGTTGCTCAGATTCAGTGATTAAGGCTTTACACAGATTTTGTAATTCTTTTATTACGTCGTCTTTGGAGTCAACTAGATCCAAATTTATAGCCTCAGATGAAGAAATAAATCCACTAAAACTATTTACATCAGAATAGTCAAAGTATACATACCTCTCTGATGTTGAAGACATTCCATATGTCGAGTCTGATGTTGTCGCAACATTGTCAATAACATCTTCATCGTCGGATAGTGAATGTTCAAACATGGCTGCCAGCATTGCCTGTGGTTCTTCTTCTTGATCTCCTTCCTTCTCTTCGTTCTCATCATCACTGAGAGTTACCCACATAACCTTACCAATTTTTCTAAGGGTGTTTGCACACTCATTAGCATAGTGTCCCCAACCCGAGCATGCATGACACTGCACTCTCTCGAGTTGCTTGGGATTGAAATTGGTACTGTCAGAGTTAGATTTCCTCAGTGGATTGTGATTTATTTGCTTCAAAGGTGACTTATTCGGCTGTTTATTGAAGAGTGGATTTTGACGTTGTTTGTATTTGGCTTTATTGCGATCAATGTTGATATTTCTCACCATCGAATTGAATCGACGAGTAAGGCAACAATTGCACCATTTCCCAGTTCCTCCAAGTTTTCTTCCTCGTTTTCCAATTCAGTTTCCGAGGTTTATCATTGGAGTGCCAAAGTCTTGTCTTTATACAAATCTCTTTGGCTCTTCATGTTCATCTCATATGTTTGAAAGATGCTCATCAAGGTATGTAGATCCATAGTAGCAAGATTATGGGCCTCTTCAATAGCACAAATCTTAGTATTAAACCTTTCAGGAAGAGATCTGAGAGCTTTATCCACAAGTTGTGTGTTGGTTAAAGGAGAACCAAGCACTTGACACTGATTAGCAATGTCAATTAACTTTTCAAAATAGGATTTTATGTCTTCAGATTCTTCCATCCTTAAGCATTCGTATTGGCTCAAAATCATGCGAAGCTTTATACGTCATACACTTGAGGTACCTTCACAATGAGTTTGTAAGGTCTCCCAAGCGTCTTTGGCGATCGTACAATTCTGGATTAGTTTGAACATATAGAGATCTACCCATCCAAATATCACATTTAGGGCCTTTTAATTGAAGCTCGCACTGTTGATCTCTTCCGCGGTCCATTCAGATTCGGGTTTGGTAAGTACATCACCATCCTCGTCTGCTGGGTACTTGGGAATCACATAGCCTTCGGAAACTGATCTCCAAGCTCAAACATCAATGGATTTGATGTGCGAACGTAGTCGGATTTTCCAATAGGCATAGTTAGTTCTGTCAAGAATTGGAAGTCTACCAACGGTTTGTATAGCTGAGTCCATAGCCGTAATATTCAGAATCAAACACTTATTGTATCAAGTGTTGGCTCTGATACCACTTGTTGAGTCCGGGGCTACGGATAAGCAAGAATATGTAAAAATGAAACAGTAACAGCTAAAGCAATTAAAACAGTTTCTGGATGTTGCCTTCAATGTTGTGTCAACATCTGAGGCAACATTTTGATAAAACAGTTATAAACCTTTATAGAGTAAATGCAGCGAAAAAGTAAAGAGACATAAGGTTTATATTTTCAAGGATATATATATTAATATATCCCTTGATGGTCAATGACCAAAAAATTATATAAATTATATACAATTACAAATGAATTTCTTTTTACAAGATTGAACAATAAATGCGAAAAAGAAATTACAAACAAAAATGAAGTCGCAGATGACTTCAGCCTAAAGTTAAAAGATCTAAAAAGATAAATACAACATCTTCATTACTATTGCTTGAAATATAAGTTTGATCTAGAATCTGAGCAGCAGTAGTAATGTGGGACTAAATGTTGTTATACAACTTTAGGCTAAGTGTGTTGATCCAGTTTCTAAGGTGAATATCTGAGAGTTCTCTTGGTAATTCTTCTCGTTCAATTCTGGATATTGATACTCTAAAGTTCCCTTCTATTTATAGTGTGGAACTTCCCTTGAAATCCTCACTGGTTGGTTGCGGAGGCTGAATAAAAGAAGGCTTCAGCTTGGACCGATTCTTGCTCCTTCAAAAGCTCAATGATCTGGACTTGGTCTTCATGCTGCTTCCTCTCCAAGCTTTGACTGTTTCTTTTACCATGTTTTAAACACAACATCATTGTTAGTTTGCCTAGGTTAATTTTTACTCACAGTAACACAACCTGTTTTGGCCGGAAGAATAGGCAAAATCGTTACATGGATGTTATCAGGAATGTTGTCACAACATCGCAGGTAACATTCTTATTTTCATAAGATGTTGTCCTGAGCATTTACAGATGTTGTCACAACATCCATCCAACCTCAACAGAAGTTATAGAAAGAATTATTATTTGAAGAAAGAGTTACAAATGTAGGAATATAGTGCCTATGCAGCAAATGCTTAAGGGTCAGCAGGAGGTTGGAGATAAATAAGTACCAGATGCAGTGGTACCTGTTGTACACATTGCAAGCTAGGATACACAAGTGAAAGCTCCAGTTGAGAAGCCAATTAAGGTGAATCATACAAACAATGTGGGGGGACAAATGAAGATACATGCCAAAAAAGGTGTGCCAAAGATTGGTCCATCAAAAGGGAAACAAATGGCACAGAAAGTACAAGTTTGGATGACTCCAATAAAAGTTGTTAGTCCATTAAATGGGGCTAAAAACACATAGATACATGTAGAGAATACAAACACATTTCAGCCTCTAAATATGGTGGATGCTTCAAAAAATCATGTGGTGAATGTTGGTAAGAATGGGGAGGTCATGTCATTTTCAAGATTAGGGATGATTAACCTATTATGTTGGAATGTAAGGGGCTGAATGGCCCTAATAAGTAGAAGGATGTCTTATCCCTCTGCAATAAAGAACAAGTTGGATTGGTAGGTTTGGTAGAAATAAATATAAAGAATAATAACATGGTAGAAGTAATGAATAAGATGTTTGGAGGCTGGCAGTTCATTACCCCTCGATGACAGGCCATCACTATAACGCTCTACCTCGTAGAGAAACCATCAGTAGTCTGTAGGGCTTCCTGAATCGATCGACTAGGCTACGACTGTTGATATCTCATCTGATACCAATAATTATGGGAAGTAGAATCGCTGAACTATCCATGTCACCTCACTCTCTTATCAGGCTCATATCTAGTCATACTGCCCCTCACAGACTCTACCATCCTTGCATTCTCGACCACTGTCTCAAATAAATCCCCAGAGGCTACAAACTACAACGCGGTCAACTGAAGTGGAATACACAAGCCTCTAAAAAAACACCTCACTCGCTCACCCTCTGTAGGTAGTAGCGGTGCTACATAGCGCGATAAGGCATGGAAGTGAGTCTCATATTGTGCAACTGTAGAGCCTCTCTTCTCAATATTTTGGAACTCATCATGCTTGCACAGTCGCAAGCTCTAAGGCACATACTTCTCTACAAAAACCTATAGTACCTAACCCAAGTCAATGGAGGCGACCCCGCAGGTAAGCAATCAATATACGCCCTCCACCACTGTTTCGCGTCTCCCAAAAGATGAAGGGCCATAAAACTAACTCTGTGCAACTCAATAATACCCAGAGTATGCAACCTCTCATGGTTTCTCACAATGAATTCATACGTATCCTCCTCGGGCTGACCATAAAACACCAGAGGGTTCATGTTAAAAAAGTGCTCCCAAAATCTTTCGCTCATCACGGGTCATAGATGTCCCTATAATCGGTCGGGGACCAAACTCTGGAGCATGAATCTCATCGATACGAGGCGCTGTCATCGTTGTTGGCTGAACTCCGGGAGTATGAAACTCGCAAGTCTGAGTCTTCTCCTCTCCTATATAGGTATGAGAACCACATAGAGTAGTCGGATGAATAATGTCTGAGCAAAACCATCAAGAACACTCAATTACATGACCAGTGTGTCTTGTAGAATGGAGTAGTAATAAATCTAGGCTGATCCTGGGCTGGCCCCATCTACTCCTCAAGTATCTTGTCTTGAGGCTCAATATACGGCTTAGGGGACTCTAATCTAGCATGAATCGTGGTGGCACCTAAAGCTCTGATATCAACTTTGTCACGACCTTATTTCAGGAATCGTGGTGGCACCTATAATTCCCACCGGTAGGCGAACCACTTCCCATATAAACGGTACGATATGAAAGTAATGCAGAAATATAACAAAATATTTAATAGCTCTATCTCATAATATAAATGAGGAATAAAATCTTAAACATCAATACAAAAACCCCCACAATCTGGTCTGTGACACAAGAGCACTAATCATCTGAATAAGCAACATAGGCCAAAACCAATACATAATCTAAAAGAGTCTGACATGTCTCTACAGTGAAATTAAAGAAAAGATAATATAGACCATCCAAGGGCATGCTGAAAGTAGCATCCTCACCCTGAATGCTATAGATCACCGCTCAGACTCATCCTCGAGCTCTCGAACTGGTGGTCGGATCTGTATCTTCATCAAGAGAGATGCAGCAAGCGTAGCATAAGTACACAACATATCCCCATGGACATCATAGGCCGATAACAATGGAAAATACGCAAAAAGAGATAAATACCAAGTTGACACCAATTAGTTCTATTCTAACAGTTCAACAATCCAAGTAACGTCACATAGTCCACATAATAGTTCACATAATTCACATACCACCTTTTCAAGTAAGTTTGCATAATCACTTACGTAATTAATTCCAAGAGAGTTCAATATCAGTAATCCATGTATCAAATAGAAAGTACAATCCTTTCATGTCCAGAAAGTTAGCCAAGTCATCAATAATCAACTCCAAGTATAAATATGTCCACATATAATCAATGAAATGATTATATATATATATAGCCGTTCTTCCTCTCAAGGTAGAGGTAAGGTCTGCGTGCACCCTACCCTTCATATACCCCACATTGTGGGATTTTCACTAGGTGGTGTTGTGTTTATATATATATATATACATATATATACATATATGTATATATATGCCAGGTACCTTTATCATCCTGTATATAGGCGCTCAAGTTTTTATTATTAAATGCCACCCACGGGGGACCCGCGAAATCCATATACCCCTCCAAAATTTCCCATTTTAGCCCAGCTCTTGGTTGAATAATTATTGTTACAGGTATGCTACCCGTTCCCCCGTGTATCATCACCATTATCTCAATGTTGCCATAATCTCGTAGTGTTCTTACCATTCCCGTTTGCTTGGACCCACAACATATATCAAACCACTCCAATATCAGTATCAACAGAACTATAAGTGTATGAATGCAAATGACAATACAAGGTAAGAATCAAAATGTCATGAGACGCAACAAGTATAGAGATGTGTATCACATACTTTCAGAAATACATCAACATATAATCCAAGTACAATCAGTATATAAAATCAAGTATGTGTGATTGATAAGCACAACGATAACAAGTATGGCAACGAGCCCATATAATGGTGACAAGCCCAAGCAATCAGTAGTTTTAATCAGCTTAGGGAATCAAATAGGACACCTAAACCAGTGATCCTGCCCCAGCTGAATCAACTCTATGCCAGCAGACCTGCTGTAGCGTATAACGACCTCATTAAGGCGGTGTCACTTGACACCTCGCCTCAATACATAAGCGCACCTAATTCTGCAGAGGCGCACCTACCCCCGCAGAAGTCCCATCCGCCAAGGAAGAAATCCAACAATTACCAAAATCCTATTTCTATGAGCCAACCTCCCGCCGAGGTGGACACGCAGCAGCAGACAAAAATGTCGCCGAGGCAGGCACCAGACACCAGATCATAGGAAACAAGGCCAATCCTCCACCAAACACCCAAAACACTTCCGAGACCTCCCAGACACAAACTAGACATGCTCGCCTAAGGTAAATACTACTACTAACTCGCTCGTACCCACGAATTTCCTATTTAACCAAACTAAGACATACTTTTCTAAAGAATCGTCCGGAATAATAATAAATCTAAATATTATAAATAAGGCCACAAAATACATCTAATTATCTCGGAAAGAAAACCAATTAGTCGATTAAGTCATAAGTGACCCTCCGGAGCTATCAGAAGTAACGGAACCTGAAAATGAACCCATCTACTCAAAAGTTAACCTTGAGTTAAACTATCCAACTCTAAGGTTCTAGTTTTTGGTCTTTCATCTGAAACTCATATAAATAGACCTCGGGATCCGTGACACCCATCCCACAACCTTCTTTCAGGAATCATGGTGGCATCTACATGATCCAATCATGTAGGCAAACCACTCCAAAATCATTAATTTAATACAACTTAAGTAAAAGCGAAAGATAATGAGATACTACAAAAGTTGTCTCATACTACAATTGCGGAATAAGTAATAAGTATGAACATCAACAAAACACCCCCAAAGATCTAGTATATAGATACAAGAGCACTAACTTAATTGAAACAAGTGTGAAAAAGTGGCATGCAGGCCAAAACTGAATATATAGTCTGAATATGTCTCTCAAGTGCGAACAAAAGACAATAAACCGAGAAAGAGTATCCAAGGGTATGCTGGAGATAGCATCCTCACACTGAATGGCTAGGATCACCAACTCGAACTCTCATTCATGTGGTGTTGCGGAGGTGGAAGGTACTGATAGCTGCATCCAAAAAGAATGCAACAAGTGTAGTATGAGTACACAACGTACCCCCGTAGACATCATAGCCGACAACGATAGAAGATACATAATGAGAGATAAATATCTAGTTGACACCAAATAATCCTACTCTAGCATATTAATGACCAAGTATATCACACAATAGCATATCAAATATCATGTGGCATGAATAATCCTTTTAAGTCCTAAATCCAACCAAGATGTTCATAATCACTCAATAGAAAGTCTCAGTCATAGTTTATCAATGATATATCATAACATGTATGACATGAATGCAATGCATATACAAGGTACCTTTCTCCACCTGGTATACAATATGTCATAGTTTAATTATGATCGTACACCTATGGGGGACCCTTAAAGTCCATATACCGCTCCTAGCCAACCAAAATTCCACACACAAATCGTACTAGAGAACATGACTCATTTGTTGAGTCCAATCATATTGCAGGCGTGCAATTCTGCTCTCCACATATCAATATCATCTCAAGTTCCATAATCTCATATTACTCTTACCTTTCCGATCTTTTAGACCACAACGTATCCATACCACTCTCACATCAAGTCACAGAACCATGAGTGTATTAATGCGATGACAATACAAGGGAATATATTATGATATAATGAGATGCAATCAAGTAAAGAGATGATATACACATGCTTTCAATAATTCAACAACACAGAAGTAAAAATAGTCAAATCAGGATATCAATCAAAGCATGTATAATGAGTAACCAAATAATAGTAAGCATGGGCACGAGCCCACATACGGCGATGAGCCAAAATAACCTGCAGTCGAAACCACCATAAAGTTGATTTCCCAAATCATCCCATCATCACAATTCAACACCGGTACCCACTCAACCGTTCATCACAATCGACTGAGTGGGACCCCTAAATAAGCTCAATACCACTCAATGTTTATAACTAATTATGCACATCTATTAGTCTCAAAAATCTAAATCATAGCCTACCTTAAAGTCGAGCACGAGCACTACCAAATCAAGTCTGGAATACCATCTTGCCCTTCTTTCTTTCCTCACGATGATCGAAGTCTATTCACACATATTACATAATTGATAATAAGCTTAACATAATAAAAGCAAGACTCTAAATACCCATTATGGCCCCCACGCCACTAAGACTCGAACTTTATTACACAAAACCCAAGATTACTTACAAGACAATCATATCCTTAAATTAATTAAAATCTATTCGCATTTGAACCCTCAATTGGACAATAATAAAAAACCCCAATTTGAAACCCTAGAAACTTTCCCTAATTGAAAAAATGCTTCTATCGCCAAATTAAGACTTATAACATGATAATCTAACATAATCCTCTCCTAACTCATGATATTAACATCATTCAATCCATAAATCTCCATTAAAACCAACCATACATCTCTCTTAAACTAACAATATGCAAAACCCATATTTCCTAATTCAAACAATAAGCTAAACCACCATTAATAAGCTTAGAATCATAAACTTAAACCAAAAAATAAAAACCTATTACCTCAAGGTAGGAATTGCTCCTAAGGCTCTGAAATAACCCTTATGCGGTATTGGTTTTGAGAACACACTATTTTGGGAAAGAAAATATGACCTAGAATTATATATAGGACACTTGAACAGTGATCTGCCCCGGTGAAATTGACTCCACTAAAGTGAACAAGTGGCAAAAATCCTTCGTCGTAGCGAATGTCACTTGACACTCATACCTTGTCGAAACGGACCTGATTCCGTTGTGGCAGAGCTTCTCATTTCCCTGTCATTCGTTTTAGCATGCCAACCTTCTGTAGAGGTGGACTTGCCAGAGTGGATGCTGGTTCTGCCATGGTGGACACCAGACACCAGTAGTGAATTATATCAAAAAACCTCTATCCGACACCCGAAACACTCTAAGAACCCCCCGAACACAAACCAAACATACTCGTCTACGATAAACTGTGCTATGAAATTGATTGTACCCTCATATTTCACAAATAACAGAGCCAATACATACATTTTTAAAGAATCATCGAGAGAAAACCACGATCCAAACTTTACAAATAACACCACAAAATACATTTGATTGCCTCGGGAAGCAAACTAATGACTCAACTAACTCATAAATGACCCTCTAAAACTACCGGAAGCGATGGAACGTGGAAATGAACCCATCTAGCCATAAGTCAAATTTGAGTCAAACTAACCAACTCTAAGTTTCAAAACTTGAGCTTTTTCATCTGAAACTCATATAAATGGACCTCGGAATCCATGCCACCCATTCCCATGCATCACAAACCCCACAAAGAGTCTACGGGTAGGTCCAAACAACCAAATGAGGGTCTTTGGCAAGAAACGACCACGCGGGTCGTTACATCAGATACAAATTAAAATAACGTTTGTCCTCGAATGGAGAGAAAAGAACAAAGGAAATGTACCAGAAGTAGTGAATAAGCTCAGATATTTACTCTGCATATCAGACTCAGTCTCCGAAGTCACCTCCTAAATAGGACGATTCCTCCATAAAACCTTCACTGAAGCAGTCTCCTTCGATCTCAACATCCTCACATGCCTATCCAAAATAGCCACAGGCTCCTCCTCGAACTCTAGATTCTGATCAAGTAATACTGAGTCGCACTGGATAATGTAAGAACCATCGGCATGATACGTCTTCAGCATAGAAACATGTAAGACTGGATGAACGCCTGAAAGACCCGATGGCAAAGCCAACTCATATGCCACCTCTCCCACTCTCCGAAGAACCTCAAATGGTTCATTATACCTCAGACTCAACTTCCCTCTCTTGCTGAATCTCATCACACCCTTCATGGGCGAAACCTTTAGAAGAACCTTATCACCTACCATGAACCCTAAATCTCAGACCTTCCGGTCCACATACTCCTTCTGCCTACTCTGTGCTACCAGAAGCTTTTCCTGAATCACACTCACCCTCTATAAGGACTCATTCAAAAAATTAGTACCCCATGGATGGACCTCAAATGCATCAAACCATCCAATCGAAGATCAACATCTCCTACCATACAATGCTTTGAAAGGTTCCATATCAATACTGGAGTGATAGTTGTTGTTGTACACAAACTCTACCAAGGGAAAGTGTTAGTCCCAATGACCAGCAAAATCAATCATGCAGGCTCGTAACATGTCCTCTAATACCTAAATAGTCTGCTCAGACTGACCATCGGTATGAGGGTGAAACACTATACTGAGGTCCAAGCGAGTACCCATCTCTCTAGGCAAAGTCCGCCAGAAATGTGATGTAAACAGTGTACACCGATATGAGATGATAGAAATAGAAACCCCATAAAGATGAATAATCTTCTGAATATAGATGTTATCCAACTTCTCTGCATTATACGTCATCTGAACTGGAATGAAATGCACAGACTTAGTTAATCTATCAACAATGACCCAAATAGTATTAAACTTGCCCAAAGTCTTGGGCAATCCCACAAAATAGTCCATAGCGATCCTCTCCCACTTCCACTCTGGAATGGGCATTCTCTGAGACATACCACCTAGACATATCTTCAACTGGTGATACCCGAACCTCAAGCCAAACTTTGAAAACATAGAAACACCCTGAAGCTGGTCAAATAGGTCATTAATACGTGGAATCAAATACTTTTTTCTGATAGTGACCTTGTTCAACTGTCTGTAATCAATGCACATACGCATAGTGCCATCATTCTTCTTCACGAACAAGATAGCAGCACCCCATGGAAATACACTCCATTGAATGAATCCCTTACTCAACAAGTCCTGAAGTTGCTCCTTTAACTCTCTTAACTCAGCTAGAGCCATGCGATACAGAGAAACAGAGATCGGTCGAGTACCTGACTCAAGATCAATACAAAAGTCAATATCTTTGTCTAGAAGTATACTCGGTAAATTTGAAGGAAATACCTCTGCAAACTCACTCACTACCAAAACAGAGTCAAGGGAAGGGGACTCTGCACTAGTATCTTGAACATGCATAAGATAAGCCAAACAACCCTGGTCCACTAATTTCCTAGCATGAATATAAGAAATCACTTTCTTAGGAGCAGGGCTGGGAGCGCATCTCCACTTTAACCTCGAAAGATCAGGAATATCTAGCATGAACGTCTTGGAATAATAGTCCAGAATCACATTATATAGTGGCAGCCAGTCCATCCCCAATATAACATCGAAATCCAACATATCTAAGATAACTAGATCTACCCAAGTGTCATAAAGGGGGAGGTCATAAGCGTCTATACCGTAAAATCCATGAAAGTAACTACACACATGCGATATACTCAATCAACAATCACATAATCACTAACTGGTGAAGACACACGAATAGGAATATCAAGCATATCACACCATATCTCCAATTTAGTAGAAAAGTAGGCAGACACATAAGAGAAAGTAGATGGATCAAATAACACAGTAGCAACTCGATGATTGACTAAGATGATACCTATAATAGTTATGTCTGATTACGTAGCCTCTACCCTACCAGGGAATGCATAGCAATAAGTACGCCCTGCCTCAGACTGAGTACCCCATTGGCCACCTCAGCTCAAATGAGCTCCACCTTTCCCGATTGGGATCCACTATGACTAGGCTGATGGCTACCACAACCTGACTAAGATCCTCATCGACTAGTCTAAATACCATCTCTAGATCTATGTGCTGGGTCCTAGGTGCACGAGAACCACCAAAAAACTGCCTAGGGAAATCTCTCTTAAAGTTCCCAAACTCTCCACAAATATAACAAGCTTTGGCTGATATGGGTTGCTAAATAGAGATAGAAGAAAATGAGTTGTCATAGTCTGAATACTGAGACTGAGAACCCCTCGATGACTAGCCCCCACTATATTCATCGATAATTTGAAGAGCTGCCTGAACCAGTTAACTAGGTTGTGAGTGATGATATCTCCCCTAATAACCATGACCATGGGAAGTAGAACCACTAAACTATCCATAGTGCCTAGCTCTCTTGTCAGGCTCATATTCGAGAAACTTCCCCTCATATTCTCCACCAACCAACCATGCTCAGCAACGGTCTCAAAAGAGGCTCTAGAAGCCACCTACTGTAGTGTAGACAATTGGATTGGAATAGTCAACCCTCTAAAAAAACATCTCACTCGCTCTGCCTCAGTAGAAATCAACGACACTGCATAGCACAATAAGGCATGGAAGCGAGTCTCATATTGTGCTATTAAAGAACGACCCTAATCAGCCCTCTATAACTCATCTCGTTTGCTTAAACTCAAGCTCAGAGGTATATACTTCTCAAGAAACACGCTATAGAACCAAACCCAAGATAACGGAGGCGTCCCTGTGGGCAAAAAATCAACATATGCCCTCCACCACTATTTTGCATCACCTCTAAGCTGAAAGGCCATAAAACTTACTCCATGAGTCTTGACAATACCAAAGTATGCAACCTCTCATGGATGCTCACCATAAACTCATATGTGTCCTCCTCAGGATGACTAAAGAACTCCAGAAATGACATGTTCAAAAAGTGCTACCAAATCTTCTATTCATCATGGGTCATATCTGTCCTACTCAGAGACCGAACTCTGGAGCATGAACATCATCTATGCGCGATGCTAACATTACTGCAGGCTAAATACCAGGCGTACGAAACTTGGAGGTATGAGTCTGCCCCCTTCTTGCACAAGTTTGAGAATTACCCGGAGTTGTAGGATGTACACCTGTATGAAAAAAACCATCTAACGCACTCAATAACTGAACTAGTGTACTTGAAGGGCTGGTGTAGCAATAAATCCAAGCTGATCCTAGGCTAGTCCAAGCTCCTCCTCTATCATATCATCATGAGGCTCAATAACCGGCTTTGGGGAAGTAGATCTAATACGAGCCTGATCGACTCTCTATGCTCTGCCTCAAGCTGGTGTTACTGCTCTAACTCTACCTCAGCCCCGAGCACGTGCTCTGCCACATCCATGCCTGACCGGTGATGGAGCCTATGCCTCATCTCTCTCTACATCGGCATAAGTCCTCACCATTTGTGAGAGAACAAAAACAAAGGCCAGATACCAATTTAATTTAACTTAGAATGAAAGGAATTAAGAAAGTGAAATTTCCTAAATATCCCATAGCCTCTTGGAGATAAGTACGGACGTCTCCGTACCGATCTGCAAGACTCTACTAGATATTTCTCTTGTATTTAAGAATGTTTAACCTAGGGCTTTGATACTAATTTTGTCACGACCCCCTTTCAAGAATCGTGGTGGCACCTACATAATCCCACTATGTAGGCGAACCACGCCTAAATCATTAACATGAAACAACATAAGTAAAAGCGGAAGATAAAGAGATAGTACAAAAGCTATCTCATACTATAATTTCGGAATAAGTAATAAGTCTGAACATCAACAAAACACCCCAAAGATCTAGTCTGTAGATACAAAAGCACTAACATAATAGAAACAACTCTGAAAAAGTGGCACGTATGCAAAAACTGAATACATAGTCTAAATATATCTCTCAAGTGCGAACAAAAGACAATAAATAGAGAAAGAGTATCCAAGGGTATAATAGAGATAGCATCCTTACCCTGAATGCCCGGGATCACTAACTCGGACTCTCAGCCACGCGGTGCTGTGGAGGTGGAAGGTACTGAATCTACATCTAAAATGAATGCAGCAAGTATAGCATGAGTACACAACGTACCCCGTAGATATCATAGGCCGATAACGATGAAAGATACATAATCAGAGATAAATACAAATTTGACACCAAATAATCTTATACTAGCATATCAATGCTCATAGGGGGCACAACACTCTCAGAACCCCCCGAAACACAAACCAGACATACTCGTCTATGGTAAACAGTTATACAAACTCGCTTATACCCTCGGATTTCACGTATCACCGAGCTAAGGCATATTTTTTTAAAGAATCATCTAAGACAAACCAAAAATACAAACTTTACAAAGACCACATAATACATCTGATTGCCTCGAGAAGTAAACCAATGACTCGACTAAGTCATAAACGACCCTTTGGGTCTATCGAAAGTGACGGAACCCAGAAATGAATTCATCTAGCAAAAAGTCAACTTTGAGTCAAATTAGTCAACTCTAAGTTCCCAAACTTGGGCTTTTCATCTGAAACTCATATAAATAGACCTCATGATCTGTTCCATCCATTCCCATGCATGACAAATTCCACAAAGAGTCTATGACAAGGGTCAAACAAGCAAATAAGGGTCTTTAGCAAGAAATGACAAAGCGGGTTATTACACCCGCGCATCACAAACCCTATATAGAGACTATGGGAAGGGTAAAATAAGCAAAAAGGGGTATTTAGCTAAAAAAGACTGGATGGGTCATTACATTATGGTACATTATTGGGTCAACAAAGAAGAATGAGAGTAGTTGATTTGATATGGAGCAGTGTCATGCAACCTAAGCACAGGTTCATTGTTTGGCTTGCTGTACATGGCAGGTTACTCACTAAGGATAGGCTACAGAGAATGAATATTTCAGTATAGAATCCTGAGTGTAGTTTGTGTGATGATTAGGCTAATAAAACACATGCTCACTTGTTCTCTGTTTGTTCTTAGCCTAGAAGGATATTACTAGCTATAGTGCAGTTGGCAGGGGCGCAAATACCACAAGGGGAGGCGAAACAAGTACTGACCAGAATCAAGAGAAAATAGTGGAAGCAGTTCCATAAACTAGTAGCAGCATTGTGGGGTGCAGTGATTTACCATGTTTGGCAGGCAAGAAACAAGTTAATCTTCATAGGTACACGTATAGATACTAATACAGTAATTACACAAATTAAATAGGATATTTTAATTAGAATAGAAACAATTAAACACTCAAAGAAGGCATTTAGGTGTAGATCTTTAATTCAACAATTTTTTTATGTAAATAGAGACTTGTTGGAGGCCTAATGCTTATGATACCCTTCTTGGAAGGAGGTCATTGAGGTTAGGTGATCTTTAGGTGTATTGTTATTTATTTATTAATGGTAATATTTTACCTTTGTTACCATAATACTAATTGTTAGCCTCGGTATATAATTATTTGTCTAAACCTGAGCAATATATTAGGAATGAGAAATTAATGGAGAAGACTAAACATATATCCATAAAGAGTGTTACTAGCATCCCAAAATACTTAAGGATCTTACATCCAAAAATCACTAATTGTACAATTACAAATATAATTGTAAATGATAATCAATAAAAATATCTTAGTGATTATGTCATCATTATTAAAGGTAAAATAATCATTGAGGAGTTTTTTTGTAATCAAAACCAACTAGAAGAGTATTTACATAAGGAATAGAATCAAAAGACAAAGGAAACAAAATAAAGAAAAACAACTATGGAACTTCTCTATTCTAATATCCTAACAAAAAGCACAGATTTGAAAAACTCATCAACTTCATGTGATGCTGCAAATAATCTTTTGCTTTGGATTGATGCCACTATCAGTCACCTCAAAGCTCTTTCTAGGCTCTATGATATCTCATCTTTAAGAATCATTCAAGCAAAAGTATGGCTACATTTCATATTATTGTTGATTGTTCTGCTTCTATATACTGAACCAGTAAAATCCTTAGTTTTGTGTAGCTGAAAGATCTACTATCAGTTGTGAGTGAACATCTTGTTTAATTAGATAATGAGGTCCTACTAGAATCTTGAACATTGTTGTTAATACCACACACTAACTAGGACTCCCTTAGATAGTGAAACAATTTCTGCCCATTTTAGCTTTGCAACGTTTCCATCTGCTGCTTTTGTGTATCTGATATTGCTGATTTTTGTGTGATCAACCATCTTGAAGTGGTTGAGCTCCTACTGGTATTGATACTGATATTTAGTCTGGTTCTTTACATTTGTATTGCTTGAATCCAAAGTAAGGGATCATGGCTTTATCATTATTCAATATTCTTCTTGCATCTGCTATTAACTCCTGAAAATTATGAACTTGAAGTGTACGTGCAAAATCAAAAACTTGGTTAGCTAATAAATCTGCAAGTGAATTGTCTTCCCTAAGGATATGAGCAAACTGCACTTGGCTTCTTTCTCTCCAATATATGATCATTTTCACCTCCATACTAACTTTCCAGAGTATCTCCCAAGCACCTTGTATGATTTTGATCATGGAAAGTGAATCTATTTCTATCAATATAGGCAATAGTTGTTCCTTGAAACAATATTACACTCCATCAACAATACCCAAAGCTTTTGTAGGAATGTTAGTTGTGTTTGAGAGCCTTCTTGCACTTTCATATATTAGATGACCCGTATCATCTCTAATATTGTAAGATACAGAACTTGGACTTGGATTACCTCTTGTGTAATGACCTGTCCAGTCATTTTTAGCTAATGACCCTTATTTGCCTATTTGACCATTCCCGTAAATTCTATGTGGGATTTGTGATGCACGGGAAATGGTGGCATGTATCTTGAGGTCCATTTATATGACTTTCAGATGAAAAGCCCAGGTCTGAGAACTTAGAGTTGGTTAGTTTGACTCAAAGTTGACTTTTGGCTAGATGAGTTCATTTCCAGGTTCGGTCACTTCTAGTAGACCCAGATGGTCATTTATGACTTAGTTGATCCATTGGTTTGCTTCTCAAGGTAATCAGATGTATTATGTAGCCTTATTTGTAAAATTTGGATTTTTGGTTTATCTCAGACAATTCTTTATAAAAGTATGTCTTAGCTCGATGGTATGTGAAATTTGAGGGTACGAGTGAGTTCATAGCACTTTTTACCTTACATGAGCTTGTCTGGTTTGTGTCCGGGTGGTTCTGGAGTGTTTTGGGTGTTGGATGGAGGATTTAGTTGTTTTCCCTTTTGCTAGTGTCTGGTGTCCACTACGGTAGCACCAACATTCACTCTGGTAGGTCTTTCTAGGTGAGAGGTCAGCTCACCGAAGCAAAATTTGGGAGTTAGGGGAGTTGCGCAGCAATAGAGTCAGGGTTTCTCCGCCGCCAGGTCTGCTTAGGTGAGAGGTTAGCTCGCCCTAGCGGAAGGTTTTCCTCCGCAGCAGGTCTACTCCAATGGAGTCACTTCCGCTAGGGTGGATCACTGTTCAGGTGTCCTATATATACTCCTAGGTCAGAAAATTCTTTCCCAAATAGTTAATCTCAATACCAGCACCACATAAGGGTATTTTCAAAGCTTTAGGAGCATTTCCAACCTTGAGGTAATAGATTTTCCCCCTCTTATGGCTTAAGTTATGATTATGGATTCTTTTAATGGTGTTTTATCATATTATGTAAGTTGGGGAAGATGAATTATGCATGTTGTGAGGATAAGAGAGCTATATGGGTGATTTTGATGAAGATTTATAAATCAAATGGTGTTAATATCATGAATTAAGATTGAATTATGATATATTATCATGTTATAAGTCTTAATTTGATTTTAGAAGCTTGTCTTAAAAAGGAGAAAATTCTAGGATTTTCAAATTAGGCTTTTTAATGATTGTTCCATTGGGGATTTAAATGTGTATAGTTTTTTAATTAAGTTAAGGATATGATTACTTAGTATGTAATAGAGGTTTTTGAGTATTAAAGTTAGAGTCTTGGTGACGTGGGCCCAAGATAGGTATTTAAAGTCTTGTTTTATTTTGATTAGCTTTATATTAACGAATAATATGTACGTGGATAGACATCGAACTTCACGAGGCTCATCGGAAGGGTAAGGAGATCACAGAGGCTTAGTTTGTTAGCGCTCATGTTTGGTAATGAGGTAGGCTACAATTTAGTTTTTTTAGACTCTAATAGAAGTATGTAGTAGTTATAAATGTTGAGGGGTATTGGGCATTTTTGGGGGTCCCACTCAAATAGTTGTGATGAACGTTTGAGTGGCTACCAGTGTTGAACTATTATGATTGGTGATTTGGGGGATCAACCATATGTTGATTCCGACTGCTGTTATTTAGTCTTGTCGCCATTATGTGGGCTCATCTCCATATTTGATATTATTATATTTATTCATCACACATGCTTAATATGATATCTTGATTATACTAGGATTATTGTTGATGGACAACTTTGATACAAAATCTTGTGTATTGGATGATACGTGTGTTATTAAACTTTTGGATGCATGTGATATTTCATCTCCTTGGTTTAATCTCATTATATCATGATATATTTCCTTATATTGTACACTCATAGTTATGTGATATTGATATGATAGTGGTATGGATATGTTGCGGGCCTAAGAGGGCGAAAAGGTAAGTACACTTATAAGATATTAGAAACATTAAGATGATGATAATACGGATGGCTTGGGTTTCATGCCGCAACGGATATTGATACGTGGGGAATGGAGTTGCATGCCTGCAGCATGATTGAGACTCGACAAATGAGTCATGGGATCTAGTCAGATTCATGTGTGGAATTCCGGCTAACTAGGAACGGTATATGGACTTCACGGGTCCCCCATGAGTTTACGATCATAACTAAACCTTGACGTATTGTATATCAGGTTGATAAAGGTACCTTATATTCATATTATTCATACATCTATACATTGATTAATTGTGGCTTGGCAATGTGATATGGTTGTTATTGGAACTTTGGTGAAACCCTAATTTACTTGGATTGAAATAATTGTATAGGATCGGAATGGTAGCTATGATTGAGCTTGACTCTGTGAATACTTATAAACAATGATTATGATGGTCTCTATGAACACTTGGATAAATGGTTAAGGTTGTTGAATTGATTTGGTTGCCGTGTGTGTCTTGCTTCTTCTTGTATGGGTTTTTCGGTTAATAATTGTAGGTCTAAGTGTTTGATGTCAACTGCTACTGTGGTTTGAAATGTCGGTTATTCCATGACTATTATCTAGGTCCAGGGAATTATGTGTATTTGTTTGTTGTCTGGTAATTAATTGTGTGATTGGGTAACGAGCCTATTAAGGAATCTGTGATAAGTGTCACTAGTGGAAAGGTAGATGTGGAATGATTCATGTGTGTTATACCGTAACTGTATAGAGACTTAACTAAGTGTAAATGCTAAGGTAAATAAAGGAGTTAACGTCATCATGTTTAGCTTAGGTGTAACACTCTTGGAAGCATTCTAAAATAGTTGTTGTGAAGTAAGTGTTGACTTATTTATTTAATGTGATAAGTTGGGTTAAGCATGAATATGACTTGGACAAGAGAGTACTAGTTAACGGGTACTATGATAGTAAGGTCCATGTATATGTGAATGGATTGATTGTACTTGATTGTGGTTGGAACCTTATGTGAACAATGTGACTTGATGAATGAGTGAATTAATATGTGTACAACATGACTTATATGAGCGATTGAACTGTCTGGTATAGCCTTATCTGGTGTCAACTTGATATTTATCTATGTTATGTATCTTCCATCGTTGTCTACCTATGATGTCTACGGGGGTACGTTGTGTACTCATGCTACACTTGCTATATCTTTTCTGATGTATATACAAGTCCCTCGACCAATTTGTGAGCTTGAGTGTGAGTCCGGGTAGGTAGATTTCGGCATTCCAGGGTGAGGATTCTTCTTCTGGCATGCCTTGGATGCTTATTCTCTTACTATGTCTTTACATTTGAGTTCTAAACAAGTAGTTAGACCTTTTGATTATGTTATTCAGTTTTGGCCTGTGTTTCCTTCATTAAGACTTTTATCAGTATTAACGCTCTAGTATTATTGACCAGATCTTGGTGGGTTGTATTTGATGATTTAGACTTATAATACTTCCGCCTATATTATGAGACAACTTATGTTATATTTTTATTTCTACCGTTTTTACCTACGTCACATCATGTGAACGATTGGGAGTGGTTGCCTAACCGTGGGATTATGTAGGTGCCACCACAATCCCTGAAAAAGGGGTTGTGACATCTTGAAGCTCCATCTATATTGGATTTATACCACCCTTTAGGAGGACAATTCCACTGCACCAACCTATATCATATTCTTGGATTATAACTCTCTAAAAACTGTACCAATTTAGGCTAATTATAAGGTACATTTTCAACCAAGGATATATAGTACAAACCAAGTTATGCAGGTTATAATTGATCCTTTGTATGACCTTCTACTTACTCATCTTACCCCCATGCATTATGGTGTTTCTTCTCTTGCATAAGAACCAACATATAAAGGCTGGGACTGCTTGAAATATTTCCATAAGCTTAGGAGAACTCTGTGCATTCCACCACTTCACAATTGTTTGATGTATTTGAACTGAAGGTCCTATAATCCTTGTTGCACCTGTGTAGTATTTCCATATTGAAGTTGCAAACTCTCCATTTAAGAACAAATGTTGCGATGTTTCTTCATGATGAGACTAATCACAACACCTATACCTAGACACAATGGCTATCTTCATTCTCTTCAAATATCGTCAATAGGAAGTTTGAACTTCCATAGCCTCCACTGAAAGAAATATAATTTGAATGGTACTCCTTTCATCCAAAGTCTTGGAAGGTAAATTGAAGGTTCATCTTTCTGTCTCATTAGATTCCATGCACTTCCCACAATGAAACTGCCTGTGCTATTTAGTAACCACCAAGGTTTCTCCTTTTCTTCTGATTGCCCCATAAAACTCAACTCTGATCTCACATGGTCCACAATGTTTCCTGGTAGTGAAGTCTGCATTTTTGAAAAATCCCAACCATCTGGTGTCATAAAGAAAGACAACTCCTCTATATTATAGTTTATCTCAAAAATTTTAGCACAATTCTGACTAATAGGGCCTAACATAGTCCAGTTGTCCTCTCATATATCACATAGACCATTTCCAGGCTCCTACCATATAAATTGATCTACCTTGTCTCTAGCCTCTAACATCTTCTTCCAAATTTGTGAACCTCCCCTCCATTGAACTTTAGTAGGCTTAAGTTTCTTACAATATTTGTTCGACATGATGCTTGACCATAGATAATTAGTAGTCCTAAATCTCCACCAAATTTTGGCAAATAAAGCATGCGACACATCATATAAGGATCTGTTACCAAGCCCTCCTTCTGCTTTTGGTAGATAAATATGCTCCCAAGATACCCAATGTCTGCTCTTACCCTCTTCCTTATTGCTCCAGAAGAACCTTGCAAATATCTTGTGCAACTTATTAATGGTGTACTTTGTAGGAACAACAACAGACAATATGTAAACAAGTATGCTTTGTAACACACTACCTATGAGTACTGTTATTCCACCATAAGATAATAATCTTCCTTTCTATTTTTGCAGCTTATTCTTCACCTTCTTGATCAACTCATTATAATATATCTTCTTCCTTGAATGAAATATTGGACATCCCAAGTTACTAGGAATTTTCCTCTTATGAAACCAGTGATGTGTTCTACCTCCTGAACCAAAGTAGTTGTAATCTTATGATACATGTAGAAAGCACTAATTCACCTATTAATAAGTTGAACAAATAGAACTTCATGCTTCTTAAGAATATTCATGATCATTTGTAAAGATTATTTGTCTGCAGAAGTAACGATAATTGTATCATCTGCATATGCAAGATGATTGATATTATGGCTCCATTTTGGCATCACATAACCTATGTGACTACTGTTTTCATACACTGCATTTAGAGCTCTAGACATAACTTCTGCTAAGATGACAAATAATATTGGTGACAAAGGATCACCCTGCTTAACACCTCTTGTTGAGTGAAAACAACATGTAGCTTTCCCATTAAATAGTATGAAATACCAATTATTGGCAATCAGTATCCAAATCATATCAATGAATTGCCCTGCAAATCCCATCCTTCTCAAAACCTTAACTAAGTATAGCCATGACACTATATCATATGCCTTATCCATATCTAGTTTTATCACCACATTTGCAAGTTTTCCTCTCTTTCTAATGTCAGTGACAATCTCCTGAGTTAACAACACATTCTTTATGATACTCATTTCCTTCATAAACCCATCTTGGTTAGAAAAAATCAAATCATGCAGGACTTCTACTAATCTATCATGTACTACCCTTGAAATCACCTTACATGTCGGTTGGTTGTGAGCGGTATATAGACTCGTAGAGTCCCTCATAGGTCATAGCTATGTGGCGACGTACAATAGCATGTGTATACCAGGTTTGCAAATGGCCAGTTGTATTGTATCACTTACATTACATTTATTTCATTCCTTGTTGCTTATGTGGCTCTATGTATTGTATCTAATTTTATGGATAAAAGGACTTAGTTGTGTACTACTAATTAAGGAAAGGTTAAGTAATTTCTATTAATTAATAAGGAAGTGAGTTAGAGGGAATTAGAGTTAAACGTACTTAAGATAAACTTTGGAAGAACATTTTGAGCCAGAACTATGTGAATTCTAACATGATTAATCTGTGAATTAACTGTTCCTAAATGATTTGTATGTTCCGTAAATTCCCATGTGTGAATATGTTATGTGTTAGATAAGGTTAAGAAGAAATGATAGTTATTGCATGGTAAAACTCAATCTTTATATGTGTAATGTGTTTTCTATCATTGTCGGCCTATGATGCCTACAGGGGTATGTTGTTTACTCATACTACACTTGTTGCATCTTATTTGGATGCAAATACAGTCTATTGTTCCAGTTCTGACTCATAAGGCAATCTTTAGAGGTTTCAAGGTGAGCTACATGTCCTATCGGTAGCCATGGTCTCCCTCTGTATTTTTATTATGTTCTTACTATTCCAAGATAGATGTTATTTATTTCTTCGAGTTATTCTATTAATAGTCGCTCTTGTACAAGTCAGACCATGTTTAAGGGAAATGTAATGTTTTAGTACTTGATATTTTTAAGCATTTTCATGGCAATTCAGTTCTTATAAATACATGACTCTTTCCGATTTTATTTCACGAATTTGACTAAATGATTTTGGGGATGGTTCTCCTACCGGGGGGGATAATGTAGGTGTCATCATGACCCATGGTTGGGGTCGTGTCAAGTTGGTATCAGAGCCCTAGGTTCACCGGTCTCACAAGTACAAGAGCAATGTCTAGTAGAATCTTTATGGATTGCTACGTAGACGTCTATACCCATCCTCGAGAGGCTACATGACATTTAGGAAACTTCCATTCTTTCGTTCCTTTCGTGCTACTTCACTAAAATTGGTATCTGGTCGATTCTAATTGGTATCTGAAACCTCTTCATCCTATTCTATCATTGATGGTGGTAACCCGCTCTTAAATTAGTACATGTGTTGTTTGATATGATGTCGCATGGTAGGGTACAAGATGTTTCATTGTGATACTAACGCGTGACCAAGTTTAGTTTTCAGCTATGATTTGAAGGTTCAGTTGAGTGGTGTTGTGATTGAGACTCTTTAGTTTAGTAATATCCTTGGAAAGTGTGAATGATAATATAAAGGCACGAGGAAAAGAATTTGAAATGGATCAATCTCTGCTATATTAAGGGAAATTGGTATTTAATGTGCTCCTTAGGATAAGGTTGCAAGACGTACGAGGGTGGATGTTGTATAGGGTTATGAAAAGTTAAGTTGGGCTTCGACATGACAAGATTGAAGTAGTGGAGTAATAACTAGTGGTTGTGGGTTCCTTGCGGAAATGACTATCTGTTCTGGGTCGGGTGGAAATGTTACTTGTGATAAGTGAAACTTAAGGAAATAGGCAGTCGTGATTCTTTAATAAAGGGTGTTTTCGTAGGGTCTCTTAGTGTTTCGAGGTCAGTGATAAAAGGGGATCGTCAAACCAAGAGTTTGTTAATTTGAGAGTTATGTTGCGGTTATTTAATGTGAGTGTATGTAAGGATTCATGCTTTGATTTTAAAAAAGGTTTCATGGATGAGTAGGTATGTTTGATTATGTCGTAAGCTAATGGGGGCCAGCTAGTGATCAACTAATAGGAATAAATCTAGCGTTGGACAAGGGTGAAGTTTTATTTCTAAGGAGTTACCGGATGTTGCATTTAGTTTTGGATAAGGTTGTGGGCCTGGTTTTTAAAGGTTAATACTTGAGAAGTTTCTACGACTACTGGTGACGTAACTTTGTGGAGTTCATATGAGAGGAATAATGATGCTATTTGTTAGAGGTGTTCTTGTTCGACAATATAGGGCAAAAGTTTGTAACACTCCGTAAGTCTGAGTTAGGTGTGAATAAATTGAATGAGTATTGATGTGTCATATTATACTTAGGTGAATCCCTTCGGGATGAATTCAGGTGATAAATAGTCATTTTGAAGTCAAACCCACAGTTGTAGGTATTTGAAATACATTTACAATGATAAATAGTCATTTCCGGATAGTTTCGTTGAGAATATTAGAAACCTTAGAAGAATAAAGTTGTAGGTATTTGAAATACATTTCCAATGATAGGTCGCCTAGCACAAACGGAGCTACGTAGAAAACGTTATGTCTGGCTTACTGAGCAAAGGTCGGCAGCCGCGTCGCAAGGGTGTTGCGGACCAAACGTCGCCCTGGAAAATGTTTTGTCTTGTGTGGAACCACCATATCGTAGAGGTGTCATGGGTGGTCCCATCCGCCATGGTCCCATGACGCGAAGGTGTTGTGGCCCATTATTTTTCTAGTTCTCAATTTATTAAGTTTCCCATATCGTTATAGTTATTCCCACTTCGTTTTGGCTGACCTTTTGAGAGGAAAGAACCCTAAAACTTTCCCAAAACATATAAGGTAAGTTCTTGATCAATCCTCATCAATATAACATCAAATTAACCCCAGTTCACTCTCCAAACCTTAGATTCTTGAAAATCGAACAAAAAGAAGTTGAAGGAGACTTTGGGAAAATTCTTGAAGGTATGTTCTTTGAACTTTACTGAGATTATTGAGATGGATGGGACTAGTTTAAGGTATTAGGAACAATAATAATCCATGAGTGATTCATGGGGGATTCAAGAGCACGCTTTTGGGCACGGAAAGCCCTAGCTTTTCGATAAGGGTAAGGACTCGTAGAATTTAGTTAAAGTTCTAATATTTATTATTTAAATCAATTGTAGAGTGATTACTAAATCTCGAAATTCCGTTTGGTAGCATTTTAGTGGGAAATGATGTATGTCTCTTTTTAAAATCCTTTTTACTATAAAAGTGATTTGTTGGCCTCTTTTTCAAACATACTCTTTCAAACGTTTAAGGCGTGATTGGTAAGATTTGTTGGCGTGAGGGACAAACCCGCATTAAATCTTTATGTGTATTATATTATATATATGTGTACATGATTTTTCCTTATGAAAGGATGATTGAAATTGAATTATAAAGATTTAAACTTTGAACATGATTTACCCCTATAAGGGATGCTTTAAACTTGTTTGGAAGGTTGGGATATTTGAAGTGTTTTTCCATACGAACGAGTCTCGTTGAATTAAAAATTGATTGATGATTTTAATATGATTTCTCAATTGATTAATGGCTTGATATACCCCTACTAACGGGACACTGAACATAATTCATAATGAACTAATTGACTTTCATGCCATGACTTGTAATTGGGCTAATATGCCATGATTTTTATTTGTGTTTGGCCTAGCTACTTGGGAGGAAGTTTAGTTACTATGGATCCTAATGGGGTTAGACTAGTTATACGGGAGGAAGGATAGTCATTAAAGGCCAATAGCCTCGGTGTCGTTTTCCTAGCCATTCTGGAGGAAGAGTGGCCATCGAGGGTTCATAATTCTTATGTGGTTTTGTCTAGCTATTCCGGAGGAAGGATAGACATATCGAATGCCAATAACCTCGGTGTGGTTTTCCTAGCCATTCGGGAGGAAGAGTGTCCATCGAGAGTTCATAATCCCGATGTGGTTTTCCTAGTTATTCGTGAGGAAGGATAACCATTGAGGGCCACTAGTCTCGGTGTGGTTTTCCTAGCCATTCGGGAGGAAGAGTGTCCATGGGTTCATAATCCCAATGTGGTTTTCCTAGCTATTCGGGATGAAGGATAGTCATCGAGGGTACTAATCCTAACGTGGTGCTTCTATGCAGTTTTAGGGAACCTTAATGATTATCCTTCGTTACATTAATTTGGGCCTGTATTGGGATGTGTTGATTTGTTGGTTGTCTGTGAGTGGCATGTTGATGATCTTGAGTTCATGATTTAAAAGACTTAATATGAAGATGGATATAATAAATTAAAAATGATTTATTTCTATGTTATTGTCTTTTATTGGTGATTTTACTAAGGTTGTAATCTTACTCCATCTTTGGGATCGAACTGTTTTGAAAGAACTTATGGTAACGAGAACGACTTAAGGATTTAAAGTGATTATATACTCGTCATTGACTTATGCTAGATGTTCATGAGATATTATCCTTTGTTTTGAACTGTTTCTCAACATTGTTTTTAATTACACTTATTACTTATATACTTTGCTATTAACCATTGTACCAGAGCCACTCACTGAGTACCCAGTACTCAGGCATACCATTGTTTTTTTTGATGGTATGTTAGGTAGTGAAGAAGAGAAGGTTCGTGGTACGCGTACGGAGTAGGAGAACTTGCTGCTTTTCAGACTTACTGGTGAGCTCACACCCTTGTTCGTGGGTCACCCCATCTATCTAGCTTTATTGTTTTAATTTCCGGGCTACATCCCGATATGTTACTCTATCTATGTTTCTTAGAATCTCCATAGATAGTTGTAAATATTGTGGGTAGATGTTGAAAGTCTCATATGACTTGTTGGGCGTTTCCATATTCATGACTCATTATCTATATTAGACTTCCGCTTATTTTATTTTATAAGTGTGAGTACAATTTTGATTAGTCTTAAATATCTAGTATTAAATAAATGTTAAAAGATTATTAAAAGAGATTAGATGTTTATTAACTTTATAAGGTGCTTTCGGTGTTGTTCCTAGTATCGGATGCCTGTTGCATCCAGGGTCGGGTTTGAGGCGTGACAAGCTCGGTACCAGAGCTTAGGTTTTGATGTATCCTAGGAGTTGTATATGTCAATAGAACTGTATCTAGTGGAGTCTTTCTTGTGCAGCCTGATCACCTGCACGATCGAAAGACTCCCAGGACATTTATAGGTGTTTCTCATTCTTCTTGATTCTACATTGTGCTATAAAGCTTGAACTTCTCCTTAGGATCGTTCCGACATGTTCGTTACTCATGCCTCATGGGGATGACTTTACCTCATGTTATAGTTTCTAACCTAGTGAACAATAGCGTTATGTGGTGCACATAGGTTATGATTTAAAAATTGATAAATGGTGCATAGTCGCTTGGGATTCAATAGTAGGTGTATCTATATGGTGATTGTAAGATGTGATATGTTTAGAGTACTGAAGATTCAGTTGAAAGGAAATTTGAAGGTATCTTGTAGTGAATTAAGAATTATCGTACATTGAGGCTATATTCTTATTGGGTTAAAATATATGTGCTATTTTGATGTTTAGTGGAAGAACTACACTTTAGGCTTGAAACTCGAAAACAACCGCTTATGGAAGAATGATTTAAGAAGATGATGGAGTTTGATTTAGGCTTTAATTTTTTATCCTAGGTTTTGATACAAAGTTTTATGATTTGAGACTATAGTTAGACCTGTGTGATTTGGATAGGCTACTTTTGTCATGGACTCTCAATAGACTAATGTTTCTTTGATTATACTCTAATGGTTGTAATTTTATCTAGCCCAAAAGGAATTTGTATTGCTGCTTAAGTTGGTACCAATTATTAGGTTAGAACTTTAAGTAATCACCTTGGTGGGAGAACGATAGTATGAGAGTGGTAACAAGTAGATTTTATCTAGTAGGTTTGATATAGAAAATACAAGAACTCAAGTCAATAATATACAACACGTGTGAAGGTATGAGTATGATATATGTGAGTTTTAGATGAATAAGTGAATAAATGGTAAGGCATTAGATAAATATGAAACCTTAGCGACAAAAATTTCAAAGAGTCTGATTAAAAAAAAACATGCTAAGTAGGGGAGATACCCCAGGAAATTCCGAAAGTTATATAATTTAAAAGGCCTATGATATGTGGACTATAGTACTACACTACCCATGTAGGGATATGATAATATTAAGAATGGTGTGATAGGTTGTATAGTGATAAGAGTGAAGGGATATTATGTTCGACAAAGTTAAGGTCCGAATGAGCCACTTCAGATTAAGAAATGGGAATATATAAGTAGGTGATACTCCCTCTTATTGGCAACTATATGTATGCTTGTTCTATTCAAACTTAATGAAAATGGGAAGTAAGGTAAGTTAGGCTTGAATCACGTGTTGTTGAATTAACCTCATTACCATAGTATATCGTCTGGATTGATATATTGTGTGCCTCCTTGTCAAAGCATAGACGTATTAAACCTTTTAGTTATCCGAAGAGGGGGATAATGTAATACTCCGTAAATCCGAGTAAGGTGTGAATGAATTGAATGAGTATTGATGTGTCATATTTTATTTAGGTGAATCCCTTCAGGATGAATCCCTTCAGGATGAATTCAGGTGATAGATATTCATTTTGAAGTCAAACCCAAATAAGGGAGTTAGTAAAAGTTCTTAAATTCATCTAAGTCTCGAGGACTTTTTACTATTTCCCATTTTCCGGATAGTTGCGTTGAGAATATTAGAAACCTCAAAACATGAATGTTGTAGGTCTTTGAGATACCTTTCCAATTATAGGACGACTAGCTCAAACGGAGCTATGTATAAAGAGTTATGTCGGTTTTACTGATCAAAGGTTGACAATCGCGTCGCAAGGGTGCCGTGGACAGAACGTCGCCCAGGAAAATGTTTTGCCTTATGTGGCACCACCGTATCTTAGGGGTGCCATGGGTGGTCCCATTACGCGAAGGTGTTGTGGCCCATTATTTTTCTGTTTCTCAATTTATTAAGTTTCTCACATTGTTATAGTTATTCCCACTTCGTTTTGGCTGACCTTTTGAGAGGAAAGAACTCTAAAACTTCCCCAAAATATCTCAGGTAAGTTCTTGATTAATCCCCGTCATTATTACATCAATCTAACATCAAATTAGCCCTAGTTCATCTCTCCAAACCTTAGATTCTTGAAAACTGAAGAAAAATAAGTTGAATGAGACTTTGGGAAACTTCTTGAATGAGACTTTGGGAAACTTTACTGAGATTATTGAGAGGGATGGGACTAGTTTAAGGTATTGGAAACAATAAGAATCCATGAGTGATTCATGGGGGATTCAAGAGCATGTTTTTGGGCACGAATAGCCCTAGTTTTTCGATAAGGGTAGGGACTCGTAGAATTTAGTTAAAGTTCAAAATCTTGGAAATTTCGTTTGGTAGCATTTTAGTGGAAATGATGTATGTCTCTTTTTAAAATACATTTTGACTATAAAAGTGATTTGTGGGTCTCTTTTTCAAACACTCTTTCAAACGTTTAAGGCGTGTTTTGTAAGAATTGTGTGCGAGAGGGACAAACCCGCATTAAACCTTTATGTGTATTATATTATATATATATGTGTACATGATTTTTCCTGATGAAAGGATGATTGAAATTGAATTATAAAGCTTTAAACTTTGAACATGATTTACCCCTATATGGGATGCTTTAAATGTATTTTTGAAGGTTGGGATATTTGAAGTGTTTTGCCCTACGAACGAGTCTCGCTGAATTAAAATTGATTGATGATTTGAATATGATTTCTAAATTGATTAATGGCTCGATATACCCCTACTAACGGGATGATGAATATAATTCATAATGAACTAATTGATTTTTATGCCATGACTTGTGATTAGGCTAATATGCCATGATTTTTATTGTTTGTGTTTGGCCTAGCTACTCAGGAGGAAGGTTAGTTACTATGGATCCTAGTGGGGTTAGACCAGCTATGCGGGAGGAAGGATAGCCATCGAAGGCTAATAGCCTCGGTGTGGTTTGCCTTGCCATTTGGGAGGAAGAGTGGCGATCGAGAGTTCATAATCTTGATTGTGGTTTTGCCTAGCTATTCAGGAGGAAAGATATCCATCGATTTCCAATAACGTCGGGGTGGTTTTCCTAGCCATTCGAGAGAAAGACTGTCCATTGAGGGTTCATAATCCGGATGTGGTTTGTCTAGCTATTCGGGATGAAGGATAACCATCGAAGGCCAATAGTCTCAGTGTGGTTTGCCTAGCCATTCAGGAGGAAGAGTGTCCATCGAGGGTTCATAATCCCGATGTGGTTTTTCTTAGCTATTCGGGATGAAGGATAGTCATTGAGGGTGACAACCCTAATGTGGTGCTTCTATGCAGTTTTAGGGAACCTTAACGGTTATCCTTTCGTTACATTGATTTGGGCCTGTATTGGGATATGTTGCTATGTTGGTCTTTTGTGAGTGGTGATGATCTTGCGTTCATGATTGTAAAGACTTTACGTGAAGAATGGTATAATAAATTGAAATTTATTTATTTCTATTTGGCTTTTATTTGTGATTTTACTAAGGTTGTAATCTTACTCCATCTTTGGGATATCGAACTGTTTTGAAAGAACATAAGGTAAGGAGAATGACTTAAGGATTCAAAGTGATTATATCCTCATCATTTACTTATATTGGATGTTCATGAGATGTTATCCTTTGTTTTGAACTATTTCTCAACATAGTTTTTAATTACACTTATTACTTATTTATTTTGCTATTAACCATTTTCCCGGAGACACTCATTGAGTATCCAGTACTCAAGCATACCATTATTGTTTTTTATGGTATGATAGGTAGTGAAAACGAGAATATTCGTGGTACGCGTACGGAGTAGGAGAACTTGCTGCTTTTCAGATTTATTAGTGAGGCCACACCCTTATTCGTAGGTCACCCCATCTATCCATCTTTATTGTTTTAGTTTCCGGGCTATGTTCTGATGTGTTACTTTGTTTATGTTTCTTAGAAGCTCTATAGATAGTTTTCAAAATTATGGGTAGATGTTCAAAGTCTCATATGACTTGTTGGGCATTGCCACGTTCATGACGCATTATCTATATTAGACTTTCGCTGATTTTATTTTATAAGTGTGAGTACAATTTTAGTTAGTCTTAAATGTCTAGTATTAAATAAATGTTAAAAGGTTATTAAAAGAGATTATATGTTTATTAACTTTATAAGGTGCTTTTGGTGTTGTTCATAGTATCGGATGTCTGTTGTGTCCAGGATCGGGTTTGGAGAGTGACAGAAGTGGTTCTTCACGGGCAAGCATCATTTAAGAACCCTCGAGTAAGGTGTTTGTCATTAGGGACATTTATGGTAGCAGGTTGATGATGGTTTTGAACCAATTCAAGTGGTGAAGAGCATTTCGGAAGTTGAGTTAAGGATTAGGAATACCGATTGAAACCAGGAGAGGTGAATTCACTATAAAACATGTGGGTACCGATGTTGGTCCAGTAAGCCCATGAAATAGGGATGGAATAAGGACTGTTCAGTTAAGGGATTTTGATAAGGTCACTTCGATGGAGCTATATGAGAATGCTACTAGGATTGTGTCTACGATATGTAAGGTTCACCCTATAGATTGTGGGCAAGTTCAGTGATGGTTTGGAGTATTGCATCGAGAATAATTAATTCTTGTTGGGATATTCTGAGTTGGTCGATATTTTCTAGTGGAAAACTTCAGGTGATACGTCAAATTTAGAAAAGTTTTCATTTTGAAGTTCATGTGAGAACAGGGAATGCTTGGTTGTCTGAGTGGGTAGCATACTACCATCTCCAGGATTGGCTCAACTATCTCGCAAGACTTATGATATTTTGTGACACTCTTGAGCGGGTTCAAGAGATGATCGGTCGATAGTGGTGAATGTGATTTTGAATGAAATGTGGAACTGAAGTACTAAGATATATGCATAGTTGATCTAAATTGGTAGGATTAAGGTACATTTCGAGAAAAGAAAAGGAGTTGGATTCAAAGTAGCAGGATTACTTGGGTTGGGTGTGGATTATGGTGGCGTTGGGTTGCATCTTTCAGATGAGGTGAGGTTTTGTTCGTGGTAGTAGATTATGTTAAAGCATTGCGGACTAGATAACATAAATGAGTATTTCAATACTAAAGACTTGAGAGTAAATTCACAGGGTAAGGTATATGGATTGTAAGGTTGATATGTTAGGATTCTCATTGATATCTCGGAATGGAGGTATGACAGTGTTACCGATTCTCATTGAAGTTTTTAAGTGGACATGATAATATTTTGTTGATGGCAACTAGTTGGACTATTCTAAGGAGTTACGCCGGTACTTGATGTTGTATTGAGGAAGTGCAAATGGTTATAGAAGCTCTTGAGTTGATTAGTTGATTTTCTATGTACTTGGCACGACAAGGTAATCTTTAGGGTAATGCACGTAGTATGATCATTGAATATTGAAAAAAAAAGTGGGGGATAGGTTTCGACTAAGTAGCTACAGCCCGACGAAACTAACAGAATTGGAATTATCACAATCGGTCTTGGATAAGATCAGTTTTGATGGAATTGCTTAGAGTTTTCTCAGATAAAGAAAGGATTCTTCTCTAGTGCAAGGAAGTCATGATTTGGGCTTGTGGCGTGTGTTATGGTTCACTTTTATGCGGAGGCATAAAAGCTACTAGGAATTTGTGATGGTGCTCTATGTTGGTTAATTGTTTTAGAGTCACCACCTAATTTATAGGTAAATTAGAAAAACCAAGTGAAAGGGTTTATTCAAAAACATTTGAAAAATCCTATCTAAACTAGAGTCGAGGTAAAGGTTCTGGTGATCCCCCGGGGAAGGTGTTAGACACCCCGTATTAAGGATCTTTAGAATACGGTTGACCTTCGGGTTCTATAGCATGATTTAAATGATTTGAATTACTTAAAGTGTTTTAAAATATCCGCAAAATACTTGTCATGCATTTGTTCAAAACTCAAGAGTTTTCTTTTAAAACAAAAGAGCTAGGCTTCCAACAAAATAGTATGCATGAGGGTAAATTAGTCAACTTTCTTTCAGACCAAGAACACCCAAATATTAATTTACGTAAAATTCCACTATTTAGTCCAACAAGGTTATCTAATAACACTTGTATCTTTTTAAAAAATCTTTTTAAGGTTTAAAATGAGTATAATCCTTTTAGCATGACAAGTTTTGGATTTTTGACAAAAGAGATAGAAAATGGTTTTCTTTTATTCATGTTATATCCAAAAGGCCAAATCATATTCTACAAGTCCAAAACTCATACTCTTAATCCCAAGTCAAATATAGGTGTCTTTGGTCTTTTTTCAAATTCATTTGTGTTAGACTTAGCTTGAAAATTCAACGTTTGAAAGAGTTTGTAGTCCAAATCTGTCCAAATTCATTTCCAACAGTTCAGAAACCAACTTATTTTTTATGAAGAATCATTTTCCGTCCAATTAAGTCTCGAAGTCCAATTTTATTCAAGTCATGGGTCAAAATATCCTAAGTAATCTCAAACAGAATTAGAAAACCCATTTTTCGTTTGTCCAGATTTTTAAAGTACTGAAACAGTTTGTTTCTTTTCAAATTCATATTTAAACAAGTGTTTGGAATTCATTTTGAGGCGATTCTAGCTAAACGATGTACGTATTGTTTGCCTATCCTAAGTTATAGCCATAAAGGGGTTTCAATATTTATTCAAAATATGTTTATTACAAGTATACATATATAATTATATAATTACTAAGTCGTGCGGGAACCTACCTTTTTCTACCTCGGTAGGAGAACCCTTCCCTTAATTCAATAATTCAACACCATAAAGTAAATAAGGAGTAATAAATAGAAGTCTAATTCATATCATAAATATCAAGTGCGGGATACAACACCTATCCAACTGGAATAAAAGATACAACCACAACATGAATACAACTTCTGTTTAGAATGAAATTTAAACAGAAAATCTTTATAAACTCCACGAGACCCTTGAAGGCTAATCGAACATCGCTGAAGTTCCTGCAACAACTACACCCGAAAAGGGTGTAGCAAGAGTAGTATCAGTACAAATACTATGTACTAGTAGATATCATAAGCCATCAATAGTTAGCTAACATATGCGTAAGAAAGAAACTAAAAGATAGACATGCTCACATTCAAGTATAAGTAATATCACAGTAAAAAAATAACCAACTATGTACAACAAATCAAGTCAGGATTCAAATATATGAATGAATGATGAATAAATATGCATGCGCAATTCAATGTAGTGTCCACATGATCAATCCATACATACATGCTCCGGGAGGTATAAATCATCTTCCCAGCAGTCATGACCCACAGGGGACTTGTGACGTTCATGTACTAGTCATTCTGTATCACACAACCTAGAATGACTGTTCCATCCAAACTCCTCGCTAGACACTCCGTATCACTCAACATAGAGATGGCTACACGATATAGTAATGTCATATGAATCATAAATATTCCCCTTCTAATTTATCACCGTCACACCAATAGCAAGATCACAATTAATATATCATGAAATGAGTGTATATGCAATGCAATGATAATATCAGATATATCCTATCAACTCCCAGTCGTGCCATAGAAGGACATTTATCATAATATCAGTATTACATCTATTTCCTTCCTTATACATGAGCATGCCAATAAAGGGGAGATACAACTATATCACAATATGACACGGTATATCATGTAAGTTCGATAACCATAAGAAGCATCAAATCATAGTTAGTCATAGTAACTGACCTAAGTATTCCATCCCAACTCCATATTTGAAGGCTTACATGCTTAATGCAATATAATCTAACTACACATACGCTTCGCTAACTGAGGCCTAACTAGAAGGTAAGCCATAACCTACCTGGAAAGCCGAGCAGGAGTCGCACAATAACACTTGCGCCTTGCTCTTCCGCGGATCACGATCGTACTCGAAGTCGAGTATTATTGAAGTCTAAGTTAGAATAAGGAATTCACCACACCCATATTATTACACTAGCCCTTTGGTTCCAAATTGATTAGTTAAGAAGAGGGAAACATGCCATTCAGGGTAAAACGATCATTTTAAAGATGAACTATGGAATTTGACATACTAAGAGTCCAATACTACCCAATAATTACTAAATTAACTCAATATTAGTCTGATTTCATCTTATATGCAAAAACCCCTAATTTGGGTATGAACCCTAGTTTTTAATATTCAAATCTAACAACATTAATGGAAGATTTAGGCTTAACAAGAACCAAATAAAGATTCACCATGCTTAGATTAAGAAAATCCATTAAATAATCCTCTCTTTTAAGCTTAACAAATCAATAAGCCCTAATTTGATTGAACTCATCTTCCTCAATTATATTCTAGGTAATGACCATCATTAAATCAACATAATAAAGCTATGTAAAGGTAATACAAGGTTAAGCAAGGTTACCTCAAGAGAAATCACTTATAGATGCTTGAAATCTCCCTAATGGTGATTTGGAAGTGTATTTTTGAAATGAATGAAGATAGGGTTTTAATGACACTTTTAAAAAAATCTGGAATCCAGTCGTCTGCTGCAGCGGACACAGTCCCGTTGTAGCGGACCCTTTCCAATCCTTCGAACCTTTACAAAAAGTAAAAAAGCTCACCGCAACGGATCGTCATCCACTGCGGCAGACTCAATCCGCTGGGGCGCATTGAAGCTCGCCCCAACTAGTACACCAACAATCAGAAAAATCAAGTCTTATGCAATTTCAACCCGAAATTTGATAATCATTTGAGACCTCCCGACGCAAACCAGATATGCACACATGTAAAAATGCGCTACTGACTCACTCGTGGCCTCAAAAATTCAACCAGAGTTCTAATTCTACTAGTCAACCCTCCACGAGCTAAAATAGTTTTCAAACCAATAGCTAAAAATGCTCCCCAGGGCCTCGAGCGTCATAAACGATCATCCGGATCTCACGGAATCGGTGGAATTCTGAAAAAGATATGTTCACACAAAAGTCAAGTCAATGCTTTCATATTTTAAGGTTCTAATTTCACAACTTCTACTAGAATTATCGGAAAGTTCCGGAAATAGAGCCTACGAGGGTAAAATGGCAAAAATACACGTAGTGATGGAACAAGTCATTACATCAGATCGAGAGAATGAAAGCTGATAGTAGCCAAATAGTCTTTAATATAACAACACGGAATCCTCTACGGCACGAAATGCGCCAAAACACTACTCGATCTCCTTAGCAGTCGAAACTCCCTCTAACTTAGCTAAAGACCCGATTTCCATACTTGAATTTCTCTCATCATCGATTCCAAAATATAAGAACTGCTTTTTATGGAATTATCTAATCCGATATAACCATACCTATGAACGCGATCAATAGGTCCCACAATATTACTCAAAACAACACAAACCTTAGATAAAGATATAATCATAGCCCATGCTAAACCGGTAAAATATTCTGATCCCGCTAACCTTTCTTTCACCCTTCTCAAGATGTTCTTCGTACCATGATTTCTTAGAAACACAAAAAGACAAAACCCGAACCATGACTTACTCTTTCCATAAAAGAATCCTTGCTTTATCGGAGCAACCCTAAGCAATTCCATCAAGCTGATCTTACTCATAGCCGACTTCGCTAGTTCTAACTATTTTTAAACCTTCAAATTACAATAAAGGAAGCATACCACTGAATACCTCCGCCAAGCCAAGCCCATAGGACACCATCTGATCACTCTATAGACCTCTTGTTCCATAGTACCTCCTTGAGTCATTACCAAGTACCGTCGTAACCTATTACATCTGTCCGAGTAGCTGCTCTCGGTAAAATATCAACAGTCCGCTCGCGAATCCTGATAAAGTTTGGTAAACTTGTCGTACTTCAATCTAAACTGGAACTCATTGAATCCGTGAAGGTGATTTAATGGGACACATAATTTCTCCTGAAAATAATATCATAGTCCATCAAGCTCCAATCGGACAATCCGAAATGAATGCACAACCCCTGAATACTACCAATAAACACTATAACTGACTCCAACCTTCCGAAACCAATCACAACCCTACCACACATCTTTGGTGGCCAATTTTATTCTTTTCCTCATGCAAAATCGATCCTGTCTGTCACTCTTGACATAAAAATTTGAGTCCTACCCAAGCTGTCCCCTTAGCACTGAAGAACTATACCTTATGATTTCAATCTTCATGTTCTCAACTTCTATCTGATACGCAAATCTGATACAACCCTGAACTATTTCGACGCAAAACCTGTAGCCTTATATAACATCCCATTAACCATCGAATCTCCCATTGTAACACCTCGATATGCCCATAACAATTCCGAATGTATGAAATCTTACAACTACCTCTCTAAATCTCATCCAACTACTCCCAAGTCCTTAATATAGAAAAGTTCTCACTCAAGCTGTCTAGTCAATATTACTTGCAACATAATGCACTACCATAAATATGGTTTTATCTCAAACATATAGCTCTAGCCTCCATATCACATGGATTTTCACAATTCCTTTCCCTTAATCACACTAACCCATCATTCGAAGAGTGTTACGAATCTTCCCAACGGTGCACCACACAAGCCACTTTCATAAGCCTTAACATGTTGGTTACCTGAAATTTTCTTCTCACTAGCTGCCAATCACGAATCCCACTGAACTTCATCATATCGCTTAGTCCATTTCTGTGTACTCCCTTCTTTAAGCATACCCAATAATCACACCTTGTCTGAAATAAGCAAGACCACACACCACAACCCACAACGACCAAAGTAATCCCGAATATATACCTTAATTTTATCTATTATCGATTAACTATACTTATTCTTAACTATTCCATTCCCTAATTCCAATCAAATCACAATCATCATCACCGTCTAACCCTTTCTCGAACTTACTCAAGTTTAAAAATGAATACTTTCTAAATCCAGCGTATCACATACATAATCCTCCTAACTTCTTCATGTATCTCCATCTAGGTTTCCTAGCTCAAATTCCCTTAACTCAATTTCTAAAATGTTTTCTACAACTAGAATTAATTCAAACTTCATCATTGACTTACCACTTCGAACGTACTAATTATAAAACCAGAACACCTCTAATTATTCGCACAATTATCCCTTTCATCCGATCAACTCAACTAAGTAGTACAACAATAGTAGCAGGAGTAAGCCGAAACTTACACAATAGGCATAAGGCTCTCAACACTAATCCAATATTAGATCACAAGTCACACCATTAATAGTATCCTAGATTCCCTCTTATTAATCCACTCTAGACCATTCATTCAAGAATGCCGTGAGATTACCCATTTGATATATTGTCAACCGCCAATCCATACATCCTATCACATCTGTCGCCCGAAATTCACTTCCCCTTAGTATCCAATCACCAATCCAATGGAACATATGTCTTAACACTTAGTTAATTACCATAGACCAACTCCTTCGAGCATGCTAACAATTTTACTCCATTTGGAAGCAACACCACTATAATTCACATCCGGCTCAAGACTTTATCCATTGCTTTGAATCCAAATTCTCCCATTTCTCAAAGAGATACCTTATTCGTTCCAAATTATCTTAATTTCTTAATTCACACCTTTCATTCAAACCATAACCACCACTAATGACTGACTACTGCTCAAACCTTCTAACATTCTCATATTGTTTCGTTGAAGTACCCTTGCCATAAATCCTTAACCAAAATAATCATTTTTCTATATTGGTTCATATGTTCACTGACCTGATCATCGATCTCCGAAAATCTCTTCACTATTAGTACTAGTCAAGTCGCCATCACTCTGTTACCGTAAATAACCCCATCGACCAAGATCCTATTCGATAGTCCTTAAATGACGCTCACCTGCGAAGAACCAACCCTTACCTTATTTTGTCAAACCATAACCATCTAACCAACCGTGAATTTTTTTCCTATCCTTCAGTAAACTCTAAGTCATTATACCTGTAATTTAAGAACTTCTCAAGTATTAACATTTACATACCATTACCATAAATCTCATTCAAAAACTAGATAAAACACCTGGTAAATATTTAAATATAAACCCTCACACTTATCCAACGCAAGAGTTATCCCCATTTAGTCGATCATTGGCTCCTATTAGCCTACAACAAGTCCAATATACCAACACATATACAACTATTAGCATGTGCATCATCCCCAACCTAGAATGACTCTTCCACCCAAACTCCCCGCTAGCCACTCTGTATCACTCAGCATAGAGATGGCTACGCGATATAGTAATGTCATATGAATCATAACTATTCCCCTTCTCATTTAGCACCGTCATTCCAATAGAAATATCACAATCAATATATCCTGAAATGAGAGTATATGCAATGCAATGATAATATCAGGTATAACATATCAACTCCCAGCCGTGCCACACAAGGGAACTTATCATAATATCAGTATCCTTATACATGAGCATGCCAAGATAGGTGAGATACAACTACATCATAATACATGGTATATCATATAATTCCGATAACCATAAGAAGCATCAAATCATACTTACTCATAGTAACTAACCTCAGTATTCCATCCTAACTCCATACATAAAGGCTTACATGCTTTCTTCAACAGAATCTAACTACACATACACTTCGCTAACTGGAGTCTAATTAGAAGGTAAGCCATAACCTACCTAGAAAGCCGAGCGGGAGTCACACAATCACACTTGATCCTTGCCCTTTCGCGGATTACGATCATACTCGAAGTCTGGTATTATTGAATTCTAACTTAGAATAAGGAATTCACCACACCCATATCATTACACTAGCCCATTGGTTCCAAATCGATTGGTAAAAAAGAAGGAAATGGACAATTAAGGATAAAATAGTCATTTTAAAGGTAAACTATGGAATTTAACATTCTAGGAGTCTAATACTACCCAATAATTACTAAATCAACTCAAGATTAGTGTAATTTCACCTTATAAGCAAAACCCCCCAATTTTGGGTATGAACCCTAGTTTTCAATATTCAAATCTAACAACATTAATGGAATATTTAGGCTTAACAGATACCAAATAAAGAGTCACCATGCTTATAATAACAAAACCCACTAATTAATTCTCACTTTTAAGCTTAATGAATCAACAAGCCCAAATTTGGTTGAACTCTTCTTCCCCAATTAGATTCTAGGTCATGACCACCATTAAATCAATACAATGAAGCTATGTAAAGGTAATACAAGGTTAAGAAAGGTTACCTCAATAAGAAATCACGTATGGATGCTTGGAATCACCCTAATGGTGCTTTGGAAGTGTATTTTTGAAATGAGGGAAGATAGGGTTTTAATGACACATAAAAAGCAATATGGAATCCCGTCATCCACTGTAGCGGACACAGTCTTGCTGTAACGGAGACACACCCGCGGACCCTCTCTGCACCTGCGTATTTTACAAAAAAGTCAAAAAGCTCTCCGCAGCAGATCACCATCCGCTACGGCAGACTCCATCCGCTGGGGCGCGCACTGAAGCTCACCCCAGCGAGTACACCAGCAACCAGAAAAACACGCTACAGATTCACTCGTGGCCTTGGAATTTATATTGGAGTACTAATTCTATGAATCAACCCTCTATGGGCTAAACTAGTTTTCAAACCAATAGCAAAAAATGCTCCCGAGGGGCTCAAGAACCGAACCAACTGTCTCACCAAGTCATGAATGACCCTCTGAACCTCATTAAATCTATGGAATTCTAAAAAAGGTTCATTTACACAAAAGTTAACTTTCATTCAATGCTTTCATATTTTAAGTTCTAATTTCACAACTTCTACTAAAAAATTTGAAAGTTCTGGGAATCGAGTATATGGGGGTAAAATAGTTAAAATACACATAACGATAGACATAGGTCATTACAAATCTAGTAAAGGGAAAAAGGAAAAAAGTGTAGATTAAGAGGATCCAAATTTCAAATGTGGAGTAGATTGATAATGAGGATCAAATGGCAAATGAAGAAGTTAAGTTTTACATCAAACAATTTACACATGAAGAGACTAATCAAGATGGTCAGAATTTACTTGCTCATGTTCCAGTAGTGGTAGATCAGAGAAGGAATGAAACTCTTTGTGAAATGCCTAGTATGGAGGAAGTAAAAGCTACAATGTTCAATCTTAATGGTAGTAGTGCTAGTGGACCAGATGGTTTTTCAGGCTCATTTTACCAATCATACTGGAATATCATAGGTGCTGATGTATACAACATGGTCACTGCTTTCTTCCAAGGACACACTCTTCCTAAATCTATTACACATACAAATCTAGTGTTACTACCTAAGAAAGATTCGGTGCAGAATTACTCAAATCTTAGGCCTATAAGTCTGAGCAATTTTATTGCACGCCTCCGGGGTGCTTTATGATAAGAAGCTATCCCCTAGGCTGAAAGGTAAGTTCTATAGAGTGGTGGTTAGACCAGCGTTGTTGTATGGGTCAAAAAGTTGGTCAATCAAGAACATCCACGTGCAGAAGATGAAGGTCGTAGAGATGAGGATGCTCACATGGATGTGTGGTCATACTAGAAGAGACATGATTAGAAACGAAGTTATACGGTACAAGGTCAGAGTGGCCTCTATGGCGGACAAGATGAGAGAAGCGAGAATGAAATGGTTCGGGCATGTGAAGAGGAGGTGTGAGTATACTCCTATTAGGAGGTGTGAGAGACTAGCGATAGCAGGAGTTGGGCGAGGTAGAGATAGGCCGAAGAAAAAATGGGATAGGTGATTAGAAAAGATATGACACAACTCCAGCTGACTGAGGACATGACCCTAGATAGGATCATTTGGAGGTCAAGGATTACGGTAGAAGTTTAGTAGGTAGTCGAGCTTGTCACACTATGTGTGAGAGGGGTAGTGTAATGATCTGTTCAATCGTTATATGTGTTTTGATTATTTTGCCCCTATTGACCCAAATCCCGAAGTACCGGGCGATCCTAGTGAAAGTTGAAGGAATTAGAACCTTTAAGTGAAAAAGTTTGACCTATAGTTGACTTTTAGGTAAATGGACATTTTTTGGAATTCCGTTAATTCTGTGAGGTCTGGAGAATCATTTAACTTGGTGGGATAGTTGGTTCGATTTTTGAAGCTCTCGAGAGCATTTTGACTAGTGGTTGGAGAATTAGTTTTAGGCCGTTGGGGTTGAATTGATTAAATAGACTTCCGATAAAAACTTCGAGACTATGAGTGAGTCCGTGGTATGTTTTTACATATGTGTGCATAACTAGTTTGTGTCTAGGAGGTCTCGGGTGATTGTCGGGTTTCAGGGTTGAATTATGAAAAATAGAAATTCTATTAGTGTCTGATAACCTTCGCTGGGGTGAGGGTTAGTGCGCCGCAGCAGACCCGCCTCGGTGAAGGCCTGGTCTGCGGTAGCGGATGTTGGGATTTAGTTGTTACACCCTGTAGCTTCACGTTTTGCCATGCCGTCAATGGATACCGAAGTTCCGGAAAGAGGTATGACCTTACGAAAGGATAATAAAGATTTACCGCTTGTTTATGGAAGTACCGGAGTGTTTGGAAGTTAAATAGATCGAAGGAAATATGTTTCGACGAAGATAGGAAAACTGGAAATTGGATGGGAAGATTGATGAAATGTCAAATGTTTGATGGACCGTCAATTTTCCTGGCATTTAACGGGAAGATTGACGGACCATCAAAATTTTGATAGTCCGTCAAACGAGTCGTTGTTCTACATTGGTGCAGAAAATCTTTGGGTTTAAATTGGGTAATTCGATTTGGACCCCTTATGTTCGCCCAACACCAGTTCCAAAACTTCTCCCAAACCCTCCCTACCGTATCCTAGCATCTTAGGTCGAAATAAAAGCCATAATTTGCAAGAATTACGTGACAAACCCTGTGATTGTCATAAGAATTATCACCTCCTCGAAGGATTGGTTTTGGAAAAAAATTGGAAGTAAGCTAGCCTACTAGTTGGAGGAAAGTTATGGTGTATTAAGGTAAATTTTATCCTCTTTAACTTGTGATTATGATCAATTGAAAAAGTTTTCATGATCAAAACTTCACAAATTTGTGAAATCTTTGTAATATGAATTGTTGGGCTATTTTACTCTATGTATGAGTTGAATTGGATAATTGAATGGTTGTGTATGTTATGGATTAAGGAGAATACTAGTTGAAAGATTGTAAAAAATTGAATCACATAAGATTTTTCGCATAACACAAGCCCAAAGAATTATATATGCTAAAATTATCGAAGAACACCTGAAAGAGTTCTATGGAAATTGTATTCTTGGATTGAACTATGGGATTGAATTACATAAGCATCCTTTGTAAAGAGATCTACGAACCTGAGGTTTTCGAGGTTGTCAATAAGACACCTAAAAAAAGCTTTTCTATTAAATTTAGATTCGATATTTATATTATTTCCTTGTATAACATAGATGATAGCTCGTAGGAGAAGCGAGGACTTGTAAAATGATTGTGGCGATAAGAATGATGTATATAAGGCTCAATTCTTTCTTGTTAGCATGATCCCTATTTACAAAGATAAATTTGATAAGCATTCTACTCTTAATCCTAAAGAAAGTACTTGAAATTCTTCTTCAAATGTATTATGATATAATTCCTCATCTATCGTCGAGGTAACATCTTCATTCAAAGGCATCCTTGTGATGTTAATAAGAGTCCTTCCTTTATTGTTTCTTGAAAGTTAAGTTAATGATGTGATTCATGGTTTCTATAGAGTCAGTGAAATAATAACAAATGAAGTGTTAACCCTCATAAGGAAGTCGGAGGTGTAACGACCCTATGTCACTCCGATGAGTTCAGAGAGTATTCAGAATTCATAAAGAGGTCGTCATATGCATGCATTATATATATATATTTCCCACAGAGGCCTATGGCGTTATATACGCAGCTCATACATATATGACTTAGTTAATATCTCCCCCAGAGGCCTACAACGTTATATACGCGATTATACTTCATTATGCATAGTCTAGCCCACAGAGGCACTCAGAGTACAGGTTGTATTTCCACTTCTTTACCTTATGGTTATTCATCCAGTTACAATTTTAGTTTTGTTTCAAATGCAACATTGTACTTATTTACACTTTCAACCTTACATATTCAATACATCTTTCATACTAATTTCCCTTTCCAGGGACACTACGTTCATACTGTATGTACAGATAGAGATGCAAAAGTCTTCCTCACAATAGGACTCGACTCAGCTAGAGGTTGTCACGCTCCTTTCTTCCGGAGTTGTGTAGTGAGCTAATAGGTATGACATATATGCATATGTATATGGTTGGGCATGGCACAGACCTGTCCCGACCAGTTGTTGTCAGTACACTCTCTAGAGGCTTGTAGACAGTGTGTTATGTGTGACAGCTATGTGTGGCCTTATCAGCCTCTCCAGTAGATTTATTAAACTTATGTCGGCCTTGTTACATATATATGTATGTTTTGGGCCTTTTCTGAGTGTATGTGTCTATATCCATTTTCAGCTGAGTATGTGTTAGAGGCCTCGTTGGCCCATGAATTTTTGTATATCTCTCAAGAATCAGGATCGGTACGCTCGGGCCTTAGGGCGTCGGGCGCCGGCCATACCCCCTAAGGTTGGGGTGTGACAAAGTGATATCATAGAAGGTCGGTCCTAGGGATGTCTACAAGTTGTGTCTAGTAGAGTCTTGCTTATGGGTATGTTGTGTGCCACACTTAACTAGGATGTTACTTCCCTTGAAAATCTAGATCGTGCATTTGAAGCAAAGTCGTAAGTCACTGAATTCCCATCTTTTCATCTTGAATATTTCTTTTCAGTAATGCCAAGATCCTAGGAAAGTATTAATAGCAGGAAGTAGGTTAGAAATGTAAGAGAATATACTAGTTGACATCCACCCGTTAATATGAATCTGAAGGGTATAAAAACAAAAAGAAATGTAAGTTATTCAATGGAAGAAGACTCATCCATGGATGAGGATATGTCTATGGAGGAAGATCCATCTAAGGATCCATCTATGGAGAAAGACCCATCCAAAGTCTAAGAGGAATCACCCTTCCGAGTACCCTCAATTCCAATAGTAGTTCCAAGTTATCGGAAAGCCCGAGTAGAAGCGAGAAGAAAGTGACCAGTAGACATACCTGAAGGTTTGGGATGAACACAGATGCTGAAGAATTGATATTGAGAGATACATCAGATCGAAGCTCCCGGGTAGCAATCAGACAGAGACCAGAAGATGTTGGAGGTAGTAGAACACACTGTCAGTAATATAGAGAGAGGCATGATGGGGAATGTTTATCCGATATTGAACTATGTTCTGGATATGGAGATTTGGGCCATAGGGCCAAAGAATGTCCTTGGAAATTTTAGTCGTTGTGCCATCAGTGTGGACAGGTGCATTATGGGCCATGTACAAGTGATCTTGAGCGATGTTATTGGTGTGGGATCAGGATCCATAGAGTGTATAGATGTCCGAGGTTGAGTTAGGGAGACTACACGATTTTGATGTTACTTAGAATCATGCAATCAATCAGGCGTATATAGACCGTGAATCGATGATAGGAATGGAAAATGGTACATGAAATCACAGTTATGTTCAAATATCTAAGCAAGACGATATAGGAGTCAACCAGTTATTAACTATCTATGTACCCAACACCCTTAAATCTTATAGAGTGAATACTGAGACACTGAGAGTAAATGAACGTGTGACTTAAAAAAGGGATTCACGAGTTCAATGAATTTAGGGAAACCCCAGAAGAGTAATAAAGAAAACGGATTTCCCGGAACAAGTTACCTAGAGCTTTGTTCAGAAGACAGTTGAAGGAAGAAAAAGGATATGAAAAGTTATACATAAGTCAGTAATCCCAATCTCTCTGCAAGTGTAAACCACATAAAAAAGAATTGTCGAATGGGATGAGATTTGCTAATTAAAGGCAAGCAATATATTCTTTACCGGGAAATACGGTAGGATTCTCGACATTCAGTGAAAATAATTTGTGATGAAAGTATGACTAACAGAGAAGCAGTGACAAATGATAAATGGGTGTCTATTAGACACAAGTAAGAGCGTCATGACAACTAAATAAAGTTGAAGGATATATCTTACACAAATAGATTAGTAGAAAATCGGAAATAGTAAGGATGGAGATAAAGGAGTTGGGAGTACGACTTCCAGGTTACCAGAATACCAGTAAAGGATAAGGGTATAAGTAATGACATTTAAGCTTCCATAACTAAAGATCTAGGTTATGACATTTGCAAAAGATGATACCAAAGTATGCTAAGCCAAGGAGTCGCTAAAGAAATTCAAATCGGCAATCAGCAAGTGGAAGTAATCAGACATTGGATAGAAAAGAATACTAATACCAATTTAAGGGAGAAAACCCAAAATTAACAACAATGATAAATTCAACTATGACTCGAATTAAATATGTCAAGACATAGGTTCGCTGTGAATATTGATAAGGTGTTTAAAGATATATGAGTGGGAATGAGTATGAGTAAAACTCGATGTGAGTATATGACGGAGCAACGAAAAGGTGATTTAAAGTAAACAATAAGGAAAAGAGCTAAATAATAAGAATAAAGGAACATGATATGAGCACGTGAGTGATAGTAAATTTGGATGGCCGAGTACACCAATAACCTTACAAGAAAGGTAATGTAATGATCATAATGATAAAGACATCAGTTACAAATGAGACCAAAATCGAGAAATAAAGACAGCAGCATGGATTCAAGGGTGGTAACCATAAAGGGAACAAGAAAGAGTAACATTTCGCAAAAGTAAACCCTTCAATGAAAAATGAGATAGGACAACCCCTAGCATAATCAATATTTATAAATTAACCCGAGGATGTCAAAGATTTGTTTCTGGAAGAAAATAGGTGTACCAGAAATACAAAACAAATGAATAGTCGAATGTGAAGTATAAGGAATTTTGAAGTTACAATGAGCAAGTACGTGCTCTTATTATGAAAGAAATATTATTTCTGGAAGATCGTGAGTCCGGAGCTAGTAAGTATAGTAGATGCTCTAGTAATAAGATCAACAGAAGAAGGAACGGCGTCGAAAAGAAGAAAATACATTGTTTTCAATATTTGACAAACAATATAAATCGAGAGAGGATAGTTGAGAAAATGTGGGGTATAACTAAGGAAATGATTAATTTATCTTGAAATACATAGCATCGCCAAATAAGTATACGAACTCGAGGCATTGTAAGAAGTATTGTAAGATGGAGTAAGGATAGTAATGGAGACCCTATCAAGGTTTAAGGATTAAGAGTATTAGTAGCAACATTTGAAGAAAAAATGCTTTTGAAGTTAAGGTACCATGTATGGATTATTGAGTGAACCGAGAATCTTTAAGGATCATTATATAACCGGAAAATTGATACAAAGTGATTTGTCAGTTTGTACGGTAATGATTAAGTCTAGTTATATAATCAAAGTTTGGTCAAAGGTTTATTTTGAAGACTACCTCAAGCCATTGTGCGATCGCATATTAGAATAATTAACTAATCAAAGGCCAGTTTAAAAGAAGCCCTAAATATTCAGAATTTCTATTGCCCCATTTGGAGATGATCAATGAAGAATTCAAGTCGGACTACTGGACCCAGGTCGAGTTTGGAAGAAATTCAAAATAAGGATTGATGTCTAGTAAGAGAGATATTACCAAATTGAGCAATAAAGAACCGTACATAGTAAAGGAGTGGAACTCTTTTCAAATCACAAAAAGGGAATGGAATCCGAAGTAACAATATCAGATTTGAAAAAATAAATTATGAGAGAATACTTAGATTAATATGGAAATGAATTAAGAGATTTGATGTTAAAAGCAAGAGTTAACTTGACAAGAAAGGAAATTCCATCTGAGCGTGATCAAGATCATAGTATCGAACTCAGTTGAGGGAGGCAGGAGCCGCAAACAGAATCCAGTCTTAATCAGAAACATTTATTTAGAGACTACTTCAAGCGAAAACAGAAAAGAGATTTATCGATAAAAGAATTTTTAACGCCAGTAGGCTGCTCCAAATTCATGTGCTATATAACGATATTATTGAGAAATGAAAAAGAAGAACAGAGAAAGACGTGCTTGGACTCAAGCAACTCTACTATTTTCTTGTTTTCGACTGGACGTTTATTGTGCCACCACCCTTTGTTATCATCTTACACTACGTGTCTACGGACTCAGTTATCTAAACTCCTTCACAAGATGAACATTCTAACCTAGAAAGAAAGTTGTGGTCCAGATGGCAGAATATAACGACTCGAACAAAGTACAATCGACAAACAATTGTATAAAAAAGGACTGTATGATTATGAGGAACTCGACAATTGCCAGCAGTGAAATGTTAAAGTAAAATGGTCAAGTTACGGGTTGAAGCAACTTTTGGTTCGTAAAGAACTACATCAAAATGATTACAGAACCTAGGAATCGCTCTACTAGAATGTCTCTGATTTCTTGTTAGTATTCATGCGGTATAAGCCCTCTATTTTTATTCAGTTTATCGAAGATGGACCATCTATCTTATATAAGCTATATTTTTAAAGCAAGTGTATCAGGTTTAGCTCGGATGTCACTAAAAGGATATTAATGTAAGTTATAGATGAACCATTTTTAATTTCTGCAAGAATAATTGGTCATGTGAGGCCGACTGATGTTATTTTGATATGATGTTGCCCTGTGTTGCACTGGATATAGGTTTGGGCTGCTTTACAGGCTTTGGATAGTCCTATTTACAAAGGAAACTCTACTAAAATTTCTAGAAATCTTGGGAGTTAGAATATTTCCAACATTCACGGATGAATGTTCTTAAGGGGGAAGGATGTTACACCATGTACCTTTGCATTTTATTGTGCCGTCAATGGATACCGAAGTCCCGGGAAGAGGTATGACCTTATGAAAGGATAATGAAGATTTACCGCTTATTTATGGAAGTACCGGGGTGTTTGGAAGTTAAACGGATCGAAAGAAGTATGTTTCAACGAAGATAGGAAAACTGGAAATTGGATGGGATAATTAACTGACCGTCAAATGTTTGATGGACCATTAAATGCTTGACAGACCGTCAAATTTCCCCCTCTAGACCGTCAATTTTCCTGATATTTGACGAGAAGATTGATGGACCGTAAAACTTTTGACGGTCTGTCAAATGGGTCGTCGTTCTACGTCGATACATAAAATCTTCGGGTTTAAATTCGGTAAATCGATTTGGAACTCTTATTATCGCCTAAGACCATTTCCAAAACTTCTCCCGAATCCTCCCTACCATATCCTAGCATCTTAGGTCGAAATCAAAGACATAATCCGCAAGAATTACGTGAGAAACCCCGTGATTGTCATAAGAATTATAACTTCCTCGAAGGATTGGTTTTGGAAATTTTTGGAAGAAAAATAGCCTACTGGTTTGAGAAAAGTTATGGTGTATTAAGGTAATTTTTATCCTCTTTAACTTATGATTCTGATCAATTGAAAAAGATTTCACGATCAAAACTTCGCAAATTTGTGAAATCTTCGTAATATAAATTGTTAGGTTGTTTTACTCTATGTATGAGTTGAATTGGATAATTGAATGGCTGTGTACATTATGTATTAAGGAGAATACGGATAGAAAGATTGTAAAAATTGAATCACATAAGATTTTTCATATAAGACAAGCCCAAAGAATTATATATGCTAAAATTATCGAAGAACACCTGAAAGAGTTCTATGGAAATTGTATTCTTGGATTGAACCGCGGGATTGAATTACATAAGCATCGCTTGTAAGGAGATCTATGAACCCGAGGTGTTCGAGCTGGTCAATAAGACACCTAAACAAAGATTTTCTATTAAATTTAGATTCGATATTGATATTATTTCCTTGTATAACATAGATGATCCTTCGTAGGAGGAGTGAGGACTTGTAAAATGATTGTGGCAACAAAAATCAGGTGTGTAAGGCTAAATTCTTTCTTGTTGACATGATCCATATCAAAATGACTTTTACAAAGCTCAATCCGATAAGAATTTTACTCTGAATCCTAAAGAAAGTACTTGAAATTCTTCTTCAAATGTATTATGATATAATTCCTCATCTATCGTCGAGGTAACATATTCATTCCAAGGCATCCTTGCAATGTCAATAAGAGTCGGTCCCTTATTGTTTCTTGGAAGCTAATTTAATGATGTGATTCATGGTTTCTATAGAGTCAATAAAAGAATAACAAATTAAGTGTTTACCCTCATAAGGAAGTCAGAGGTGCAATGACCTTATGTCACTCCGATGATATATTATTAAAGAGGTCATCATATGCATGAATTATATATATATATATATTACCCACAGAGGCATATGGCGTTATATACGCAGCTATACATATACAATATTCATTATATTTCCCATAAAGGACTATGTCATTATATACACAGTTATACATATACTATATTATTATATTGCACATAGAGGCCTATGGCGTTATATACGCAGCTCATACATAAATGACTTAAATAATATTGCCCCAGAGTCCTATGACGTTATATACGCGATTATACTTTATTATGCATATTCTGGCCCACAAAGGCACTCAGAGTACAGGTTGTATTTCTACTGCTTTACCTTACGGTTATTCATTTAGTTATAGTTTTAGTTTTGTTTCAGTTGCAGTATTGTACTTATTTACAGTTTCAACCTTATATATTCAATACATCTTTCATACTAATGTCCCTTTCCGGGGACACATCATTCATACCGCAGGTACAGATAGAGATGTAGATATCTTTCTCACAGTAGGACTCGACTCAGCTGGAGGTTGTCACGCTCCTTTCTTTCGGAGATGTGTAGTGAGCTGACAAGTATGATAGATATGCATATGTATATGGTTGGGCATGGCGGGGCCCTATATTGACTAGTTGTTATCAGTACACTCTTTAGAGGCTTGTACATAGTTCGTTATATATGACAGTTGTGTGTGGCCTTGTTGGCCTCTCCAGTATATTTATTATACTTATGTCGGTCTTGTCAGCCTTGTTACATATATATGTATATTTTGGGCCCTTTCTGAGTGCAAGTAGCTATATTCTTATTCAATTGAGTATGTGTCAGAGGCCTCGTTGGCCCACCGGTTATTGTATATCATTCAAGTATCAGGATCAGTAAGCTCAGGCCTTTAGGCACCGGGTGCTAGCCACACCCCCAAAGGTTGGGGTATGACATTAGTGAGGGCCGTTGTTACGGGCTAAAGAGCGCAGGCACGACACCTGTTGCAGCGGACTAGTGATCGCTACAATGGTAGTCAAGAAATCAGAAACTTTTTAAAGTATGTGATTAAACCCTTCATTCCCTATTTTGAAAATTATTTCCCCAAAGCATCTATAGGGCGATTGGAAGAGTTTCTTGGTGATTTCTTCTTGGGATAAGCCTCTTTAACTTTGTAATCCTTTAATTACCTTTCCTAATCTTGAATTAATTGTTGAAAAACCTAGAAAGCTAGTTTAAGAGGATGAGTTCTACCTAAATAGTGTTTATTTGATTATTAAGCCTAAATGTGAGATTAATTGATGGATTTGACTAATTTAAGTACTGATTTCATTATTTAGTAACTATTAGGCTTTAATTTCCATTTTTTATTGAGAAATTGAACTTGGAAAATCTAGGGCGTTTACCTAATTTAGGGGTTTTGCATTGTTTGATTAAATTGACCTATTATCGGACTAATTTAGCAATTGTATAGTATATTAGAAGTTCTTTCACTCTTAAATTAACATTTTACCCTTGTGGGCCCGTTTCCCCCCTTTTCCCATAGTTGGTTTGGACTCAAAGAATAGTCTAGTGATATGGGTATTGTTAGTTTCCGTTTCTAACTTAGATTTCAATAATGACTAGACTTTGAGTATTACTGAGACCTGTAGAGAGGAAATGCTCCACTGTGATCGTTAATGGCTCCCGCTTGGCATCTAGGTAGGTTATGACTTACCTTCTGGTTAGACTTCGGTTAGCAAAATATATGTAAAGTTAGTTATTGTCGGAGAAAGAATGTATGACTTTGGGTTTGAAGTTGGGATGGATTACTTAGGTTTGGTATTATTGATTGATTTGTGGGTTTGTTGCCACTTTGTGATTTATTGGATTGCTGCCTAGTGTTTGATATTGGATTTGCACTTAGTTCCCATATCATGATTATGATATAGTTGTCTCTCACTTATCTTGGTATTATCATGGATAAAGGAACGTATTTGACTTCATACTGATATTGTGATATGTGTCTATGTGGCACAATTGAGATTGATATGATACACTTGATATTGTCATTTGGCATTGCATTCATACTCATTTCCATGATACATTGATATTACATGTGATTGGTGTTGATGGTAATAAGTGAGGAGGAAACATCAGTGATTCTTGCAACATATTTGATATCATAGTCATCTCTGGGTTGTGTGCGGAATGGCTAGCGGTGTGGTTGGTATTGTAGAGTCTCTTTAGGTTGTGTGCGGAGTGACTGGTACATGGTCTTCACGGGTCCCCCATGGGTCATGACTGTTGGGATGTAGAGATATTCCTCTCGGAGCATATGTGTACGGAGATTACATTTCTCCATTGCATTGCATATTTACTCCTCACTACATTCACATATTTCTTGGATTCTAATTTGATACTCTATACCTGTTGTTTATTCTTAGACTTTGATAGTGTTTGTACTTGATTGCGAGCATGCCTATTCTTCAATTTCTTCCTTTATATATGTTAGCTAATTGTTGTCGTCCTATGATACCTACCAGTACATAGTGTTGTACTGATACTACCTTGCTGCATTATTTTTTAGAGCAAAGTACGTGACAAACTCCACATCCATACCTCGCGACTGATCCCGAGACATGCACGATCAGCTTCTCTATAGCGTGAGCCTGAGACAGAGCAGGCAACTGGGAGAGGTGTGGTTCCAGCCCAGACTCACCTCGAGGCCATATCCAACCCAGTATTCCAAGACACATTAGCCCGTATACTTCTAAATATTGATGCCCAACATGCCGTGGGTGGTACCACTACTCCAGGGGATTCTCAGACTAAAGCAAAGTTACATACTCCCAAGCAGGGACAGACACAGGGGATGCAGCCTACTGCTGCAATTGCCTCGCGCATTAATGGTATACCAGTCCCTGATGGCTTCTCTAGCCTAGTAAAAGCCCAAACTTTGACATTTAGGGATCAGGAGCTTATAGGTAAGTTCCTAAGATGGAGCCTCCCAGATTTCATGGTACCTACAGTGAGGATACGTATGAGTTCATTATGAATATGCATTAGAGGATTTACAACATGGGTATTATTGATTCCCATGGTGTGGACTATGTGTCTTTCCAATTTCGCGATGACGCGAAGACGTGGCTTAGGTATTATACTGAGGGTAGACTAGATGGTTCACCTCCACTCACTTGGGTACAGTTCCACCAAGTCTTCTTGGAAAAGTATGTGTTGTGTACCTTGAGGGATCAGCACAGGGATGAGTTCACAAATTTGCGGAAAAGAGGTATGTATGTGGCTGAGTATGAGGCCAAATTCTTGTGTTTAGCTTGGTATGCGATACATTTTATTCTGACGGAGGCAGAGAGGGTCCGTAGATTTATTGGTCGACTTGTGCTTCCACTTCATAATGCTTGTCTTCAGCTTGTGGCTTTAGGGTTTTCTTTCCAAGTAGTACTGGATCACGCTATGAGTGTCGAGTCTGCCACAGTTTCATCTTTTGGACGATCTATGAGAAGAAGCCTCGTCAGCATGATGGATTTAGTGGTTCCAGTCATAGAGGCGGGGGTTAGTCTTCCAGGACCTATCATTTAGCCCCCAGCCATCCTATTCAGTCCATATTGCAGGCATCTTTTGGTGGCCTTCTAGACAAAACGTTATAGGGCTGGACAGTCTCATAGAGGTTATTTCACTCGACCAGCTAACCGAGGTGGTCCATCTAGTTCTTCGGCCTCCGTGTGTCAGCCTCCAGCGCCCAGAGTTTGTTATGGTTGTGGTGAGTCAGGTAACGTCATGAGAGATTTCCCCCGAGCTAGATAGAGTAGGACTCAGCAGGGTTTGAGGTTTTAGACTCTAAGAACTCTGACATATTCTAGTAACCGGGGTGGTTCTTCAGCTATGGGTGGTGCCTATTCAGGCCGTAGTGGCTCTCATTCTTCTAGGGGTGGACATCAGTCCGGTAGAGATGGTTCCCACGTCTCCACGGGAGGAGCACATTCTGGTCAGAGTGGTCGTGGTGATGCGTATTGCTATGCTTTTCCAGGCAGGCCTAAGGCAGAGGCTTCTGATCCTGTGATCTCAAGTAACATTTATATTCATCATCGGTCGACTACGGTCTTGTTTGATCTAGGGTCTACTTTCTCATATGTATCTGCTTGTCATTCGATTGGTTAGGATTTGACTTGTGACCGTCTTGACTTGCCTATTCATGTATCTACTCTAGTTGGGATTCTGTACTGATTAATAGAGACTATTGGTCTTGCTTAGTTACTTTTATGGGGTACGACACGTGAGTAGACTTGATGATCCTAGATATGTTAGACTTTGATATTATATTGGGTATGATTTGGCTGTCTCTGTACCACACAATCTTGGACTATCACGCCAAGATAGTTACCTTAGCTATGCCTAAGATTTATAGACTTGAGTGGAGGGGTACTCTTAGTCCCGCTCCGAATAAGATCATTTCTTATCTCCGTGCGAAGAAACTAGTCGACAAGGGATGTTTGGCCTACTTGGCCCATAGTTGTGATACTAGTGTTGATTCTCTATCCCTTGAGTCTGTGACTATTGTGTGTGAGTTTGCAGAGGTATTTTCTGCCGATTTGTTGGGTATGCTACCCGTTGGTGACATTGATTTCTGCATCGACTTAAATCTAGGCACACACCCTATTTCTATTGCACGATATATGATGACACCTGCTAAGTTGAGAGAGTTGAAAGAGAAGTTGCTTGACCTCTTAAGCAAGGGGTTTAGTATATTGATTGTCTCCTCTTGGAGTGCTCCCGTGTTATTTGTGAAGAAGAAAAATGGTACGATGAGGTTGCACATAGATTACCGTCAGTTGAACAAGGTCACCATTCGTAAGAAGTACCTGATCCCTCATATTGATGACTGGTTCGACCAGCTTCATGGTGATTTGGTATTTTAGGAGATTGATTTGAGGTCAGGCTATCACCAGCTGATGATTCGGGCCGGGTATATTTCGAAAATGGCTTGAAGGACTCGTTATGGTCATTACGAGTTCCTTGTGATGTCATTTGGGCTTACAAATGTCTCAGAAGCTTTCATGGACTTGATGAATAGCATTTTTAAGCCATACTTAGACTCATTCATCATTGTCTTTATCGATGATATCTTGGTGTATTCGAAGAGTAAAGAGGAGCATTAGCGTCATTTGAGGATTGTCCTTTGGTTGTTGAGAAAGAAGGAACTTTATGTCAAATTTTTGAAGTGTGAGTTCTGGCTTGATTCTCTGGCATTCTTGGGCCACGTGGTGTTGAAGGACGACATTATGGTTGATCCCAAGAAGATTGAAGTTGTTAGGATTGGGCAAGGCCCACTACTATTGTTATGATTCGTTTTTAACCATGTTGTAAGAACGTACCAATAACTTGGCTCTTTGTTTGAAAACAGAGTTGTCACTTAATTTTTACGGAATTAGGAAATCAATTTTAAAAAGGTAATACGAAACCTTATTTTTGAAACCACAAAAAGGGTAAGAGTTCTGATGATTCTTCGGGAAAAGTGTTAAGCACCCCAAAAAAATTCGCAAATGTAGTTATCGGCGGGTTTAAACATTTTGCGGCTAAACACATTGCAATTTATTTACAAAATTGAAAGAATAATGTAAAATGAATGTTGTAAAAAATGTATTAAAAGTGTATATACATAATGCAAATTAAAGGATGAACTAATATTTTTTCCTAAATGTCAAAAGTGTGAATTAATTAACCAAGTATTTAAACCAAGTCAATTTAATCCTTTTATGAAAGTATTTACGGCTTAAGGCTTGACTAACGTAAAACGACATGTTTTAAATTAAACACACAAGGCAACAAGTAAATAAATATTCATGCGCGATATTTCGAAAATAAATCTTCCACTATACTACGAGTTTATGCTTTGTACAGTTTAATAATGCAAAATCCAAGTATCATCTTCGGGATGAATCTATGGGTACCTGTGTAAACACTTAGAAAAGTATTAGTAAATAATAAATATTTATCAAAAAATGAATATAATGTATATATGTGTGTATATATACAAAAAATATAATTTTAATATAGAGTAAGCTCAGAAGGTGTATGCTGTGACACTGCGACATTAGAGGCTAAACCCGTTCTGGCTGTGAATGCCGGTTGATTAACCATATCACCTCACCGAAGAACAAATTTATTGCGTTCTCGTCTTTTATTTTTCTTTGGCTTTTCGTCATTGCCTAAAATATTTCATTTCCGTCTTTTTACTTTGAATATCTAAAAATCGACGGATATTTTTTCATTAGCCAATCAAACGTAGTATTTGTTCATTATCAATTTCATAAAATAACAAGGGCTAACATGGTCCAAAATCAACAAAACAATAGCGAACCGTCCAGCCAAAATTATCAGGGAAATGGGGTGAGTCTAGTAACGACATTAATGAAAGAGGACAACTAATTACCACTTGAAAAAAATAGGGATTCGGCCAGATCTGGTAGCCACAGCCAACAATATAGGCAAACTAAACTCTTGATCAACAAGAAAAAAATAATTTAAAACAACAGCCAAACTATAGAGCAGCAATAAAGCGCAAGTTCGTAGGTCATCAGAGAATAAAGGGAAAGGGAATAAGGGTCTGTCCTGGTGTCACTTCAACGGCAACGCCAGACAGTAAACTCCGACCAAGCAAAACATTGGGTGGTCAAAAAACACGATCAGATCTTTAAACTTTCTAGTGAGCAATAAAGTTTCGTGCGTCAGAGAAATCAGAGACGAGAGAAGCAGAGAGAGAGATGAAGAGTGAAGGGATGAGCGTGCTGGCTGGCCGGAGCTCGTGGTGGTACAATGGATGCTGGGTTGCCAGAGCCATAGTGGTGCTTCGCCGGACTCCAGTGTGGAGTAGACGGTAGTGACGGGAAAGGGGAGAAAAGAGGAAGAGAGAGGAGGGGTGTTGGAAACTAGCAGTGGTCAGAGTTGATTTCACCGGAACTTAGAGCTCCGGCGGGGATGGCCAGAAATAAAAAGAAGAGCCGCAGTGACGGGGTGGTCGGGACAGTGATAGGGAGAGAGAGGAAGAGGGAAATGGTGGTATGGTGGTTGTGGTAGCATGGGGGCTGTAGTGGTTCGTCGGAGCTCGTTCGTGGTCACCGGAGCTCCGGTTGAGCGGTGACGGCGTGAAGAAGAAAAGAAAAAAAAAGATCTGATGATTTTTTTTGGGTTTTCAGAAGATGAGAAAGAGATGAAGCCCCCTCTTCTTTTATAAAATAACTTACCACCCCCTTTTGTCCAAAAAATAATAGCTAACTCCCCCTTGTCCCATTAAGACTAACTTTAGTCCCTTGGTTATTGTCCAATGGATTATTACCCCTTTTAACCAATAAATAATAAGTCATTAACCAAAAGACAGAGATCCCAATCCATCACCTCAAATGTAACTTTTAAAAAGTAATGAGACCTTGACTTGATTGAATCCTCGCTCCGTGTTTGAAGATTAACTGCTGTGATTTTTCTTGCGTCGACTGACTGTACTAAAATATAACTATATAATTAAAACGTAAATAAGGTATGCATAATAAAAGTGTTAACCTTCTTACTGTGAAATTAAGAAACGGTTATTGACTGCACAAAAGTTGTAGGAAAATGCTATACATGTGGAGAAAATAATGATTCTTGAAAATGATTAAAAATGAAAATGAATTGATTAAATTCCTGAAATGAGGATAACTATCAATAAATTGGCGAAAAATGCAAAAATGTGTAAGAATTGCTATTTTGTATTTTTGAACGAACAGGGCTACTAGAGCCATTATTTTTAAATATATAGAGCCAAAATTGGGTGTCAACAACTGTCCCTGTTTGACCAAAGATGATGTAAGAGTCTTTGGGAAAATCAGTTGATGTGTAGCCAATTTTGGCTCAACTTTGCCAAAGATCTTTTCAAAAGCTTATGGCTAAACTCTTGTTCATGTTGTATTGCGTACATTTCCCCGATGTCGGAAACCAGGCTTAATGTAGTTCCAAATACGCTTGATTTAGCATGATAGCAAAATATGACAGGGCAGTCCCAATGTTGAATCGTTGAGAGACTGGGTAGCTTGAGAATGTGAGCGGTGATTACCCATGTCAGGGTAAGAGTAAACATGACCTCATCGATAATTGATGATTATCCATGATATAATGAAAGGTAAAATGCTCCAATGGCAATTGAAAATTATCCATGATAGGATGAAAGATAAAAATCCTAAGAAGGATGACAGAAAGTAAAATCTTCGGAAGGATGACAAATCCATGGAAGGATGACACAAGTCCATGGAAGGATGACATAAATCTATGGAAGGATGAAGGTAAAGCCCGATGGCAACGGATGGTATCCATAAAAGGATGAAAATTAAATCCCGATGGCAACTCATGGCATCCATGGTAGGATAAAAATTAAAACTCTACAGCAACTGATGGCATCCAAGATAGGATGAGAAATAAAACTCAACGGCAACTAAATGTGTCCACAAAAAGATGAAAACTAAAGTCCGATGGAAACTGAAGGTGTTCATGATAGGACGAAAAGTAAAGCCCGATGGCAACTGAATATTATCCATGATAGGATGGAAAATAAAGCCCAATGACAACTGATGGTATCCATGATATGATGAAAAGTAAAGCCCGATGGCAATTAAAGGGTGTCCACAATAGGACGAAAATGAAAGCCCGATGGAAACTCATGGCATCCACGATAGGATAAATATTAAAGCTCGACAACTACTGATGGCATCCACGATAGGATAAAAATTAAAGCTCGATATCAACTGATGGCATCCACGATAGGATGAGAAATAAAGTTCGATAGCAATTGAATGTGTCCATGAAAGGACAAAAAGTAAAGCTCGATGGCAACTAAAGGTCTACATAATAGGACGAAAAGTAAAGCCCGATGGAAACTGATGTTATCCATGACAAGATAAAAAGTAAAGCCCAATGACAATTAAAGGTGTCCAGATAGGATGAAAAGTAAATCCCGATGGAAACTTAAGGTGTCCATGATAGGACGAAGAGTAAAGCCCGGTGGAAACTGAAAAGTAAATACCGATGGAAATTGAAGATGTCCACGATAGGACATAAATTAAAGTGGAAGATTTTGAATGTTATGACCGAGCTCATAAGGCGCCTACATTTCTCATCGGGATGAGAATCAGGTCAAACGTAGTTCCGAATTGATTTTGGAGTTTTGACGATACTCCTTGACATAATGTGTTCGTTGAATTTTTTGAGAATCTTTGAGGATTCTCAAAATATTTTGCCCCAGTGTCACTGTATCGGCAAACTCTAGTATTTGATACTGGAATTTTTAAGATCATCTCAAAAATTCTGCCCCAGTTTCTTCCTAACAGATAGTAAAGATTTTGGGTGATGTGACCGAGCCCATAAGACGCCTACATATCCTATGAATACAAGAATCAGGTCATACGTAGTTCAAGACTGCTACTAGAGAATGGGAATTGAATTCTGAGTTGTATGCCCGAGACTGTATGAGACAAAAGAATTCTAGTTTGTAGAATGTTTTTAGGTGCAAGAGAGTGATCAGAGTTATGAAAAATCATTATGCAATAAATCATGCAAGGCTTTAGTTGTTTTTGATGTTTTTGTATTAACAAAAATGAAAAAGATAGAATTACGGACATCAGTTGGTACCAACAATTAGTATTGTGCATAAGAATTTTTGTTATTTTCTTTCTGTCTAATCTAGACTGACTTTGGGGTAATTTTAATAGCTTCAGATGGTACCTCAGACATATCTAAGTATTGACAAGATTTGTTCGTCTTGCTTCAAGAAAATTTTTCAAACTATGCATAACCTCATGTTTCAAGTGCCCTCCTAGAAAGAAATCTTTTTTTCACACATATTTTAATATTTTTTGGACTTTGGATGTCTAGAGAACTACGCTCACACTCAGAAAGATATTTGATGCATGACATTGTGATACTATAGGCTTAATTGTCATGTAAGTATCCATTAATGTGAGAACCCTTGGTATAAAATCATGTAGGGCTTGTTACGGGTTTGTAATGTAGGCTTGGGGAAATGGTAGGATATCATTTGGGTAAGGAGTGACTAATCCTTCCTTGAGCATTGCACTATGTCCGCGCTTAGTATTTGTGTGCTTTGATGGTGATCTGCTTCTTTTGTTGTCCCTTTCTTTTGTACTGACTTCTTTTGAATCTTTTGTTTGGAGCATTTTCCCATTTTCAGAGTTATTTCCTCATTTTTTTATTTTTTTGTTTTTTCTCTTTGTCTTGATATTGTCAGGGCTTTTGACTCCTTTATGTGAATTCATCCTTTTGTTTTCTTTTCTTTTTCTCTTTGGGACTTTGCACTTTTGTCTTTGATAACTTCAACTTGAATCTTTGTCACCAATTTGCACATTTCTTGTATTCTCAAGAAGGTTAGGCTAAGAGATGGATAGTGCATGTAAGCACTCAGAAAGGGTATAGGCTAAGATATGGTTGTCAGAGAAAATGGTTTAGGCTCAAAGGGGGAGTTCTACGGATATTGTTATTTGGAAGGCTAGAAAGGCTCAAACGGGTCAAAGAAAGCCTATAATCATTTCCTATACCAAGTGTTAATTAGGCAAGTTCTAGATCACAATGTAATGCAATTGAACTTAATGTAAATCTCACCACACAATGCACATGAAATGATGAGGTATGTTTTATTCTTATCTTGGAAGCATGCAAGATAGATTTTCTTTTCAAGTGTCACTAAAGATGTGAATACCCTCACCAAAAGAATTTATGGTTTACCATGAAGTCAGTCCTATCTATCATAGCGATTGTTACTTTTTCTTTTCGATGCACATTCCTAACTGTGTTAGTACCAACCAAGTCAAACTATGATTCTTAATATATATATATATATATATATATATATATATATATATATTTGTAATAAGGGGTACCGAACTAAAAAGGACTGCCTATGTATCTAATCAAAGAAGAGAATCAGGTGTGCGTTGTTCGTTCAAATAGGTTAAAATGTATGATTGAAAAACAACTCATCCACGATAGGATGATAAAAGTAAAATTGTACAATAACTGATGATTGTCCACGATAGGACGAATGCAAAGTAAAATATGCCTATGATAGGACTAATGCAAAGTAAAAATATGGTGTCCATGATAGGACAAATGCAATATAAAATATGGTGTCCATGATAGGACAAATTCATTGGCCCTCTCGGCATGCAAATGATTGTTCACGATAGGACTAATGATGATTTTCTACGATAGGAAGTATGCAATGTAAAAATATGTCCATGTTGAAAGAGGTGAAGATCAAATTTAATTGTATTGACTATCTGATGTAATGTGTCCCTTTGAATGATGTGACGGCCCAACGTGTCTCTTTAAAGCAGACGACCTAACTCCACTTAACGAGGTGGCTACCCAACATGTCTCTTTAAAGGCAGACGATCTAACTACACTTAATGGGGTGGCTACGCAATGTGTCTCTTTAAAGGCGGACGACCTAACTCCACTTGACGGGGTGACTACTCAACGTGTCTATTTAAATGCGGACAAGGAAGTATGTCTCATTTTAAGGTGGATGAGAAGGTCCATCCCTTTCTAAGGTGGATAAGTCAATATGACTAATTCGCGGGTGCGTTCCACTTTCGGTGGGTATTGTTCCACAAGGACTAGATTTTGTTGACTGGTTTATTTTGTTTTATTTTGTTGACTAGTTTATTTTTTTTTATTTTGTTGTGTCAAACCGGAGAAGGGTTTCCTACATATCACACCGTGTGGTGAGAATCAGACACGCGTAGTTCATGAAAATATATTAGAAGAAAAATATTTTTATGATTTTTGTTTATGTGGTACAGAACCCAAAAAGGGTTGCCTATATATCTCAACGTATGGTGAGAATCAGACACGCATAGTTCGTAAGGATATGTTAGAAGAAAAATATTTTGATTTTATTATATGGTGTCGAACCCAAGAAGGGCTGCTTACGTATCATACTATGTGGTGAGAATCAGACACGCGTAGTTCGTGAAGATATATTGTAAAATGTATGATCTAAAGACATTGTGTAACGAAAACCAAGCATATCAATTGAATTTTCAAATAAATACAAAATACAAAAGTATAGACAAACTCGAAGCGATGCCTCATTGGATCTGGTGTCGGCTGACTTCAAAAATATCTCTCAGTCACCTTTGGAAAAAACTTGTTGTTTTGTTCTTTCCTGGAGTATCTCCATGGACAATGTTTTATTACTACCGCCCAACTGTTTGCGGGGACGGTCTTCCTACAAAAACAAGCGCAATTGGTGAAAGTAGGAAAGTCACAAAGAATAATAAAATGGAGCAATGTGACAGCATGGTCAAAGACTCCCCTGATTGTTCTATTCAGAGCGGATGTTGATGCTTCGTAAGGTACGAGCCATTATCCCTCCTATAAAAAGGAGAAGATTGATTTGTGTTGTGAAAAATGTGTCGATAGTCCAACAATTCAATCATATTTGAATGAGGAAAGGCAAGAAAAGAAAACACGTTAGTATGTGAAAATAATAAAGACACGGAAATAAAGTCATGCAGTAAGTACAAGATGTAAAATAATCAAGTAATTAAAATAATAGCGCGTCCTAATATACACGTGACCTTTTATGCCAATGGTATGTCTAGCGATTTTGAAGGATGTATATGCCACTGCAAGACGTTCCATTTCCCCAGAATAAAGTTTATAAAAACAATCACGAATGAGGATACAAATTAACTAGTCCCCGGAAACAATGGTTCATACAACGCAGCATACACATCATTTTATGTATCACATAGTTGAATGTGGTGTCTTTAGGTTGTTGACCATTTTGACACATTGTGGTCTACCAATGGACTGAATACACCTCGGGTATTAAGCCAACTTAGGTCAATGCACCTAAGAGTGGGCTTTGAAATGACCGGGATCTGAGCGGCTAACTCAAGATGGAATAATAATGACCATTGGATGACTCGCGAACCAATTAATCATGTGGATATTTCGAATAGAGTTTTATAGTCGAAGACGGCTACGATATCGCATAACCTCTTTGTGAGTGTGTGAAAAGTGATGATGCTATTTGGCGGAAACTATGCCATGAATGCAATAACATATATATAAATAAAAAAATAATGAATAATTAAATAAATAAAAAAGCAATGAATATAATGATGTTGCACATATGAATAAACAAATAAAGAATAAATGAACAAATAAAATAAGTGAGAAAAAAAATTAGCCACAATATGTCAAAAACCCCTTTTGGTTAGAACCTAAAAATATCCCTAGCAGAATCGCCATCTGTTATGATTTGTTTTTAACCTTGCGGTAAGAGCGTATCAATAACTTCGCTCTTTATTTGAAAACAGAGTCGCCACCTCATTTTTACAGAATTAGGAAACCAATTTGAAAAAGGTATTACGAAACCTTATTTTTGAAAACCACAAAAAAGGTAAGGGTTCTGATAATTCTTCGGGAAAGGTGTTAAGCACCCCAAAAAATCCGCAAATGCGGTTATCAGTGGGTTTAAATATTTTTTGGCTAAAAACAATGTAATTTATTTACAAAAATGAAATAATAATGTAAAATGAATGTTGTAAAAATGTATATAAAGAATGTAAATTAAAGGATGAACTAATATTTTTTCCTAAATGCCAAAAGTGTCCAAGTATTTAAACCAAGTCAATTTAATCCTTTTATGAAAGTATTTACGACCTAAGGCATTCTTAATGCAAAACGACAAGTTTTAAATTAAACACACAAGGCAACAAGTAAATAAATATTCATGCGCGACATTTCGAAAATAAAGTTTTCACTATACTATGAGTTTATGCTTTGTACAGTTTAATAATGCAAAATTAAATAAAAATAGCGGTTCAATGAAGATCTTTTAAGTCCCTTCCGAGTATCGTCTTCTCGTCTTCTGGATGAATCTCCGGGTACTTGTGGAACACTTGGTAAATAATAAATATTTATCAAAAAATGCATATAATGTATATGTGTATACAAAAATATAATTTTAATATAGGGTAGGCTCAGAATGTGAATGTCGTAGCACAAAGACATTAGAGGCTAAATCCGTTCTAACTACGAACGCCCGTTCATTAACCGTGTCACCTCGCCGAAGAATAAAGTTACCGCGTTCTCGTCTTTTGTTTTTCCTTGGCTTTCATCATCACCTAATATATTTTGTTCTCGCTTTTTACTGTGGAGGTCTCTCGACATATATTTTTTCATTGGCCAATCAAGCATAGTATTTGTTCATTATCAATTTCATAAAATAACAAGGGCTAACATGGTCCAAAATAGTAGTCAACTGTCCAGCCAAAATTTTCAGGGAAATGGGGTAGTCTAGTAACGACAATAACGAAAAAGAACCAATTATCGCGTGAAAAAATGGAGATTCGGCCAGATCTGGTAGCCACACCCAACAACATAGGCAAAGTAAACTCATGATCAACAAGACAAAATTAATTTAAAATAGGAAACAACCAAATGATATAGAGTAGCAATAAAACGCAAGTTCATGGGTCATCGGAGAAGAAAGGGAAAGGGAGTAGGAGTCTGTCGCAGCGTCACTTCAACGGCAATGCCGGAGCGACACCAAATAGTGAACTCCGACCAAGCAAAACATTGGGTTGTCAAAAAACACGATCAGATCTTTAAACTTTCCGAGCAATAGAGTTTCGTTGCGTTGGATAAAATAAGAGAAGAGTGAAGCAGAGACAGAAATGAAGAGCGAGGGGTGAGGGTGCTTGTTCACCAGAGCTCGTGGTGGTACAATGGTTGTTTGGTTGCCGAAGCCATGGCGGTGCTTCATCAGACTTCGGCGTGGAGCTGACGGAAGTGATGGGTAAGAGGAGAAAAGGGGAAGAGAGAGAGGTGTTGGAAACTAGCAGTGGACAGAGTTGATTTCGCCGGAACTCAGAGCTCTGGCGGGGCTGGCCGGAAAAGAAAAAGAAGAGCGGTAGTGAGGGGGTGGTAGGGACAGTGAAAGGGAGAGGGAGGAAGAGAAAAATGGTGGTATGGTGGTCGTCGTAGCATGAGGGCTGGAGTGGTTGGTCGGAGCTCGTTCATGGTCACCAGAGCTCTGGTGGATAGGTGACGGCGTGAAGAAGAAAAGAAAAAAAAATCCGATTATTGTTTTGGGTTTTCAGAAGATGAGAGAGATATGAAGGCCCCTCTTTCTTTTATAAAATAACTTAGCATCCCTTTTGTCCAAAAAATAATAGCTAACTCCCTTTTGTCCCCTTAAGACTAACTTTAGTCCCTGGGTTATTGTCCAATAGATCATTACCCCTTTTATCCAATAGATGATAAGTCATTAACCAAAAGACAAAGATCTCAACCCGTCACCTCAAATGTCAACCTTTAAGTCCTCCGGGTTATAGTCCAGTGGCAAAGCTTGGGTGCTATAAGGCGCTCTGGCATGAGACAGCGTGGGTTCGATTCCCCGCAAGCACGAAGAAACTCTGCATGTTGGGGAATTTGACCTTGTCTCATTGATCAGTTGTACGCTCCCAGAAAAACTGGCCACCGGAGCACATCCCTCGATTTACCTGGTAATAGTGTTGAAGGACCGGTGCTATTACCTCCAGGACGTCTGGGTAATACCAGTGAAGTAGTCAAGCACAAGCCTGGAAACCTGGATTAAAAAAAAAATGTCAACCTTTAAAAAGTGACGAGACCTTGACTTGATAGAATCCTCACTCTGTGTTTTAAGATTAACTGCTCTAACTTTTCTTGCGCCGACTGACTGTAATAAAATAAAATTATATAACTAAAATGTAAATAAGGTATGCATAGTAAAAATGTAAACGTATTTACTGTGAAATTAAGGAACGGTTATTGACTGCACAAAAGTTGTAGTAAAATGCTACACATATGCATAAAATAATGATTCTTAAAATGATTAAAAATGACAATGAATTGATTAAATTCCCGAAACAAGGATAATTATCAATAAATTGTTGAAAAATGCAAAAATGTGTAAAAAATGCTATTTTGTGTTTTTGAATGATCAGGGCTCCCTTAGACGTTATTTTTAAATATATCGAGCCAAATTGGGTGTCAACAACTATGACTGAGATTTTTAGCCTCGTGGGGTTGGCCAGTTACTACCGTCGGTTTGTGAAAATAGTTGCTTCTATTGTGTCTCACCTGACTAGATTGACTTCAAAGTATGTTCCCTTTCAGCGGTCTGATGCTTGTGAAGAGATCTTTCAAAAGCTCAAGACTGTTGACTACGACTCCGTTCTTTGCAATACTCGTGAAGGATAAGTATTACTCAGTTTATTGTGATGTGTCCCGTGTTAGTTTGGGTGCTGTGTTTATGCAAGAGGGCATGATCATTACCTATGTTTCCAGACAGTTGAATATCTATGAGAAAAACTACCCTACACATGATTTGGAGTTGTTAGCGGTGGTCTTCACTTTAAAGATTTGAAGGCATTATCTATATGGAGTTCATTGTGAGGTGTTTACCGATCATCATATCCTTCAGCCTGTATTCAGCCAGAGGGATCTCAATTCTAGGCAGCGTATGTGGATGGAGCTTCTAATGTGGGTAAGGTTAATATGGTAGTTGATGCCTTGTGCCGCAAGGCAGTTAGTATGGGAAGTTTAGTTCAGCTGGTTGTTTCGAAGCATCCTCTAGCCATGGAGGTTCAGACTCTAGCTAACAATTTTGTGTGATTGGATCTTTCATAACCGGGAACAGTTTTAGCATGTGTTGAAGCAAAGTCATCTCTCTTGGAGCAGATTATGACTCAGCAGTTTGAGGATGCTTAGTTGTGTTAGATTCGTGACAAGGTGTTACATAGTGAGGCTAATGAGGTCGTTCTTGATGATGAGAAGGTTTTGAGGATCAAGGGGTGTGTGTGTGTTCCTCATGTTGGTAGTTTGATTCGTTAGATTTTGGAGGATGCCCATAGTTCCCGTTATTTCATTCATCCAGGTGCTACTAAGATGTATCGTGACTTGAGACAACACTACTGGTAGGGTTGGATAAAGAGAGATATTGCAGATTTCATTGCCTAGTGTGGGAATTGCCAGCAAGTGAAATACGAGCACTATAGACCTAGTGGTATGCTTTATAGAATGTCCATTCCCAATTGGAAGTGAGAGAGGATCGCCATGGATTTTGTTGTAGGTCTTCCGAAGACCTTGGGCAAGTTTGATTTAATTTGAATTATTGTGATAGGCTGACCAAGTCTGCACACTTCATTCCGGTTCAGGTTACTTATAATGCAGAGAAGTTGGCCAGGATTTATATCCAAGAGATTGTGCGATTGCACAGGGTTGTTATTTCTATCATCTCCGGTCGAGGTCCTCAGTTTACTTCCCATTTTTGGTAGATATTGCAGGCAAAGTTGGGTACTTAGTTGGATCTTAGTACCACTTTTCACCCCCAGACTGACGGACAATCTGAGAGGACTATTCAGGTGCTCGGGGATATGTTGAGAGCATGTGTTATTGATTTTGGTGGTCATTGGGACCATTTCTAACCCTTGGCCGAGTTGGCGTACAACAATAGCTACTATTACAATATTTATATGGCGTCGTTTGAGGCCATATATGTGAGGAGGTGTCGTTCTCCTATTAGATGGTTTGATGTTTCTGAGGCTCGATCGTGGGGTACAGATTTGTTGAGGGAGTCTTTATACAAGGTGATGATAGCTCAGAGTTGGCAAAAGATGTATACGGACCGGGAGGTTCAAGACTTAGAGTTTATGGAGAGTGAGCAGGTTCTTCTGAAGATATCACCTATGAAGGGTGTGATGTGATTTGGGAAGAGGGGCAAGTTGAGCCTGAGATACATTGGTCCATTTGATATTCTTTATTGTATTGATGTTGTTGCTTATGAGTTGGCTTTGCCACTAGGCATGTCAGGTGTTCACCCGTTATATCACATTTCTATGCTGAAGAAGTACCATTCAGATGTGTCTTATATCATTCGTTGGGATTCTGTGTTACTTGATGAGAATCTATCTTATGAGGAGGAGTCTATAGCAATTTTAGATAGGTAGGTTATGAAGTTAAGGTCTAAGGAAATAACTTTCATTATGGTGCAATAGAAGCATCGTCCCGTTGAGAAGGCTACATGGGAGACCGAGTTCGATATGAGTACCAAATATCCCTAGTTATTTGCTAACTCTGGTACTTTTCCCCTCGTTCTTTCCTTGTTGCTCGAGTATGAGCGATTGTTTAATTGGTATCTAATGTAATGACATGTTCATTTGTTATGTGCGTTTTGACTATTTTTCCCATGTTGACCCAATTTATGAAATAACCAGACAATCCTAGTGAAAGTTGAAGGAATTAGAATCTTTAAGTGAGAACGTTTGACCTATAGTTGACTTTTGGATAAATGAATATTTTTCAGAATTTCGTCAATTCCGTGAGGTCCAGAGGATCGTTTATGACTTGATGGGATAGTTGGGTTGGTTTCCGAGGCTTTCAGGAGCGTTTTGACAAGTGGTTGGAGAGTTGGTTTTAGGCTGTTGGGGATTGACTCGATTAAATAGACCTCCGATAAAAATTCTGAGACCACGAGTGAGTCTATAGTGTGTTTTTACGTATGTGTGCATATCTGGTTTGTGTCTAGGAGGTCTCGGGTGATTGTCAGATTTCAGGGTTGAATTAAGAAAAATAGAAATTATGTTGGTGTCTGATAACCTTCGCTGGGGTGAGGGTCAGTGCACCACAACGAATCCGCCTTGGCAAAGGACTGGTCCACTGTAGAGGATGTTGGGATTTAGTGAGGGCCGCCGTTGCAGGCTAAGGAGCGCGAGCGCGAGACCCGCTGCAGCGAACCAGTGACCACTGCAATGGTAGTCGGGAAATCAAAAACCCTTTTAAGTGAGTGATTAAACCCTTCATTCCCCATTCTGAAAATTATTTTCCCAAAGCATCTCTAGGGCGATTTGAAGAATTTCTTGGTGATTTATTCTTGGGGTAAGCCTCCTTAACTTTATAATCCTTTAATTACCTTTCATAGTCTTGAATCAATGGTGGAAAAACCTTGAAAGCTAGTTTAAGAGGATGAGTTCTACCTAAATAGTGTTTATTTAATTATTAAGCCTAAATGTGAGATTAATTGACGAGTTTGACTAATCTAAGCATGGATTTCATTATTTAGTAACTATTAGGCTTGAATCATCCATTTTTGTTGAGAAATTGAACTTGAAAAATCTACGGTTTTTACCTAATTTGGGGGTTTTGCATTGTTTGATGAAATTGACCTATTATTGAATTAATTTAGCAATTTGATAGTATATTAGAACTTTTAGAACGTTAGGTTACCGATTTCACTCTTAAATTACGATTTTACCCTTATGGGCAAGTTTTCCCTTTTTTCCTATAGTTGGTTTGGATTCAAAGAATAGTCTAGTGATATGGGTATTGTTAGTTTCATTTTTAACTTAGATTTCAATAATGACTAGACTTTGAGTATACCGTGACCCGCAGAGAGGTAAGGCGATTATGATCGTTTGTGACTCTCATTTGGCATCCAGGTAGGTTATGAGTTACCTTCTGGTTAAACTTCGGCTAGCGAAGCATATGTTGAGTTAGTTATTATCAGATAAAGCATGTACGCCTGGGTATGAAGTTAGGATGGAATACTTAGGTTTGGTATTGTTGACTGATTTGTGGGCTTGTTGCCTCTTTGAGATTTAATAACTTGTTATGTAGTGTTTGATATTAGATTTGCACTTAGTTGCCATATCGTGATTGTGATATAGCTGTCTCTCACTTATCTTTGTATTATCATGGGTAAAAGAACAAACTAGACTTGATACTAATATTATGATATGTGTCCATGTAGCATGATTTGGATTGATATGAGACACTTGATATTATCGTTTGACATTGCATTCATCCTCATTTCCATGATACATTGATATTACCTGTGATTGGTGTTGATGATCATAAGTGAAGAGGAAACATCAGTGATTCTTGCAACATATTTGATAGCATAAACATATCTAGGTTATGTGTGGAATGGCTAGCGGTGTGGTTGGTGTTGTAGAGTCATCTCTAGGTTGTGTGCGGAGTGACTGGTACATGGAATTCGTGGGTCCCCTATGAGTCATGACTGTTAGGACATAGAGATATTCCGCTCGGAGCATGTGTGTACGGAGATTACATTTGGCCATTGCATTGCATATTTACTCATCACTACATTCACATATTTCTTGAATTCTGATTTGATACTCTATACATGGGTTGTTTATTCTTAGAATTTGATAGTGTTTGTACTTGATTGTTAGTATGCCTATTCTTCAGTTTCATCCTTTATATATATGTTAGCTAACTGTTGTCGGCCTATGATACCTACTAGTACATAGTGTTTATATTGATACTACCTTCCTGCATTCTTTTTTACTGTAAAGTACGTGACAGACTCCACATCCACTCCTCGCGACTGATCCCGAGGCTTGTTGTTGAGTTTCAAGGATGAGCATGTTTGATGGATCCGCAGTCCGGAGACTCATTTCTTATTACTTGTCTTTTCTTGCATTTTGAGACAATATTCGTATTTTAGGGACTTTGTACTATTCTAGACTTGTAGTTTATTCGTAGTGGCTCTTGTACTCCTTTCAGAGCAGTTCCTTGGGGTTGTATTAGTATTGTATTCCATACTTATTTATATTACGCTTGAGACTTATATTTCAATTATCTTATTAACCTTATTGTGGTTGAATTAATGATTAAGGGATGGGTTGGCCTACCGAGGTGGGATATGGTAGGTGGCTGCATGACTAAGTGATTTGGGTTGTGACAGGTAGGGGGTTAGCCTCTCCTTCCCCCCTTCTCTCTTTCTTTGTAGTATTATTTTGGTTTCGCGTAGATCCATACCCTTATGTGTGTATTCCTATGTGTTTCTTTATTTGTTTTTATTGTTATATTGCTATCTTACTTTCCTTAAATTTTTCCATTGACTATGTTCTTCTTAGCCCAGGGTCTATCGAAAACAACTTCTCTACCCCACAAAGGTAGAGGTAATGTCTGCGTACATCTTACTCTCCCCAGACCCCAATGTGTGGGATTACACTAGGTACGTTGTTGTTGTTGTTGCCTACTTTTGAAATTAATGAACATTCTGATTTAGTTGATTAATTATAAAATTATTGGAGATGTCGTTTTTGAGTTTTCTTTGTATGTTGTGCTTAGGACTAGCCACAACATCTTGAGTACTTGATATAAAAGATATTAAGTTGTTTAATTGCATAAAATTTAGTGATTAAAATTTTATAACTACATTCATTAAGTCTAGTTATCTCATTAAAGTGGTAACCCGACCCCACAGAGAGGTAACTATTTTGGTAAGATTAATTGGAACGAGATAGTAAACTTTTTAGTTTGAAAATTATCCTATGCCCACATGTACAGATTGTTTCCTAGTTTTATTTTGGTTTACTATTCTAATAAAGTTAAGTAAATTTTGTGCATGTTTTGCAACCTCTGCCCATAGAAAGGTTTAGAATTTACTGAGAATTAGTAGTTACGTGATTCACTTTGATGGTTTGTACTTCATATCTTATGTGTGTATCCTTATTTTGCAGTTGACACAACTTTTCCTACAACTATCGTTAACGAGAATACTCGAATTCCGATGATGTCTGGTGATAACTTTACTGAATGGAAAGAGAAAGTCCTTCTCACTTTAGGGTGCTCGAACTTGGATTTGTCCCTCCGTGTAGAAGAACCACCTAAACCCACAAAAGCAAGTACGACATAGGATAAGGCTTATTATGAGCTGTGGGAGCGATCTAATCGCTTGATCTTGATGCTCATAAAGGCTCATATAACCCAAAGAATTAGGGGTTTCATCTATGTTAGCGATAAGGTCAAATCTTACATAAAGGCAGTTGAAGAACAATTTGTAATCTCTGACAAGGTGCTATGAAGAGGCTTTCAAGTATGACCTTTGACAGAATTCATACAGTGCGCGAGCACATTATGGAGATGAGAGACATTATTGCTAAACTCATGTCCCTTGAGGTTGATATGTCTGCAACATTTCTTGTGAATTTTATCCTCAACTCTCTTCCCGTAGAATATGGTCCGTTCAAGATATCATACAACACACATAAGGATAAATGGTCAATTAATGAACTCATGACCATGTGTGTTCAAGAAGACGAGAGGTTGAAACATGAGATACATGGAAGTGTAAATTTGGTGACTCGCGATAAGAGAAATGCGAAGAAGGGTAAAAGTGTTCCCATGAAGAAAAAATGCATTATTGATAAAGATGTTTGCCGTTTCTGTAGAAAGAAGGACACTGGAAGAAAGATTTCCCAAAATACAAGAAATGTCTTGAGAAGAAAGGTAATTTTACCTTTGTATGTTATGAATCTCATATTACTGAAGTTTTTGATAATACATGATGGATCGATTCTGGTTCCACAACTCATATTGCCAAAACCATGCAGGGTTTTCTAACTCTAAGGAAGCCAATGGGAAGTGAACAAAAAGTTTATTCTAGCAATGAGATGCCATCACATGTGGAAGGCATGGGGATTTATAGGCTCATTTTGAAAGATGGTTTTCAGTTAGATTTAGAAAAACTTTTTATGTTCCATGGTATTCTAGAAATTTAATTTCTCTTTCAAGACTATCAGTTGATGGTTATGATTTCAATTTACATTATTCTTTAGTGCAACTTTTGAAAGATAATAAAGTTATTGGTTTTGAAAATTAGGATGGAAGATTATTTAACTTTGAGCTAGACCCCACAATTAAATGTAATTTTTTAACTCTACATGATAAACAAATTGCCAATAAGCGATGTATTATCAATGAGAACTCATCAAGTCTTTGGCACAAGAGATTAGGATATATCTCTATTGACAGAATCAAAAGGTTGGTTAATGATGAAGTTCTAGAAGCTCTTGATTTTTCTGACTTTGGGACTTGTGTGGACTGCATAAAGGGTAAACAGACCAACAAATCCACTAAAGGTGCCAAAAGAAGTTCTCAATTGCTTGAGATCATACATACATTTATTTGTGGACTTTTTCTTACCCCTTACATGAATGGTGAGAGATATTTATCTCTTTTATTGATGACTATTCAAGATATGTGTATCTCAATTTTCTATTTAACAAATCAAAAGCACATAATGCTTTTAAAGTTTACAAAACAGAAGTAGAGAAATAAACAGGAGCTCAGATCAAAATTGTAAGGTCTGACATAGGTGGAGAATATTATGGTAGGTACATAGATAAAGGACAAGTTAAGGGTTCATTTGCTGAGTTCTTTGAAAGTGAAGGTATAATGGTGTGGCAGAAAAAAAGAACCGAACATTTATGGACATGGTAAGAAGCATGATTAGCATATCAAGTTTACTTTATCCTTATGGAGTGAAGCCTTAAAAACCATTGTGCATATTTTAAATAGGGTTCCATCCAAGGCTATCCCCAAGATGCCTTTTTGAATTATGGAAAGGATGAGAATCTAGTTTAAGCCATTTACACATTTGGAGATGTCCAACTAAGGTGAGAGTCTATAACCCATAACTAAAAAAGGTTGGATGAAAGAACAATAAGCGGTTTCTTTTAGGCTACGTGGTTAACTCTAAAGGATTTAGGTTCTATTGTCCTTCTCATTCTCCTAAAATTGTTGAGACTAGAAATGCTAAATTTCTTGAGGAACAAGAAGTAATTGGGAGTGGTTCGACTCAAGTGGTGGAATTGAAAGAAATAAAGGAACCACTTGTGGTACCTTTATATATTGAGAACTTGAATGTTGTTCAAAAAAATTCTCATGAATTATCCGAAGTGCAATAAGTTCAAGAGCCATCACCACATGAGAAGCCACATGAAGATTAACCCGTTGTACCTGAACCCATTGAAGGAGTGTCTGAACCAGTGGGAGTAAGAAAATCCTCAAGAGTTCATAAACCAGCAATTTCTAGTAACTATGTTGTATACCTTCAAGAGTCTGATCATGATATTGGACTAAAAGATGATCCATATTCCTTTTCACAAGTCATTAGTGGAGAGAACTTCACACTTTGGTATGATGCCATAAGACAAGAGTTGGAATCTATGCTAAGAATAAAGTCTGGAATCTCATCCAGAAGGAGTCTCTACTATAGGATCCAAATGGATTTATGAAACCAAAAGAGACTCATCTAGTAATATTGAACGATATAAAGCTAGACTTGTAGCCAAGAGTTTTACTAAAAAGAAGGCATTGACTACCATAAAACCTTCTCTCTAGTTTCAAAGAAGAATTCATTAAGAATAATCATGGTATTAGTAGCTTATTTTGATTTAGAGTTACATCAAATGGATGTGAAAATAGCTTTCTTGAATAGGGATCTTGAAAAGGAGGTATACATGCGTCAGCCTAAAGGATTTTGTGATAAGGATAAAAGTCACCTTGTTTGTAAGTTGAATAAATCCATTTATGGACTAAAGCAGGCTTCCCGCCAATGGTATATTAAATTTCATAATATTGTTTCTTCATTTGGATTTACGGAGAACATCATTGATCAGTGTATATACCTTAAAATAACTAGGAGCCAATATATTTTCCTAGTCCTATATGTGGATGCTATTTTACTTGCTAGTAGTGATTTGGGGTTGTTGCATGAGACGAAATAGTTTCTTATTCAGAATTTTGAAATGAAGGATATGGGTGAAGCCTCCTATGTCATTGGCATAAAGATTCATAGAGATAGATCTCAAAGATTACATGGACTATCTTAAAGGGCCTACATTGAAAGAATTCTTGAAAGATTTAGAATGAAAAATTGTTCACCTATAGTAGTACCCGTCACTAAAAGTGACAGATTCTCATTGAATCAATGTCCACAAAATGCATTGGAACAAGAGCAAATGAATGAAATTCCATATGCTTTGCTTGTTAGGAGCCTTATGTACTCACAGGTCTGCACTAGACCTGATATTGCCTTTGCAGTAGGAATGCTTGGCAGATATCAAAGTAACATTGGTCTTGATCATTGGAAAGCTGGAAGAAGGGTTTTGAGATATTTGCAAGGAACCAAAGATATTAAGACTCATTAGAGGTCATTGGATATTCAGACTCTGATTTGGGTGGATGTAAGGACTCTGGTAAATCTACATCTGGATACATTTTCCTTCTTGCTAGAGGTGTTGTATCTTGGAGGAATGTTAAGCAAACCATTTTTGTAACATTTATAATGGAAGCTTAATTTATAGCATGTTATGAAGCTATATCACAAGCATTATGGTTGAAGAATTTTATTTCGGGCCTTAGAGTTGTCGATTCTATTGCAAGGCCATTGAGAATCTTATGTGATAATTAAGTTGCAGTATTCTTTTAAATAATAATAAAAGTTGTAGCCAAAGCAAACATATAGACATAAAGTATTTGATGGTTAGAGACTATGTCAAGAAGCAAGATGTGAGTTTTGAGCATGTTAGTACTATTTTGATGATTGATGATCCTATGAAGGGTTTACTAGCTAACTTTTTCAAGGATTTGAATAAACTGCTATTTCTTGTATTGGAGTAAAAGTTTGGACATCTGTAAATTGAATACCTCTTTTTCACAACTATAACACGATAACATCCACAATTTAGTCGTTTAAAGCGTCTTATATATGAGAGATTTTCTCTCAATAATTTTTATATTTTTTATTATCAATTGACCAAACCATATTAGATTTATTATGCAAATTTTAGTATACTTATTTGTTGTCTGATTTGGCATAGTTCAAGATTTGCAATTACTTGCTATCGCATGACGCCCTGATTATATCAATCCCAACAAGGAGGTCCCTGTTTTCCTGGACTTTAGTAGGTTAAGTGCTTTTCAATATAAATATTTATTTTGATTGTGATTTTGCTGTGAGGACAACTATTTTTTTTTTTGTAATGTACTTGGAAAAACATCTTGTCTTCCCAGATCATGTCCATTACTAGATTTACAATATTCAAGTTGTTGTCCATTACTTTATTCTCTCCACAAAATTAATGATATGAGGAAATTATATGAGAAGAAAAAAAAAAGACACTTAGTACTAAAAGAAAGCTGGCGAAGGATAGCATATGTGGTGATTGATGAAGTAAGTTTGTTAACGGGGCAAGACAGGGCCAACTTGTCCCCCTAAAAGTGAGCCCCCCACTGATTTTCAGGTCGAATCGGGTCGACCTCATTTTTAGGGGGCGGATTGGGATGGAAATAAGGATTTGAACTAACTCGGGTAAAATCCTTAGTATCTTTACTAGAAACGTAAAAAAAATACTTAAGTTATAATCCTTGTTTCTGAATAACTCATGTATGCAGTTTGAAGATTCAATGAATCTTCTTATCGTGATATAGTGTGAAGAGAAGAATTCGTTCATGAGTTTTATCATATAACCCTTTTAAATATTTGCTTCTTTTTTCATGTTTTTTGTTTCCCCCACTTTCATTTATAAATTTATTTGCATTTTAAGTAAAGTAAGTAAACTTGAATTAACTCTAAATCATTTAACATGAACAACGTCGTGGTAATTGTACTCATTTGCATACCCGTATGATTTCAATTGAGTGTTAATTTAATAAATGATGAGAGTTAGTTCTACTGCTTAATATTTTTAAGGACTTGGACTAACTCACGTGGTGATTGTACTCATATTCATATACCAGTATGACCACAATTGAGAATTAATGTAAATAGATGACGAGAGCTAGTCCAAATCCTTAGTATCTTTAAGGATTTGAATTAATTCACGTCATTTATTTTACATTTATGTTTTTTAATCAACTATAACCCCAAGGGGTTGTTTTTATTTGAAGTGAAATGCAGAAGGTCTAAAGTGCCAAAAACAAAAATGAAAGGGCAAAAGTGCAGAAAAGTAAATTACATTTGATTGAACTAGGAAAGCTATTTGTAAATCCCTAAACATCAGTTCAATGCTCTTTGTTGTTGTTGGATGCTCCGCTCCACTTCTCCGATGGTCGATGAAATCCCACTGATATGTCGTTGTCCTTGCTTCATCTTCGTGTTCATCAGCTGTGAAAGGTATGCTCTTGTTTCTTCTTTCCTTATTTGGTCCTCTGATGCTGTGAAACTTCATTGTTGTGCTGGTACTTCCTTATTTCTGAATTTGTTATAATGGAAGAGAAGATTTCTTTAATAAAATTTATCATATAACCCTTTTAAATCATTGTTTCTTTTGTTTCATCCTTTTTATTTTCCATACTTTTATTTACAAATTTACTTATCTTTTAAGGTAATTAAATTTGAGGTCATTTACCCTCCCTTATGACTATGATGAGTTGTAAAGCACTTATCGAGGTCTTAACCGCATATTGGGATAACAATATGATGGTATTTAGATTCGGGATTATAGAGATGACCCCGACCTTGGAAGAGATCCGGGACTGCATAGACAGTAATGGAACCTGTCTAAGAAGGAGAAAGAAGACTGATCACAACCTCTTAGTCCCAAACAAACCTACAATATCCAAAAGCATGAAAATTCTATCCTTAGTTCAAGCCTCTTGGATCTCCGGGGAAACAGTGGCCTTTCGAGATTTGTACCAATATTTAAGGAAGAAAGAAGGGTTTATAAGTCATTCTCTAGAATTCCACACTTTCAAAGACTGAGATGCTACTTGACCCTTAGCATTTGCAATCTGTTTATTGGGTACTATGGTATTTCCTCAAAATTCCCTACCTTTTCATAAATCCCGAGTCATCTCAATCGCCCATTCCATTTTTTACGGCATAACCAATAGCGGAGAAACCAAATATTTTGACATAGTCCTAGTCATCCTCGCTGATACATACCGAGCCTTGGGTAGATGCAGAAACCAACGTAAGTACTTTCAGGGGTGCAACTTGTTTCTACAATGGTGGATCCTTAAACATCTTTGAAAAGTCGTAGAACCCCAGTCTTGCCTACTAATAGCAGAAAAAATGACCTCAAAAATAATTTACCAGATTTTGCTAATCAGACAAAAAGAGAGTAGTCCCTCTTCTTCGCAAGTTTCAAAGAAAAGGATGTACAGTAGAGGTTCGCCAACTTTATTTCAACATGGGTTGTAGTCTGAGACAGAAAGTGCCCATTCTTGCCACTTATGGGTATCCGAGGGGTTCGCCCTTATGCACCAGCACGGGTTTTGAGATAATTTGGAAGAAGGCAAGAGGTGCTTCAAGTCGGAGGCATATGCGATTATGTTATCGATTATGAGAAAGACAAGATCCGAAATATTGGAGAATACATCCGAGAATGGAAAATTCATCTCATATATGAGATAGGAGAAATTGCTGAAGTCTGTAATGAGGATTACAAGGAATGGTTGAAAGCAGATTTGTTGAGAGTTGATTTGTCACGGATCAACCAGTATGAGCGTGTCAGTGACAGAGAGTCTAAAGCCAAGATCAAAGTCAGACATATTTAGAGGAAAGACGACGATGGGGATGCTAGGTACTTGGAAAAGATAGAGGCTGGAAGAAAGACAATAATGATCTTAAAAGAAGAGTTAGGGTTTGCACATTGGTGTTTAGGGGACCCGGGGGATCATGTAAAGAGGGTTATGAAGGTTACACATTTGATGACCTTTCAGGAGAAGGGGTACGTGGTAGATGCTTTGATGAGACATCAACAGATTCAAATTGCGCTTCAATAGGCCAAAAAGGCCCAGAGAGACGGAGAGTCATCATCGGCCACCGGAGGAAAGTTCTTTTGACTTTCATTATGCTTTAATTTATGATGTAACCCTTCAGGGAGATTATTATTATTAATGCAATGATTATGAGGAGCATGGTTCAATTTAACAAATTGGCGCAATTCATGTTCAAATGATAGAAACGCTCTTGGTTTAACAAGGCTCATGGATGCGTTTTAATACTGTAATTGCTTGAATATATGCAAATATCTGATTATGTGCTTATTTCACGCATTTTTATTGAATATAATTGATTCGATGTTTCGAGACTCACCCTAAAAATAAAATCATAAGAACGTGCCTTAAACTACCAAAACACCACTCCCCGAAAATGAACCCTACTTATCGAATCCATTTATATCTCCCAGAAAGATTGACTTTGCTGAGATGGATGCTCGACATAGTTTGAGCACCAACCTGCCAGCTATCAGCACCAACAACAGAGAAGAGAGTGAAGCCTCACTCAGGATAAAGATCACCGAGATTGATGAAAGGATCGCCCTGGTACGGGCAAAGTTGAAAGAAGTCGATCACCTACTGAATCTCTCGAAAGAAGCAAGAGGAATGATAGAAAACTATGTACCCCTATCAGAAAGTCTAGGTACATCTGGAACACTGAAGGTTGAATTTGAGAGTCAACCACTTAGAGACGCTACCATCGCTGCATCTGCTGCCTCTCCTGAGAGCGATGAAGTTCCCCTAACGCCGAGTCAGATTCCTACTCTGACCTGGTGGGTCGTTGCTCTTAAGGCCTACACTTGTCCTTACCGGGTAACGCCAAGGCCAATGTGAAGTTAAGAGGTTTATGAGATAATGAGAGCAATGGGAACTGCACACCCCAGCGATGTGATATTACCCTCATTCGCTCCAGCATACATGCACAAGAGGTGTATGTTTCATATGAACAAGCCAGTACACACCGTTGATGAGTGTGTTCCCCTCAGAAGGAAAATAGTATAACAGATTCACAGTGGGGCTATCCGTCACATCTGGGGTCCCTATTCTATGTTAACACATGACCTTGTTACTGGTATGGGAGGCATTGATGCCAAAATCCATCTATGGAGGTATGACTTCACCATTTTTGAAGACTTCTACACCGAGATCTTCAAGAAATTGGTCGATGTTGAGAAGTTCCGTCCCATTAGGACAACATAGAAACCTTTATCTTCCAGAGCCAGTGGAGTGAAGGGTTGACTCTACCACTTTGGGTCATAACATTGAGGAATGCGAGGCATTCAAGTTCGAGTTGGAGCACCTCATCAGCAAATGGGAGATCTAGGTAGTTCTCCCTTCCCGTCATGAATTAATGTAGGCCAAGGGCCAAAACATGCGGTTGTAAGGGTGACAACCATCCATGGCTTCAAAGAAAGCCACATTTTGGGTAGATCTAGGCACCCCCACTGAATCAAATGTTATCCCTCACTTTTTTTTTGTAAAAGAACTGTGCTAGACATGATGTCGCAAGGAGGGATACGCAGGAAGCCCATATTGGGCCTAGTCTTGGGATTTTTGGATAAGTAGAAATCGGTGGGGGAAGGAATTATTTTATGTAAAATGAACTACGAACGGGCCTGACTTCCCCTGGCGGGATACATAGGCATTCTACTTAAGACTCGATCCTTAATATATATAAATATTTACTCCCCTCCCTTTTCCCCTTTTATAGAAGTAGTTGGATCCAGTTGGTGGACCAATCATTGGGGCTATCATATGAAGTAAGTAAATATACTCGAAATTTACCAAAAAGCCTTTATAAACCCTAAAATACCCGGAACAAAGAATTAATTGAATATTCGTATAAGGATGCATGAACTTATGTGTTTACTTGCAAAATATGTGTTTATTCTTGCATTTGATTTATCTAACTAACGTACTGACGTCACCTAACTTTTAGTGATTTTTCTCTTACAGAGGAGGTTAGCTCGTGTCGTGACGCTGGTGTATTACAAAAGATCAAAAGAAGCAACAACATCCATTTCTGAACAAAACCAAAGAGAAATGACTGGTAGTTCAGACGAGGAGGGCAACATCCGGAATTCAAGATCTCCTATACGACAGAAGGCAGCACAACATGAAGACATGATCAAAATGCTGAAAGACCTTCAGGAGAAATTGCATGGTTAGAGAAAGCCCAGATTGCTAGGGAAACGCAAACTGAGGAGAGAAGACCTCCACCACCCTTCCCATCTCTATCTTTCCCAATTTCGGAATAGTTTCCAAACTACCCCGCATGGAAGACCCATACCACATAGGAAATTCATACCAAACTCCTCCACCCACAAACTGCACTCAAATACCCAAGAGCACTCACTCTATACAAGTCCCTCTAACCATCAATCTCACCACATATCCAAATGTCACTACGCATATTCCCCAAAATAACCCAATATGATAAAATAACTCTTTCAAACCCCGGTCACTCAAAGTCATCTCTCACCAGAATGCGCAGAACTGGATCACTATGAACAGATGGACAAGGCCTGGAGGGCCTACCAAGAAAGGCTCGCCGAAAAGATGAAGGTAGAATTGGCTCAAAACATGGAGCAAAGGTTAAAAGAAATTGCCGCAGATGATGTCTTAACTGCTCGAAAGAACATCGGGCTAAGTTATGATAATTTGTGCGTATATCTGAGATTAGATTTGCTAGAGGGATTCAAAGTGCCCAAATTGGATGTTCAACGGGTTGGGAAACCCAATGGCCCACTTGCAGTCATATTGTTACAAATTGGTAGGAGTTCAGAACAACCCTGCTTTAATTATCAGGCTATTCAGTAGAAGTTTGACTGGAGAAGCCTCTGAGTGGTTTGCTGCTTAAGATATGTGATGGTCGATTAACTGGGAGGATATGGCAGAGTCCTTCATAGAATGATAAGTTCAACGTCAAAACTGTGCCTGATCGATATTATCTGGAGAAAATCAAGCATAATTCTACAAAAAGTTACCCGGAATATGCAAGTAGGCGGAGAGCAGAAGTTTCTTGTGTGCAACACCTATGACAGAGAAAGAATTAGTCACCACTTTTATCAGAGCACAAGTCCAGGATTTATAGGACATGATGCTTTCCATGGCCAGATTTTCAGAATGAGTAGAAATGGGAGAGGCCATAGAGGATGGTCTCAAATCCGAGAAGATCACTAGTGTGACTGGCAGAAGCTCCTAATCAAACACCATGGGAGGTGTGCACAAGAAAAGAGAGGATGTGGTGAACGTAACCAATCATCTAGTGCTAAACAAAAGAGGTGGGAAAAATTCCGTTCACCCATGCAAATATATCAATCACCGCCCCTCATCAGCTACCTAACTCTACCATATATCCTGGTGGCCATGTACTATGCTCAACCTGGCTACCAAACATCCCCGAGCTACCAAAGCCCTTGGCTTAACTCACAAATAGCCTCGCCAATCATCCAAACTCCAGAACCAGCTACCCAAGCTCCACAAAATTGCCAAGCCCCTCAAAATCACTAAGCCCCTCAAAATTACCAAGCTAAAAAAAACTACCAAACCCAAAATTACCAAAACAAACCACCCTCAGCAACATATAATGCGCCACGCCACAAGTTTGAGAAACAATTGGCTCAGGTGTTCACACCCATTTTAAAAGAACGCACATGGTTGCTAGAAGAATTACTTGCCACTGGCATGATCCATACAGTACCCCCGAAGGAGGTCGATCCCGAAAATCATTTCTATCAGGCCGACCAAACATGTGCTTATCACTTCGGTGGAGCCGGACACAACATTGAAGATTGCATTAACTTCAAACATAAGATTCAAGATTTAATCGACAAAAGAGAGATCACTTTGCAGATGGCTTCTCCCAATGTGAATACTAATCCATTGCCTAACCATGGCAATGCCACTATTCATATGATCGAGAGGGAAGAAGACTGAACAGTCTATAAGCCTCTAAGCCTGGCACCCGTAGAGGCTCTCGAGAAAACTATGGCATCATTAACTATACACGAATGTCCTTGGTTCAATTTGTTGATTCCTGCACTGGTAATAACACAAGTGGCCCCTGGCATTATCAAACTGCCCAGGAAAGAATATATTATTGAAGCCATCATTGCACATGGCATGAATATATCAGGGCGATGTTACACTCTTAAAGAACTAGCCTAAGAGGGCGTCAGAAAAGAGAACAGTAAAAGAAGACCAATCACGGAAGGTGAAGCTGAGGTGAGCGTAGGATACAACCCAATGAGTATTCTATTGTCAAACATTAGAAGAAGACTCTGACACAAATATCAGTGCTGACACTGTTGCTAAGTTCTTCCCAACACTGTTTGGTATTAATAAAGGTGCTGGATGAAGCTCGTGTTCCTACCGCCATGTCCAGCGAGAGTTCGGCTACCACGGTGGCCCATGTCATAAGAGATCACCAGATATCATTCAAAAGGGATGAGTTTTCCAATTAAGGGATAATACATAATAAAGCACTGTATATCACTATTTAGTGTAGAGGCAAAATCATAGCACGAGTCTTCGTAGATAATGGGGTCAGACTCAACATTTGCCCGAAAACCACATTGGAGCAATTGGGGTATGATACAGACATGATAAGGAAAAGTCACACCAATATAAGAGCATTTGATGTCTCACGATAATCCGATTGGAGAAGTTAACCTATGTATCCAGATGGAACCCGCTGAGTTCACCACAGAATTCCAAGTCATGTTAATATCTGCCAACTATAACATGCTATTAGGATGACCTTGGATTCACGCGACCAAAGCCATGTACTCTTCTCTACATCAAGTTTTAAAGTTTGTATAGAAAGGACACAAAGTAGTGATACACGGGGAAAGAAACATTCATAACTACCCCAATAACTCAGTTCTAGTGGTTAAGGAAGTTCCCAAAGGAACAGATTTCTATATGGTCGAGCTGGTAGGGTCTGCGTATGAAGAAGATGCAACACAAATCCCAATGCTATCCGCATACAATATGATTGCCGCCATAATGCTCTAAAATGGTTTTGAATAGGAGAAAGGTCTCGGGAGAAATATGCACGGCATTACAAAGCCAGTCGTAATAGCCAAAAACCAGTTCTGATATGGTCTCAAATATGTCCCCAGCTCTAAAGAAGTTTTTTAAGAAAGTGAGAAGAAGAAGGATCCACTAAAGTTGTAGAAACGAATTCCGAATCTATACTTGTCATTTGCCGTCAAGATACCAGCGCCAAATGCTGATAATGCTGAGGAAGGGATAGGGATGCTATTTTCATAAGAAGATTGCATGGCGATCTTGGAGGAACACAATGAAGTGCCCACGAGGGGCGATTGGCTCTCCAACTGGACTTTCACTCCACTCCTGGTTCCTCGGTAGCCATGATGAGATTTCTTACAGTTTTCAAAAATTAGTACGGTCGAGGCCTGACTATTCACCATTTACTTGCTTTCCTCATAATGTTTGTCAAAATAGAAATGACTCGATGTTGATCCGAGTTAGGACCACAAATGTGAATTAACTTTTGCAAATCAATGAAAGGCTCGTTTTATCAAAACTACGCTTAGATTTCTTTATTTTTCTTTTTTATTACTAATCACGCGTTGCCTTGCTTTTCAGTAATAAAAATGAATCAACCTCTAATGTCATGATATGTCACAAAGTGGGCGAATCAAGTATTGAAAATGAAGAAGAATACAAGGAATACAACGAGGAGACTAAGTTACCAGAAGATCTACTCGATGATGAGGACCAATATGAGAATAGACAGAAGACTATCTTGGATGAAACCAAATCCATCGATCTAGGATGCAAATGGATAGTCAAGGAAACACAGATAAATTCTCATTTGGGGTCACCATAGAAAGAGGTACTGATTGATCTACTAAAAGAATATGTGGACATATTTGCATGGTCTTACACTGATATTCCTGGTCTAAGTACAGATATAGTGGTGTATAAGTTACCGATCAATCCTGGGTTAGCGCCGGTAAAGCAGAAAATCAGACAATTCAAGCCCGACTTGAGCATGCAGATAAAAGAAGAGGTCCAAAAACATATTAAATTAAGAGTGGTAGAGGTGACCTCGTATCCCACGTGGTTAGCTAACATGGTGCCAGTACTGAAAAAGAATGGGAAAATTTAAATTTGTGTGGACTATCGAGATCTTAATAGAACCAGTCCCAAAGATAACTTTCCACTCACAAGCATGAGCTGCAATCTTTTGTTGATTATTTCGATGGATACCATCAGATCTTAATGGAAAAAGAAGTAGAAAATACAACTTTTGTTATGCTATGGGGAGTGTATCACTATCGGGTAATATAGTTCGGCCTTAAAAATGCCGGTGCCACATACATGAGAGCTATGATGACTATGTTTCATAACATGATCCACAAGGAAATTGAAGTATACGTGGATGAGGTCATCATCAAGTCAAAATAAGGTGCAGATCATATCACTCACTTGCGGAAGTTCTTCGAAAGGTTCCAGAAATTCAACCTAAATCTAAATCCGGCTAAATGTGCATTTGGAGTACCCACCAGAAAATTACTCGGGTTTATAGTCAGTCGGAGAGGCATAGAGCTGGATCCACTGAAAATTAAAGCCATACATGGTTTGCCTCCTTCGAAAACCAAGAAGGAGGTCATGAGTTTCCTAGGTTGATTGAATTATATCGATGGCTTCATAGCTCAGTCTACGGTAATCGTAGAACTCATACTTAAGCTCTTGAAGAAGGATGCATCAACGACGAGGAGTGATGGGTGTCAGAAAGAGTTCGACACCATCAAGAAATACCTCTCAAATCATCCTGTTCTGGTACCACCGAGGCTGGGAAGTCCCCTGCTTCTATATTTATCGGTGTCAGACAAATCTTTCAGATGTGTGTTGGGACAACACGATGAGGCTGAGAGAAATGAACATCTATCTGCTATCTGAGCAATAAGTGCACTGCTTGTGAAGAGTGTTATACATTTGTAGAAAAGACATGTTGTGCATTGACGTGGATAGTCCAGAAGTTGAGACATTATTTGGCATCATACACTACTCACCTCATCTCCAAGATAGATCTATTAAAGTATTGTTTTGCCAACCAATGCCCATAGGAATGTTGGCTAAATGGCAAATATTTCTAAGTGAGTTTGACATCGTGTATGTGGTTCAGAAAGTTGTGAAAAGACAAGCATTAATCGACTTTCTCACCAAAATCCCGGTGGATGACAATGCATAGTCACTTAGAACATACTTTCCAGTTGAAGAGATACTCATAGCAGACGAAGGAGAAGAATAGTCTTATTCAGGATGGAAAATGTTCTTCGACGGTGCCGTCATTACGAAGGGTCAGGAATTGGAATGGTGTTAATATCAAAATTAGGACAGCACTACCCAATGGACGCTAAGCTCACTTTCCATTATACCAACAATATGGCGGAATATGAAGCTTGCATTTTGGGTCTTCAAATGGCACTAGATAGAGACATCGATGAGTTTTTGGTAATCGGTGCTTCAGTTATGCTAATCCACCAAGTACAAGGAGAATGGATGATGAAGAACGCCAAGATCCTACTGTATGTCAACTTCATTGAGAGATTGAGCAGAAGGTTCAGAAAGATTATGTTCAGACATATGCCCAGGGCTTAGAATGAGTTTGCAGATGCTTTTCACCACCATAGCCTCCATGATACAACACCCCAAAAGCAGCCATATCGACTCAATTGAGATAAGTTTGAAGGACAACTATGTTTAATGTTCCCCTGTGGAAGCAGAGCCCCATGATAAGCCTTGGTATGCTAATTTAAAAGCTTACCTGGATAACAGAGAGTATCTCGAGGATACAACAAGTAATCAAAAAAACTCTGCTTCTTAGGACTTACATGAAAACTCTACTTCTTAGGACTTACATGAAAACTCTCATTCTTAGGACTTGTATGAAAACTCTGCTTCTTAGGACTTACATGAAAACTCTACTCAAGTTGACTCCTTAACTCTTAGACGGTCTCAATCCGTTATTAAGGAATGTAGGGGCGAACTAGCCCCCTTCGACTTCTAATAAAAATGACACATCTACGGATTCATGTCATAAAGAAAGAAGGATAACCCTTACATATATTTTTGACTTAGCAATATGAATTCCACGAGTTCTCGTATGCTCCACGAGTGAATATCTACAGTATATGAACAATTTGTATCAATGAAGGATTTATATTTCATACAACAACTCATTGAAACAATTCATCGAACACCTAGCATGCATAGAGTTTACATCATCTTCTATATGGAGACTTATGCATATCCACACAATTGAATCCTTCCATTCCTCCTCCATAATCTCCATAACACCATTTACACTCTAGTAACTCCATATCATACTCACAATTCATACAAAATAGCCAAACACAACTTATCATAACTTCAAGTTCACAAATTCATGTTCTATGGAATTTTCTTCAACAAGTAATCCTTAAACACTTGTATAATCCTATAGATAAGAAGATGGAGATGAAGCTTACCTTAGGCCCCCAAAATCAGTCCAAAACAAAGCTTACTTCACGACCAAGTATTCTGCAAAGTCGACACAATATGAAGGAAGATGATTCTGTGATAACCACGGGATTCCCTACGTCAGAATTATGTAGTTTGTCCTTTGTTTCACCTTAGATAATTCAAGGCTCATTAGAGAGAGTTTAGGAGATGTTAGGGTTAGGAAATTGGAATAAAATGAGCCTTGGTCGAGTTGAGGCTCTATTTATAGGAGGAGGGGAAGTTGGAACCATCATAACTTGTGGCGGTGTCTGCGAACTGCACACCGTGCCTGCGAATCGCAGGTTGGGTCGCAGACCTTGCCAGTGTCCCACCAACAATGTCTACCCTGCAATGCTTTCATACAACGTCCATAACGTTTTGTACAGAGCTTGTATTTATGAATTGTTTATTACATTGGAAAGTAGGATCCCTGAACTTGAACTTAGATAGGTTGTGCACTCCATAACTCCTTATATACGTAAAGATATGCCCCTGCCAAGTTGGGTAAAAAAATCATGTCCGAATTGCTGCCTGTCTTTCTCCGAATTTAACGAACTTAATTTCTTTAATTCGGTTGACCTCGAAACCTTTTGTTACACTCTTAAGACTTGATAACAACCTTTATTAACCTTATAAGGGTATCGTGAACTTTCTAGCTTACGTTATCTAGCTTACAATGATGTCAACATACAAAGTGCGAGGTGTAACATCCTTCACCCCTTAAAAACATTCATCCTCGAATGTTAAGTTTTATCCATTTAGTTATCTCATGATTGTGAATGTCCTCACACCAAGGTATCTTATCTATGGTCATCACCCACGTACGAGTATCACTTCTATCTCTATGCTTAATTCTTTATGATTCAAGCCTAGGTAATCCATTCTAATCTTTCTTAATATCTATAAGTCAGACTCCCTCTTGGTCCTTAATGCGAAGTCTCTTATAGGAAGTTATCATCTGCCCTTTGCTCTTCGAATATTACACTTTTTGTGCCCTTGGTCCCTGATTTACCTCAAATCGTCTGCTCTAGTCATTCCTGTTTCCTCTGAGATCTATTACTGCTTGATAGTCCTTCACTAACTTGATACCTCATCTTCTTTCCACCTTGATCATTTCAGCTGTTAGAACTTCTATTTCTACCTTCTCATCCTCAACACTCAATATCATCCAGAATTCTTTCTACTAATCTACTGTTGTATTGGCTCTTTAGCTGGCGATAATCGTTCGAGCTACAAACATCTCTTCGCATTACCTATCAAATGGGAGCTCAACATTGACTCCTTATGACTTAGTTCTATACAATATGATCTAGATCTAAAAGAAGGGTAACCAATCTTAAATGTTATGTAGCCTCCTATTTATAAATATGGTGCACAACACATCCATAAACAAGTCTCTACTACATATGGATTTGTAGACTCCCTAGGACACGACTTGCTCTGATACCACTCTGTTACACCCAAACCTAGGGGGTGTGGCTGGCACTCGGTACCTTGCTAGGTCTGAGTGTACCAAGCTGAACTCAAAGTTTGAGCCCTGAAGGAATGATAGGCCCTTGAGGCCATACTACAAAAATAATGTCAAACTTGGCCGACAAGGCCAAACTTGTTCTTATTAAGGGCTATTATGGGCCAAGGAGGCCTCTGTAACACTTATACTGACAAGCGTGATAAAATATAAAACCAGGGCTGGCAAGACCACTAACAAACTGTACATACTAAACATGTGTCTACAAATCCTCTAAAGATAACTGATATAAAACATTGTTGGGACAGGGCTCAGCCTACCCATAGTTTATACCAAACCTATGCTAACTGACCTCTAGACTCGGCTGCACTCCGGAAGAGATGGAGTCTTACTGATCCTTCGTTGAATCCCAATCTGCTTTACTGGCGAACTCATCTAACTGATTACCTGTATCTGCAGGAATGAAATGCAGAGCCCCAACAATAGGACGTCAGTACAAAGAAATGTACCAAGTATGTAAGGAAGGAACAAGTTGTGTATATATAAACTTTAAAGCTGAAGAACATAACTAAATAGGATAGAAATTTCTACTAGAAAGTAAGGACGAGAGTGGAATTACTACCTACACTATCTGTTCTGTCTCGGTTTTATGGACTACCTTTACTATCTCTGGTTTCTGATCTTTATTACATTACTATCTAGCATACAATATGGACTCAATACTCTGGCCTCACAAGAGGTCTGGTGTGTAAGTGTATGACCCTGAAGGCAAGTGTATCTGAATGGCCCCGAAGGAAATCTATAGTTGTGTAGTCCCGAAGGCATGCACACGTCTATTTAGCCCTAAAGGCAATCTATATTTTATAGCCCCGAAGGAAATGCGCATATCTGTATAGCCCCAAAGGAAATCTATATTATAGCAGTATCAATAGCCCCAAAGGAAACATCATAGCCCCGAAGGCAAGTGCATACATACACAACACGCAATCATCTATAAACTAAGTACATGCGTACATAACTCATAGCTCGTCTAGCACTTTTTTGTAACCTACAGTCTATACATACTATCTCGTGGGCTACTCTGATTGCTTTAGGGAGTCTTGTACTCTATTAGTTTTCGTTCTACTATCTCGTTACACTACTCAAGTATCCGGTGCCGCTGGTTCAAGACTTGATGGATAGGCTCAGTCAGGCTAGGTGGTTCACTAAGCTGGATTTGCGTTCGGGCTATTGGCAGGTTAGAATAGCTAAGGGGGATGCGTCCAAAACAACTTGTGTTACTCGTTATGGCTCTTACGAATTTCTTGTAATGCCGTTCGGCTTGACTAATGCCCCGGCTACTTTCTGTAATTTAATGAACGATGTCTTGTTTGAGTACCTTGATGACTTCGTAGTAGTCTACTTAGACGACATTGTCATTTATAGTCGCTCATTAGATGAACATGTAAGACATTTAAGCAAGGTGCTGTCTAGGTTGAGGGAGTACAAGCTCTATGTCAAGAAAGAAAAATGTGAGTTTGCTAAGGAAGAGATCAGATTCCTTGGGAACTTGGTGAGTCAGAATCACGCATGGACCCGAAGAAGGTGCAGGCTATTGTTGATTGGCAGGCACCAAGTGGCGTGAAAGAGCTGCGGTCGTTCTTGGGTCAAACGAAAGTCGACCAATGAATCAGCCGCAGCAATAGCACCGGGGAGGTCCTTCACGTTCTGGCTCCTCAAATCGTTCTGGGCCCAAGCTTGCATCCCAGATATGAAATTGTGCAATTTGTCCTCATCGGACATATTCTGAATATACATCATCAAGGAAGTGAACTCCTTGATGTACTCACGAACCGAACTCGTCTGCCTTAGCTTTTTTAACCTGTCCCTAGCAATCCAAGATGAATTACTAGGCAGAAACTGTTCCCGCAATTCCTTCTTCAGTTTGACCCACGAATCAATTCGGGGTCGGCCAACACTCATATCATCAGCATCCCGTGTTCTCCACCATAACTTAGCATCACCGGCCAAGTACATAGTCGTGATGTTCAGCTTATCATTTTCAGCAACACGGGAAGCAGAGAAGTACTGTTCCATATCCCACAAGAAATTCTCTAGTTCCTTTGCACTTCGGGACCCCATAAAAGCTTTGGGTTCAGGGATCTTCACCTTCGTTCGTTCCTCACCGCCAAGGCCCGTAGAGGCTACGGCCCTGCGCAAGATTCGGATTTCAGTTTGCAAACTTTCGTTTGCCTCCTTCAAATTGAGAATTTGAAGGTCAGCCGCTTTTCGGTTATTGATGAACTCCGCCATCTGAGCAGTAACCACATTTTTGTAAGCAGCCAATTCAGAATTAACGCCATGGATCTGGCTTATAAGATTAACCAGACCCTCAGCATCGTCAGTTATGCCAACCAGTGCCTCCAGACGATCAATCCTTGCCTGCAATTCAGTGTTAGTACTTCCACCAGCCATGATTCACAACGTAGAACCTAGGCTCTGATACCAATTGTAACGGGGGTGATTTTTTTTCTCGTCACTCCGTTCGGCAGTTAGCTAATTCAGCCAACTTCAGCCTAACTCTCAAACTCTCTTTAACACTTAGAATAATTTCGGGCAGAAAGGAAAGACAAGAAACGTTACGGGCCAATGCCCAACCTTTTATTTATTCTCAATAAGTAAAGGAACTCAACGTTTACAAAGGCACACACAAAACTGACTTTCACTGAAAAGGGACAAAGAGCTAAACACTTGCTCGTTTACTCTCTCACTTTTTTTGAATGTCTAATGCCTTAGCCTACTCCTATATTTATAGGGGGAAATTCTGCCTAAGGCAGTTACAAAGGGGGAGTTGGGCGCACTCTTCAGTTCCACGCCCAGAACACAAGGAAACATGGGGGCACGTCGCCCCATTCACGCCTTCACCCGCATGTTCACGTATTTACCCGCAATCGTCGGCCCACGAAGGTAACCGCTGCCATCTCAGCAATCCGCGTCGCGTCCAGCTCCGCGCGCATTTCTTGGCCCCGTCACTGATTCGTGTCTCAGCCCCGTCACTGATCCGCGCCTCTGGCAGGTCACGCATCCGCGCGTATTTCTCGGCCGACTTGGCGTCCAGCTCTGCGCGTCGCCCGTATTTCTCGGTCCAGCTTAGCCTTGCGGCCTTGCCCCAACACTCGACCGCATTCCTTGACATTTTTCCCCAATGTCTCGACGGTTCTCAACCAACCTTGTCGACCATCGCCCAATGTCGCGGCAGTGTCTCGACCATCCTGCCGAGACGACCGTGCCATGCTTGTGCCTCGCACAAGGCCCATGCCTTCGACCAGCTCCGTGCCAACACCCACGATGCCAATGCCGATCCTCAGTCACGCACGCCCGATAGGTGCCATGCGTCTTCGTCGGGCTAACCTTGCCCTCGGCCAGACGTGCCAACACTCACGCCTGCCCGAGTCATCCCACGACCTCGACCTGCCAAACCATACCAGTGCCAATGGCATCATCCAAGCCCTTTGGCCCTGTCTCTGCCGACATCCATCATAGCCAAACTAGGGGAGTAACAAACCACCCGCACCACTTGAACTCGACGTCCTCGTCGAGACTGTTTTTAGCTAGTCCTCGACTTCCTTTTCGAATTGCCACAAAGATGAAATTTTCTCCCAAGTAGCATCAGCTTCTTGTCTACCCTTCCACTGAATCAAGAACTCTGGCCGCCTATTCTTCTTGCTCATACCAAGAACCCGATGATCAAGTATCTTTTCTATTCCGGCATCAAACTGTGTGCGCACCACAGCCGGCACTCCCTTTTCGACTTGTTCCTTTCCGAATCCTCAGCATCCTCAAAGTAAGGCTTAAGAAAACTCACATGGAAGGTTGGATGCAATTTCAACCTTTCCGGCAGCTTCAATTTCTAAGCGACCTCGCCTACCTTCTGAACCACTTCAAATGGTCCATCATATTTGGGAACCAGACCCCTATGCCGATGCTTACTCACGATTTGTTTCCAAATCTGGGGTGTGAGTTTCAGCAGCACTTTGTCACCAACATCAAACTCGACCGACCTTCGATGTTGATCAGCATACTTCTTCATTCTTTTCTGGGCCTTGCGCAAACTGTCTTGCGCCTCGGCAAGCATCTCATGCTTGTCCCTTGCGTACCGATATGCAGCAGGGCATCGACCTTGACTCTTCTGTTTTGTAACATCCAGAGGAGTCATAGGCTGTTTGCCTAGCACGATCTCAAACGGGCTCATTTCTGTTGCCGATGACCTGTGTAGGTTATAGCAAAACCGCGCTTATTTGTATCCAACAAGTCTACCCAATTCCTCTGGCTCGCCGTCACATAATACCGCAAGTATTCCTCCAACAAATGGTTTATTCTTTCGGTTTGTCCATCAGTTTGGGGATGATTTGCAGTAGAGAACTTCAAATTCGTCCCCATCAAGTTGAACAAGGCAGTCCAGAACCGACCAGTAAACCGGGCATCCCGATCACTCACAATATCGCCTGGAACTCCAAAGAACTTCACAACATTTTTGTAGAACAGTTCGGCAGCAATATCCGACGAACACACCACTGGAGCAGCAACAAATATAGCATACTTCGAGAACCTGTCGACCACCACCATGACCGACGCCATATCCTTAACCTTAGGGAACCCACTAACAAAGTCCATCGAAACTGACATCCATGGCCCTTCCGGAATTGGAAGAGGCTGCAGCAATCCAGCTTCCTTCTTACGTTCCGTCTTATCTAATTGACATACTAGACAAGATTTCACATAATCTTCAATGTCCTCTTCCATTTTAGGCCAAAAATAAGCCCGAGACAGCAAGGCAATCATCCTTTCTACCCCTAGATGACCCGCCCATGTAGTGCCATGCGCTTCTTTCAACATGTCTTTGCGCAATCCACCACCCTGAGGCACTACGATTCTCCCCCCTTTAATATAGAGCAGATCTTCCTCGATCCAGTACCTCATCACAATTCCATCATGAACTTGACTCATTATCTTTTTATATAACAAGTCATTCACAGCACACAGTCTAATCTTATCAATAAAATCAGACTTCATTTTTGTAATTGAATATACGGCAGCAAATACCTCTTTGCGACTCAAGGCATCCGCAACATTATTGTGTTTTCCTGGCTTGTGCTCCCACACGAAGTCATATTCTGCCAAGAACTCCTGCCATCGCGCCTGTTTTGGACTAAGTTTGCGTTGCATTTTGAAAAACGTATTGGCGACGTTATCAGTCCGCACCACAAACTTAGTTCCCAGCAAATACACACGCCAAATATGCCAGCAGTGAACCACAATAACTATTTCCTTCTCATGAGTCGAGTATCGTTGTTCTGCATCATTCAATTTCCTACTTTCGAAGGCCACTGGATGGCCCTCTTGCACCAACACTCCGCCCACAGCTTTGTCGGAGGCATCGGTGTGCACCTCAAAAGGCATCCCAAAATCAGGCAGCTTGAGAATCAGTTCGGAGGCAATGGCTTCTTTCAAAGAACAGAAAGCTGCCTCACACTTATCCGACCAGCACCACTTGACATCTTTCTTCAGCAAATCCATCAATGAAGCCGCCTTCTTTGAATAACCCGCAATGAACTTGCGGTAATAGTTTGCCAACCCCAAGAACAACCGCAGCTCTTTCACGCCACTTGGTGCCTGCCAATCAACAATAGCCTGCACCTTCTTCGAGTCCATGCGCACTTGATTCTGACTCATAAAGTTCCCAAGGAATCTAATCTCTTCCTTAGCAAACTCACATTTTTCTTTCTTGACCTAGAGCTTGTACTCCTTCAACCTAGACAACACCTTACTTAAATGTCTTACATGTTCATCTAATGAGCGACTATAAATGACAATGTCGTCTAAGTAGACTACTACGAAGTCATCAAGGTACTCAAACAAGACATCGTTCATTAAATTACACAAAGTAGCCGAGGCATTAGTCAAGCCGAACGGCATTACAAGAAATTCATAAGAGCCATAACGAGTAACACAAGTCATTTTGGACTCATCCCCCTCCGCTATTCTAACCTGCCAATAGCCCGAACGCAAATCCAGCTTAGTGAACTACCTAGCCTGACTGAGCCTATCCATCAAGTCTTGAACCAGCGGCACCGGATACTTGTTTTTGATCGTCACCTTGTTCAGCGCCCTATTTCTCATTATGTCGTACCCTATTTCTAGTACCTCGTACCCTATTTCTCTTGGCCTTAGGGAGTTTCTTATTCCTCCTTAAATATGCGTACACACTCATCTTGATAGGATATTATGATCTCATCTTTTAGCTAGTATATCCTCATCCTATTTTACTTATGTTCTGCTACTAATACTTTAGCTCATTTATTCGGATCTCTGTCTATCCAGAACTCTTAGCTTATATGTAGATAGATTACGAATATCTTGGAGGTGTTAATAACTCTACTTCTTAGGACTTACAAGAAAACTCTACTCAAGTCGACTCCTTAACTCTTAGACGGTCTCAATCCGTCATTGAAGAACATAGGGGGTGAACTAGCCTCCTTCGACATCTAATAAAAATGACACATCTATGGATTCATTGACAGAAAGAAAGAAGGATAGCCCTTACATACATTTTCATCTTATCTATATGAATTCCACGAGTCCATGCTCCACCAATAATTATCTACAGTATACGAACAATTTGTATCAACGAAGGATTCACATCTTATAAGAAAACTCATTCAAATATTTCATCGAACACTTAGCATGCATAGAGTTTACATCATCTTTTATATGGAGACTTATGCATATCCACATACTCAATCCTTCCATTCCTCCTCCATAATATCCATTACACCATTTACACTCTAGTAACTCCATACCATACTCACAATTCATACAAAATAGCCCAACACAACTTATCCTATCTTCAAGAAAATAAGTTCATGTTCTATGGAATTTTCTTCAACAAGTAATCCTTAAACACTTATACGGTCAAACCTCTCTATAGTTTCCATTCGCTATAACAATGTTTCACTATAATAGCATGATTTTCTTTGGAACTGATTTTTCATGTTATATTTTACTTCTCTAAAACAACATTCTACCTATAACAGCAATGACATTCATTATAGCGATACACACTTTATAAAATTACCTCTCTATAAAAACCATACTCAAATATTGTGTAATTATATTTGTAAGAAGTATATTATGTATAAAAAAAATATCAAAATATTTATTACAATTATCAAAGGAAAGATTGAATTCCTTTTTGTTGAAAGTTTGGAATTTTTTTCCGGCTATTCAAGTGCTATATTATCACTAAGAGACTGCAATAAATGAAACAATCTACAATTATAGAAATACCATTCTCCATTGTTGGAGAAATATCGAACTTCTACATACAGATGAAAACCCCAATATAATAGTGAAAATTTAGAACTTATTAAGGATGTTGGTAGTGTGTCATCACTTATATCTCAAATCTCATGTCATAACACTAATCAAGCAATGGATGCTACCACTTATACGGAGTTTGATGCAACTCTTCCAATCCTTGAAACTTACACTGATGAAAAGACTATTGCACAAGTGATTGGAGTGGAAGAACAAGAGACAATGGATACAGAAGGTGACAATGAAAGTGTTGATGAAGAGCCTCAACCTATTGCTACTTGGGGTGTGATAGAAGAGTCAATTGTTAAGATCTTAGATAACCTTTACTTAATTTCCTTTTGCTGAAAGTTTGGATAAAATTCTTCATCAATTCAAGTCTTATATTATTGCTAAGAGACTGGAACGAATCAACCTATAATTAAAGAATTCGTACGCCAAACTTTAAATTGTATTTAAATTCTCGATTAATTTTTAAATGCATATGTTCCTTATATTTCAATTTTTATTGGTATGGTACAACTAGTCATAGATTTATTTGTAATTTATTAGTATTTTTAATTTTTTATTAACGAGATCTGAAAATCAATTGAAATTTGAAAATTAACAATTATATTATTTCATTTATAGCATAAAAAATACAAAAAAATAATTCTTTGCGTACTTTCGTTTATAACGACTAAATGAGATCAAAACATGAAATGTCAGTATTCATATATAACAGCACCTCACTATAGTGGCCATGAATTTCTCGGACAAATGCTGCCATTATAGAGATGTTTGACTGTATAATCCTAGATATAAGAAAATGGAGATGAAAGTTACCTTAGGCCTCCACAATTAGTCCAAAACAGAGCTTACTTCATGACCAAGTATTCTCCAAAGTTGACACAACATGAAGGAAGATGATTCCACGATAACCACAAGATTCCCTATGTTGGATTTATGTATTTATCCCTTTGTTTTCAACTTGGATCATTCAAGACTCATTAGAGAGAGCTTAGAAACTATTAGGGTTAGGAAATTGGAATACAATGAGCCTTGGTCGAGTTGGGGGTCTATTTATAGTAGGAGGGGATGTTGGCATCGTCATAATACATGGTGAGGTCTGCAATGTGCGGTTCTTACATTCAATGTGCGGTTCTTACGTTCCGCCACACCGTTTGATTGAGGTGAGTATGGAGCTATCGTTTGATGAACAATGCCTTCTTAGGCACAATATTCCTCAAATGGCGCTACGTATTCTCCCCCTCTATCGCTACGAATGGATTTAATCTATAGGCTTAGTTGGTTCTCAACTTCTGCTTTGTAACGTCAGAATGCTTCAAAGGCTTCATCCTTACTTTTCAACAAGTAAAGGTGACAATACCTTGTGCTATCATCAATGAATGTCACAAAGTACTTGTTTCCCCCTCTAGTTTGTGTGAACTTCAAATCACATATATCTGTGTGAATAAGTTCTAGAGGAGCGGTATTCCTTTCGACGGATCGAAAAGGAAGCTTGGTGAGTTTTGCCTTTACGCACACCTCACATTTATGTTGAGGGTTTACATCGATAGAGGGCAACAACTGCATATTTACCATCCTTTGGATAGACTTGTAGGTAACATGTCCTAATCTATGATGCCATAAATTAGAAGACTCAAGCAAATAAGAAGAAGGTTCAACTTTATTATTTGGACGCATTACAGACATGACATTTACTTTGAAGAGGCTTTCACAGACGAAGTCTCTCCCCACCAAAGTGCCATTATTAGTGAGTACAAACTTATTGGATTCAAACACTAGCCTAAAACCAACATTAACCAATAAAGGTCCAGAAATTAAATTTCTTCTAATCTCTGGGACGTGCATCACTTCCTTCAGAGTGAGTTCCTTTCCGGAAGTCATCTTTAGGACCACCTATCCTACCCCCCAGCACGTCAGAAGGAGCATTGTTGCCCATGAACAGCTTCTTGTCGGTGACTGGTGTGTACGTGGAGAAGGCATCTCTGTTGGAACAGATGTGTCTTGTAGCACCTGTGTCCATCCACCACTGCATCTTTAGCATGCGCCTTGCCTTTAGCCTTGGCTTTCTGTTGTTGCTCAGTCTTGAGCTTGCAGCATTCCTTGATCCTATGACCAGGTTTCCCACAGTGGTGACAGTTGCCTCTGAACATCTCCGTTGCGTGGGCCTTATCGTCTTTCTGGAACTTTCGCTTCTTGCTTGAGTTCCCTTTGGCCTCAGCCAGATTTACCTTTGCCTCAACAGGTTGTTTACCCCTAGGAAAGACCTTCTTGTTAACTTCCTGGATTTGGAATTTGATAACAAGCTCTTCAAAGGTCATCTCCTTTGTCTTGAGTTTCAAGTAACTCATAAACTCATTCCACGAAGAAGGTAACTTTTCAATCAACGATGCAACCAAAAGCTGCTCGTTTAGTTTCATTCCTTCCAAATCCAGGTGATGTAAAATCATTTGGAATTCCTAGACTTGGGACATTACTGTCTTACTATCCACCATTTAGAATTTTAGAAATTTCCCAACGATGAACTTCTTAGTACCCCATCTTGTGCGTTGTACTTCTTTTGCAGTTTTTCCCACAGCTCTTTGGCAGTGCCAACGGTGCAATAGACCATGTAGAGAGGGTCTGCCAAGCAGTTCAGTATGTAATTCTTACACATGAAATCGCTATGATTCCACGCATCAAGAACCATCTTCATGCCGTTAACGACATGGATACCAAGGCTCCCTTCACCCGTTTTAGCAGGCGAATAGTCCATTTCATCTCCAGCTTGTGGAGGATTTTCCATTAGGAAGTGGGCCATGCCCATAACTATTAAATAGAAAATATCTTTTGCTGCTATCTCTTAAAGTTTGAGCCCATGAATTTTTCAGGGCGATCATGGTGGGAGGCAGAAGGTGGAGCAACAGCAGTCGGGAAGGCAGCAGAGTTACTGCCTTGGACAGTAGCGACAACAGTAGTGAAGGCAGCAGAGTTGTTGCCTTGGACAGCAGCCGCAGTAGCGGGGAAGGCAGCATTGTTGCCTTGAGTGTCAGCAGTAGTAGCAGCAGCATCAGTCATATTTACAGACATGTTGCAGCAGTTACAGTAAGTAAATATTGTCTTAAACTTGTTGGTTACAAAGGTGCAGGAAACGGAAATTACAAGTAACTGCTAAGGATTACAAGAATTGAAATTACAATTCAACAACAAACTGAAATTACAAAGAACAAACTGGAACTGTTTGTGTTATACTGAGTCGAGTGTTTGCACTGTATTTAAGACAATATTACCCCATATGTATCCTTTCTACGTCCTGAATAATTGTCTCCCAAGATAAAACAGCAAGCGAACAAATAAGCAAAGGAAATTCAAGTGTTACCGTGAAGAATTTTGAGTAATGAAATGATGCTGAAAGTTGTGGGAAGACTGAATTCATTTCTGTTTGTGTGTTAAGTGTAGCTCAACAATGGTGACAAATGGTTCTTTATATAGTTGGAGAAGAGGCTCATGAACTGCCCACATTACTGCCATTATTGGCCAAGTAATGGCAATAATGGAGGTTGTAATTCACCAAAATAAATGGTGAATTTGATATGCAACGGATGACATTTAGGAAGAGTAATTCAGCCAAAATAAATGGCTGAATTGAGTGCTGCTGTTGACGTTCTATTTCTGCCCAATCTGACATTCTTGAAACTTCAGGGACCAAACTGTATATATGAAAGAATTCTGGTCCAAACTGTACATATGAAGGAATTCTGGTCCAAACTGTACATATGAAAGCACAGCCCACAGCCCACAGCCCGAGAACCCGGACCGGACCGGATGGGACGGGACGGGCGGGTGGCGGCGGCGGCACGCGTGTGGGCTTTCCTCGAACCAAAGCACATCTAGGTCCTCCCTCCTTTAAACACATGGGATACCCTTGGGGTCCCAAACCTCAAGCCAACTTTGAGACTTATAAACAAAACAATTCTTTCTTCCTCCACCGATGAGGGAGAATTGATCTCAATACCACACTTTTCCATGCTTCAAACACCTCATTTCGTGGATCAATATCTCTTTCATTTCTCAACGAAATTTGACGATCCTTGGCCCTACGGTCATCTATGTACTTAGTAGATTATGCATGTGTGAAGAACCAGATTCTCCAACATGCGGAACACTAGTGTTTAAGCCGTTAAAGTTGGTCGGACGCAACTCACGTCAAAGGCAAATTTCCAGCAGTTATAATGCTCAGTTGTGGTGTGCCTTTGTGATTAAGATGTTGTTTTGGAATCCATGCCATAATTTCAAAGGTCCTGAGTTTGATTGAATATGGATACTCATGTAATGTTCATGCATTTTTTCTAACTATTTAGGCTCAATATGTTATGTTTGCAAATCTTGGCTCAATATGTTAGGTTCATATGTTAGGTTCATGCATTCTTGCAATACAATGAAACTTATGTTGACTTTTGCAATATGTTTTCATGTGATGTTTGTATTAGCTATATGGGTTCAGAATTTGACTTATTTATTCTTGAATATGTGATTGTGTTTGGTTTCCAATATGTTTTCAAACTTGTAAAAGGTCAAGTCTAGGAGTAGGTGTGAATTTGTGTGTTTGACTAGCTTCTAATCCATTCCATGCCTACTGTTGTGTCTATATGATGCACTAAGTTGAATTCCATATCTGCTCTATTTATTTCTGGGCTATACTATACCATATCATATGCTAGACATTGAACTTCTGCCTGTATGAACTACTTGTTGGGTTATCATAGATGCTTCTTAGGGAATAATTCTACAATTTGGTCATGTCATAACCATCTTGATTTATGTTGGATCTGTTATTTCATAGGATGACCATTGTCAAGTCCATTTAAATCTCCTATTAGTTGTGCTATGTTTTTTTCCCAGAGGATTAGTATGACCAATAGGCTTGGATCATGTGTGTGAACCTTTGCTTTGACATTGTTGGCCTAAGGTCACTTAGGATACCAGTCCCAGATCACTTCGCTTGATATGTATATGCTCTTCCTTCATTTGCACATAGATCTATATTCATTTTCGTTGGCATTGATTTAGCTCCTCTGTATTCATCAACTCTACCTTTAGTATTGGCTATAGGTCACTTGTTTAAATGTTAAGTTGCTCAAGTAGTGGCATTGTTTAAGGTTCTATGAGTTATCTTGGCCTAAATGGCCCTACATGCCTAAAATTCTATCTTTTTTTGTTATTTGGATATCTTTATTTGTCTCACGTATCTATGGACTAATTACCTGCTCACTTTACCTATAGAGAATTCATTATATTTAATATATAGTATATGTGTTGTTGTGTATGCTTACTTTAGGTTAAGTAGTCTTGCATCTCTGAGATATTATCATTGATTGATTACCTATTCATTCTTATGTCCCATAGGCAGTTCAACTTGACCTTAATGCTTAGCTTAGACTGAGTAATTTGCATGCTTAGAAGATTGTCACTCTTGTTTGAAGACTTGCATATCGATGTGACCAGCATGTATACTATATCAGCTATGTCATACACCTATTTGTATGAATACCCTTAAGCTTAGTACAACATGAACTGATCTCTATCAGTGTGTACTTAAAGGCATGCCTTAAGAGTGAATACCCAGATTTACTGCTACCTTTGTCTTTTATAGTTGTTGAACCATCTCATGTAATATCTAACACATTAGGTGCTAATTTGGTTAATTCTATACTTGCCTAGGGGCCTACATGTTTGATATGGCATGAGTAATCCTTATATGCTTGAGATGTATTCTCTTTTTTTTTTTTTGCCTAATCCATGTTGATATGTACATATGTCCTACTAATGTGATTACTTATGCACCCTACCTATTATCATATCCAAAAGTTACCATGTTATCCTAGCAAATCTTACTAGTTAATTATGTACAAACCAAGATGCTCTGATTAAACTTTCATGCCCTATTGAATCTACTTTTGAAATGATTGCTAGTTTGTCTACCTCTCCATAATGGCCTTTCTGAAGTATTTAGTCAGTCAGGGTGTCACGACCCGACCCGACGGGCCGCGACTAACCGCCCTAATGACGTCATTATACTTACCTGTCACACATAATCCAACTAACCCTTAATGAGTCGAAATCCGGCGAAGCATAACGTCGCAATAACAACATATGCCAGGGTAGGCAAGCCGACAAGGCTGCCTTTACCCCCGAATGCACCTGTCTCCTGAGGAGTCACAATTAGCCAATATAAAATAACAAGCAAGCCGACAAGGCTGCCACCAGATAGTAACGTATATACATGGGAACACCCCAGCACATAATACAATAACATGACTGACCCAAACAGAGTCATAACCCTTACATACGTACAACCCACCACTGTCTACAGACCTCTATAAGAAGAAGAACGACATATGACGGGACGGGGCCCCGTCGTGCCCCTAAATACAACGAAGCTCTAAAGAGATTCGGTACCAACATGACAAAACTACGGATCAAAGGAGCTTTCCAACCTCGCCGAGTAGGAACCTAGGCCCGAGGTTCACCAACCGAGAGCATGTACTGCGGGCATGAAACGCAGCCCCCGAGGAAAGGGGGGTCAGTACGAAATAATGTACTGAGTATGTAAAACATGAAGCTGTAAAATAAATCATAAGTAGCCAACAGAAACATGAGATCAGTATAAAAATCAGGATCCAAATCCAACTGTGCCATAAACCATAAAAGTCAGCTGTGCCTTATAAACATGAGAGGCAAGTCAAGAAAAACATGCATGCCTGTCCATATACATATATATACCTGTAACGTAACCCGGCCCACTAATGCGGGACTCGGTGAATCATATCATAACCCGGCCCATGCTGGGACTCGGTAAATCATCTCTCATCTATGGATCCATCCTACGTTACCCGACCCTCTAGTGAGGGTCTCGGTGAACAATGCAAGGCTGTGCACGAGTCGTAACCCGGCCCGGGACTCGGTGAGGTGAAGTAGTAACACTTAGCACGAGTAGATATCATGAGTGCCATGCAAGTAAAAATCATCATTTGACTCTCAATAAAATCATTACAATAACGTCATAATAAACTCTTTGCTGAAAAATCATAGGCACTTCTCATAACAATCCTCTTTAGGAATTAAACTATATAAGAATTAAGTACGTCCGCCGTACTTTCATTAAAGCATGCCAAAAGAAAGAAGTAAGGGTTTCACATACCTCTTAGACGAACTAATCAACCCAATATTAGAGTATGCCTCATTTTAGAACTTCAACCTTGTTGTCGAATTTATCTAAGTTCCGCGGTTCCCTGTAAGCTCTATGAATGATTATCTACATCATACGGACGAATTACATCACAATCGAATCAACATATTAAAAACATATTCTTAGGGACATTCTAACGAACACTTTGAAAGCGTAGAACCTATATTCCTTCTATATCGAAATCTATGTAAGTAGTGAAACATTCAACTCTCTTAATCCTCCTTCTTATACTATTACAACCTCCAAAACAAGTACCATAAATTCACATGCAATCCCAGTACCTCCCAATTACAGCAGTCCTAACGATACCCAACCCAAATTCGCATTGTCGACAATCGTCTTAAGAACTAATAGCAAGAAAAGACTTCTGAAAATTGTACCAACTATTAAGAACAAGGAAGGTTACCTCATTAAACACATCGACGAGAATCGTTGGGAAACCCTTTTGCTCGACACCGCTTTCGACCACAGAAAATGCGAGAAACAGGGCCCCCAAAAATGACCCCCAGAACTCCTTCAACGATTCTGGGTCTCTTGCTTGACCTCGAAATACGTAGGCTAGTCTAAGAACTTTATTTAGCTGGAATCAAAGTTCAAAACGTCATAAATTTCTCCTTTTGGTTGTGCGAAAACTCATAGCATTTCCCCCAACTTCGACTGAGAGCTCTAGGGAACCTATCAATGGAGTTTTCTGCTTCTGCTAGACTCGAATTGATGGAGGAATTTTGATTGAGATGAAGAGAGCTTGAAGAACTGATGGAGTTGAAGAAATGAAAAAAAAAATGGAGAAAAGAAGGCCCTTATAGGCTGATATCGGACGGTCGATTTGGGGCTCACCCCCAAATCGTTTATAAAATCACACTTACCAAACCCCACTATAAATTGTCCCCTCCCTAATTAATTAATTCCACAATTAATTAATTATACACACAATTAAATTTTCGGTCTCCAATTATTTAAATCCCGACGATTACTAAAATCCTCATATGTCAATATCATACTTCCCGTAATAAAATACCAGTCTATACTCTCTACGGGATACACAATTATTTAAACTCCGTCGTCATACTTACTAAATCCCAAAATTATTTCGGGATCACGCCCTTTTATATACTAATCCTCTTATTAATATATACCAGTACAACGAAATTTTTCCGGGTCCGGGTCTACTTACCTACGCTATGAGTTCAACCACTATCCGAAAATACGGGGCGTTACATCCTTCCCCCCTTAGAAACATTCGTCCTCGAATGTCGATACGGCATTTCTAACCTTTGACACCATACAAAAAGAATACACAAATTGCTATTCCAATTCCTCAAAAACAAGGGGTACGACATTCAGGGATTAATTCAGACTATCTTTTAAAGCGTGAGAAGATACATATCCATCCATAACTACTTCTAAAGGATAGACTCAAGTTTCATATGCGAACCAAAATAAACACATGGTGACTACATTCTTTAAATTCAACAATAGGTAAAGAAGGTAGAAGATCCTAATATATAATTTTAGAGTTCTATACGCAACCTAGTTATTTATAAAAGCTCACACCTCAATACAATTAGCCATGCAACTGTTTTTATACCATTGCGGTTGATACTTTTATTGCACTGTTTTTGGGCTAGAGTGCAGCAACACAACTGCTGATTTTTTTTCACTCTGCCCCTGCCCAGAATTTTAGCCTACAGCTGTCTCAAAATAAAGGCAGCAACATGTGTTTGTGCGAGGCACAATTCCACCAAAATACGGCGGTGATTACGGTAGCAAATAACAGCAAAATAGCGATCAGCGGTAGCCAAAACAGCAGCTAAATAACAGCAGAAAATGAGCTCAAATACCAGTCCAAAATAGCAGCCAAGACAGCAGCTAAATACAGCAGAAACTGAGCTCAAATAACAGCCAAGATAGCAGCCAAGACAGCAGCTAAATACAGCAGAAAATGAGCTCAAATAACAGTCCAAAATAGCAGCCAAGACAGCAGCTAAATACAGCAGAAAATGAGCTCAAATAACAGTCCAAAATAGCAGCCAAGACAGCAGCTAAATACAGCAGAAACTGAGCTCAAATAACAGCCAAGATAGCAGCCAAGACAGCAGCGAAATACAGCAGAAACTGCATCTAACAGCAGCCAAAACAGCAACCACAAAGGAGGTATAATGCAGCAAAATTTGGTTCAATGCATCCACTACTTACCCCATGGCACAGCAACCCAGCACCCTCACTCAGCTATACCTCACACAACACAGCACAATGTCTTCCTATAGTGTAGTATCTGTCTTATCCTTGAGGAAATGACAAGCAGCTCATCAAGATCCTGTACTGCAGAAAATATACTGCAACACCTTGGATAAGAATGCAGCATTTTGTAATCAAAATAGAATGGCCCAAAAATTTTGCAATAAGTCATACCCAAAGTAAAGTGTTAATGGCTAAGGTATAGCAGTCCTCAAGGTCAAATTATCTCAAAATATGACAGGTTCCAGCCTTAAACACACAAAGCATTTATCACCTCGGCGATGCAAAACAACTATAATTCGAGAATTCGGTATTTTAAGAGACACAAGCCTTAACAAGGAATGTAGATAACTAGGAGAGGACAACATGCTTGAAAACAGGACCTTTGAGACTAAAAAGGGGGCAGCAACATCTGTGCCAACTGAGGCAATAATATATGATTAAAGGCCCACAGGGACATCAGTAGCAGCAACAAAACAGCAGCTAATCAGCAGTAACAAGACTAGTCTAAACATGCTAGATATTTCATAAACCAGCTGGTCCTTAGGCAACATGAAAACAAGTAACTAAATGCAACCTACTCTGGTTAGGTATGCAGAAATGGGGCTTGACCATGTTGAGCCTCTATTCCAAGCATAACCAGTCGGCACCTTAATTAATACAGATTCATTTACCAAGTTCAGGTCTAGATTGGTGGTGCCACTCACCTATGGACATGGCTATGTAAAGCCTAACATCGGGGAAAAAAAAAACAACTCGAAATGCCAATACTAAGTCAAACACCCCTTTATACCATAGTTAATAGGCATCAAATACTTGCCGGGTTAATCTTGCTTCAATACCTGCACCTAACCTACAATCACACCATATCCAGGGCCACAACAAATACCTTAAGAGGCTGCATACCAACAGTTCATATAAGCAGAATTACAGGGTCCAGAGGAATTTTCTGAATCACCCCTTTAAAGGCCATCATGCTGAAATTAGCCTAAGTTTATCATTTTAACTTGTTAGGAACATATGTCAACTAGCATATTGGTCCTAAGCTTTTATTCCTATCTTACACATGCACTTAAACTAGGTGGATTGGTTTACACATTGGCAATGATAACATGGATACATGAATGGGTGCAGAAATACTCTTTTCTAGGCATTCATAACATAACTTCAACATTCAGACCACATAAAGTTCAAGTTACAAGAACATAGATACAACAAGTACATACCTAAGAAAACAACTTAGGAACTAAACTTCCCTTTGGACATACCACAACCTCTTGGGTCAGTGTTAAGCTCATAAATTCCAACAATAAACTAAAATAAGTCCTTTGGTTTAAAAACAAAAATTCCAGTTTATATCACAGTATGCATCCATAGAAGTAACAAAGATATCAATAGCACAGACAGGACATTATGTAGTCATAATTGAAGCTAAACATGTCATTGGAGACCACATGTAGGCTACATCATTTCAAATTATTGGATACCACATGGAAAAACCAAAAACGATAAGCGACATATTCTCTAAGCTTATACTCAACCAAGGTTACTATTGTACTTATATGAAAAATGTAATAGAAGCCACACCGATCTTTTTACTATAACCAATAAGTCATAGGTTACTCCTAACTTTAGGTTAGATTCATATCACGTCGGAATTGTATCTACCAACACTAATCACTTCGAAATCAATCCAAACAAGGTTATTATCGCTTAACTTATGCATACAATAGTTTAAAAGTCATTTCATGATTCAACTAAAATTACACCGGACTATACAACAACCTTATCAACCAACATGCAAAATCCACATATTCCTTTTTGATTAATCCAAACATATAACCATTTATTTAGGCATGCTTAGTCATGTCTTCTAACATACCCCAAATCGGTAAAGCAGGCTCGGAATCTAGGTAATATTCATAATTCACAATCATCACATAGGCTACCCTTTATCAATTCCCGTCATAATTAACATCACATAACCTCAACCATATCAACACACTTAAGTCATTCTCTTCTAGTTTTAAATTATCATATCGACGATATAAGACAAGTTTTGCTAAATAGGACAACTAATCTTGCTCTTAATTAGAGGCGCTTGTTTTAGGTAGATAATATGACCAAACGACTTACAGATAGCCAAAGAGTTTCCAAAATAATATATCGGTCATCACATTAATTTAAATAACCCATACATGCTAAACCTAACTTCAATCGAACCTGCCAATCCATGTCATGCTAACCTCATCACTACTCACTTAATAACTTAACCAAATCGGCAGAAGCAAGGGAATGCACATAGTTGAGGAACTACTCAAATATTCATCTTTCATTTTTCATTGGGACATGCCAAGGATAGATATGACCCTTTAACCAAAGCAAAACATACACCAAATATGCTCCTAAACTATCCTTCGATCACGACAAAGACTTAAACAAAACACACATCCATTTCAAAGTCATTAGGTGATCCTATCATAATTATAACAACATCCTTATGCTAAATCTTAGTTCCCTTATTATAGGCGAGATAACTAAATAACTAAAAGCATTAAGCCCTTCAATCATTTACACGGGTCATACAAGGTCAAATGACTCGTAAACCTAACAAGACAACCACTTAACACACAAATAATCGTCACACAATACTCTAACATTGTTTTCATCAACTGAACCTGCTAGACATTAATAGAGTAGTCACAAATAGCCACAGTATTCACATATATTACATAATGCTTGGCATAATATATTCAAGGTTTAATAGTTAACTAAATAAGTAAACCGTTTATTGCAGCAGCCAGTCATTCCTGGAATTATGTAAGTACTCAATTTTCCACTCCCTTAAGCAACTATTGACAACATGTTTAGCATACGAATCTATTCCCTATTTAAGAGACAAAACGCAGGCTTGGGTTATTAGAACATTTTGCATTCTTCATTATGATACACAGAGACAATTACGGGGGAAATTTTAATCAAACATAAATGATATCTAGACAAGTCTAATTAACTGTTTAGGGGTAGTCCTACTGAGCAAAATTGGCAAAGATAGGTCCTAACACAAGTGATTTATACTCAACCCACATACTGTACAGGGACATTAACAGACCACCCTGTTCCGAAAGAAGTATGACCAAGACAGAATACATTTATACATAACATGGATAGCATAACTCATAAGAAAAGCTGGAACACATCAACTTAAACAGGGTAATATTACAACATGTAGAGGACCATCTACTCCTAAGCCCCATCCACAAGTAGGACAACCCGTTAACGACTATCAACTACCTGCTGAACAAATTTCAAGGACTTATCCAGACAACTTGCTTCAGAGACAACAAACCTTATATGTACAACAGTAGCGATTCCAGTTTTTCGCATATCTCATATTCCTTTTCATATAACCATAAGCATACCAAAGAGTCATCACAACTAATAGACTTCACATATACCATGTACTATAACCCAGATCAAACATAAAATATTTTACTCAAGAAGGCCTTGTATATCTAAGGTCTCAACGATTATCTAATATGCTAAGAGTCTCAAATATTCCATGTCCCAAACTTACATTATTTCTCCCCGTATACGAGTAAGGTAGGTTCTCATAACCTCGAATTCGTATTGCCCTTCTAGCGGCTGTCGCATTCTTTGGAGGCATAGCTGTAACACATTAATACGTCAGAGAGGGAATAACCTAATAGCATAGCTCTATCGCACGATCTTAGAGTAAGAAGAATAGAAACCAATCCTAAATGTCCGGCAGCCTCCTGCGTATAAGTATGGTGCACAACATACCCATACACAAGACTCTACTAGACACGGTCTGTAGACGTTCCGAGGACCAACCTGGCTTTGATACCACTTTTGTCACGACCCGACCCGACGGGCCGCGACTAACCGCCCTAATGACGTCATTATACTTACCTGTCACACATAATCCAACTAACCCTTAATGAGTCTGAAATCCGGCAGCATAACGTCGCAATAACAACATATGCCAGGGTAGGCAAGCCGACAAGGCTGCCTTTACCCCCGAATGCACCTGTCTCCTGAGGAGTCACAATTAGCCAATATAAAATAACAAGCAAGCCGACAAGGCTGCCACCAGATAGTAACGTATATACATGGGAACACCCCAGCACATAATACAATAACATGACTGACCCAAACAGAGTCATAACCCTTACACACGTACAACCCACCACTGTCTACAGACCTCTATAAGAAGAAGAACGACATATGACGGGACAGGGCCCCGTCGTGCCCCTAAATACAACGAAGCTCTAAAGAGATTCGGTACCAACATGACAAAACTCTGGATCAAAGGAGCTTTCCAACCCTTGAGTAGGAACCTAGGCACGAGGTTCACCAACCGAGAGCATGTACCTGCGGGCATGAAACGCAGCCCCCCGAGGAAAGGGGGGTCAGGACGAAATAATGTACTGAGTATGTAAAACATGAAGCTGTAAAATAAATCATAAGTAGCCAACAGAAACATGAGATCAGTATAAAAATCAGGATCCAAATCCAACTGTGCCATAAACCATAAAAGTCAGCTGTGCCTTATAAACATGAGAGGCAAGTCAAGAAAAACATGCATGCCTGTCCATATACATATATATACCTGTAACGTAACCCGGCCCACTAATGCGGGACTCGGTGAATCATATCATAACCCGGCCCATGCTGGGACTCGGTAAATCATCTCTCATCTATGGATCCATCCTACGTAACCCGGCCCTCTAGTGAGGGTCTCGGTGAACAATGCAAGGCTGTGCACGAGTCGTAACCCGGCCCGGGACTCGGTGAGGTGAAGTAGTAACACTTAGCACGAGTAGATATCATGAGTGCCATGCAAGTAAAAATCATCATTTGACTCTCAATAAAATCATTACAATAACGTCATAATAAACTCTTTGCTGAAAAATCATAGGCACTTCTCATAACAATCCTCTTTAGGAATTAAACTATATAAGAATTAAGTACGTCCGCCGTACTTTCATTAAAGCATGCCAAAAGAAAGAAGTAAGGGTTTCACATACCTCTTAGACGAACTAATCAACCCAATATTAGAGTATGCCTCATTTTAGAACTTCAACCTTGTTGTCGAATTTATCTAAGTTCCGCGGTTCCCTGTAAGCTCTATGAATGATTATCTACATCATACGGACGAATTACATCACAATCGAATCAACATATTAAAAACATATTCTTAGGGACATTCTAACGAACACTTTGAAAGCGTAGAACCTATATTCCTTCTATATCGAAATCTATGTAAGTAGTGAAACATTCAACTCTCTTAATCCTCCTTCTTATACTATTACAACCTCCAAAACAGTACCATAAATTCACATGCAATCCCAGTACCTCCCAATTACAGCAGTCCTAACGATACCCAACCCAAATTCGCATTGTCGACAATCGTCTTAAGAACTAATAGCAAGAAAAGACTTCTGAAAATTGTACCAACTATTAAGAACAAGGAAGGTTACCTCATTAAACACATCGACGAGAATCGTTGGGAAACCCTTTTGCTCGACACCGCTTTCGACCACAGAAAATGCAGAAACAGGGCCCCCAAAAATGACCCCCAGAACTCCTTCAACGATTCTGGGTCTCTTGCTTGACCTCGAAATACGTAGGCTAGTCTAAGAACTTGATTTAGCTGGAATCAAATTTCAAAACGTCATAAATTTCTCTTTTTGGTTGTGCGAAAACTCATAGCATTTCCCCCAACTTCGACTGAGAGCTCTAGGGAACCTATCAATGGAGTTTTCTGCTTCTGCTAGACTCGAATTGATGGAGGAATTTTGATTGAGATGAAGAGAGCTTGAAGAACTGATGGAGTTGAAGAAATGAAAAAAAAAAATGGAGAAAAGAAGGCCCTTATAGGCTGATATCGGACGGTCGATTTGGGGCTCACCCCCAAATCGTTTATAAAATCACACTTACCAAACCCCACTATAAATTGTCCCCTCCCTAATTAATTAATTCCACAATTAATTAATTATACACACAATTAAATTTTCGGTCTCCAATTATTTAAATCCCGACGATTACTAAAATCCTCATATGTCAATATCATACTTCCCGTAATAAAATACCAGTCTATACTCTCTACGGGATACACAATTATTTAAACTCCGTCGTCATACTTACTAAATCCCAAAATTATTTCGGGATCACGCCCTTTTATATACTAATCCTCTTATTAATATATACCAGTACAACGAAATTTTTCCGGGTCCGGGTCTACTTACCTACGCTATGAGTTCAACCACTATCCGAAAATACGGGGCGTTACACAGGATATATGTCTTGGCATTTTCACTATATTGGTTTATCCATTTTGTGTGTTCCTATTCAAAGTTTAGGTCAAGATACTTGATGTATGTTCTTAGTATCATGTCATCTATGTGATTGATGTTAAAGTGTTTGCACTTCTGCCTCTCTTTTGAAATCCAAGCATGATTCATTTTATATGTTTAGACTACTGTAGTCATGTCCAGACCATGTGTGATATCCCCTTATTTGCTATTGTGTGAGTTTGTCCATAATGATCTATTTCTTGCTTAATCTGTTGGATTTAGGATGGTATACCTCAAAGGTATATATGCCTAATATACATCAGGCGTATATTTCGGTTATATACTTTGTATATCTTCAGGTATGCCATATATATTTAGTATATCTTTTGTATATTTGTTAGATAACAAGGACTAGGCTGGGGTTTGCTTTGGACTTATCTTTCCATAAAAATCTGAGAAAAAATGTATGAATTATTAGGTTTGCCTTTCGTGTTTCCGCATGTCACGTGTGTTGTTCAAGCCCAATGTTGAGCTCGAACTTCTTGAATTATTATTTTTGGGCCTACTGGGTTGTCTATTTTGATTTGCGGATTAATGCAGAATAGGTGTTAAATTTCATTATCTATTCTTATTCATATTTGATAATTTTAGGTATTTTATAACTCCTATATTTGTTTTCCCCCACTCTTTTGCATGGCCATGGGACCGCAAGGCCCATACCCTTCTATCTGCGTGATACTTTGAGAGGTTGGGCTTGAGGGCCTAACAATATCATTCTTCATTGAGTTCGGCAGCATGAAGGTCCAGTCATGGGTGAAAATGACATATACATTTGCAAGAAGTCCCAACCATGGGTAGAGATGGCAGTGGATACTGGACCCGGTCTGGTTCCGGTGGATCAAGATCCGTTTTATAGGATATGGATCTTCAAAATTTAGACCCGATGGATCCGGATCGGACCCGGATCCATTTCTGACGGATCGGATCTGGATCTTGTATTTGAGATCCGTATCCGATCCAGATCCGACCTGTGGATCCATTTTTTTATTAAATATATTCATAACCTAGAGTGTAATTTTATAAGTATTTTCTTAAAATTGCTAAGCACATCCTTGCAAGTTTAATTATCAAAACAAGTTTAATTTATCCCCGCGTTAATTCAAAAACCAACAAATAAAGAGGTAACTTCGATAATAAAATCAATGTTATATTAGTGAATGACTAACATCTCCATAGACAAGTAGTTAAAATTATATTCACTTCATTTGTGAAGATTTCAAGTTCTGCATTGTGGAAATATTAGTCAACATTTTCCACAACTATTGTCATTGTCCAACATTTTCAATTAATAGCTCACAATCAAAATGAGACAACGAACAAAATATCTCATATGAACATTTTAAAATTGAAACACAGTAAACTGTTAGCTAAGTAAAAATCGTTTGTCAGTTCAAAAAAAAATTCTTAGCAAGGTAATTTTTTTTACATGTGGATCCACATCCGATCCGTGGACCCGGTGGATCCGATGAATCCGGATTTGGATATGATTTTTATGGGCCCGATGGATCCGGATCTGGATCTGGATCTAGTAGGATCTGATCCAGATCCGATCCGTTGTCATCCCTAACCATGGGTAAAAATGGTAGAAGGCCCAACCACAAGTGAAAATGGCCTAGAATTTTAGGATTCCTTTTATACGGTGATTGGTGGGCCTGTATACCCACCAACCCATTTTGCTTTATTTCATTTTTGGTATTTTCTAATTGTAAAACTTTAAATTATTATTGGAACCCTATAGGATATAATTTAATTAATATGTAGTTGCCACCCCTTTTAAAAAATGGAATTACTATATATTTCATGCGATTTAATAATAAAAGGTGTAATATTTCGGTTATTCCATCGCACTTGCTTTTGAAAGTTAATTCAGGTCTCTTTAAATCAAGTTTACAAGACGTTTTTTAAAACATGAAATTGGTTTAAGTTCTTAAAATGACAAGTCTTGAATAATATATGTTTTTAAACTCAAGTTTAGCTACCTTTTAATAACTTGAAAGTCATTTATTAACTATAGTTTTGGGTTAAATGGAACAAACAATTAGTGGTTGACCTTTTTTTTTTAAAAAATAAAGGATATACTTTTGGACTTCCTCTTTGAATATTTTGTAAGAAATAAACATTTTGCTTCTTTATGAAAAAGAAAAGATTTTGCAAAGAAAAGGAATTTTGCACTCATATTTTTAAGGTGTTGTGTGAAAAATGTTAATTTGGCAGAAAATGATTTTGAATGACATTATTTATAACATTTTAAACACATTTGAGCATATAAAAGTATTTTCTATTATACTTACCCGAGGTAAACTGTATCTTATGGATCCTTAATACCGGGGTGCATAACACCTTCCCCGGAGAATCATTTAAACCTTTACCTGAACTCTGGTTTGATTTAGAATTTTCTCTTGGTTTTGAAAAGTGATGAAAGAAAGGCCACGAGCTTAAGCTCCCAACATGAGCTGAGATGTGACTTGCAAAGAGTGCCAAAGATTACCGTCTTTCATATGGTGATATGCGTAATATGGAATGGAATATGGAGTGGAGTTGAAGATTGGACGTGACTATCTAAGAAGGAACATGTTTATTTTCAGCTTTTATGTAGGTCTTGGCTGAGACCATTTTCCTAGCTTAGCTACTAGATCTCCTTAAGAAATAATTAATAGGCCTTGTAATAAGTGGGATGACTAGACCGGCCATTTAAGGAAATGAGATTATTAGGCCGAAGAATCATCTAGAAGAAGAAGCTTCCAACAAGATAACTCATGAACTAACTAGTTCATACACTTATCTAAATGGAATACACAAAAGGATGGCCAAGAAAACATGAGTTGATATTCTCCCTTCCCCCAAAAAAGGGCCAAACCCCTTTCCCCTATTCCTATTTGGCCGAAGCCTCTTCCTTTTTCCATTCAGATGAGATTCATGAACTATCTAGTTCATGCACTTATCTACATGAATGACACAAAAGGGTGGCCTAGAGAACATGAACGTCTATTTCTTTCCCCCAAACCGGCCGAGACTCTTCCCCTTTTCCCATTGTGGCTGAATGGTTCAGGTATTGTCTTTATCTAGTTGCCTACTAGAAGGGTCAAAGTACTAGTATAAATAGGACATGTAGTTGATGTAAATAAACATTGAAGTTATATGAAATATATTTGAGTTTTACTCAACTTTGCTAAGTTATTCAACTTTTGTGTTGGTTAATTTAGTTTGTCCTTTTGTGGACCATCAGTCCTTTTGTGGTCCGAACCTCGATCATTTTGTGGGTCAACGCCTCGGTGTAAGTCTAGTTAGAACTTTTGTGATCTATCTATACTCAAGCCAAGGTTCCCTCGATGTAAGTTTAGTTAGAACTTTTGTGATCTAACTACACCCAAGCCAAGGTTCTATCCGGCCTTTCGGCCTACCTCTCTTTGTTTGCACCTGAGATTGTCCTTAGCAACCTCGTGTCCATTCCTTGTCCAAATTTGTCCTACCTCACTTGGTTTGCACCCGAGCTTGTCCTTAGCAACCTCATGTTCAATCCTTGTCCAAATTCGGTCCATATCACCTGGTTTTCACCCGAGCTTGTCTAGAGCAACCTCATGTCCAATCCTTGTCCAAATTACTTCATCTTTTTCACTACCATCAACTACAACATTTCCCCAACCCACACACAAAAGTTTATTAATCGAAATACCCCAAAACCACCTGAACACCCTAACCATTTCCCTCGTCATCTCGGTTAAGTCCCTAAACCGTCAATCTCCTATCTCGATCAGTTTCTGCCACCTTACCACCACTTAACCACCACACACCAACCACTAACATAACCCTCAACGTGTCTAGAACAACCTCACCAAATGCCTTAACCCATTTTTACTCCAAACTACCCTGCAACCCCCACAACACCCAAATAGTCCGCAAAACCCGAGAACCCGACAACCTCCATTTGAGCTCATTTTCGTGTCAACCCGTTTCCACCCAAACTCCGACCAACCTACACTTACAAACCCCTCCTTGTATACATCAATTTAGTATCAGAGCAAGGCGTTCCCGTCCCACACCTTGATGCTATGGCAAATATAAATGAAGAACTTCGGAAGTTGTCCAAGAGGATCCGAGGCATGAAAGGGAAGAAGACCGAACCCTACGGTTTGATCTTCTAACCTTTGAAGGAAACATAGACCCGAAAGAGTTTCTTGAATGGTTAAGAGCCATTGAGAGGCTTTTCGAATACAAGCAATACGATGACCACAAGTGTATTAAGGTTGCTACATTGAAGTTGAAGGAATTCACTTCCGTGTAGTATGAAAACGTCAAAACAAGCCGGAGGAGAAATGGGAAACCAATGACTCTTGGGAAAAACTAAAGAAACACTCGAAGAAAAAGTTCTTGCCAAGAGAGTATGAACATGATCTATACCTCAAGATCACCAAACTTCGTCAAGGAGTTCTTAAGGTTGAGGAATACGTATGAGAATTCGAGAAAGTCACCATGCTTTGTGACTTAGAAGAAAAGGAGACTCAACGAATTGCACGATTCATTAGAGGCTTGAACATGACAATTCAAGAGTAAAATTTTCCTAAGAGTTTTTAATTTTATAAACTGAAATAGCTTATATAACTTTCTCAAATATTTCTAAGTTTTTGTATTGGGTCTCTTCCTTGCTATGAGAGATCTTATCTTTCATCTGAGCCCAAAACATGCCCATATTGGCATAGTATTAGTTGTCCCCCTCATAGGATGCCCCTTGTTGTTCTCTGGACCTTGTGGTTGGACTGAGATGTCATATTCATATGAAATCAGAGAACAATATGAATCTTTAGAGATGAGCATATCTTTGCTCACGTCGTTAGTCATGAACCCGATAGTTTTGGTGCTCCTTTGTTATTTCCGAGCTTGGACGTTCACGTTCTTTGCTCTTGTAAATATGTGCATGGGCGTCGTAATCTGCAAATCTTTACCCGAGGCACAAAAACCGAATGGGGAGCTAGTGGTGGAAGATATGTAGAAACAACACTGATTTTGAAAGAGATTTCTTCCTAAACATAGCAATGCAAAAGTAGTGTAGGTACCAAACTTAGTCCTCCAATCCATAAGTTTGATCCATTCTCCAGGTTGGTAACTTGTCTAGCTAACCTACTTTGTATATTTCAAATGGAAAATTATATTTTGCTTGTTCTAAGACAATCTATTCACTACTAACAATTTGTCTTTTATGATTTTGTAGTTGATATCCCACCAAAACACCTTAATCGATTTACCAACTCTCTGCGAGTACCAGCCTTTAACTATGCTTCTTTAATAGTGCTAGGTTAGTCCAAATGTAGATAAAAACATACTCCATATATCTGCTGCTATTGTACGATGCAAAAAAGGTGCATAACAGTTTAAGATTAGAATATGTATTTTTGAATATTTCCGTGTGTCATACGTGCATCTCGTGCATTATACATGAATCTCGTGTCAATTAGTATTTTGTAAAATCACATATATATTGTTAAAACATGTGTCAGAGATATACAACAAAATTATATGAAATATTTGGCTGTATTGTGTTTATGTCATTAGCATTATTCATTTAAAGATTTACTAAATGCTTACATATTTTTAAATTATGATTCAGGCGGTACTATTTGAATCGAGCGCTTCATGATTATATTCTCCAGAGAAGTTCACTTAAGAGCACATAAGGCCACCACGAATAACTTTTGTGGGTACATCAATGTACGGCTCATCCTCATTCGATTAATTGTATAACTAGCAGTTATACCTTTCGTGTGGGCCGCCCATGGACTTATCCAGTCTTGGGACCGAAAACAACTACTTGTTCTTGGATCAATACATCACCTAGTTGGAAGTATCCTTGTGTACTTGTTTCTGAATGATATAGTGGAATCAATTGGCTTAGCACCCATTAGATGTAGTGTGGCGAGCCTACATAAGGTGATTCCCATAATATGTCATGAGATCAACGTAGGATATGTGCAAAACTGGATATCACTTGATTTTAGCTAGATGATGGCACTGGGAAGCACCGCGATGAAAGGTGTTAATGAGGTGGCATCTCGCGATTACCGTTATGGATGGCGCTGGTCATTCGCCTTCATTGGCCTCTTTGCTTTCACAATTCTCATTTTATCATTCTTTCTCAGTCAGACCCCAGTATTTCTCATTGAGGAGGCAAAATTGGCCCTCAAGAGAGTGAGAAGAAATGGAGTAGAATTACATCTGCAATTGTTGACGGGCGTGAAGGAAAATAAAGGCCAAAGGAAGCATAAAAAATGATCTACACCACTTTTAGTGGTCAACATAGTCGCCCCAAATCTACCAGAAAGTATTGGGTTTAGACCGAATCCTATTCTTTGGGACTTTTTTTCTTCAATCAATTAGCTATATATCTATGAGGCCTCGTTTATTACTCCATTCATTGGCGGGGTTGTTCGAGTTGGATTCACCTCCCTTACGTATTTCAGCTACAACTTCTTCGATCGGCGAAGGACTTTAGTCTCTGCATGTTTAGGTATGCTTCTAGCAAATGTACTTATTTATTTCTTTCTTGGTCAAATTATCCTTAAATAGTATTCAATTTTATTAACTGAAATAGCTTATATAAATTTCTCCAATATTTCTAAGTTTCCGTGTTGGGTCTCTTCCTTGCTATGAGAGATCTTATCTTTCGTCTGATCCTAAAACATTCCCATATTGGCATAGTATTAGTTTCCCCCCTCATATGATGTCACTTGTTGTTCTTTGGACCTTGTGGTTGGACTGATGCATCATATTAATATGAAATCAAAGAACAATATGAATAATTGGAGATGAGCATATCTTTGCTCACGTCGTTGGTCATGAACCCAGTAGTTTTGGTGCTCCTTTGTGCTTTACGATCTTGGACGTTCTTTGCTCTTGTAGCTCTTTGCATGGGTGTTCGTAATGTGCAAATTTTTACCCGAGGCACAAAAAATGGATGGCGAGCTAGTGGTGGAAGATATGTGAAAGCAACATTGATTTTGGAAGAGATTTTTTCTAAACATAGCAATGCAAAAGTAGTGTAGGTAACAAACTCAGTCCTCCAATCCATAGGTTTGATCCATTATCCAGGTTTGTAACATGTCTAGCTAACCTACTTTGCATATTTGAATTGGAAAATGAAAGTTTTCTTGTTATGAGACAATCTATTCACTACTAACAATTTGTCTTTTCTGATTTCGTAGTTGATCTCCGACCAAAACACCTTGATGGATTTACCAACTCTCCGCGAGCACCAGCCTTTTCATATGCTTCTTTAATGGTGCTAGGCTAGTCCAAAAGTAGATAAGAACGTACTCCATATGTTTGTTGCTACTGCACGATGTAAAACGTGCATCTCATGTATTTCTAATTGTTTACGTGCGTCATACGTGCATCTCATGCGTTATACGTGCATCTCGTGTCAATTGGTATTTTTTAAAATCACGTATATATTGTTAAAACATATGTTTGAGATATACAACAAAATTATATGAAATATTTGTCATGACCCCAAATCCCATGTGTGTCATGAGGGCACGTACCCTAACCCGTAGGCGAACCCATCCATCAAACATATAAGTAAGCGGAAATCACATACTGAAATAAAGAGTACAAGAGAAATAATTAACATGTCGTAGAATATAAATACATAGTCTAAATTAAACACCCAAATGATCCGGTAGTCATGAGTACCAAGGTCTAAACTGAACACAAGTCTGAATAAAGGAAAATACATAATTTGTGAATGTAACAATACATCATATATTAGAATATCAAGAACACAATATAAAGAAAGAAGGGATTTCCAATGCTGGGAAAGAAGTTGCGGTTCACCGTGGACTCGAATATTACGATCTCTGATGAGGGGGATCAAGCTGCTCTAGTATTACCTCATGGCTCAGTACCTGTACATAGAGTGAAGCAAGCGTAAAGCGAGTACGGAAAACACGTGTACTCAGCAAGCATCGTTGACCAACTCTAGCTATAACGGTGGCAAGGGCTGGTACCTTCCGATACTTATCTCTACTAGTCAGTCACTTAAACAATGAATAAATCAGTTAACCAACCTATACTAAGTTATAGTTCAGCTAAACATAAGTATCCTCAAGTCACACTTCGCACAAGTCCAACCTAAACCCTGTTCAGGGTGTCTAGATCCCTCAAGTTCCTCTACTTAAGTGCCACAACAAGAATAAGCTTAAGCCAACAATATTCCTTCTAGTAGTCTAAAGATCACAAGTATGATAGAGTTCAATCGTGGCACATATGACATCAATCACAGATCACAATATAAGTGAATGCAAGTAGCAACAAATACCTGGTACACACACGCTGCTACAGTAGATGTCATGTGACCCATGGAGGACTCATGAGGTCCATATACCCATCTGATCCTATCGGATACCAGCACAAGGACTGAAGTGTCATATCAATCTCACTCTCATAAATATGTATCATATCCCTTAATCCGACTTATCAAGTCATTCTAATGATTTATCAGTAAACGAATGCCAAGTATAAATAATGTATGAATAAGATGCAAGCAACATAATCAGTTTATCAGTGTTTATTAGTCCTAATCAAGTGCTCAAATGAGATATGGAGTGATGAATGCATGACAGTAAAATCCGAATATCACATCAATGGCTATAAGCCCAAGTAAATCAGTAGGCATACCAAATAAAGCAGACTCTTGCACCGCACATCGTGGCCCGAAGGCTAACCACAAAAACTCTTTCACTTGCTCTATATTAGTTGAGATTACAGTCTAACATTGCCCATAATTCCCCAAGCTAGGTTATAAAGTGACCCTGGGCCCACATTATCAAAATACTAACTTACTCAATTAGTATTAACACATGCTAGACATTCATAATCTCAAGTTAATTGTACACCGAATCCCCAAAGGATCTCCAATTTCATGAATTAATGAAAAGCTGCAATTCTAACCCTAAAATTTCCCCCAATTCCTAGAAGGGTTTATAACATGAAATTGGTCTAATAACTAATAACTACTAGTTAAATACATCACTAGTTTATGATATAAGCATCAAAGAATAAATAATCAATCCCCAATCCCCAATCCCTTGTTAAAACTCTCTTATTCTCCACAAAGTACTACATTTTCCCTCAATTAATAAACATGCTTAGTATGGAATATTACTAGTACACATTAATGGAAGGAAGAATGGTTACCTTAATGATGAACTTCCCTTGGATTCTTCAATACCATTCTGTCATAAGCTCTAGTCCCAAGGAGGAATAAATGTGGGAAATGAAATGATTTCTACGTCTAACTTCACATTGAAATAACACAGTGGTCCGCTTCGGTGGACTCAATTCTGCTGGGGCGGACTCGCTCTGGCGAAACGCATATCCGATGGGGCGAAGGTCACTTAAATCCCAACTTCCGCTTTGGCGAGCCTAACCTTCACTGAGCCAGACGCGTCGAAGCGGACGCTTGGTCGCTGGGGTGGACACCAATAACTAGCAGCAGCCCAAACTTATCAATTCCTCCATAAATCATCTGAAACACTCTCAGGACTTCCCAGACACAAATCCAACATGCAACCCTATTAGAAAACATATTCCAGACCTGCTCGCGCACTCGGATTTCCCGGAAACGGTCTCTAAAGCTTGGGTTTGACTAAAGTCAACACATAAGTTCTAATTCCACAATTTTACAAACAAACCCCCAAAACACACTAGGATACCTTAGGACCCAAACAAAAGGCTTGACTAAGCCACAAACATCGTTCCGGAGCTAATAGAGCTGACGAAACTACAAACGGAGCATGTTTACCCAATGGTCAACTATAGGTTAAACTCTTCTAATCTCTTAACTTAGAATATCTCAAACTTAACACAATGGGTCCGAAACCTACGCAATCGCCTTGGGATTCATGCCACCCATCCCCATAAGTCACAAGCAAGCAAATAAAGATTCGGGAAGGGTAATTTAGGTGTTTCTAAGCAAAACAAGCAAAATGACTCTTCGAGTCGTTACATTAGGTACCACTTAAATAAATGTTCATCCTCGAATGGTAAGGAAAAGAAAGTACCTGGGTTCTCAAATGGTACTAGGTAGTTAACCCACATATCGAACTCAGTTTCCCACGTAGCCTCCTCCACTGGATGATTCCTCCATTGTACTTTTACGGAAGTTAACTCCTTAGTCCTCAACTTTCTGACCTGTCTGTCTAGGATAGCTATAGGCTCCTCCACGTAAGCTAGATCCTTGTCCAACATCACTGAGTCCCAACTAATCATATGAGAATCATCAGAAACATACGTCCTCAGCATCGACACATGGAACACCGGATGCAGACTAGATAAACCAATAGGTAAAGCTAACTCATAAGCCACCTCGCCAACTCTATCCAAAATCTCAAAAGGGATAATAAACCTTAGGCTAAGCTTGACTTTCTTCCAACACCGTATCACACCCTTCTTAGGTAAAGTTCAGAAATACTCGCTCACCAACCATAAACTCTAAAGTATGAACCCTCCGGTCAGCATAACTCTTTTGTCTACTCTGGGCTAAGAGAAGTCAATCCTGAATCAGCTTAACCTTATCCAGTGATTCTCTCAGAAGATCGGTACCCAAGGCCGAACCTCAAAAGAACCAAACCACCCGATGGGAGAACGACACCTCCTACCATACAAGGCCTCAAACAGTGCCATCTCAACACTTGAATGGTAACTGTTGTTGTAAGCAAACTCCGCCAAGGGTAGAAATTGATCCCAATGACCCCCAAAGTATATCACATAGGCTCACAATATGTGCTCGAGAACTGGATAGTCTGCTCAGACTAGCTATCAGTCTGAGGGTAAAAAGTTCTACTAAAATTCACTCTAGTACCAAAATCATTCTACATGGACTGCCAAAAGTGAGAAGTGAAATGCGTACCCCGATAAAAAACAATAGAAATAGGCACCCGTGCAATCAAACTATCTCTCGAATGTAAATCTTGGCCAACTTATATCGACACTGGATCTAGATAACGTGGCCTATCTTTTTTAGAACCATGAGACCAAATTATCACCAACAAATATGTCATAACTAGAGGTGGATCGCATGGTGTCCAGTCAGCCTCCCCAGTCGGCATCCTTATAGGATAAAAGTGTGGATGTCGACGAGGGGTATAAATGCAAGTCATACTCGAGAGTACCCTGAATATAACGCACTATGCTGAGAGCATGCATATGATCATCCATCAGATTATGCATGAAGAGGCACATTTGTTGCACAACTGAAGAAATATCTGGTCTACTAAATGTCAGATATTGCAGGGCCCCTGCCAGGATGCGATAGAGTATCGAATTGGCAAATGGCTTGCCGGAGGATGCACTCAATTTGGATTTGGTGTCCACTGGAGTTGCCGAAGGTTTATAGGAAGACATGATGGACTTTTGAACAACATCAGATGAGGCAGTTAATATAATATCATCCACATACAAAAAAAGATAAGCAATATCATTACCCTGACGGTAAATAAACAGAGAGTGATCGGAACGGCTGTTGGAAAAACTAATATGTGAAACAAAGTCCGCAAACTGCTTGTACTAAGCTCGGAGGGCTTCCTTTAGCCCATACAATGATTTCTTGAGGAGGCACACATTATTGGGATATTTAGAGTCCATGTATCCCAAAGGTTGGTACATGTACACTGTTTCATTCAGTTGTCTGTGGAGGAAGACATTTTTTACATCTAATTGATGAAGTGGCCATGCCTTTGAGAGAGCCAGACTAAGAACTGTTCTGATAGTTGCTGGTTTAACTACCGGATTGAACGTCTCGCCGCAATCCATGCCAACACGTTGTGTCTTACCATACCTACAAGATGGGCTTTATGCCACTCAAATATACCATCAGATTTCTTTTTTGTGACTGAAAATCCACATAGACCCAATTATATTAGCATTAGAAGGATGAGGTACCAATTCACACGTCCTAGTTTTAATAAGAGCATTAAATTCATCATCCATAGCCATTTTCCAATCCGGGTTATGAAGAGCAGACACTAGATTACGAGGTAATGGTGATTTTGAGACTTAGGTGTGTAATCTATATTTGGTGTTGGGTTTGAAAATACCGTGTTGGCTTCGGGTAATGGGTCGTTAGATAGTATTTTGGGTTGTTGGGGTTGCACCGCCTGGCAGGTTGCAGGGAACTCGGCCGCGCCCAAGCCACGCCAGGCAGTGGTAATGAAACAGTGCTAGTGGACGGGGAGTTGGGCATGGGAACTGAAGGCCCAGTTTGCTGGATAGAATTTTGCCGCGATTGGGCTATTGTTTCGGGGCCCAGTTGGCCCAAACTAATAGGATCAGCTGAAATAGTGGGCTCAGGGGACTAAAAAAATTGGGTTAAATACGGGGGCAGGCTATCATCAAGAAAATCATAGGTATAAGGTTCGGACTTGTGCATTTTGGCAAATGGGAAATTTGATTCATAAAAAATTACGTGATGACTTATAATTATTTTATTAGAAGAAAGGTCGTAACATTTGTAACCTTGGTGATTAGAAGGATATCCCAAGAAAACACGAGTAGACCGGGGTTGAAGTTTGGTGATTGTAGTGGATGGAAAAAGAGGATAGCATAAGTACCCGAATACCCGTAAATGAGAGTAAGAGGGGTCCCGTGGGTAGAGGATTTTTAGTGGAGCTTGATAGGACAAGTTCTTGTGGGGAAGTATGTCCAATAAGTATGTGGCCATTTATAGTGCATGGTGCCAAAATGAGAAGGGTAATGATGCATGGGCAAGGGATGTTCGAACAATATTATTTATGGTTCGTATTTTTCATTTCGCCTTCCTATTTTGAGGATGTGTGGGGACATGAAAGGCGAAAGTTTAAACCATGAGAGTTGCAAAAATCCCAAAAATTCCTATTATAAAACTCCCTCATCACATTGAATATTTTTGATCGCCCGTTCAAACAGATTTTGGATGAATGCTCTAAATTTTAGAAATGTGGAAAAAACTTGTGCTTTTTTAGACAAAGGAAACGTCCACAAAAAAAATAGAGTAATCATCTAATAGAAGCAAATAAATTTACAGCCCGAAGAGCTCAAAACGGGTGAAGTCTAAATATCTCAATGTATAGTATCAAAAGGCATAAGTGTGCATGAATTAGAGGGAACAAATGGCAATTTAACATGTTTACCAAGTAGACATGAACGACACTTATTCAAAGTTCGTATTTCAGTACAAGAAATAAAATTATTTTGTTTAAGGGAGGCTAACACAGGTGCTCAAAGTTCATGGAATAGAATGACCATTTCCGAGAATTATACATTATTTTTGCTCAAATTAAAATAGGATGAGAGATTACCTTGGGAGGATGTCATATGAGACGTCGCTCCAGAGTCCATATACCAATTTGTGTCTGGTGGATTAAGTCCAAGAGTACGCATGGCGGACTCAATATTCGTTGGGTGGGCCACTTCGGAATGGGCCTCTTGCCACTTGGATGGCAGTGGCCCAGCACTGCCTGCACTGTTGCTGCCTCTCGACCCAAAAATGGAAGGCCCAAAATAGTTCTAGAAATTTCCAGTGGACTGGCCGGTGGGCCTGGTGACTAGCCTGGCCCAATTTCACCTCCGGACTAGGCATAGTGGTACAGTCCAAGGCCACTGCCAAACCCACTGGAGTGGACCACCGCGGGGCTACCACTGCTGGACACCGGGATTGTTTCAGCCATTATTTTTGTCGCCGCCACCGGAATTCTGGTGGCCTCCATTTTTGTTATTAACCATACCAATATACATCTCAAGGTTATTAGTAAACGAATCTAATAATTACATAAAACAAACTACTTTGAGGAAAGTAAAAACTTTACATAAAGTAAGATAAGAAAGAGACGTGTGTCGGGGAATCTTATCTTTAAAAAGAAGAAAATTTTTATAAAAATTTAAAAACTTTATTAAAGTTGAAAAGGACATTTGTCCTGTCCGGCCATTATTGATTCTGTGTGGCCCCATCAATGTCATTATATTCTGACATTTTTGTTTTTCCTTTTGAACTGGTATCCTCTTTCTTGGACCTGTGTTTTTGTTGGATTGCCTCTATGAGGCTGTCAAACAGATCTTCTGTTGATGGATGGTAAGTATAATCCTCCAACGGTTGTGAATCTTCCAGACAAGCATATTGGTTGTCATGAGGGGCATCTCTCATGGATGCGGTAGATGTTTCTGAATAGGGATTATCATCCACCTTTGTTTTAAAGTTTTTTATGAAATCCTCTTTTACCTCATAAAGGTATGCAGACATAAGATCTTCCTCTGATGCGTGGGGATTCCGAACTTTAATAGTTTTCTCCAATTTGGAAAATAAAGATGATTCATCTTACTTAGTCTTTTTCTCCATATGATGGATAATTTTAAGAGTCTTAACTAGCGAAGAAATATCACCTTCTAACTGCCATCCATAATGACAAGTTTTGTCTTCTGGATCTTTATCCCATAATTTGGACCAGAACTTGCAAAGGAATTTCTTTTGAGACATATAATGCCTTGTTGATTCCTCCCTGCTTCTAGAATCCATTTCCATATCCAAGGGATTCCTGTCTGCATAAAGAAAAATATGAAATAGATCCTTCGATATAATCGGAGGGATTTTCTGGGGTAACACATGGTGTTACTTGAACCCATTCTTTGTAGGAAGCCATAAGGTTCCTGTAAGACCTGAATTTCAGGCCCAATGACACTCCACCATGGGAATATTCATCCTGGAAGTAGTAAGCCATTCTAGCTATTTTTAAACATTTCACGATTATTCTTAATCCACCAAGAATGTCCATGTTTTCGATTTTCATAGTAGAAAACCTGAGTAATAGCATTGATATAATCATAATAATTAAACACCATCTTAATGGTCATTCATGGAATTATAAATTACTTTGACCTGAACGGACTAATTCCCCATTCATAAGGAGATATAATCTTCTTAAGATAGAATTTTGAAAAATTCCTTTATGCTCCAGGCTTATTATCTGGAATGATGTAATATCAGCGATGCTGGTTGCAATAAGGATATATTCATAATACATCATGTTCTCTCCTTCTGGGAAAGGATTGTAGAAATTTTCTATATAGCGATTCATCAGAATCCAAAGATCATTTAGATAATTTTTATCTTCATGATGTAGGTAGAGAATTGTCTCTTCATGACCCTTGACCAAATACTGGTCTCTGTTTTCTTTCTCCGATTGTTGGAGTGTTTTAGCATATGAGCCTTGCTGTTGGATACTAGAAGAGCCTTTTTTGTCCACGAGTATTACTCTTGGAATATTGGAAATATTATTTCCAGTGGTGCTAGATCTGTCAGAGCCTCGTCCCGAGTCTCTACCTCTTCCTCTGCCTCTACCCCTATTAGGAGTAGGTGATGTCCATTCTGGATGCATCTTATCCCTGTAAATATTCACGTGTAAGAAAGTCATGGAGTGAATTTTCTTCACCTTTAAGATATTGAATTTCAAAATCAAATAGGTCTAAATGGGCCTGCCATCTTGCAAACATTTGTTTGGAAACATCATATTTAAAATATTTTTGAAACATGAATTTGGTTGCATTGCAGTCTATTCTTATTAAGAACTTTGTATTATAAAGATTATCCTGGAATTTCAGGACGCACTTAACTATAACAAGAATTTCTTTGGCTATAGTAGCATAATTCTTTTGACTATTAGTCCATTTTTCTGAATGATACCGAACAAGATATTTTTGTTTGGTTTGAGGATTAATCTGTTTAAGTATCCCACCTATAACCGATGTCTCAAGCATCAATTTCAATAATCTTTACCCAATTTGGGTTTGCAAGCATAAGACATGGCAAATCTTGTACATTCTTCTTAATTTTTTGTACCGCTTCTGTGTGGGAATTTATCCACGGAGTGGTAGCTTTTTTCAACCTATCATATAAGATGGCTGCATCCACAAATAAATTCTTATAATACGGAGAAATATAATTTAGACTCCCTAAAAACCTTTGTAATTGAGTTTTATCAAAAATTTCATTAGGAAATTTAGAAGCAAATTCTATACTTCTAGTAATAGGAACGATTTTCCCTTGTTCAATATTATGACCAAGAAATTGAATTTTTGTTTGAAAAATATTCATTTTAGGTTTTGATATAACCAAACCATTAGAAATAATAATTTTCTTAAAGATTTCAAGATGCTTAATATGATCTTGAATATTCTTTGAAAAGACAAATATGTCATCTATGTAAACAATGATAAAATCACTATATGAAGTAAAAATATCATTCATGACATGTTGGTATTCTGATGTAGCATTCTTCAGCCCAAAAGGCATGACATTCCATTCATAGTGTCCGAATGTGACTGTAAAGGCAGTTTTATTTTTGTCAGATTCATTAACCTGTATCTGCCAAAAACCTAATAATAAATCAAATTTTGAAAATATGTTATACTGGTATAACCTGTCAAGTAAATCCTTTTTATTAGGAATTGGATATCTGATCCATTTTAAAACCTTATTCAAAGGTTTATAGTTAATAACTAATCTGGGAACTCCTCATTCCTGTTCAACATGTTTATTAACATAGAGCGTCGTACAACTCCAAGGAGAGTTTGAAGAGTGAATTAATCTCTTCTCAATAAGAGTTGCAATTTATTTTTTGCAAATCTATAGATATTCCATATTCATCTGGCAAGGTCTAGCCTTTGTGGGAATATCTGATTCATGGAATTCTTCTTCATATGGAAGACTAACAATATTCTTTTTTCTGTTCCAAAAAGCAGTAGGTAAATCATTGCAGATAGAAATAGAAAAATCATGCTCTATTCCTTTTATTTTATCCTGTAATTTAGGATTCTGCAATTGGTCTATGATATTACAAGACATTAGCTCTTGTTGAAGATAATCAAGATGTTGTCTTTGTTCTGCACAAGACTAATAAGGTTAACATTATTTGAAGCTGGAACTCAAGGAAAAGTAATAGAATTATTTTCAAAGGTACCTGTAAAATTTTTATCATCAATATGAGTAATAGGAATGAGTCCATTAATAAAAGGTATGTCTAAAATAATATCATGAGCCAATTTTTTTACTAAGACAAAAGAATGTTCCATACACATTCTGTCATGGCAAACATGGGCACTAGGTAACTTGTAGGAGACATCCATTTTGCTCCCATTTGCACTTCTTACTCTACGAGTAGACTTGGCAAAATATTTGGTAGGTATTAGTCCTTCCCTAATGCAATTAAGATCTACCCCCGAATCAATTAATGTAGGGACATATATGTAGATGGTACTTCTGTCAATTAACAAATTAACATGGGTAATCAATCTTTGGCGGTAATACAAATTAATGGCTCCCATAAAGTCTGCCTCTTTAGGACTATCAGAGGTAGCTGGTTGGTCGAGTATAAGAGTATAACTTAACTCTATATCAGGAAGAGAAGTATGACTAGTCTGACCTGATTCTAAGGAGGTAACTCTATCATCTAGTGTAGTGTAATGGTGACGAAGTAGAGTTAGCTCTGCTTTGAGATCATAAATCTCAGTCTTTAATTCATGGACTGTAAGAGAACTATTAGGACTCCGTTTTTTCTGTAATTCCTGGAGGACTTCAGAAAAGTTATAAGGCGGATCAATTCTCGATTTGATTTTGAGAGGAACTTTATCCTTTCCCCGATCTTTAAACAAAGCTTCGATGACCTGTGCTTTATGTGCTTTGTCCTGAATATTATCCAGTAGGTCACTGACTTCTTCTCCATTAATGACATTTATATTGCAGCTGGAGAATTGTGCTTGAAGTTTATAAAACTCATCATCTGTTTCACTATCCTTGATAGCCTGACATTTATCTTTTGTAATGCAGGTGGAAGGAGCTTTATCTTCCGTAGAGGAGGAGTAATGATCTTCATAATATGAACTCATAGTCTCCTCTGAGTCATTAGACTCATCTGATGAGACGATAATCTTCATCAAAGCATCTTTAATGCTTTCATCTACAGTGAGATTCTTGATCTTATCGATCTTTTTTCTTTTTACACCTATTGGCGTAATGTCCCTTTTCACCACATGCATAGCACGTAGGAGACTTCTTTTCTCTTTTAGGGATATAATCCTTCTTTGCATTTCTGGCTCTTTTCTTTGCAACATACTTCTTATAAGAGTCAGATTTATACTTTTCATAGTACTCCCTTTTATGGGGTTTAACCAGGTTTTTCCTCTTTTTCCCATTCTGGTGAGAGGCCGGTTCATCAAATGCGAACTGTTGATAGAATTCTCCTAATTGAGTCTTTTCTGTCCCTTTCTGCTTTTTAAGTTGTTTCTGTAATTTTAGATCATTGCATAGAGCTAATCCTTCTTCCATGCATTTGCCTATTAGCTGTCCGTAAGAATAAAAATCCCATTGGATCTGAGAATCACCTGAATCATTTCTTAGGGATCTCTTAACCTTCTCAGCTAAATGAGAGGGAAGGCCATCAATAAATCTGGCTTTCCAGAAACTACTATTGGCTTCTGGGAGGTTTAATACTCTGCTAAGGAAGACATCCTTATACCACCTAAATGAAGTTAAGGTGGGGCACCTATGGTTTTGCAGAAGAGTTATGATATTATCATAATTGGTAGAATAATTTCCTGTAAAGTGATCTAAAATGGTTAGAACGAGAGTAAAAACCGCATACGGTTGTGATTCATTACCCTCTTGCTTTACAACATTCATAATAGAATGTTTTTGGTCCTCTCTGAGATAATTATCCCACCAAGCTTTAAGCTGACCTGTAAATCCCGCAGTTATCATCTTTACGATGTGAGCATCGATTTGGTGATTACCTTTAGCTGTTGCATCATACATAATGATTTTGTGGCACGTCCTGAAAATTTGACAATCAGCGCCACCATTTATGTTCCATTCAACAATTTTTGTACCGATATAAGCGGTAGGCTCATTCTTATAAGCTTGTTCTTCAATTAGAACATCCATGGGTGTAGGTCTCGGATAATAGTAATTCTCTGAATTGAAATTGGGTTTCCATTTACCCTTCCTCATGGAAGCAATATGTGGTTCATTGTCAGATGCATATAATTTATCTGTACTAATCATCGTAACAGTAGATGTAGAACCATCTTTCGAAGAAATCTTCAATTTATTCTGAAATTGAGAAAGTAAATCTTCAAGATTCTTTACTAATGGTTCTTTGGTCTGCTTTGCCAAGGAGATTCCTTCCATTGAAGGAGGAGGTTGGATGTTCGCTGGAATTTCCAGAGGTTTTGGAGGCTGGTTAGAAGCAGCTTATTTAACTCGTTGACTCTCTATAAGAGATATGAGCTTGTCCACTTTGTTATGTAATAAGCTTATTTGTTCACTAATAACCTTGAGATGAATATTGGTATGGCTATGCTGTTTGAACATGGTATTGATATGATTAATAGTAGGGCCATTATGAAGGGTTTGATGTATTATCTTCATAAAAGGTTGGGCCTGTAAATCATTGTTATTGTTGTCCTTTTTTAATGCAAATGGTTCATCTGGAGGGTATATACTCCTAAAGACTTTTTTAGAATCTAAATGCCATTGTCTTTCAACAACATTGATATTGGGAAGAGCATAGTCTTCAACAAACCATCGAACAAAAGTCTTATAATCCTGCTTGGTTTGCAACTCATCATAACATTGGTCCCTAATGGAACATGATTCCTTATCAGTAAAAAATGAGAAGAACCATCTTCTGAAAAGACGATAATCCTCACTCAGAAAGTCTTTTGAAATAATCTTTCTCAGACCTGAACCTGGACTATAATCCAGAGGTGAAGCACGAATATGATCGCTATCCATCCTTAAAATAATCAGTGAATCCCATTTCACTAGGAGTAGGATCAGTATTAATTCCTACAGGAATTTGATTGTCTCCTATTTTTATTTTCTCAATCTTCTCATCTTGAGACATATCTGAAGGAGTGGTTACCTTATAAAGGTCATCGTTAACTTGAGAGGTTGACGCTCTAGCCGTAGAAGGTCTGGGAATGTCATCGAGAGGAGAGAGGTAATAATGAGATGACATTGATCTACCGATTTAGACGGTTGGGTAGCGAATTGGAGATGGATATTTCCATTAGTGATCTGAACAACCTGAGCGATACGAGTATCTATCCTAGGTTGGAAAGGGATAGCGCTCTCAATTAGCCAGTCATCGGAATAATTAATTTCATCCCAACTGATAGGTCTTCTAGTAGTTATCTTAGACCTTTTGGCTAGGTTGGTTTCTATAAGAACCGTTTGTCTATTTCTCTTATCATCCATAATCTTACAATTAGGATCCATGGTGTCTAACACATGGAAATAAATACGATAACAGATGCATATAACTTCTGTTTTAGGCATATAATTATAGCCATGAGCTTTGACATATAATGTTAAAGCATGCAAAATATTTGGATCAGACAAAGACAGAGTAAGCTTTGGTCTGACATCAAAATAAACTAGTCCATAGGCCAGATTGGATTGCATAGCACCCATAAGAGATTGCTTCCAATTTAAATTTCTAGCATCTCTTAAAACAATCCTAAAACTTTCAGGTAAACCTTTTAAAGTTAAAGGTTTAAATGCAATTTGCACTAATCCAATATGCAAAAATTTGTAATGCAATTTTTGATATCTTTCAATATCAGTAACAGAAAATAACTGTATAGTTTTTTCTTGATTGTCCATTTGGACAGACTCTTCATTAGTCTTAATAACATGGCGATTTCACAAGTTTTCAAAGATACAGAAATTATAAATTTCTTTAGTAGCAACAAATGGAAATAGTCTATTTGTTTAAAACATCTAAGTGTTGTGGAAGTTCATGTTCTTCCGTTCTAGCATTCTTAATGCTATGCTTATAGCTTTTGAAAATATTCATGATAAAGAAAAATACTGTCTGCGAATACTCTTTGAAAATATGACTCTGATACCATAGTCCAGGTCTTGTTACCCCAGAAGCAGGGAGGAATCAACAAGGCATTATATGTCTCAAAAGGAAATTTCTTTGCAAGTTCTGGTCCAAGTTATTGGATAAAGATCCAGAAGACAAAACTCGCCACTATGGATGGTAGTTAGAAGGCGATATTTCTTCGCTAGTTAAGAGTCTTAAAAGTATCCATCATATGGAGAAAAAGACTAAGGAAGATAAATCATCTTTCTTTTCCAAATTGGAGAAAACTATTAAATTTCGGAATCCCCACACATCAGACGAAGATCTTATGTCTTACCTTGATAAGATAAAAGAGGATTTAATAAAAAACTTTCAAACAAAGGTGGATGATAATCCCTATTCAGAAACATCTACCGCATCTATGAGAGATGCCTTTCATGACAACCAATATGCTTGTCTGGAAGATTCACAATCGTTGGAGGATTATACTTACCATCCATCAACAGAAGATATATTTGACAGCCTCATGGAGGCAATCCAACAAAAACACAGGTCCAAGAAAGAGGACACCAGTTCAAAAGGAAAAACAAAAATGTCAGAATGAAGTGACATTGATGGGGCCACGCGGAATCAATAATGGCCCTACTATTGATCATATCAATACCATGTTCAAATAGCATAACCATTAGGGATGGAAATTTGGCGGGGCGGGTGCGGGTACCCCCTCCTCCACACCCGTACCCGCCAGGAAATTTTATATCCGCCACCTACCCGCCAACCGTGGCGGGTACAATTTTCAACATCCATACCCGCCTAGGCGGGTATATTCCTAAATCCACACCCGCTCCACCACCCAACTGGATATCCGTCACCCGCCAATACCCGCCTGCCATATTTTTTAATCAATTCATTTGTGATCAATTAATGATCAACATGATCCCAAAAATTCAAATTCCAAAAAATATCCCAAAATTTTGAGTCAAGAATCAATACTGTCACAATCTCATTTTCTTTGGGAGAGAGGGAGGAGAATTCCAGATTTTTTCACCATCAGAATTCCCCATTTTTTTCACCTCTTCCCCCTTGCACAACAAAGAATCAAGAAAATAAAATTTCCAAGAAAACCCAAAAATTACCCACCCAAATAGCTATACATTATAAATGTAGACAAAACCCAGATATTATTTCAGCTATATAAGCTAAAGTTTTTCAACTTTTTCAATTGAACTTCACAAACCCAATAGGTAAAACATAACAAATGCACAAAAATTGACCTCGCCAAGACAACCCCAAAGCACAAAGCAAAGACAACAATATTTTCCAATATTTCCCGATCAGCATCTCCTTTAAAGAAAAAGGCAGAGATGTCGAGAATGAGAGATGGATGAGAGACGTCGTGAAGGGGAACGAGAGAGAGGGAGGCGTGAAGGCGTGAAGGCGTGAAGGACTGAAGAGGCGTAGGGTTTTGAGTTTTGTTAGAGAATGAGAGACTTGGCGTGACTTATAGGCTGAAGGCACGACTTATGGGCTGCTAATATTTTAGGCTTGGGGCAGGCGGATATGACTGCAAATCCACCACCTACCCGCCTACCCGTGATGGGTACATTTTCAATACTCATACCCGCCTACTACCCGCCAAAGTTATACCCATACCCACCCCAACTGGGGCGGGTGCGGTGCGGAATCCGCAAAATTATACCCACCTGCCATCCCTAATAACCATACCAATATCCAAGGGATTCCTGTCTGCATAAAGAAAAATAATGAAGCAGATCATTCGATATAATCGGAGGGATTTTCTGGGGTAACACATGGTGTTACTTGAACCCATTCTTTGTAGGAAGCCATATAAGGTTCCTGTAAGACCTGAATTTCAGGCATGGGAATATCCATCCAGGAAGTAGTAAGCCATTCTGGTTATTTTCAAAAATTTCAGGATTAATCTTAATCCACTAGGAATGTCCATGTTTTCGATTTTCATAGTAGAAAACCTGAGTAAAAGCATTGATATAATCATAATAATTAAACGCCATCTTAATGGTCATTCGTGGAATTATAAATTCATAATACAGGCCACCCTAGCCCATTGAGTGCTCTACCTAGGGCCATCGACATCATACGCTCTACTAAAATAGATTTCGGAAAACCAAATAGATTTCGTGGAAAACCAACTACATCTTGTTCTTTCCTTCTGAGAAAGGATTGTAGAAATTTCGTACATAGCGATTCATCAGAATCCAATGATCATTTAGATAATTTTTATCTTCATGATGTAAATAGTGAATTGTCTCTTCATGACCCTTGACCCAATATTGGTCTCTGTTTTCTTTCTCCGATTGTTGGAGATTTTCATCATATGAGCCTTGTTGTTGGCTACTAGAAGAGCCTTCTTTGTCCACGAGTATTACTCTTGGAATATTGGAAATATTATTTCCAGTGGTGCTAGATCCTCCAGAGCCCCGTCCCGAGCCTCTGCCTCTTCCTCTGCCTCTACCCCTATTAGGAGTAGGTGTTGTCCATTCTGGACGCATCTTATCCCTGTAATATTCAGGAGTAAGAAATTCAGTGAGTGAATTTTCTTCACCTTTAAGATATTGAATTTCAAAATCAAATGGGGCTAAATGGGCCTGCCATCTTGCAAACATTTTTTTGGAAACATCATGTTTAAAATCTTTTTGAAACATGAATTTGGCTGCATTGCAGTCTGTTCTTATTAAGAACTTTGTATTATAAAGATCATCTTGGAATTTCAGGACGCACTAGATATAAAAAAGTATAGATGGGGGAATAAATAAAGAATAAGTGGAAAGCAAAACAACAATTTACTTAATTTGATTGAATCCATAATGGATTCAATCAAGTTAAGTGAGATAAGGAAACTTGATTTCTTTTTTCGTTTTAGTAGTGTTCCAAAAACCACTCAATTGAAGGAAATGCCCAAATTTTAGATTTTGAAGATCAATAAAATAAGAGGTTTTGTCGTTATAGAACATGGAATTCAATGGAAGTAATGATAAATAAATACAAATATAAAAGGGAGGAAATACAAAAAAAAAAGAAGAGAAAAGTCATACAAAGTTATATACAAATCACTACCCCATTTTTTGTATTTCCTTAATTTAGTTCCTTAATTGAATTTTGGTTGATTAGTACGAAGTTCCTTAAAAACCTCCACCTTCTTTAAAATATCCTGAATAGTTCCTGTAGGTTGAGCCCCTTTTTCAAGAAAATATAAAATAGCAGGAACATTTAAATAAGTTTGATTCTTCATCGGATCATAAAAACCCACTTTACGAAGATCTTTTCTTTGGCTATAGTAGCATAATTCTTTTGACTATTAGTCCATTTTCCTGAATGATACCGAACAAGATATTCTTGTTTGGTTTGAGGATTAATCTGTTTAAGTATCCCACCATAACCGATGTTTGAAGCATCAGTTTCAACAATCTTTCCCAATTTGGGCTGGCAAGCATAAGACATGGCAAAACTTGTACATTCTTCTTAATTTTTTGTACCGCTTCTGTGTGGGCATTTGTCCACGAAGTGGTAGTTTTTTTCAACCTATCATATAAGATGGTTGCATCCACAGATAAATTCTTATAATAAGGAGAAATATAATTTAGACTCCCTAAAAATCTTTGTAATTGGGTTTTATCAAGAATTTCATTAGGAAATTTAGAAGCAAATTCTATACTTCTAGTAATAGGAACGATTTTCCCTTGTTCAATATTATGACCAAGAAAACGAATTTTTGTTTGAAAAATATTCATTTAGGTTTTGATATAACCAAACCATTCGAAATAATAATTTTCTTAAAGATTTCAAGATGCTTAATATGATCTTGAATATTCTTTGAAAAGACTAATATGTCATATATGTAAACAATGATAAAATCACTATATGAAGTAAAAATATCATTCATGACATGTTGGAATTCTGATGGAGCGTTCTTCAGCCCAAAAGGTATGACGTTCCATTCATAGTGTATGAATGGGACTGTAAAGGCATGTTTATATCTATCAGATTCATTAGCATGTATCTGCCAAAAACGTGATTTTAAATCAAATTTTGAAAATATGTTAGACCGATATAACCTGTCAAGTAAATAATTTTTATTAGGAAATGGATATCTAATCCATTTTAAAACTTTATTCAAAGGTTTATAGTTAATAACTAATCTGGGAACTCCTCGTTCCTGTTCAGCATGTTTATTAACATAGAACGCCGTACAACTCCATGGAGAGTTTGAAGAGCGAATTAATCTATTCTCAATAAGAGTTGCAATTTTTTTTTTGCAAATCTCTAGATATTCCATATTCATCTGGCAACGTCTAGCCTTTGTAGAAATATTTGATTCATGGAATGCTTCTTCATATGGAAGACTAAAAATATGCTTTTTCCTGTTCCAAAAAGCAGTAGGTAAATCATTGCATATAGTAATAGAAAAATCTTGCTCTATTCCTTTTATTTTATCCTGTAATTTAGGATTCTGCAATTGGTCTATGATATTACAAGACATTAGCTCTTGTTTCAGATAATCAAGATGTTATCTTTTGTTCTGCACAAGACTAATAAGGGTAACATTATTTGAAGCAGGAACCCAACGAAAAGATATAGAATTATTTTCAAAGGTACCTATAAAAACTTTATCATTAATATGAGTAATAGACATGAGTCCATTAATAAAAGGTATGCCTAAAATAATATCATGAGCCAATTTTTTTACTAAGACAAAAGAATGTTCCATACACATTCTGTCATGGCAAACATGGGCACTAGGTAACTTGTAGGAGACATCCATTTTGCTCCCATCTGCACTTCTTACTCTACGAGTAGACTTGGCAAAATATTTGGTAGGTATTAGTCCTTCCCTAATGCAATTAAGATCTGCCCTTGAATCAATTAATGTAGTGACATGTCTGTAGATAGTACTTCTATCAATTAACAAATGGGTAATCCATCTTTGGCAGAAATACAAATTAATGGCTCCCATAAAGTCTGCCTCTTTAGGACTATCAGAGGTAGCTGGTTGGTCGAGTATAGGAGTATAAAGAGGCAGACTTTATGGGAGCCATTAATTTGTATTCCCGCCAAAGATGGATTACCCCTTTGTTAATTGACAGAAGTACTATCTACATACATGTCCCTACATTAATTGATTCAGGGGCAGATCTTATATGCATTAGGGAAGGACTAATCCCTACCAAATATTTTGCCAAGTCTACTCCTAGAGTAAGAAGTGAAAATGGGAGCAAAATGGATGTCTCCTACAAGTTACCTAGTGCCCATGTTTGCCATGACAGAATGTGTATGGAACATACTTTTGTCTTAGTAAAAAAATTGGCTCATGATATTATTTTAGGACTCATGCCTATTACTCATATTGATGATAATGTTTTTACAGGTACCTTTGAAAATAATTCTATTACTTTTCCTTGGGTTCCTGTTTCAAATAATGTTAACCTTATTAGTCTTGTGCAGAACAAAAGACAACATCTTGATTATCTACAGCAAGAGCTAATGTCTTGTAATATCATAGACCAATTTCAGAATCCTAAATTACAGGATAAAATAAAAGGAATAGAGCACGATTTTTCTATTTCTATCTGCAATGATCTACCTACTGCTTTTTGTAACAGGAAAAAACATATTGTTAGTCTTCCATATGAAGAAGAATTCCATAAATCAGATATTCCCACAAAGGCTAGATCTTGCCAGATGAATATTGAATATCAAGAGATTTGCAAAAAAAGAAATTGCAACTCTTATTGAGAAGAGATTAATTCGCTCTTCAAACTCTCCATGGAGTTGTACGGCATTCTATGTTAATAAACATACTGAATAGGAACGAGGAGTTACAAGATTAGTTATTAACTATAAACCTTTGAATAAAGTTTTAAAATGAATTAGATATCCAATTCCTAATAAAAAGGATTTACTTGACAGGTTATACCAGTCTAACATATTTTCAAAATTTAATTTAAAATCAGGTTTTTGGCCGATACAAGTTAATGAATCTGACAGATATATAAAAATGCTTTTACAGTCCCATTCGGACACTATGAATGGAACGTCATGCCTTTTGGGCTGAAGAACGCTCCATCAGAATTCCAACATGTCATGAATGATATTTTTACTTCATATAGTGATTTTATCATTGTTTACATAGATGACATATTAATCTTTCAAAAAATATTCAAGATCATATTAAGCATCTTGAAATATTTAAGAAAATTATTATTTCTAATGGTTTGGTTATATCAAAACCTAAAATGTATATTTTTCCAACAAAAATTCGATTTCTTGGTCATAATATTGAGCAAAGGAAAATCGTTCGTATTACTAGAAGTATAAAATTTGCTTCTAAATTTCCTGATGAAATTCTTGATAAAACCCAATTACAAAGGTTTTTAGGGAGTCTAAATTATATTTCTCCTTATTATAAGAATTTATCTGTGGATGCAGCCATCTTATATGATAGGTTGAAAAAAGCTACCACTCCGTGGACAAATGCCCACACAGAAGCGGTACAAAATATTAAGGAGAATGTACAAGCTTTGCCATGTCTTATGCTTGCCAACTAAAATTGGGGAAAGATTATTGAAACTGATGCTTCAGACATCGGGGATACTTAAACAGATTAATCCTCAAACCAAACAAGAATATCTTGTTCGGTATCATTCAGGAAAATGGACTAATAGTCAAAAGAATTATGCTACTATAGCCAAAGAAATTCTTGATATATTTAAGTGCGTCCTGAAATTCCAGGATGATCTTTATAATACAAAGTTCTTACTAAGAACAGACTGCAATGCAGCCAAATTCATGTTTCAAAAAGATTTTAAACATGATGTTTCCAAACAAATGTTTGCAAGATGGCAGGCCCATTTAGCCCCATTTGATTTTGAAATTCAATATCTTAAAGGTGAAGAAAATTCACTCCCTGACTTTCTTACTCCTGAATATTTACAGGGATAAGATGCGTCCAGAATGGACACCGCCTATTCCTAATAGGGGTAGAGGTAGAGGAAGAGGCAGAGGCTCGGGAAGAGGCTCTGGCAGATCTAGCACCACTGGAAATAATATTTCAAATATTCCAAGAGTAATACTCGTGGACAAAGAAGGTTCTTCTAGTAGCCAAATGTAAGGCTCATATGCTGAAAAGCTCCAACAATCTGGGAAAGAAAACAGAGACCAATATTTGGTCAAGGGTCATAAAGAGACAATTCTCTACCTACATCATGAAGATACAAATTATCTAAATGATCCTTGGATTCTGATGAGTCGCTATGTAGAAAATTTCTACAATCCTTTCCCAGAAGGAAAGAACAGGATGTATTATGAATACATCTTTATTGCAACCAGCACCGCTGATATCACATCGTTCCCAGATAATATGCCTGGAGAAGAAAGGAATTTTTCAAAATTCTATCTTAAAAGGATTATATCTCCTTATAAATGGGGAATTAGACTGTTCACGTCAAAGGAATTTATAATTCCACGTACGGCCATTAAAATGGCATTTAATTATTATGATTATATCAATGTTTTTACTCAGGTTTTCTACTATGAAAATTGAAAACATGGACATTACTGGTGGATGAAGATTAATCGTGAAATTTTTACGAAAATAATAAAGAGTAGAACAAAACAAAAGAAATTTTCAACCAGGATGGGTCAATAGTACTATTCATAAATAGGGATTTTAATCCGATCCATATTCCTACAGTTATACATAGCTTAATACGAAAAACAACCCATGAAAATGCCTTATCCCTAACCACGGCAACGACTGAAAGGGCACTCCGTACGACAAGAGCATAATTGCCAGAATACTTCGGAACCTATGGTGATATGTACCAATATCCTTACTGGATTTTGACGGAAGAATTCTATTTCGGTCTATCTTTTTTTTTTAATTAATCCATATCATTGCAGAGCATCTCAAACAGTATTAGCCTATCATACGAAATAAAAATTACAAAGAGAAGAGGGGGGAGAATAGTACCTAAGCTGTGTCCAAGAGAGAGAGTTTACAATGAAAAGTGAAAAATATATTTATCAGAGAGTTTGTACAGTGCTTGGTGATGTTGTTCCAAGGCCTGAATTTACAAATGAATGAGAGTCCCCTTTTATAGAAGAAGGTGGACTTCAAAACATATTACAATTTACAAAATGAATAGTAAATGAATCTAACAATTACATAAAACAAACTACATTGCGGAAAGTAAAAACTTTACATAAAGTAGGATAAGAAAGCGATGTGTGTTGGGGAATCTTATCTTTAAAAAGAAGAAAACTTTTATAAAAAGTTAAAAACTTTATTAAATTTGAAAAGGTCATTTGTCCTGTCCGGCCATTATTGATTTCGCGTGGCCCCATCAATGTCACTTCATTCTGACATTTTTGTTTCTCCTTTTGAACTGGTGTCATCTTTCTTGAACCTGTGTTTTTGTTGGATTGCCTCTATGAGCCTGTCAAATAGATCTTTTGTTGATAGATGGTACGTATAATCCTCCAACAGTTGTGAATCTTCCAGACAAGTATATTGGTTGTCATGAGGGGCATCTCTCATGGATGCGGTAGATGTTTCTGAATAGGGATTATCATCCACCTTTGTTTTAAAGTTTTTTATGAAATTCTCTTTTACCTTATCAAGGTATGCAGACATAAGATCTTCGTCTGATGCTTGGGGACTCCGAACTTTAATAGTTTTCTCCAATTTAGAAAAGAAAGATGATTCATCTTCCTTAGTCTTTTTCTCCATATGATGGATACTTTTAAGACTCTTAACTAGTGAAGAAATATCGCTTTCTAACTGCCATCCATAATGGCGAGTTTTATCTTCTGGATCTTTATCCGAAAAATTGGACCAGAACTTGCAAAGGAATTTCCTTTTGAGACATATAATGCCTTGTTGATTCCTCCCTGCTTCTGGAATCCATTTTCATATCCAAGGGATTCCTGTCTGCATAAAGAAAAATAATGAAGCAGATCCTTCGATATAATCGGAGGGATTTTCTGGGGTAACACATGGTGTTACTTGAACCCATTCTTTGTAGGAAGCCATATAAGGTTCCTGTAAGACCTGAAATTCAGGCCCAATGACACTCCACCATGGGAATATCCATCCTGGAAGTAGTAAGCCATTCTAGCTATTTTTAAAAATTTCAGGATTAATCTTCATCTACCAGGAATGTCCATGTTTTCGATTTTCATAGTAGAAAACCTGAGTAAAAACATTGATATAATCATAATAATTAAACGCCATATTAATGGTCGTTCATGGAATAATAAATTCCTTTGACCTGAACGGACTAATTCCCCATTCATAAGGAGATATAATCTTCTTAAGATAGAATTTTGAAAAATTCCTTTCTGCTCCAGGCTTATTATCCGGGAACGATGTGATATCAGCGGTGCTGGTTGCAATAAGGATATATTCATAATACATCTTGTTCTTTTCTTCTGGGAAAGGATTGTATAAATTTTCTACATAGCGATTTATCAAAATCCAAGGCTCATTTAGATAATTTTTATCTTCATGATGTAGGTAGAGAATTGTCTCTTCATGACCCTTGACAAAATATTGGTCTCTGTTTTCTTTCTCCGATTGTTGGAGTTTTTCAGCATATGAGCCTTGCTGTTGGCTACTAGAAGAGCCTTCTTTGTCCACGATTATTACTCTTGGAATATTGGAAATATTATTTCCAGTGGTGCTAGATCTGCCAGAGCCTCGACCCGAGCCTCTGCCACTTCCTCTGCCTCTACCCCTATTAGGAGTAGGTGGTGTCCATTCTGGACGCATCTTATCCCTGTAAATATTCACGAGTAAGAAAGTCAGGGAGTGAATTTTCTTCACCTTTAAGATATTGAATTTCAAAATCAAATGGGGCTAAATGGGCCTGCCATCTTGCAAACATTTGTTTGGAAACATTATGTTTAAAATCTTTCTGAAACATGAATTTGGCTGCATTGCAGTCTGTTCTTATTAGAACTTTGTATTATAAAGATCATTCTGGAATTTCAGGACGCACTTAACTATAACATGAATTTCTTTGGCTTTTTTTTTTTCTATTAGTCCATTTTCCTATATGATACCGAACAAGATATTCTTGTTTGGTTTGAGGATTAATATGTTTAAGTATCCCACCATAACCAATGTCTGAAACATCAGTTTCAATAATCTTTCCCCAATTTGGGTTGGCAAGCATAAGACATGGCAAAGCTTGTACATTCTTCTTAATTTTTTGTACCGCTTCTGTGTGGGCATTTGTCCACGGAGTGGTAGCGTTTTTCAACCTATCATATAAGATGGCTGGATCCACAGATAAATTCTTATAATAAGGAGAAATATAATTTAGACTCCCTAAATACCTTTGTAATTGGATTTTATCAAGAATTTCATCAGAAAATTTAGAAGCAAATTCTATACTTCTAGTAATAGGAACGAATTTCCTTTGTTCAATATTATGACTAAGTAATCGAATTTTTTTTTGAAAAATATTCATTTAGGTTTTGGTATAACCAAACCATTAGAAATAATAATTTTCTTAAAGATTTCAAGATTCTTAATATGATCTTGAATATTCTTTGAAAAGACTAATATGTCATCTATGTAAACAATGATAAAATCACTATATGAAGTAAAAATATCATTCATGACATGTTGGAATTCTGATGGAGCGTTCTTAAGCCCAAAAGGCATGATGTTCCATTCATAGTGTCTGAATGGGACTGTAAAGGCAGTTTTATATCTGTCAGATTCATTAACCTGTATCCCCAAAAAACCTGATTTTAAATCAAATTTTGAAAATATGTTAGACTGGTATAACCTGTCAAGTAAATCTTTTTTATTAGGAATTAGTTATCTAATCCATTTTAAAACTTTATTCAAAGGTTTATAGTTAATAACTAATCTGGGAACTCCTCGTTCCTATTCAGCATGTTTATTAACATAGAACGCCGTACAACTCCATGGAGAGTTTGAAGAGCGAATTAATCTCTTCTCAATAAGAGTTGCAATTTGTTTTTTGCAAATCTCTAGATATTCCATATTCATCTGGCAAGATCTAGCCTTTGTGGGATTATCTGATTCGTGGAATTCTTCTCCATATGGAAGACTAATAATATGCTTTTTCCTGTTCCAAAAAGCAGTAGGTAAATCATTGCAGATAGAAATAGAAAAATCATGCTCTATTCCTTTTATTTTATCCTGTAATTTAGGATTCTGCAATTGGTCTATTATATTACAAGACATTAGCTCTTGTTGTAGATAATCAAGATGTTGTCTTTTGTTATGCACAAGACTAATAAGGTTAACATTATTTGAAGCAGGAACCCAAAGGAAAAGTAATAGAATTATTTTAAAAGGTACCTGTAAAAACTTTATCATCAATATGAGTAATACGCATGAGTCCATTAATAAAAGGTATGCCTATATAATGTTCCATAGACATTCTGTCATGACAAATATGGGCACTAGGTAACTTGTAGGCGACATCCATTTTGCTCCCATCTGCACTTCTTACTCTACGAGTAGACTTGGCAAAATATTTGATAGGGATTAGTCCTTCCCTAATGCAATTAAGATCTGCCCCTGAATTAATTAATGTAGGGACATGTTTGTAGATGGTACTTCTGTCAATTAACATGGGTAATCCATCTTTGGCGGGAATAAAAATTAATGGCTCCCATAAAGTCTGCTTCTTTAGGACTATCAGAGGTAGCTGGTTGGTCGAGTATAGGAGTATAACCTAACTCTATATCAGGAAGAGAAGTATGACTAGTCTGACCTGATTCTAAAGAGGTAACTCTATCATCTAGTGTAGTGTAATGGAGATGAAGTAGAGTTAGCTCTGCTTTGAGATCATAAATCCCAGTCTTTCATTCCTGGACTATAACAGAACTATTAGGACTCCGCTTTTTCTGTAATTCCTGGACCAAATGCAGAATCCTAAATTACAGGATAAAATAAAAGGAATAGAGCATGATTTTTCTATTTCTATCTGCAATGATTTACCTACTGCTTTTTGGAATAGGAAAAAGCATATGGTTAGTCTTGCATATGAAGAAGAAATCCATGAATCAGACATTCCCACAAAGGTTAGACCTTGCCAGATGAATATGAAATATCTAGAGATTTTCAAAAAAAGAAATTGCAACTCTTGTTGAGAAGATATTAATTCGCTCTTCAAACTCTCCATGGAGTTGTACGGCGTTCTATGTTAATAAACATGCCGAACAGGAACGAGGAGTTCCCAGATTAGTTATTAACTATAAACCTTTGAATAAAGTTTTAAAATGGATTAGATATCCATTTCCTAATAAAAATAATTTACTTGACAGGTTATACCAGTCTAACATATTTTTAAAATTTGATTTAAAATCAGGTTTCTGGGAGATACATGTTAATAAATCCGACATATAAAACTGCCTTTACAGTCCTATTCTGAAGAATGCTCCATCAGAATTCCAACATGTCATGAATGATATTTTTACTTCTTATAGTAATTTTATCATTGTTTACATAGATGATATACTAGTCTTTTCAAAGAATATTCAAGATCATATTAAGCATCTTGAAATCTTTAAGAAAATTATTATTTCTAATGGTTTGGTTATATCAAAACCTAAAATGAATATTTTTCAAACAAAAATTCAATTTCTTGGTCATAATATTGAACAAGGGAAAATCGTTCCTATTACTAGAAGTATAGAATTTGCTTCTAAATTTCCTAATGAAATTTTTGATAAAACTCAATTACAAAGGTTTTTAGGGAGTCTAAATTATATTTCTCCGTATTATAAGAATTTATTTGTGGATGCAGCCATCTTATATGATAGGTTGAAAAAAGCTACCACTCCGTGGATAAATTCCCACACAGAAGCGGTACAAAAAATTAAGAAGAATGTACAAGCTTTGCCATGTCTTATGGTTGCCAACTCAAATTGGGAAAAGATTATTGAAACTGATGCTTCAGACATCGGTTATGGTGGGATACTTAAACAGATTAATCCTCAAACCAAACAAGAATATCTTGTTCGGTATCATTCAGGAAAATGGACTAATAGTCAAAAGAATTATGCTACTATAGCCAAAGAAATTCTTGATATAGTTAAGTGCGTCCTGAAATTCCAGGATGATCTTTATAATACAAAGTTCTTAATAAGAACAGACTGCAATGCAGCCAAATTCATGTTTCAAAAAGATTTTAAACATGATGTTTCCAAACAAATGTTTGCAAGATGGCAGGCCCATTTAGCCCCATTTGATTTTGAAATTCAATATCTTAAAGGTGAAGAAAATTCACTCCCTGACTTTCTTACTCCTGAATATTTACAGGGATAAGATGCGTCCAGATTGAACAACACCTACTCCTAATAGGGGTAGAGGCAGAGGAAGAGGCAGAGGAAGAGGCAGAGGCTAGGGATGAGGCTATGGAAGATCTAGCACCACTCGAAATAATATTTCCAATATTCCAAGAGTAATACTCGTGGACAAAGAAGGCTCTTCTAGTAGCCAAATGCAAGGCTCATATGTCGAAAAGCTCCAACAATCGGAGAAAGAAAACAGAGACCAATATTTGGTCAAAGGCCATGAAGAGACAATTCTCTACCTACATCATGAAGATAAAAATTATCTAAATGATCCTTGGATTCTGATGAATCGCTATGTAGAAAATTTCTACAATCCTTTCCCAGAAGAAAAGAACAGGATGTATTATGAATATATCCTTATTGCAACCAGCACCGCTGATATCACATCGTTCCCGGATAATACGCCTGGAGCAGAAAGGAATTTTTCAAAATTCTATCTTAAAAAGATTATATCTCCTTATAAATGGGGAATTAGTCTGTTCACGTCAAAGGAATTTATAATTCCACGTACGACCATTAAGATGGCGTTTAATTATTATGATTATATCAATGTTTTTACTCAGGTTTTCTACTATGAAAATAAAAAACATGGACATTCCTGGTAGATGAAGATTAATCCTGAAATTTTTTAAAAATTACTAGAATGGCTTACTACTTCCAGGATGGATATTCCCATGGTGGAGTGTCATTGGGCCTGAAATTCAGGTCTTACAGGAACCTTATATGGCTTCCTACAAAGAATGGGTTCAAGTAACACCATGTGTTACCCCAGAAAATCCCTCCGATTATATCAAAGGATCTGCTTCATTATTTTTCTTTATGCAGACAGGAATCCCTTGGATATGGAAATGGATTCCAGAAGCAGGGAGGAATCAACAAGGCATTAAATGTTTCAAAAGGAAATTCCTTTGCAAGTTCTGGTCCAATTTTTTGGATAAAGATCCAGAAGACAAAACTTGCCATTATGGATGGTAGTTAGAAGGCATATTTTCTTCGCTAGTTAAGAGTCTTAAAAGTATCCATCATATGGAGAAAAAGACTAAGGAAGATGAATCATCTTTGTTTTCCAAATTGGAGAAAACTATTAAAGTTCGGAATCCCCACGCATCAGACGAAGATCTTATGTCTGCATACCTTGATAAGGTAAAAGAGGATTTCATAAAAAACTTTAAAACAAAGGTGGATGATAATCCCTATTCAGAAACATCTACCGCATCCATGAGAGATGCCCCTCATGACAACCAATATGATTGTCTGGAAGATTCACAACCATTGGAGGATTATACTTACCATCCATCAACAGAAGATCTATTTGATAGCCTCATAGAGGCAATCCAACAAAAACACAGGTCCAAGAAATAGGACACCAGTTCAAAAGGAAAAACAAAAATGTCAGAATGAAGTGACATTGATGGGGCCACGCGAAATCAATAATGGCCGGACAGGACATATGTCTTTTTCAACTTTAATAAAGTTTTTTTCTTTTTAAAGATAAGATTCCCCGACATACGTCGCTTTCTTATCTTACTTTATGTAAAGTTTTTACTTTCCGCAAAGTAGTTTGTTTTATGTAATTATTAGATTCATTTACTATTCATTTTGTAAATTGTAATCTGTTTTGAAGTCCACCTTCGTCTATAAAAGGTGACTCTCATTCATTTGTAAATTCAGGCCTTGGAACAACATCACCAAGCACTGTACAAACTCTCTGATAAATATATTTTTCAATTTTCATTGTAAACTCTCTCTCTTGGACACAACTTAGGTACTATTCTCCCCCCTCTTCTCTTTTGTAATTTTTATTTTGTACGATAGGCTAATAAGCTTATACTGTCTGATGTTTACCACCATTTCGTCCTTTTTGTCCCCGATTTTGTTGTGGTTCAAAATTGGTAGTAATTTCATGTGTTGGGGCGACAATCATAGCGGAGTTTGAAATGGTTGCGGCCTTTTTGGCAAAATCCGCTTCTTCAAGAATGAGCATAGAGCGGGCATGGTAAAACAATGGGAGAGGATTGCTTTGTCGGATGAGCGTTCACACGCCACTATATGCGTCGGTAAGTCCGGCAACCAATTGTAGAACCAATCGATTGTTAGTGACCGGAGAACCAACATTCTTGAGTTGATTCGACAAAACTTTAAGGCGTTGACAATATGCCGATGCATTTGGAAAATCCGCCATGTCGGTGGTGGAGAATTCTTTCTCCAACGTGACGGCGCGGGAATTTTCGTTGTCTTGAAAAATATCCCGCAAGCGATTCCAGGCTTCCATTGCCGTAGAATCGGGCTCCATTATTGTGTGCAACAAATCACTAGAGATAGTTGCATAAATTCACGAGAAAACTGTGGCATCAAGAGTTTTCCAAAGTTCTTTTTCATCATCGGTTTTTAAGACCTTATCTTTGTCTTTTTCCAGTGGGATTATGTGATGAATAACCCGGTGGGAACAACAACAGATTTTAAAGAGCTTTGCACAAGTTGCATAATGAACATTTTCCATCTCTAGAGTGATGGAAATATGTGTTTTGATATTAAAGACGACACGAGCGGGATGAAATGTGGATTTGGATTCTGACATGGTTGACCGGAAAATGGAAAACCATAAAAGTAAGGGGAAGTTTTGGTGGTCGGCCGGTGAAGGAGTGGTGGGAAGGGGGTGGCCGATTTTTTTTTGGAGTATTTTTGTGGAGGGTAGGATTTTTTCCTAATCTTTTGATACCATGTAAGAATAATTAGAATTGGTAGAATATTTTCCTCAATATTCATCTTCCACAAATGTGATTAATATTAACTATACAAGGCTACAATTAAGTAAATGATAAGGAGAAGATCATGCCTAATTATCTTCCCAATATAATGCTAATATTCCTAATTAACTATTTTACATCCTACCATATACAAATGATTTTATAATAATTACTAATTACACTAATTGATTACTAATTATTCTATCATTTATAACCAAATTTTTTATAACTTAAAAGTAAGGGGTGCGATTTAAGTTACCATTTTTTTAATGTTTGTAAAGCTAGATGATTGAACATGGAGAAGTAAACGTGTTTAGCCAAGACTTTATTGTTTGCTGGATTTAAGGTTTATTTCCTTCATCCTTTCTGCTATTGGGTTTGGTTATTTCACTTTGACAGATTTAGTGAGAAAATTGTTAAGATATTCATAATACCCATCCGGACATCGCAAAGTACCCAAAATGCCTGGAAGACTTGCGTTTCAAGAGAGAAGTGTCATGTGATTCATAGATTCTTAGTGCAGAGATGTAACGTAGAAATGATTTTCAAAAAGGGGCACACACAGGTAATGATTATTCAGAATCTGACATTTTCAACTATGACAATGTTGATTTCAGTGTGTTTAAGCAATTTGTTATTTTATAGAAATAAAATAAGAAGCTAATAATAGTCGGCAAGTATGTAGCTCCGTTACTTATAAGATCAATTCATCTTAATAGTTCTTTTTTCCTCTCTCTCTCTCTTTCTGTTTTTTTTTCTTCTAGCAGATCGTAAATTTTGCTACAGTGTGAAAGCTATCAATCTTTCTTCGACTAGCGAGTGTTCTTGCAGGATCTTTCACCCATATTATAAGAATAAAAATGTTTACCAAATGTACTATGAGTGAAACTTGAACCATCCGCATCATTAAAAAAGGTGTAAAAGGTGTGTCTACTTGAGTACCTGTAGTTGAGCTCTGACCCGACTTTTGAATTGATGCGATTGAGAAATTATGTAACTTAAATTTGCTTACCTTAGATTTCTGATTATGTATTCTAATGGCAGGAAGTATCTTCCTTATTTTTGGAATTTCGTGTTACTGGAAAAGATTTTTTTTTTTTTTTGAATTCTCAGTCACTGCAATTCACTCGGTAGTGGGGATCGATCATTACAAACCAGGGAGGACGAACTAGCGAGGGTGATAACAGGTTCAACAAAAATTCCGCCTCAATGTTCCAGATTTACAGGTAAGTTAATATGCCACTTTCTGTTAAGTTAGTTGAAGCAACTTCCACTTTAACCGTATGAGATTAACTGATCTTATTAGATATTTGCATGTATTCACATTTGACATTTCACCTTAGTATGGCTGCTGAGAAGTATGAAATGAAAATCGTTCTTCTCTTCAACTTCGATGAAATTCTTTTTCAGTTAAAAGGGATTCGTACCTATCCAATAATGAAGTATGGATTACGTCTGACACACTTTAGGGAGAAGAATAGATATTTCCTTTTCTGTAACTGGAACATAAAATGGGAGGATCGTAGTAGCGTAAACATGATAAAGCTGCGTCGGGCTTGCTTTTCAGCTTGAGGCTATCTAACTTGAGAATTTATATGCTGGGATGTGAGAAATGTATCTTAGTTTAAAGCTTGACTTAGCTTCTCTTTCTTTATTCCTGACAACATCTGTATTATCACATAATTTGATGATTGAAAAAAAAGAAGATACAACCATACTTGATAGTATAAAGAATAAGAAAAAATTTAACCTCAATATCTCAAAGGAAAAGGATGTTGTAGTTTAAGCCTAGAGTGATTATTTTCTGTTTAGGACACTTATGGCCATTCTTGCCCAGTTCTACAGCAAGATTAAATGTAATTATGTCAGAGAGATAACATGGTAGTGCTAGAGAGGTGATTGCTCAAATATTTGTTGCACCCTAACTTCATAAACTATATGTTAGGTACTATTAGGGGATTCACTGATTCGTTTTAGTACCGAATAACTGAACCACAGTACTTTATACCCTTAAGTTAGTAGGAATAGTACCTTATCAAAAAAAGTTGGAACAGTAATTTAAATAACATAAAGAATCAAAATTTAGAAAATTTGACCTTGATCGAATGTTGATGACAAATGATTATCTCAGAAGTTAAACTCACTATTCTCCACCCAGCAAACGTAACAAAGGGAAAAAGTTTACAGAGGTAACGAAGCAATTGTAGATGAATTATAAAGCCTGCAGAAAGCTGTATATTTGTTTCAGCTTCGTGTATAAACAAGTTGTTGGAAATTTGCCTTTGGCGGGGAGTTGCGTCCACCCATATTTAATGAATTAAACACTAGTGTTCCGCATGTTGGAGGCTTTGTCTCTTCTCACATGCATAATCTACTAAGTGAGTAGATGACCGTAGGGCCAAGAATCGTCAAATTTCATTGAGAAATGAAAGAGATATTGGTCCACGAAGTAAGGTGTTTGAGGCATGAAAATATGGTGTGGGACAAATCTACCACATCTGTGGAAAAAGGAAGAATTGCTCTCTTTATAAGTCTCTAAAGTGGTTAAGGGTTTGAGACCCCAAGGGGTATCCCATGTGTTTAAGGGAGGGATGACCTAGATGTGCTTAGGTTCAAGGCTAAGCCCACACGCGCGACCGCCCGTCCCGTCCGGGCTGTGGGCTGTGGGGACTTTCTGATATTATCTTTTTGGACCCCAAATTACTTAATATTTATAGTTTGGTCCCTAGAGTTTCTGGAAAGTTGAATTTGGAACGACGGAAGGCTGAAACTTTCTGCCTACCGTTGGAGTTGATTTTTGGGGCATTAATCAGCCATTACTTGGCTGATTAACTCCTCCATAATCAGCTCTCCTTCAATAGCCATGAACAACCTCACTAATGGCCTTAAACCTGCCACACTAATGGCCTTAAACCTGCCATTAACAGCCCTCACTAATGTCTATTAACAGCCTTGTTTGTGGCAGTTGAGCAGCCTCCTCCATGCTATATATTGATGCCTCTTTGGCTCAATAACGTGACAGAAAAACACACGAAAATACCCAAAAACAGTGTTGAAATACAGTGTGATATACACGAGATATACACAACAGAGACACTATATACACAGAGACAAAACAGAAGAGAAAGTCAGTCCAAAAACGTTGGACGAAAACAGAAACTCTTCCTTCCTTTTCCATATCTTCAGCAAGTCGATTCATATTTGTTTTCTTCGTCAGACTCAACCTATTTGCTTTGTAGTGTTGAGATTAAAGTGTTGTTTTATCTTGGGAGACTATTGCCCATTAACATAAAAGCATATATACGGGGCAATCTTGTCTTAAGGACAGAGTGCAATCACTCGACTCAGCACACAGTTGTAACCATCCAGATTTAGTTGTTTCTTGATTTCAGGTTATCAAGATTCAAGACTCAACAAGCGCAGACAGTTCTGAACATTGCCTATTTGTTTATCCTTTCGAATACTTGTAATATTTATTTACTTCCGGTACTACTTTACAATAGAAAGCCAACAACTTAAGACAAGATTGTATTTGTATTAGTGTTCGAAAGATGTCAGTCGAAAGTTGTGTGACCAAATCTAGATATGGCTGTGGTTTTCTGTTAGAATATAGTGATGATGATGATGTCCAAGGTCAACGTGTTCATGGTGTCATCGCTCCCAAGAGTAGTGGGAACAAGCGCTCACGAGAGGCTGAGGATGTCAACTGGGACAAGAGGAGAAGGCTGAAGATTTGGTTCTATCTTGCAGCAGAAGGCCTATATCTGTCCGAGACAAAGGATCCGATTTATGCTAAGGAGGAAATGGACACTCAGTCCGATGAAGTGACTGAAGTGGGCCAGAATCCGAAATTGGGATAAGTTATTTTCTTTCTTGTCAAGAATAAAGATTAAATGATGTCTGATTAAAAATGGCTTAAAAGTAAGGAGGAATATTTTACGAAATAATTTATATTCTTTACACTTTAAAATCAAAAGTTTAATCTCTTCTTTTTTTCCGTTTAAAGATTGGATTTTGTAAACGACTTAAAAAGATTTGTTCTTTTAAGTGTAATTATTAAAAGTGTGTAAAGTATATTCGCACATATGATGGAGAAAGATCCAACTGTGCGAAAACTGTTACCACTCTTAAGTAAGCGCCAAGAATTTTCTGGGCACCAATCATAACGGAAGAAGTCTAAAAGCTAAAGACGTTGAGCCTGTCACACTATTTGGCAGAAGATCCTTCATAGGATGATATTGGCCACTCAGTCATACAAAGTCCCCGAGCGACTGGAGTGGGCCAAAATTCCTTTGATATGATGATATTGGACACTTAGTCATACGAAGCCTACGGGCGACTGGAGTGGGGCCAGAATTCATTTCATAGGAAAAGTAATGGACACCTGGTAAGGTGGGCTAGAGTTTCTAAGTCTTAAATGATCTGAAGGCCTAAAGAAAGGCAGAAAAAGAAATTGGACACTCAGTCTGCCAAAGCAACTGGAGTGGGCCAGAGTATCCAGATCACATATGATCCGGTTACTCCCTAACCACGGACAAGAGGTTGTTCATGTGAAGCAACGTCACCTCTAAAGTAGAAGGGGTTGGAGAGGTTGTCCTCAATAGGACTTCAGGGAATGGGATCACTCTAAGATGAGGTGATACATGTCCCAAACTTGGTTTAAGGGATGTTGTTGGTCAAGCTGGTTTGACACTAGTCCAACAGGTCCGTAATAACTAAGAATGGTACAGTATGTCTGTAGCCATGTGAATAATATATTTTTAATCCCTGCATCTATGCCATCATAGATTAAGACACGTTAAATAGAAAGTCATTCAAAAGCTAACGATGTTGAGATTGTTTCCTTCTGTCGACATAAACTCTCAAAATGAATGTGAGGTAGGCGAAGAGGCAAAATCACCTTTTCAAGTTCCGTAAAAGGAATAGCGAAAGAAGTACCGCTCCTCTAGAACTAAGTCACACCTACTTGGGTGATTTGAAGTTTATACAAAATAGAGGGGGGAGACAAGTACGTTGTGACCTTCATTGATGATGGTACAACGTATTATATCCTTTGTTTGTCAAAAAGCAAAGATGAAGTTGTTGAAGCGGATAAGCGCTACAAAACAGAAGTTGAAAATCAACTAAGCCAACGGATTGAGGAATTCGTAGTGATAGAGGGGGAGAATGTGAAGCATCGTTCATTAAACGACTGCTCATTACTCACCTCAGTCCAACGGTGTTAGCCAAGCGCAAAGTTGTATGCCCAAATTATGTGGGGCAAGGCAATCCTTACCGCTAATGTGATTCTCAACAGAAATACGCATAAGGGTAAGGATAACTCTCCGTGTGAAACATGGAAAGGATCTCATATACAAATGTTGTGATGTGGGGTGTCTTGGTAAAAGTTGGAATACCGAAACAGGTCAAGTTGTACCTAAGACTGTAGATTGCATATCCACTGGATCTGCAAATAACAGTAGTGCTTATCGCCTCTTGGTGTCAAAGAATGATGAATTCTTTGAAGATAACTTTCCTTGAAAAGGAAAAAGAAGTAATTGCTCAAGGTTAACAAGAACCCGCGAGGGCCTGACAGTCCGGAACTAGACGTTCCGTATCTACAGGACTCAAAAGTTGTTGGCTATCCGAAACTTAATTCCAGATCTGCAGAACTAAGAGAATCTAGATGTTGAACCGAGACGGAGCAAAGAAGGGGACAAAGACTTGTTCCAGTCCTTATAGCTTGTAGGGTTGAGAATGAACCATGGACAATTAGCAAATAATTGGCATCTCCAAAAGCGCTGCTTTGGAAAGAAGCTACAAAGAGAGAAATGGATTCCATCATATAGAACCATACTTGTGTAATGGTTGATCTTCCTCCGGGAAAAGAACCTTTGGGTTGTGAAAATGGATACTCAAATGTGAGTACAAAGTAGATGGATCTACTATCGAGTATAAAGCCTCGGCTACTTGTACATGTGCTCCCCTGTGAGTAGCTTAACATCCAGGGCCATTGCAGTCTTGCGTGGCATGGATGTTGAAATAGACAGCCTTCCCAACCAGAGAGTTGGAAGAAGAGGATCAAAGTTTGTTTGCTGAACTGTTGGGATTCTTCCTGAACTTTCATTTTGGTCCTGAAAGTTTAAGATAAAACAGAAACAATGAATCTGACCACAGAAATATTGACTTTGAAGTTAGAAAGCCAACAGTTGGAAAACCAACAGTCTGAGAATGGAAGTCATATTGAAATAAAGTCTCGATATGAAAGATATGGGTATCACAAATGACATCCTAGGAATTGGATTTCTAAGACATCTAACGGACTGGTCTAACTCCAAACTCAGTTGTGAGATAGTTGACAGTCTCATTGAAGCCACCAATGGATATGAATCACATAACTGATTGAAATCATGGTGCATCCATAGACAAGGAGCGATATGCACAGGTCACGTGTAGTTCAATGTATTGTACACACTACAACTGACCTGGTATTGGCCTACAAACAGATCAGTTGAACTAAAGTTCACTAATGATCTTAATAAATGATCAATAGAAGGCGTTAAGTCGGATATGACGATATCTGAATTATTCGCTTATCTACGGATTATAGTATTCTGGATGTCCAGTGGTTCTGGGAAAACACAATGATGCAAACTGGACATCAAATATGAAGAACACCAAAGCTACAAGTAAATGTGTATGGTGGGTCTTGGAAAATCCTCTATGCAAACTTGCATCGACCGATTCATGATGGGATCGGAGTTTATCGCTTTATACAAAGCATGAAAGAAGGTGAGTAACTTCATGACTCCTTAGAGGACGTCCCTTATTGGGAGAAACCCGTGCCTTCAACAGTTATACACTGTGGCTAGCCGGTCGGCTTCAGGAAGGACACGGATGACGGTGTTTGGACATATCTGTCGGAGATATAAGGCCGTATGACAGTTGATCATCACGGGTGTCACTTCCTTGTTTACTAACTAAGGGACTACCTGGAGATCAAATGTTCTGCCTGTCTAAGGAAATGGGCTTAAAACCCAAACAATACGAACCATTGCGGTGGTAACCAAACCATACTGATTGGAGATCCCAAGAATTTGGTTCAATGGGAAAACTAAGTTACAAAAGGTTCAGTTGAGCGCTTCGGTGGAAGCAAGAAGCACTTTGGATGATGATTTCTGTACGGAAACATGAATCCAAAGTTGTTCCCACGATAGACGTTAAAGTGCTACCTGCATGGTGGGTAAAGGTTAAGCTTCCAAACCTTTAACGATCCTTAAATGGTTGAGGTTAAGGTTGGGGAAACTTTTAATGATTCCTAACACTTGTGAAAGTGGGGTATAGCAGGATACCTTGTAGGAGATCACCTATTTAAGTGCAAGGAAGGCCGCCTCAAATGAACGCACCAAAGAATCCAAGTGTGTCCACGGCCACAACGGACAAAACCATAAGAATGAAAATGAATAAGGAGAGTTATTGTGTTGGTATCATTTTCTTGGCTTACACTAAACACTGACGGTTCAAGACATCACATTCACCGCGCAGTAAGTCCGGTGGTATTCAACTAGGGAAGGTTCAAAGTGGAAGCTACCTCTCCTGATGCAATATCTTTTTGCTGAAAGATTGCTGAAACTAGGCACGTTGTGTGTGCACCAAAATCTCTCTTTCATAGAGGGTATTATTAGAAATTTGCCTTTGGCGGGGAGGTGCGTCCACCCATATTTAATGAATTAAACACTAGTGTTTCGCATGTTGGAGGTTTTGTCTCTTCTTACATGCATAATCTACTAAGTAAGTAGATGACCGTATGGCCAAAAATCGTCAAATTTCGTTGAGAAATGAAAGAGATATTGGTCCACGAAGCAAGGTGTTTGAGGCATGGAAATATGGTGTGGGACAAATCTACCACATCTGTGGAAAAAGGAAGAATTGCTCTCTTTATAAGTCTCTAAAGTGGTTAAGTGTTTGAGACCCCAAGGGGTATCCCATGTGTTTAAAGGAGGGATGACCTAGATGTGCTTGGGTTCAAGGCTAAGCCCACACGCGCACTCGCCCGTCCCGTCCGGGCTGTGGGCTGTGGGGACTTTCTGATATTATCTTTTTG